>JAMXBD010000812.1:0-631484 GCA_024138025.1 Combretum micranthum | reverse complement strand
AGATGATTTTCATAAAGTCTTACAAAGAAAAAATTTTCTAAAAATTTTCTAAAAATTTCTTTTATTCAACATCATCAAGAACATGTACATATATATCTCATGACATATCATTTATGATGGTAACTTGTTCATATTGCATGAATACTTGCTTTGGATAGTAGAAACTTCATAAACTTTCACAAAATCAACTTTCTAAATTGGATTTCGCTACTGATATGAACTGATCAGATCTGTTCGAAGCTTAAAATTTTTCAAAACTTAAATATAGTATTAGAATTAGATCGATATTTCGAAGTAAATAGAAATCGGTATATAATTTGCTAAATTCCGAGTTAAAATGACCAAGTTATGGCCGTTTTAAGTTGGAATTCTCGCGTTGGATGAGAATTACGAATTTGATAGCTTGTATGAGATAGAGTGGATTAGTTTTGAGTTGAAATACTCATTTGGGTATTTCTTTCCTTAGGTGTCTTTGCTTTCGAGGATTCGTTGCCACCCGACTATTACGATTAAAAGACGGAG
Source organism: Combretum micranthum (assembly GCA_024138025.1). Lineage (NCBI taxonomy): Eukaryota > Viridiplantae > Streptophyta > Magnoliopsida > Myrtales > Combretaceae > Combretum > Combretum micranthum. The sequence continues at coordinate 630,962 of JAMXBD010000812.1, read as the reverse complement.
TCCATTGGACATATGAGTTTTCCTCTTATTTTGATACATTGTTTGTGCTTGTAGCTAGTTGCATTAGAATTATAGGAACAAGACAAAAACCGATATGAGATGTATGTATGCTAAAGAATACTAAAGCATATCGAAGCCATGAATCGATTAGATAACTGCACTGTTTCATATTGTTTTGTTTATGTGTATGATATTGGTTGGTCACTCTAAAGAATGTATGAATAATTTGACCTAAGCAAAAAATAAATTGGTCATGTATCGCATCGGTTAAGTTGCATTTGGTAACGTGCTGCTCCTACGCAGGTCGATCGGTATGGTCCGAGGTCACGTTTAAAGAATGAGACCTGGTATCAGAGTTCATTCATAGGGAACTAAAGTGCACCGAGGATGCATCCCATGTATGAGCCTAGCCGAGTTGAGTGCTATGAGCCTAGGGGGCTTGGGGATAGCAGCAGGTCATATAAACTTTCAATACAATCCCTAACCCTAGATACAAATGGCGTAAATCCGTTTTGCATATGGGTTCCAGATACCCATACATAATTGTATGCTCATGTGTTTGTTCATGCATAGCATATGAATGATTTATAACTTGCTTTTTATGGTACAAAATTAAGGAAACTCTCACTAAGCTAGTGTAGCTTATACCCCAATAGATGTTTGAATAAACATGTTGACGGAAGAATGCTACCTAGGGATCGAGATGTTTAGAGCTGAGTATGACTTCGGGATTTCAGCAGGAAGTAAAAATACTTAAAGATATTAGCTAGGTCTTGTGAATTGCTTTGTAATAGTTTTATGTAGTAAAATCTTTTGATGAATTGTAATTGAAGTATAGTGAATTGTATTTCCTTTACATGGTTAGTCAAGTTGTATCAATATAAAATGTATCACTCCGATATGTCTTCTCCATGTGTTAGACGCCTTGTTCATAGTATGGAAGCCTTCGTGTGACTAAGGTGGTCATTCCTAGGCTTTAATATTGTGTACGGTGGACTGCCACGTTTAGGGTACCCTTCGGGGCGTGACAATTTAATTTGGCATGAAAGAAATGATTATTAATAGAAACTTAGGAATCTATCTTAACAAATATTTTCTAAAAATCTAGAGGAGTTCATCCTAAATCTTAGTAACCAAAGAACATAGGAATTTTTAGACAATACATGCATACACTTTTCAAAGTCATAAAATAACAAAGTATTCTTTATTAAGATTTCAAATTCTTATTTAACAAAAGTTTTACTAAACTTCATTTTTCCACCAATACTTTGGAATATAAAGGAATAGAATAGTTTGACAAAACACCAAGAAAAATTCTTTCATAAGAATAGAATGATCTTAAGGAATAAAATTAATGAACAACTTAGGAAATAATTTTCTTCTTTTTAAGTGAAATAAATTTTAGGAAAGATTAAGAAGGTATAGAGTTTGATAGATTTTTAACTACTTTCAAAAAGTATTTAAAAACTACTCTCCCAATCCCTAAAAATTAAGCTTTAAGAAACTTAGAAAAGCAAAAATCATTCTTTTGAAATTTAAAAAAAAAAACTAAGGAAATGGAATTAAGAAGGAGAAAATACTCATTTAAAATAACTTAAGAAATTTTCTAACAAGCTAAGTAGAAATTTTGAAAAGTTTTGCTTTTCCAAATTTTTAGAAGACTTTGCTTTTACAAAAATTCATGATTGAGACAACTTCATTAAATTCATGCATTTGATATGAGTCAATATATATATATATATATATACATTTTAATGGTCTTTCCAACCATTACAGTATCTATATCTTTGATACAAGTATTTGTAAGATGAAGAAAAGTTTGCAAAAATTAAGTTTTGCAAACAAGAAAATTCATGGTGAAATTGATTGCCACTGTTTCAGAGCTCAAACGACTTAGTTTGATGAAAATAATTTTAAAAATAGATAGATATTTCCGAGTAGGTAGAAAACAGTATATTATACGCACAATTCCAAGTTAAAATGACTAAGTTATGGCCATTTTAAGTTGCAATTGTCTTTTATACGAATTTTGACGGTCTTATAACATAGTTTTTGATAAGTATAATAGAATCAACAAGAAATACTCATTATGGGTATTCTTCTTGATTAGGTGATCCCGAGGAGGAGTATCCATACCCGGAGGATTATTTTGATTAGTGGATTGACCGATCGACTCATCCATAAGAGAAAAGTATCGACATGGCCGAGTGAGTCTACTCCCCTTATTTTCCATGCTTATGTTTGTGCTTGTAAATTTAGTTGCATTAGACTTAAGGAAAGATAAAATTAAAGATGTATGATAACGTATTGAAAGAATATTAAGTATATCGAAGCATGAAAGGCTTGTAATAAATTGTATGCTTATTATCACGTTGAAGTGTTAGAAATTAGTTGATCACTTGTAAGAAATTAAAATATAACGGCTAAGTTTTAAATAAAAGTTGATGCATGCACTTCATATGTTGAGTCACATTGCATTCGCTATTATACAATTGGTGGGACAAGTGTATAATAGTGGTGGTAGGCATAACCGGTATATTATGTATGTGGCGGATAGGAACCGGTAAAAACTATATAATTGATGGCTAGTAGGAGCCGGTAATAACCACATATTTTTTATAGCGTATAGGAGCTGGTAAGATCTATGAAAATGGGTTTTAAAAGAAGAAGTGGCCGTAATGGACCGGAATACCTAAACCTAAATGAAGGGTATAATTCATTCAACATATGATTCTCAGAAAATCATATGTCTTGTATGCTCACGTGTTTGTTGCATTCCATTTGCTTGTTTAATAAACTTGGTTGATATTTTGTTTCAAGTATGAATTTTGGGATTAAACTCACTAAGCTCGTAAGCTTACACCCCTATAGATATTTGCATTCATAGGAACACCTGTTTTTGTACCCGAGGTCTCCTCTTATCCGCATAAGTTTTCTTTTAGGAGCTTTTGAAGGAAATCTACTTGAAGGTTAGATTAGAATTCCTTTAAAGTCTTTTGATATAGTATTTAAATTATTGTAATGATAATTAGTTATTTCAATCTTTAAAATTTTAGCGAGGGTATGCCCCTAAGAATCATGTAATAGACCTTTAATTGTTAATACTATGATCTATGTTATTTCTAGATTTTTGTATGTTCATTTCTACTTGCTTAGATCATACTTTCCAAAAGCGTCTCCTATTACCATACTAGACGCCTTACATATAATACCAAGACTTTCTCAGGACTAAGGTAGTTATTATCGAGTCTTGATATTATATGTGGTGAGCTGTCATGTTTAGGGTACCCTTCGGGGCGTGACAATAGAAGCATGGAATAAATAAATTGCAAAACATAATAAATAAATGATGGTTATATTAGTGAGCTTATATGTTTTAAGAAATATATATAAATATATATCTATACACACACATAAATATAGTTACTAATACATAGAAGTTAGATTAGAAGAATAACAATATGTTAAAATATAACAATAATATAATAATAATAATAATAATAATAATAATAATAAAATGATATTTATTCATGAATAAGAACAAAACATGAACATAGTATTACTTCCATAACACTTAGATGTTTAGGAAACACACATCATGGTCGTGTTAAGTTACATGACATGGTAAGCAAGTGTAGGTAAGAGTTTTACCTGTATTAGAAATATGAAAGGCAGAAAAAGAGATGTTTTGGTAGTATGTGGATTGTAGAAATATGAAAAGATGAGAAGAGATTTATGGAGAGATTTGAGTAGTGATTTTTTGGGAGAATTTTGTTATGGTAAATCAATGTGTAAAAAAAATGGAGGAGTGGTATTTATAGAGTTTTGAGGAGGGAAAATTCTATGAATTAAAAAAATGAAAAAGAAAAAATATGGATGCATGAGAGAGATAGGGGCGTTGGTTCTTGAAGAAAAGAGAGAGGGAGTGATTTGTTATATATTTTTGTTAATGAAAAGTAATAATTTGTAAGGTATGATGTGAATAAAGTTGTATGGAAAAAGTAAAAAGTGAAAAATAAGTATGGTAGACTGTAAGAATAGGTGGTAGGAAAGTATAAATAAGTGAATAGTAATGAATAGTGTCGAATAGTATTATGAATAGTAAATAAGACAAATTAATACCATAGTAAAGAAAATACGTGTAATTAAGCCATATATGATATCTTTAGATACTGAAAATTATAAAACTGATATTTTTGAAATCCTTATATTTTTACGAATCTAACGATGTTGTCGAAATATTTTTACCATCCAATATACCAGACACGATTTTTAAAATCTGATCCCATTCGAATCCGAAACAAACTAAATTTTTAACGAATCTGATATTTTTAAGATTCCTTATATTATTATGAACTATAATTCACAATTATCTCAATTTCGTTATTTAGGGGTTAAGAGCTCAAGATTGCCGGATACTACGGTTTGTTATGGATTTGTTGACTTTAGGGTTTCCGGTTGACCTCTGATTTAGGGATTAAGCATAAAATGTAGGGTAAAATATAAGGGCTTACACCCTTAAACACTACTCCCATTGTATGTTATTTTATGTTCATGTATATGTATCTTCTAAATGATATCCATAAAATAACCCAATGATGCAACATACTAGGGAATGGAAAAATGCAAAGACAACATAATTTGAGCAATATTACAATTCATGTTGATATTTATTGTTTCATGCTTCTAACTTTTATGTACGTGTAAGTATGCATGTATCTATATATGTATTTATAATATTTAGAGCATATTGCTTACTAATCTAACTTGTTTATTTATGTTCTTTATTCAAGTAACTTATTTACATGTTTTAGACTTGTCTATTTGAAGTCATAATAAGAATAGCCAACTTCTAGTCTTGGACTAATTTAAAAATCAAGTCCAAATAGACTGGAATATTTCAAGTCTCGATGAGCCTTGACAAAAAAAAAAAAATCTCAAACTCTCAATTTATTTCTTTTTATCTTGCTTTGATTTTATTTATTATACATGGTGACTGGATTATTTCAAGTTCCAGGTTGCCTTGATCGTGAGCTAAAACTTCCATATTTATTTTTACTATTTTTATGTTCCTATTATTATTTCTACTAAGTCTTCGCTTTAAGAATATTATTACAAAGTTTTAAGTTAATGGTTATGTTCATGTACATAAATGCTCATAGTGATGTTGTCATAATGTTAAGATGCATTCTTGAACTTTAAATGTTGACAATTCTTTGTTATGTGAATATTTTCTAAAATTTATTTTTTATGACTTAGAAATCCTTTGTACAAAAGAAAAATTTAAAACAAAACTTATCGCCTCAATTTTTCAAAAATGTTGAGACATAGGGATGATATTTTGAAATTTCTACCGCTTGAATTTTTTTTTTTTCCTCTTAAAGGTAATGAGAATCAATGTTTTGACATATAGGTTTTAAAAGAAAATTCAAACAAGGTTTACAAAGGATAAGATAAAGTATGACACTTTATTTTAAACTCAAATTATCTATTTATAAGTACTGGGAAATAAAAGTTCATAATAAGTTTTAAGTTTAGTTTTTGCAAAACTCAAATTTTCCAAATTATCCAAAAGACTACTCATTGAAGAAATTTCCTTTAAACAATATCACTAGTATCATGAATGTGTTATGAACTACTTGTAAGTCACAAATATTATTTGAAGTGTAGGGATAAATTGTAAACATATCTTAGGAAGTCTACTTAAGATAAAACTTGAACTTAAATATAAATATGGGCGCAATATGACCCCTTATATTTGAGACCTAAATGACCTTAAATGTTTTAAATTACCCTAGAAATGGATAGGGCATTCAAAGTAGATAAAAATTGACTATGCATATGCAAAAATCGAAGTTAAAACGAGAAAGTTATAATCGTTTTAAGTTAGAGCTTAGTAACTAGTACATCTACCACAAATAGAATAAATAGAGTTAAAAAATTTAGTAAGACTATACTCATTATAGATATTTCTTTTGTAAATCACTAATTTTTAGGGTAGTTTCAAGCTTAAATCCTAAACCGGAAAGTCAACCGGAAACCCTAGGTCAACAAATCCATAGGAAACCGTAGCAGTTTAGATCTGGCAATTCAATGTTCTTAAACCGAGAAGTCAAAATATGAGTGAAGAGTGTAGATTGTAGATTGTAGATTGGTTCGTAATAATATTAGAATGCTTAAAAATATTATATTGGTAAATTTTCGGCCTATTTCGAACCCTATTGAATACAGACTTTGAAAAGCATGTCTTGGTTTGAGATACCAAGAATATGCTATTAGTACCGTTAGATTCGTAATTTCATAAGATTTTCAAATATATCAGTTATATAATTTTTCGGTTTATAAAAGTTTCGGTTATAGCATTTTTATCATATTTTATTACTACGGTAATTTAATTATCTAGTCTATTTTTTTTATTTCTAATGACACTATTCACAAGTACAACCACCTATACCCTATTCTTACAATCTTACATCATTTTCCTTATAAATTTATTTTTCCAATACATTTTATTACTTAAGTTACTTTTAAATTTTAAATTTTATTACACAAAATATCTCACATCTCTCTCTCTCTTCCTAGCCCTAGAACTAGCCTTCCTCTCCTCTCCCTCTCCCCCCCCCCCCCCCCCCCCCCCCCCCCCCCCACCCCCCCCCCCCCCCCCCCCCCCCCCCCCCCCCCCCCCCCCCCCCCCCTTCCTCCCCAATCCTCTCTCTCTCATTTGGTTTAAATTTTCTCATTTTATTTAATCAAAACAAATCCTAATCTATTTTTCTATAAACCCCTTTATGCCTATCTCATTTCACTTTCTCACTTTTTAAGTAAACAAAACTCTTGTAATTTTTTTTTTCCTTTCCCTCTCTCCTCTCTAATGTCGTGACCCCCTCTCTCTTTCACACACACATAAACATTTCCCTACAAGTTTTCTTGTTCCAAACCTTTAATAGGTAATAGATCTACACCCATCACAATAAAACATGTAATGGCAAGATCACACATGTGTGGTTCCACTCAAATCCCTATGAGCTTTATGCTAGGAATGTGGAAACACTTAAGCATGAGATTTTTGCCATCACAATGTTGTGAATCTTGATATTTAAGTTGTTTTACTATTTTTTGCTATATTATTGCTTTATGTTGTTATTATAGATATTTTGTGCATGTACTCATCTATCAACCTCATCTACATAATGTTGATGTTGCATTTGCATTCATGACTTGCATGATATACTAGATCTAGTTGTTTTGAGTACATAAATACTATAGATTTTGTCTTATATACATAAAAGACTTGTAGGAGCATTATAATAGTGAGAATATGTTAAGAAGTTCAAGATCTATCTTTGTTTCAACAAAAATGATTTTTTTTGAAATTCGGATGAAAAAAGAACCCTATTTTAAAAACCTATTTTCCAACTCCAAAATAAGTATTTTACATTAAATATGAAGGGCTTAGGAAATAGATATCATAAAGGAATGGTTTTGAGGAGTAAAGTTTAGATCTACTAAGAAATAGTTTCAAAGTAAAAAAAGTTTACAAAAGTTATGTTAGCATTATGTTTCAACCCCAACAACAAACTTAAATTTCGTAATAAGGAAAGGTTGATATGTAAACACCTATTTTTCAACCCTAAAGCAAGAGTTTTATTAAAGAAATGAAAGCCTTAAAGAGTAGGTATTATTAGGACTTAATTTTAGAAAGATTAAATGAGCTTTACACAAGAAACAATCTCAAACATAAATTTCAAAATTCGGATTTAGAATTGACCCCCACTTAAACACCTATTTTCAAATGCCAAAATGAAGATTTTAATAGAAAAATAGAAGCCTTAAAATATATAGGTAGTAAAGACTTAATTTTGACAATAATAAATGGATTTTATCAAAGTATATTTCTAAAACAAAGGAAAAGTTTCAAAACATAGATCAAACAATGTTTTCATACCTTAAAAATTTTGTAAAATTCGTAACAGGTAAAACCCCTATTTAAACATCTATTTTATTAAAATAATGAAAGCGTTAGGCATATAGGTCATTAAGGTTGTATTTTAATAAAAACAAGTGTGAAGTTGCAAGAAATAAAACTACTTTTTTTAAGACAAGTAATTTAAAAGGTTTTGGAAAGCAAAAGTCTTCTAAAAGAATTCTTGTAATCAAATATCATTAAGGATATACCCATAGATAGCTTATATCATGGCATTCATGATCATAAATTGCAAATATTGCATGTACATATAATATACTTGCTAGAAACAAAGCTTAAGAAAATAGTATCTTCCAAATCCCATAAAACATTGTCTAAGTACATGAGGAAATAGATTGATTAAAACCCATGAATCATGCATGATATTGAGTCATATGTATATATAAAAGAGTCTTTCAAGATACAATAATAGCTAAGTATCTATCAAAGCTTAGGAATGATGCTTGGATTGAAATTAGAATTTGATTTGTGGGTGGGAATCTCATTTAACATTCTGTACCCTACTGTTCATGAACCAAATGACCTTTTTTGATGGAAATAACTTTAGAAATAGATAGCTCTCGTCGAATAGGAAGAAATCGGTAGATAATATGCGAAATTTCGAGTTAAAATGACCAAGTTATGACCATTTTAAGTTGGAATTTCCTCTTAGGCGAACTTTTACGAACTTGTTATAATAGAATTTATAAGTTTTATTTAAACTTCATAGAAATACTCATCGGAGGTATTTCTTTTGTTAGGAGACTTGAGAGACGGACTAAACCTTCCTGAGGATTATTATGATTAAGAGGAATTTCACGCCATGGCAAAGTGAGTTCACTTTCTTTAAATTACATGCTTATGATTACACTTGTAATGATAGTGGCATTAGAATTAGGACAAGATAAAATTGGAATGTGCATGTGAATTCTACTTGATTGAATTGATGATAAGAATATCGAAAGTGGAAGTGCTATGAGCATTTGTATGATCTAGTATAGAATTGAAGTGTCTGAAATCTTTATGATCGCCGATAATTCACTTAAATGCTATGCTATAACTATATAACTAAATTTTTCATGCATAACATATATCATATCACATTTGTTGTTATACCTTTTTGGGAAAAAGGCATAATAGCTAGGCGACAGGTGAGCCTGGAAACTCATATATCAACGTAGGGTCGCCTGAATTAAAATGGAAGTGGAGTAGGCACTTGAATCAACTACATAATTAACAAGTGGGTGGGCACCTGAAACAACCACAAAAATGATTGAGAGTAAAATTGAAATCAATTGTCGTACGGGCCTGAAACACCTAACCTTGAATGGAGGGCGTAAATCCATTCAGCATAGGACTCCCGGAAAGTCCTATGTATTTTATGCTCACGTGCTTGTACATTTCATATGATTGTTTAATATAACTTGCTTGCCCTATTATTTGATTGAGTATTTAATTTGGAAGTGAAACTCACTAAGCCCGCAAGCTTCACAGTTTCCTGTTGCAGTACAATTATTTATGGCTATCTGTAAAAGGCCACTTTTCTCAAGTACAACTTTTGGAAATTAAGGAGCTTTTTTTGGAGAAGTCGGGACTTAGATGTTAGGCATAGACTTCTAATTAAATCTCCTTAGTTATATATATGTGGTAAAGGGACATTTTTTGGACTTTAAAGACTCTTAATATTTTTACGAGGGTATGCCATTAAACCTTGGTCATCACTGTTATGATTTATATTCTTATTGCTATGTATGTCTTCTTAAGCTATTTCGATTCAAAGTAAGGTCCCCTACATGGCAAACATAAGCCTTACACCTGGTGTCTAAACTCATGGGATGACTACGGTTATCATACTTGAGTTTAAATATCGAGTGTGGCGGACTGTCGCATTTAGGGTATCCTTTCGGGCGTGACATCTTTTGTTCAGGTGACAAGGATATCGACATTCCATTTCCTAAGGATTGTTTTGATTAAGAGCTTTCAATATGGCTGAGTGACTTTTCTCTATACTTTATGTATTCTTGTTTGTGCATATAATGTAAAGCACTAGAATAGGATAAAGATAAAAATAGAAATGCATGTGGTTACAATGGATGATGCTTGTGTTTCACTATGGATAGTGAATGGATGTTTAAATATATCGAAACTTGAATTGTTGATTAATACCTCTGTTACCTTATTATATTGGTATGCATGCAATTATCTTGATGATTACCTTAAATGGATAATTGATACGATTGGAATCGAAATAATAAAATGGCCATGCATGGCATTCTATTGAGTCATATATCTTTTCACTACTACTCCTATGCGTGGGACTAAAAAGTAAGATACCTAGCTCCAACATGAGGAACTAAGTCATTTGAGGAATACAGCATCATGGAGAAGTCACACTAGATTGATTGCTTTGGGCATGGAGCTTAAAGACTAGTAGTAGCGGTTGTTCGAAACCCAATTAGAGTTAAATGGTCAGAAGGACCCCTTATTTTCAAAGCATTCCCTCTAAATCTATTCTACATATAGTTTTCGATTAATCATATGTATTTGTTTGATCATATGAATGGTGTATCTCACATATTTGTTAACAAACTTGTTTGTTATTTATTGCAAGTACGTGATCTAGGAATTCATCTCACTAAGCTAGTTACGCATATACCCCAATAAATTTTTGTTATAGAAAGAGTACCCATGGCTTTATCCCCAAGGTGTCTTCTCTCAGGTATTTTGATGTTTGCATTAGGGAGTTTTTGACAGAAGTTTACTTGAAAATTTTGAAGAGTTAACCTCTACAAAAATCTCTTTATATAGCAATAGAAATTTAAGATGGATGTGCTTACTTTAAGAAAGACTCGAAAATATGTAATATTTAAGTTTTGATGGGTGCATGCCCCTATAATGATTGAAGACTTTAATTCTTTAAAGTCATGTAATTATGACTGTAAATTCTTCTATGCTATTGTCACGCCCTACCCCCGCAGGCAATGGCAAACGTGATGGCTAGCAGCCGCCACAAGGCTATCACAGGCCCCCACTCTACACGGCACAAATCAATAGTGCTACACATAGGTTGAGCATTCGATTGTATCAGTTGCAGTCACCAAGAGTCGAATCCCAGACTTATGCCTTTTGCTTGCCCCAAAGGCAATAGCTCTTACCAGTTAAGCTAAATTGGTGATAACGGCCTCAGATTCCAAGTCACCAATGATAATGGCCTCATATCTCAACCATGATCAAAAAGAAAAAAAAAACTGTTGGCAATTCTTAAAAAGGCATAGAAGGGAAATTTCTTGGAAGATAGTCGATATTAAGGGTATCAATCCCTCATAGTACAACCTCAGAGAAGGTTACCCAATACGAATGATGTAGTTTAAAAAGAAGTAATCAAATTACTTGATGTTGGACTCATTTACCTAATATTTGACAACTCGTGGGTAAGTCTAGTTCAAGTGGTTCCAAATAAAGGTGGCTGATGATTACCAAATGAGAAGAATGAGCTTAGTCCAATTAGAATTCTTATAAACTAGTAAGTTTTTTATTGACTATTGCAAGCTCAATGATATTGCCTAGAAAGATCACTTCCCTTTGCCTTTAATGGATTAAATACTAGAAAGGTTGGTTGAACATGCTTATTACTACTTTTTACATGTTCCTACGATACCTTTGCATATCGAAAGATGCCCTTTGGCCTTTGTAATGCAATAACCATTTTTAGAGGTTCATGATGGCTATCTTTGAAGACATGGTAGAGGAGATCATGGAGGCATTTATAGACAATTTCTCTACGTTTGGTAACCTTTTTAATGAGTGCCTCTGCCACTTGGAGCAGGTATTATAGCAGTGTAAAGAGACCAATATGGTTTTGGATTGGGAGAAGTGTCATTTTATGGTCCAAAAGGGAATTGTCTTGGGGCACAAGATTTCCAACAAAAGTATTGAGGTGGATAACGCCAAGATTGATATGATAACTAAGTTTCTACTACTGACTTGTTCGCAATCTAGTATAGGACTTAAAGTTGTTGTTTTTAAAGATTTATAAAAGTTCTAATAAGTTTGTTCAACTTTGGTCACATAACTAACATTTAAGTAAGTGCACCTACCGAAGTAGCATAAAAAGTATTAGGTCGTATTCCTTAGGGATCGTTAGCATCTATCGTACACATATTTAATCTATTGTCTAGCCAAAAGAAACTTAGTAAAACATTATGAACAAAAAAACACTAAACTAAGGTTAATGCTAAATATATGCACATTTTCAAAGAAAAATTATAAGATAAGTCTATTAGTGCAAGAAAGAGCTTAAGATTTGCTTCACTAAATCCTTATCATGTGATTTCTTAACAAACTCAACAAGTTGTTTGCTGGGTATACTTGTACTGTTGGATTCACTAAGTTAAGTTAAAGCCTCTCTCAAGGTCAAGAACTCTAGATATAGATTAGACCATCGAAATCTCTTCAAAAGCTATTAGCAACCTAGATACGCATAAAGATTAAGGATCATGTGATTAAAACCCATTTTAATGAAATTAAAATCAAGTGATAGAAAGCTTCACTATCCCTATCTCTAGGTGATTTTGAGAAACTTCATTAGTAGCCTAGATTTATTCAAAAGAATGATTTCTCAATCTGTTCATGAAATCAGACATGAATCTAATCTACATGGTGCACTCACATAAACTCACAAATTAGGGTTCGAGCTATTGATTATATGTACTGAGTCAATTTTCAATTAAAACGAGTGGAGATCACATGAATCAGGTCTTGGATTCACAAACCCTAAGTTAAAATGATTATTTTGCCATGGGTATGTATATTAAACACATATTCAAAAGAAATAATATGAAATAAAAATGAATATTATAGATTAAATACAAGAATCTTGCAAGAACAAACGTCATGTTAAATATGAATTTACATGGAAAAATTAAATTTCTTGCAAAAGAAAAGTTTATCTCACTAGAAATTCTCTCTCGATTCTATTCTAGGTCAGAAATTTGTTACATATGGTACAATATTGGTACAATGTCTATGCACATTTATTTATAAGTGTTAGGGCATAAAAATCACAAAGCTTTTATTTGTTGATGTGGTAGATTCTTTTTAACAAAATTCGTCCTAATCCTTATTCATGTGACAACAAAGCAAGGTCACCTTTCACAGGCAAGATTGCAAGCTCGGAGGTTATCCGCAATAAAAGCTGTTTTCCATCAAAGTTGCAATTTGTTTTCAATTCATATCATGGTCAAAACCGCGGGCGTGACTCAAGGCACGATTTGGCATTTTGCTTTAGTTCTTGCACTCGGTTCATCCTCTAAAAGTGCGGTTGAATTCTGTCTTCAACTGTTTTGCTTATTTTGCTCCAAATTTAGTTCAAATCACTTTGTTTCTTTTTTTCTTGTCTTGATCGGAGCTAAAAAAACATTTATACAATAATAGCATAGATTTATAGGAATTTATCTAATAATAGATTAGATAAAGCATCAATTTCTATAAATTGAATAGAGTCTAGAAGACTTATCAACTACCATCTTCAATTAAAGCGGTTAGAAGTTTTCTTGGTCATGCTAGATTTTGCTGACAATTCATTAAGGATTTTTCAAGTATTACACGACCCTTAGCTAACTTACTAGAGAATGATGTACCTTTGAATTTACTCAAGCTTGTGGTCAATCTAATAAAATGGAGCTTTCCGTTTGAATTAATGCATAATGCTAGTGATTCTGTCATTGGTGTCATGTTAGAACAGTGTAAAGATAAGTATTTACAGCCAATCCACTACACCAACGAGACATTTACAGCTGCATAAGAGAACTATGCCACTACAAAGAAAGAGTTACTAGCAATAGTGTTTAGAGTTGGGCATACAGGCCAAATGAGTCACGTCAGTCCACTTTAGATCACAAGTTAATCAGGTTAGAATTTCTTGGCCCGAGCTTGGCCCATGGGCTAAACAAAGGAAAGTGGGCCACAACTCTCTCACCATTTTTGTTTTTCTCTACTTGACTTTAGCATCTCATTATTTCCTTCTTTGTTTTTGAATTTGTTTGGTTGCCAAGAAAATGACAAAGGAAAAAAAAAAAAAAGTTAGACTAGAGAGATCTTAAAAGCAAACTTTTTGGCAAGAAAATGCCTTTCTCATCCAATAAAGATTCCACAACTATTTCGATAAATTTTGAATTCTGATGCATGCCTTTTTTTAAATATTAGCAAAAGGATTAATATTTTTTTTATTTAATTTCTTTTTTTTCTTTTACTTGTTTGGTTTCACTTTTCTTCATGGTATTCTCAATCGTGTAATTTTGTTGTGAAATAATTAACATCAATAAATTATGGATTTTTCCTTTTTTTCAATTTTAATTTTCACACTACAGTTTATGTTTCAATATTGATTTCAAGATCTAGAAAGCCTTTTTCATGGAATTTTCATTCAATTTATTTATTAAAGATGCTACGGGAAAAGGGGAAAAAATTATGGTATGCTAACCCGCTTTAGTAGTGGACTAAATAGGCCAACCTAGGCCATCGCAAGCTACCCTGCTTTAGCACGCGAGTTGAACAAGCCGAGTAAAATTGTCCCATTTTTGAATGATCTGAAAAAAGCCAACCCTAACCCATTTTTAAAATAAGCCAAACTGGCTAGTCAATGAGGCACAACCCGTTCGTTTAGCTCTTGTAGTGTTCCTTCTTATATAATTCCACTCCTACTTGATACCATCCATGGTCATTACATACGCAAATCACTCTGAAGTTCTTATTAACAGAATCAAATGTCAAGCCACGACTCACCTAGTGGGTTCTCTTCCTTCAAGAATTTGATTTAGAAATTAAGGATAAAGCTAGCTACGTAGTGTAAGATATTCTAGTGTGTAAGTCTTATAGGGTGGTTCATGAGTCCAAAAATTGCCAATCATATCGCATCATGCCCCTTCATTACTCCTAAGGAAAAATAGCTTCGTGATAAAGGATTACATGAATTCAAAATTCCTCGCAACATATTTGGTTCACTGAAATGAAATCAGTATTCTATCTATATTACCACGAAATATCTATTCCATGTAATGCAAAATAGATAAAGAAACTTCATTCCTTCCATTTACTAGAGGAATAGCTATTCATAATTAAAAAGTATATTTTAATCTAAAAATACCCTTAATGATAAAATAAGAAATTGCAATTCCTTTTCTAGACCACTCCATTCTAGTGTATCAAATGTGTCAAAGTTTCAATTTTCAAAGAAACTTCTACATTGTCACTAACCATGAACCTGTCCTAATTTCTGGCATCATCAATGTCACCCCATCATAAATGTCACCCCAATGTATTTGCATTCAAAACAAAATAAATAATAATAACCCAAAAGAGGTGAATAGATTCCTCAAGATAATTCCCATCTTAGAACAAAGTCAAGTTCCATAAATAACCCCTACATAATAAAAGCTAGAAAATTCATTTTTATAACTTTTATGGCATACATGAAAGAAATGCACCACTATAAAATGGTACCTATCTAAATATGAATGGAAATTTTAACAAGTTTGGTGTAACTAAATAAATGGCAAGGCATGGATATATGTGATGTGAAAAAAAAAAAAAGAAGAAAGAAAAGAAACACCAAATAATCTATATGCAAAAGTACATGGTATGCTCACACTTAAAATATGGAACAAAAGGCTTTCATTGACAATGATCATAAAACACCTACCCAACATTCTGATTATCGATTACCTACCAAAACAGAGATGTTTAAAATTATAGTAACAACTGGTCAGACTCCTACAACTAACTTGAATTTGCACTTTATAGCAAGACTCCCTCTAATGTCATATGGCAATAACTATCTATATGTTCTAGATAGTTATAGAGCACTCTAGACAATATACAATCACTTCATAGGTCACACATACAAATAATGATGTACATAACCACACAACATGTTCGACAATTTAAGTAGAAACAGGAGAAGACTTATTTCTTGTCTCTTGTAAAATCCAAACTGGAGGTCATATCCTAGAGTCACATTAAGGTTTTGTCCATCATGAAGTTTCAACCTTATTAAGTGAAGTTTTAAATAGATTTGTGCTATTGTGACCAAACCCACCACGGGGCTATTTACTTACCACATTCTCCAGTTATGTTAACTTTCGCTTCTCAAGGTGTAATATCACTCGCCGTATAAGCAATTTCTTATCAGCCTGTTTTTAAGCTTTTATTACCGTATCCGTGGAATGCAGAGAGCACCAAAAATCCATATCATTATATGCCATGCACGATTTATTCCTATACATATGCCGCAGACGTAGATTGCCAAAAGTAGCTGTCAGAACCCATTAATCTGGATATGAGAGCTGCTATTGAAGGGAACAGCACAACCATCCGATACACCCAGAAAATGGAAGAGGAAAGTGACAGCATGACTACCTTACATCGATGTCCCCATGAATCTGTAAATCTTGGGACACA
Source organism: Combretum micranthum (assembly GCA_024138025.1). Taxonomy (NCBI): domain Eukaryota; kingdom Viridiplantae; phylum Streptophyta; class Magnoliopsida; order Myrtales; family Combretaceae; genus Combretum; species Combretum micranthum. The sequence goes on along the minus strand of JAMXBD010000812.1, from coordinate 614,542 downwards.
AATACACGGTAAATATTAACCGTAGATAATGATTACCTATATACATCTGGCTCATGCACCATGCAAATCCCACCTACATTTACATATAAGATGATGCACAACACCTAAAGCTCTCGCTGATACCTTCGTTCAGAGCGAGAGAGAGAGAGAGAGGGAGAGAGAGAGAGGAACAGAAGGCAGCAGCTAAATAGCAAAGATTAAGTTGGTAACAAAATTGATTCCCCAGGGTATGGAGAGGGGGGCTGCTGGAAGTCCGCATTCACAAGATGTTGACATAAACCATGGTTTCCGAGACCGCAATTCTCTTCACCCCATTTTCACCCCAGCAAGCATCCAAGAAGTAACCCCTTGAAAGGCAGTTCAAATCCCCAGAGATATTGACTGTTTCAACACAGACAAAAACCTTTCATCAGCTTAATTATTTTTATAGCATAAAGAAAACAAAAATAAAGGGGGGAAAGAAAGGGGTAGAAAAAGTGGATCATTTGGTGCAGCATAGTAGCATACCACTAAGATGTTTCCAATATGGCACTCACCAAAAGCAGTGGAAAAAGGTCATCTGACAAAAAAGAATGCCAAAATTCCCTGCAGGGTTGTAGACTAGTCAGCATCAGAATCATAATTCCTTTCTCAGCAGATGCATAAAGTGGAAAATTTGCAGAAAACGACTGCAATGTTAATCTTCCAGGAAACAAGTGAACCTTTTGTGCATGGAAAAGATCATAGCTGAACCGATCATTGACATGAGATCTAGAAAACAACCTGATAGTCCCAATAAATAAGAGAAAACCCAATAATGCAAAGATTTAGAAACTGTTCAGCATCTACAGATCAATTCTTGCTTCGAATTTTTTAATCTCAAAACAGAATACAAGCTTTGCACCCTCCTCTGCACAACCCAAACATATACACACGCGCGAAGGAAAAAAAGAAAAAACCCAACTTGATGTATCAACCTGTGGCAGCATTATATCGATATAATTTTGTCAGCATTTTTTTCTAGAGAAAAGGTGTACACATGCCACCAGGATGATCCCTTTATTAAGAATGTTTACTTCTCTTTCTAAACTTCCAATGAGAGACTGATGGTCTCTTTCCAGGAAAATGAAAGATCAGATTTCACCCACCATCCTCTCTTAAATGATATCTCACTTGTCTGTGATTGCTTCTTTGCTTTGCCAATTAATTACTCTCATGTGATCTTGTGTCTGTTACGTTCTCTTTCTCATCAGGGAACGCTCATTATAATTACCATAAAATATGCATTTTGGAAAATTTTTGTTTCTGTTTTCAACACTTTTGGCCAAAGTTTCCACGTTTTGAAGGTGAAAAATAAATACAAAAAACATTGTACAACTACAAAAATGTTTTGAATAAATTTTCATGAAGGGATATATACACCTCAAGTTTCTTATCTTTGGTAAAAATAATATTAAATCAGCTAGATAAGTGAGTCCAAGTACTAGTACAATGCAAAAGTGCTCCACAAGAGCTACAATAATGAAATAAGGTCACCCTTTTCAGCCCAAAAAAAAAAAAAAAACGAGACAAGGTCACTCCAAAAATCTTTTGAAACACAGTAAATTTCAGAACTTATTGACTCACTAAAAACAACTGAATTTTATCCGAAACTTGAGGGGCCTCAACCATACTTTAAAAAAGGCTTACAAGTGCTCTCTAGGTATAGGTTTTAAACAGTAGCAAGTTTCTTGAACTTTCCAATAAACCTATATCCAACACTTTTAGACAATAATATTTAAGGACTCAAATTAAGAAGGGAGGGAATAAAGCTTACTCCAAAAAATTAGAAGAAAAAGATCAGCTCTAATGGTGTTTGTACAGTGCATCTATTCTTGAAGCCGCAGCCTATTGAAAAACACCAAGAAGTGATATTCAGGAGCCCAATAGACAAATCCAACAACAGGTCCCCCTTTAATATACTGCATAATTAATCACTCTAAGTCAGAAGAATAAATATTTAAATAAAAATAACAAAGAAATGCTCCAGCACCAAAATGCTAAATCAAGACCTTTCCATCTAGAATAACCAGCTCACCATCCACCCATCTAGGATTTTGAAACCCAGGCTCAGCTAGCCTCCCCTCACCTTTATATCTAGCAATCTGAACAAAATGACACTGAGAACAAGATAGTAGTATTTGGTGTATAAATAAATAAATAAAAACCTGAAGGGGAAGACGAATCATATTTTTCACTAAAGAAAGAAGACATACTACGCCAAGTTCTTCTGGAATAATTCCTTTATGAGGAAGCTGATATCTTTTTCCTATCTTTGCACGAAATGCCACCTTGGAATCAAAAAACACTTGGTTTAAAATAACGCAAGAAAATAAAACTGATGATGATGCAAGTGCAAGCATTTAGAGAAGTGTGAAAAGTATCAAGTTACCTCCACTCAATTGATCTTTTCTTCCTTTAGTTTTTTACAACTACATAAGATCCATTTCAAGCAAAATTAACAGGTAGTGATTTTCAACCATTTAGTTACTTCATTCGCAGCCAAACTTATGACACCAAAAGCAAAACATAGTTTTAAACAAGTCGTTTATATAACAGCAAAACTTACCACTAAATGAAATGTTCATATTAAAACATTTTTTTTTTTTTGGGTAACTACTAATTATAAACCTAAGAACAGCTCAGAAGCTATCAGATTTGTTCAAAAGCTTTTGCTCGATCCAAGACAATGTGTACACTAGTCAAATTTCCTCCAAATAAAACATTTAATTGTATTCTTTTATAAACAAGAGGCAACTGACAAGGATAATAGTATATCAGATCGTGTTTCTTTTGTCAAAATTTTGAGGAATCCCAAATCCTTTCTTCAAATGTGACTTCGCTAGAGCCATACGGATTAAGGAAACGTGTGGGGTGGAGGGGGTGGGGGTGGAAAGACAAATAAATGGGCTAGGCCTCTTCTTAATAAGATTGGATATCTCAAGCTTCTTCCAATGTCGTTATTCTGGCTTTTGCACCTTGAAAAAGAAAGTTTGTGCAAGACACTTGGACTCCAAAAAGATTAAGTCAAGGGTGTGGCTTAGAAGGTTCTTGCCATGGTTACAACCTTAGGCATGAGTGGTTTGAATTTGCAATACTCAGTTGTAATGAGAAAAATTCTGAGGTTTGTCATTTTTCCTTTCCTTTTTTTTTTTTTTTTTTTTTCGGAGGGGGAGTGTTTACCTTTTTGACACTAGTGTTGGAAGCTTATTGCTTGATGTAGTTTTGGTATTTGCATAGCACTTTGCTATAGTGCAAGAACCAAAACTTTGTCCTAGCATCCTCTATAGTCTACTCTTTTGATTTTATACCAATAAATTACTGAAAGGATCACCAAAAGGAAAAAATAAATTGCCCATTCTCTTGTTTTAGTTAATCCCAGAAAAGAAAATAATGCAACATAATATGTATGTTGATTTTGAGAGCTTTCATTAAAAAGTATTTTGGAGGACATTAGACATGCAAAGTAAGCCTACAGATATTGAAGCACAAATATATCATTTTGACTATAGGGAAGTTATCATGAATCTCCTTTACCAAAAAAATAAATAAATAAAAGTAAACAATTTATAATTCTCTTCTAGTAGATATTAATTAACAGTTGTAATCTTTTGTTTCAAAAGTTGTCACAGACATTTTAAAAGAATATATCCTATTTTTTAAAAGTTAATTGGGTCTCAAACTTATTTAGATAAGAGGTTTCATAATCAAAGAAAAGGCCAGCTTTGTGATTCTTCTCGGTGCCATAGAGGGCTCTCTCAATGAGCCCTCAACCCTCAATTCATAAATTATAGATTCATCATAATTCCAGCCGAGAAGGGCGGAAATCCAGTACAAAGAAACCTTTAAATATAATCTATCCACTACAATGCTCTTTGACAACTGGTTGCAAGGCATGGTATGAAGATGTGACAGCAAAAGTTTCCATACCTGGCCAGCAGGAACATATCGGTCCCCTATGAGCTTCAATGCTTCAACATATTCATAGAACTCAAGATTTGGCTGATTCTTGATCTGGCTATCCTCCTGCCACTGCCCAAATTTCCGCTCAAGTGAATTACCTCAGAGGTATAAATCCCATGCGCACCAATATATAATCCTAACAAAATGAAAATACAACTACTGGTTTACAATAATCCAGAGATTAGAAAGTGAAAACTATCAACATTCAGGTACATTCTGATGATTGAAACACATAGATATAGGACAGGAATAAAGAGCTATTGCATAAAACCTTATATGGAATAGCTAATAACGGATGGATAGATAAAAACAAATGATCACCATTTAGGGGATCGAGATTTGTAGGAATCTCAATGCGTTTAAAAGTTGTTGACCCAGAAAGTTGTCTATGATTTTGAGCCTGGCTGAGAGTGAAACTTATCAATTCACCAACATCTTTGAGAACCTAAAATCATCATAAAATGAAGTCATGATCTCACAAAATTACACTTTGATGCCGTTTGGCCACAGATAAGATCCTTCACACAAGAAAAAAGGGAACAGAGAACAAAGGAACTACTTTAATCAACCTTCAATGATATCTTCTCCCCGCCAATGAACTTGGCAAGATCCAACATAACATGATCAATGCTATGCCGACTTCCAATCTTTCCTTCTGCATCCAAGTATGCCCATTTCTTGACATTGTGTTCCTGCCGATTTACATTCTTATCGATTGTGAAAGAAAATGATGAACGGCTTTTCTTTACTAATTTTGCAGGAACTCGAACTAATTCTTTCATGGGGCCATTATTAGAAAGTTTTTGCACAAGGCCACCAATAACTACTTTAACTGCAAACTCATTTTTCCCTCCGCTTTCAGTAACTCCTGGACCAGCATTTATCTCAACCTCATCTTTCTCTTGATCACTTTCACCTTTATCTTCATCATCAGTATCTAAACCTTCTACCTCAAATTCGTTGTCTTCATCTTCTTCATCAATCATTTGTTCAATTACCCTTGCTATGAGGTCCCTATCCAGTTTACTGGAAGCTGTCACTTTTAAAACCTTCACTTTCACACCAGGAATCATATCCCTTGCAATACTTTGAGATCTTGACATATCTTCAGGATCAGGAAGATCAGAATCATTATCAATGCCATCACTGTCATCCTCCTCTTCAGTACTTGCTACTAGCATATCATTACTTCCCTCTGTTGAGTCCAATGGACTTGTATTGCTGGTCTTACTCAACAATCTGGAAGGATTGGAAGGAGAATCTCGAAGACCTTCCCCCTGTTTCAAATACACTGCCTGGAGGAGTAAAAAAGAAGGGTTGAATATCGTGAGACAGCAAAATGCAGTTTAGCTTTAAGTGTGCTATGTCAAACACCAAGATGCCACCTAGAAGCAGCCATGCCATCAAGAATGTCTGCAACCTTTCAGTGTAAAGAATGCATGTGTAGACACATGGACTTGCAAAGAAACATATGCACTGAGAGAATTATCACACACTGCTCATAATATCCACTGAAAAAATAAAAACTAATACAGTAGAGATCATGTCATGGACAGACCTCCGTGTGTCTTGGAGTACGCCTGCATGCAAGTAAGAAGATATGGAAAAATACAATCATTAAATTCTCGTCTGATGCATGACAAAGTGGTCGATTTTGTTCTAATTCAATGAACTTATCGAAGTGGCTTGTCATTGGTAAAATTAAGTATTCATGTTTAATTATAACTAAAATCAGCTTATTTCTATTAGCAACAAGATATTGGGGGTGTATTAGCACTTAAGGTAACTCGAAGACTTTAGGTGAGCGACCAAGGTTCATATGTTGGTTTGATTATTATTATTATTATATTATTATTATTATTATGTAAGAAATTGATAAACACCTTGGATTAAATTATTATTATATAGAATATTATTATTATTATGTAAGAAATTGATAAACACCTGGGTTAAATTTTTTATTATTAAATATAGAATAATTACAAACTAGAATTTGAAGGAATTAAGTATCAAAAATGCATACTCCAGCAAGAATGCTCCTCACACAGCTTAGAGCTCTTAACCACTCTAAGAGGAAAAAATAACAAAATGGCTAGATGCCCTTTCACTGCTACTCGCCCCAATATATAACTACTCTTCTATTTATGTGCATGCACAACATTTCATTCAACCCCTTAATTATCTACCTGTTACTAATGATACAAACACTACAATTCACAATCTGTAATAAATGATAATGCCAATGCTTTAAAATTGTCTTGTTCTCAAAGCTAGAAAATGAAACTTCCATGAGGTACCTTCAGCTAGTCATCTTTCTACTTGAACTGCAATTAACATGTTGAAAAATCATACATCAAAAACAACACAACCCACTCTCCACCCCCATCAAAGACAACCTGATGGCAGCTATGAATGTCCCACCAATGACTTTAAGTGGTTCTAAAATCATGTGGTTAATTGGTCGCATACAACCATCGAAGAAAATTATGGCATCCGTCATATCTTCCTTTTCAACGCATCAAAGGAACATTTGTATTTAATTTTCCACCATTACGAGTGTTCCAAATACATTTTTTCCCATACAGACATCATACTTCCTATCAATTTTAGCATTAACTGAAAAGTCTAGGATAGTTTTCCTTCCACGTGCAGTAAACAAAAATTCCATCAGAAACGTTAAGATCATGATTAATTGCACCGCTATACCACCACATAGCTGAATCCAGGCATAGTTAAATGCATGGTGGGCGTCAGGTGCCTCACAAATTCTAGCATATTAGAAATATGTTCTTTGTCCATGTTAAGATATGAAATATTTTCTATTTATGTACGGTAGTAATTAGCTTTATTAGGGAGATTCTATTTTCTAGAATAGATTTATCACTCTTGCATGTATACATATACTGGCACATGAATGAAGTCATCAGAAAAACTATTTTTATTTCTCTCTATTTACATGGTATTAGAGCGTTGGTCTTGATGATTTTGTTCTTTCGTTAGTGTTGCCCAAGCAAGCAATGAGTGCCAAACCTTGAGAGTGAGCATTCTAAAACTATTTTTATTTCTCTCTATTTACATGGTATCAGAGCGTTGGTCTTGATGATTTTGTTCTTTAGTCATGTGCCCAAGCAAGCAACGTGCCAAACCTTGAGAGTGAGCATTCTTTGAATCCTTTTTTTTCTCTCGTCACTGCCGGTCTAGGAAGGAAGGACAACTGCTGATCAATCAACCCATAAAATCCGAAGCCCAACAGAAGCGCATGTGAGGCACACATGTTGCTTAAGATTTCAGTCCCTCCTCTCCTTTGATGGCACTTGGAGGCACGTGCACCACTTTCCTGCCGCCTGGAGGCTCCGAAACCCTTCTGGTAAGGCCGACTCCAGCTTCTTCGAAGTCGTTTTGGTTCTAGAGACCATTTTGGGAAGCATGCATGTAGAAGTTGGTGTGATGGTTTTCTGGCATCATGTTGGTTCTGTTTGGATTATTGTTTAAATTATTGGTGTGTTGGCTCTAGTCTACTGGGTGTCTATTTCTTTAATTATTTGGGGGTTTTTCCGTTATGTAGAAGTTTGTGGATTCCTACATACGTATATTCAGTTTTAGATTGTGGGTTTCTACTTGTAGTTGGCAAAAGCATTCCGGTGTGAATTATATGTGTTGTGGGTGATTTGGCAAGACTTGGAAGTTGGTGAATCGTTGGAGTTTTCTTATTACTGTCTCATGGCTGAGAATCACAAAAGAAATGACAGAAGCCAAGATTCAGGGGGAGTTGCTCACTATTCTTACTACAAGCATGGCCTGCACTTGCTGGAAATTATTGGATAAATCCCAAACATCTCATTCAGCTCACATTCACGCCATCAGACCAAACGGATACAATTTCTGCAGATGAGTTTGCTCAATTTAGTCAGTACCAAAAAGCATTGAAGCATTCATTCTATCACTACTATTGCTGAGTCGGGCAATTTAGACAAGTGCATACTTTCCTCCATATCACAATGGGACATTGACGCAAGTGTTACTAATCATATGACAAGTAATTCTAGTCTTTTCATAGCTTTCAATTACACACCTCATCTTCTCTTGTTACTTAGGTGATGGCTCTACATTCATAGCTTAATCTGTTCTGTCCCATTCTTTCCTGATTATTGTTTGTTTTGTAATCTTATGATGGAAATTATTGATAAAGGATATGTATCAAGAGGACTTTACATTTTGGATAATCATACGAAGATACCTCAACCCATTACTTGCTCAAGTGTTTTGACTCCTTTTAAAGCACACTGTAGATTTGGTCATCCTTCTTTGCTTGCCTTAAAGAAAGTGTATCCTAAATTTCAGATTGTGTCATCATTAGATTGTGGATCATATCAATTTGCTAAATACCACCATCTATCTTATGTGTCTCGTATCAAGAAGAGAGTTAGTTCTCCTTTTGAGTTATATCCAAAACTGGAATACGTTATTTTATTACTTTTGGGGATGCCTATTCTCAAATGACTTGGCCCATCTAATGAAACACTGTTTTGAATTATTATCTCATTTCACTATTTTTTGTGATGTCTTACTTCTGTGCATACTCCAAGTGATAATGCTAAAGAATACTTATCCAAGACGTTCAAATCCAATATGACACAGCAAGGCATTATTCACCAAATTTTATGTGTTGACACAACATCGCAAAATGGTGTAACTAAAAGGAAAAATAAACATATTCTTGAAACAGCAATGGTACTCTTGTTTCAAAATCATATTCCAAACAAATCTAGGTATAACCTATTTCAATAGTTTATTTCTTTATTAATTGTATGCCATCACTTGTTCTTCATGATGAGATTCCTTATAAGATTCTTCTTCCCACAAAATCTTTATTTCCTATTAAACCTTGCATATTTGGATGTACATGTTATGCTCAAGATACTCCGCCTCAAGTCAACAAGCTAGACCCTAAGGCTATCAGATGTGTTTTTCTGGGTTACTCTCGAGCACAGAAAGGATACCAATGTTACTGCCCTAATCCTAACAAGTTTATTGCATCTACCAATGTTTCCTTTATGGAACAATGTCCATTCATTCGTATATCTTATGAACCTAAAGATAAAACAAAAGAGGATGATGATTTATTAGTTTCCCATATTACATATGAGACATTAGATGTCTCCCACAGTATTACCACCTCCATCTCCACCACCTTCCCCACCGATTCATTATGTGTATGCCAGATGCTAGCATCCTCCTATGGCAAGTCTAGCACCAATATCTTCTTCGGCATTAGATCCACCTAACAATCACTCGGACCTTCCAATTGCACTTTGCAAAAGGTAAAAAGACAATATACTTACATTATTAAGTTATATGTTGTATTTATTAGTATTTATATTTTTCATACAATATAATTAATATAGTGGTAGGTTAGGTATACTATCAATCACAAGATCTTTGTATATAACTTTGTACATAAATCTCTATATATGTAAAAACAAATTAATAAGAAACATATTAGAGATTTTTTTTTCTCTCTCTTTATTCACATGGTATCAAAGCCCTAGACCATCTAAACCCTAACCTTAATTTACTCAAACACAAACCCTAACCCTAACCCTAACCCTAACCCTAATTTCCATGGCTATCAAAGGTGTGTTGGCCATCTTTCTGGTGTTGGATTAAAAATATTTTTACATCATTGTGTTTCTCTCTTCTCCAGCATCATAACCCACGAATCTCGTCGCCGGAATCGCCTCCACGCACCATCACACCCCGTCGCCATCGTTACTGCCAGATCTTCTTTTTCAGCTGTTTCTTGGCCATTTCTCTTGACACGCGTTGGCTTCTATTCTTTATTGGGTTTCGGCCATCAAAACCGATAAAAGTCAACTTCTTTCGCTACCAAACACCACCGTACACCGCCGTACGCTGCCGCTACCGTCGAGCAATTGTCTCTTGACGGTTTGTTCACTCTTCTTAAGGGTTGTTTGTTCTTTTTAACATGGCTACCGATGGTACATCCTCAAAATTCAGTCCTTCTTCAAGTCTCTTGTCACCAACTCCGGCTATTGCAATAGAAAAGTTATTGGGCAGTTCTAATTATTTGTTCTAGCCTAAGGCTGTGGAATTATGGTGCATGGGTCAAGGTCTGCAAGACCATTTGATCACCAAGTTAGATGATATAACAACAAATCCAAAGAAGGATAAGGATCAATGGATGAGAGTTGATGCTCTTTTACTAAGGCTTTTGTGGCAGTCTATCAATCCATCTCTTCATCCAATTTACAGTCATTACTCAACTTGCTATGATGTTTGGACTCAGGCGAAGAGACTATATATAAGTGATATTCAGCATTTGTACCCAATGATATCTAATCTGCTTAATTTGAGACAAACAGATATGTCAATTACTGATTTTCTTAGCAGATGGGTATCCATTAAAGCTGAGTACAACGTTTTACTCCCTCCCGGTCAGTCTCTCTAAGATAATTTGACTCAGAGACAAATTTTTCATGGTTTGCATTCTTGCTACCCTTGGTCCTGATCTTACTTCAATTCGTGATCAAATATTGGCTAGTCCTACCATACCATTTATGGATGAAGTTTTCTTTCGCCTTCTTCGTGTGACATCAATTCCTGATGCACCTATACATGGTTTTCCTTCAATGGATAACTCAGCTCTAGTTTCTCATATGGCTTCCCAAGGTCACATGGCTAACAGAGAAGGGCAAGGTGGTATTATTAAGGGAACCCGTCTTAGGTGTACCTATTGCCATCGGTAGGGTCATACCAAGGACAAATGTCACAAGTTGCATGGACGTCCTCCACGAGCTAATATCATTCAGAATACCAATCATATCTCTTCTGCTGCACATCATCCTGAATCTCTACTTCTCACTGGAGCTGATCTTGAGAATTATTTGAAGTATCAGGCTTCACAGCAGTTCTCATCCTCTATTGTTTCCTTTCCTCACACTGGTAATTCTGTTGCATGTCTCACTCAGTTTTCTATTTTAGGTCCACGGGTGGTTGGTTCTGGTGCTTCTAAACACATTTCTAGTAATCCTCACTTGTTTTCTCACTTCTTGAAATCCACATCATTACCTTCTGTTACTGTAGCAAATGGTTCACATGCATACCTAAAGTTGTGGGTAGTGCACAACCCTTACCATCTGTGTGTTTAAAACGTGTTCTTTACATTCCACATTATCCATTTAATCTTGTCTCTGTTAGTAAAGTCACTCGTGCCCTAAACCGCTCTATTAAATTTGACCCCCATTCTGTTGTTTTTCAGGACCTTAGTACGGGACAGACGATTGGCACAGGATGTGTGTCACAGGAACTTTACTACCTCACCAACCCTCCAACTTCTTATTTGGCATGTTCTGCTACAATCTCTCCAACTCTTCTCCACAATTGTTTAAGCCATCCCAGTCATTCCAAATCTCAGAAGATGGTTCCTAATTTTTTTCAATTTTCATTCTTGGATTGTGAGTCTTGTCAACTTAGGAAATAATCTATAACTTCGTTTCCTAAGCGGTCAATAATCAGGCTACCTCTCCTTTTGCTATAGTTCATTCTGATATTTAGGGTCTTAGTCGTGTCAGGTCTGTTTTGGGTTTTCAGTATTTTGTAACCTTTATTGATGACTATTCGCGCTGTACTTGGTTATATTTAATGAAAAGTCGCTCTGAGTTATTTTCAATTTTTGAGTCATTTTGTGCTGAAATTAAAACACAATTCAATGCATCTATACAAATTTTGCGCAGTGACAATGCTCCTGAATACTTTTCTAATCATTTAATGAGTTTCTATCCTCTCATGGCATTTTACATCAGTCCTCTTGTGCTTATACACCTCAACAAAATGGAGTTACCGAGCGTAAAAATAAACATCTAATTGAAACTGTCCGAACACTTCTTTTACATCATCATGTGCCTACTCATTTTTGGGCTGATGCTGTTCTCACTGCTTGTTATCTTATTAATAGAATGCCTTGTTCTGTTCTTCAGCACAAAATTCCTCACATGATCTTATTTCCTACTCAACCCTTGTATGTGCTTCCACTACGTGTCTTTGGTTGCACATATTTTGTTCACAATGTCTCTCCTGGTCAGGATAAACTATCAGCGCATTCCATTAAGTGTGTTTTCCTTGGTTACTCAAAACACCAAAAAGGTTACAAGTATTATTCTCCCACTACTCGTCACTACTATTTGTCCCCTAATGTTACATTGTTTGAATCTTCCTCTTTTTATTCCCTCTCTTCATCTGAGACTCCTCTGTCGAAGATTTTACCTATTCCCTCTCAGTTAGCTCTTCCTGAATCTGTTCTTGTTGTTCCTAAGTCTATTCCTTCCCCTCCACCATTACAGGTTTATCATAGACACTCTCGAAACCTGCCTTCCTCAGACACCCCGCATATTCCAGAGGCTTCTGTTGACTCATCTTCTGTTCCAACATCTCCACCTGCTGAGGACCTACCTAAAGAGGACCTTCTTATAGCTCTCACAAAAGGTAATCATTCTACTCGTAATCCCCATCCACTTTATAATTGCCTTAGCTATCCCCATTTATCTCCATCCTATTGTAACGTTATCTCCTCCTTATCTTCCATTTCTGTTCCCAAAAATATGCATGAGGCTCTTTCAGATTCAGGATGGACACAAACAATGGTAGACAACATGATTGCTTTGCATGCCGATGGTACTTGGGATTTACTTCTCTTACCTCTTGGCAAATCTCTTGTTGGATGTCGCTAGGTTTATGCTGTTAAAGTTGGTTATGATGGTAAAGTTGATCGGCTTAAGGCTCAGTTGCTTGCCAAGAGATATACTTAAGTGTATGGATTATATTGATACATTCTTTCTTGTTGCTAAAATGTCTTTTGTTCGCTTGTTTATCTCCATTGCAACTATGCGACATTAGCCCTTGTATCAATTGGACATTAAAAATGCATTTCTCATGGTGAACTCCAGGACAAAATATATATGGAGCAATCGCCTGGCCTTGTTGCTCAAGGGGGTCTAATCTGGTATGTAAACTTCGACGTTCACTTTATGATTTGAAACAATCTCCACGTGCCTGGTTTAGCCTGTTCAGTTCTATTGTAATGGAGTTTAGAATGATTCGTAGTACATCTGATCACTCAGTTTTCAATAAGCACACATCTGAGGGGCAATGCATTACTTAATAGTGTATGTAGATAACATTGTCATAACTGATAACGATCAGGATGGTATTACTCAGTTGAAGACACATCTTTTCAAACATTTCCAGACCAACAATCTCGGCTTGTTGAGATACTTCCTTGGCATAGAAGTTGTTCAATCCAGTTCTGGAATAGTACTTTCTCAAAGAAAATATGTTTTAGATATACAGGAAGAAACTGGTATGCTTAATTGCAAGCCTGTGGAATCTCCTATGGATCCCAATGTGAAATTGTTACCAGGACAGGGGAAGCTTTATACAAATCCAGGGAGATATCGTGGTTTGATAGGAAGACTTAATTATCTTACTGTCACTCGACCTAATATATCATTTGCAGTTAGTGTTGTCAGTCAGTTTCTCCTATCTCCTTGTATTAGTCATTAGAATGCAATGATCAGGATTCTTAAATATGCGAAAGGTGCTCCAGGTAGAGGTCTACTATATGAAGATCATGGTCATTCCAAAATAATTGGATATTCTGATGCTGATTGAGCAGGTTCTCCATCTGATAAACGATCTACTTCTAAGTATTGTATTCTTATTGAAGGAAACCTGGTATCTTGGAAAAGTAAGAAGCAAGATGTTGTCGCTAGGTCAAATGCAGAAGCAGAATATCATGCTATGGCTTTGGCAACTTGTGAATTAAATTTTTTGAAACTTCCCAGATGGAGCTAATTTGTGATAACCAAGCTGCATTACATATAGCTTACAATCCTGTATTCCATGAGAGAACTAAGCACATAGAAATTGATTGTCACTTCATCTAAGAAAAGATCTTATCTGTCTACATCTTCACTAATCATGTCAATTCAAATGATCAATTTGCTGATATACTGACCAAATCCCTAAGGAGTACTCGTATTGAATATATTTGTAACAAGCTTAGTATATATGATTTGTATGCTCTAGTTTGAGGGGAGTATTACGTTATATGTTGTATTTATTAGTATTTATATTTTCTATACAATATAATTAATATAGTGGTAGGTTAGGTATACTAACAGTCACAAGATTTTTGTATATAAATCTCTATGAATGTAAAAACAAATTAATAAGAAACATATCAGAAAATATATTTTTTTTTTCCTCTCCTTGTTCACATACCCTATATTCTGCATTTGTGTCATATGATCATTTATCATCTTCTACATTTTCTTCATTGCCTCTTCACGGTGCCTTGTCTCATCCAAGCTAGCGTGTTACCATGATAGAGGAAATGAATGCCTTAAATGCCAACGGTATTTGGGATTTATAAAAAGGTGTTGGATGAAAATGAGCTTTTGCAGTTAAAGTTAGTCCCGATGGATCTATTGCTCAACTTAAAGCTCGTCTTGTGGATAAGGGCTATACCCCAAACCTATGATGTAGACTATTCAGATACTCTCTCCTCCTATAGCTAACTAACATCCGTCCAACCATTTATCCCTATGCAACTACTCATAATTGACCTCTACACTAGTTGGACATTAAAAATGTCTTTTCACGTGAGGATCTTCAGCAAGAAGTCTATATTAAGCAACCACCTAGGTTTGTTGCTCAATGGGTGTCTATCTTTATAAATCTTCATGTGGGTTGAAGCAAAGTCCTAGTACTTGGTCCGGAAAATTTAGTGAGGCAATTGAAAAGTTTGGCATGATCAAAAATAAGTTTGATTACTTAGTGTTTTATAGACATTTTGTCTATGTAGATGATATAATTATTATTGGAAGCGATGAAAGTGGAATATCTTCTTTGAAAAAGTCTCTTCACAATCAATTCCAAATGAAGAATCCGGGGTTTCTATAGTACTTTCTAGGATTTGAAATGATAAGTAACAAGAAAGGTATTTTCTTGTCCCAACGAAAATATGTTCTTGACCTGTTATCTGAATCAAGGAAGTTAGGGGCAAAACCATGCAATATCCCAATGACACCTAATTTGCAACTCACCAAGGACAGCGTTATTTAAGGATCCTCAAAGATATAGGAGATTGATTGAAAAATTAAATTATCTCATAGTGAAACAAATTCTATGCTTTTCTAAAAGGTGCTCTAGGACATGAATTAGTGTATAAATATCATGGACATAATCGTGTTGAGAGTTTTTCGAATGCAGATAGGCAAGGTCTAAGATAAACAACGATCCACCACTAGGTATTGTGTGTTCGCTAGAGTATTTGATTTCTTGGAAAAGCATGAAACAAAACTGTTTCGCTCGAATGCGGAAGCCGAATACAAAGCTATGACTCAATCAATATGTGAAACAATGTGGATTTATTAGCTCTTGACTAAACTTTGTTTTAAGGTACCAATACCTGCACATTATGGTGTGATACCAAACAGCTCTTCATATTGCATCTAATTCCGCATTTTATGAGTGAACTAAGCATATTGAAATCGACTCATTTCATTCATGAGAAGATACAACATAAGTTGATTTCCGCAGGGCATGTCAAGATATAGAGAACAGCTAGCAAAATCTTACTAAAGCTCTTCATAAGGTTAAGATTAGTGAAATTCATAACAAGTTGAGCATAATTAATATCTATACTCCAACTTAAGGAGTGTTAAGATGTGTAATATCTTCTTTTTACGCACAGTAGTAATTAACTTTATTAGGAAGATTTTATTTCTACAATAGATATATCAATCTTGTATATATACATCCCCTATCACATGAATGAAATCATCAGAAAAAACTATTTTTATTCTCCTTGCTATAGGTTACAAATAGAATGTAAATTATTATAAAATAATTACTAGTCTTATAGGGAATATCTTTCCTCTTAAATAATAGATATATCAATCTTGTATACATACATCTCCTATCACATGCATGAAATCATCAGAAAACTATTTTTATCTCTCTCTGTTATAGGTTATAAATAGAATGTAAATTAATGTAAAATAAATTACTAGTCTTACAGGAAATATCTTTCCTCTTATAGTCTATTAAAATCATATATATATATATATATATATATACACACATGAATCCATGAAGATGCCATCTTTTTCCCTCTCTCTAAATTACATGGTATCAAAGCTTTTGAGGATAAATTTATTTTATTGTGCGTTGCCCCAACGAGCAATGATTTTTCCTTTTTTTTTTTTTTCATGTGCATTTTTAAAGTGATATATTTTTTATCATCGCAAACCTAGGTAGGCACACCATCCACCAAGAAGTTTTTCTGGAGATCGTCAAAGGCGAAATCCTAGTGTGTGGTTCACACATTCCACCACAAGGTTCACAACAAGCTTCATGCAGCAGAGCATAAAGCCGCGTGGGATGCCAAATGCCCCTCCTTTTTGCATTGTTTAGCTCGCCTAAGGTTGTTTGCAGTTTTTTTAGTTATTACATATTTGGGTGTGGAACTTTCAGTAAAGATTAGGGTTTCGGTTAGTGCTTTGACATTGTTTTGTGAAGATTAGGGTTTCAATTGGTCTCTTTCACGTAGTCATTGACGTACCCAGGATTGTTGATTGTTTGAAAATTTGATGTTGAATAATTGTTTGAGTTTGATTTGACGTGTTTAGAAGTTTTGAGTTTAGTTCATATACATATTGAGGTTGAATTCTGGTTTAACGTGTTTGGAAATTTCACAATAAATTCTAGTCTAAGTTTGGTTCATATACCCACTTAAGTTTCAATTGGGTTAAGTCGTGACTATTTAATTTGCTATTTGAGGGTATTGGTATTAAAATTATGAGTGAAATAAAGAAAAACATAATTCAAAAGACAGCAATATAGGAATTGTAGGAGAGGAGTTGCTACTTGAGGGCAAAGTTCTGAAATGGTTGTGTGTCGCTATTGTCATAAATCAAGGCATATGAAACATGATTGTAGAAAATTGCAGCATAAGAATTAGGGATTTCACTCAACACGTATTGCCTCTTCTAGTGATACATCTGAAAAATCCACTATGGTTTCTACAGATGAATTTGCTAACTTTTTACAATATTAAACATCACTAAAGTCTTCATTTGCTCCTATTACTACCATCACTAGCCACGTAAACCAAACACGTGTCTTGTTTCCCTATCTTCCAAATAGGCCATTGATTCCGATGCCATAAATCACATGATAGGTAATTCTAGTTTATTGTCTACTTTTCAATCTCACACCTCTTACTGTCCTGTTACTTTAGCTAATGGGTCAACATCTCATTCTCTTGGGTCTGGCATGGTTAATCCAACACCGTCAATTCATTTGTCATCTGTTTTAAACTTGCTTGATTTGTCCTTCAATTTAATTTCCGTTGATAAGCTCACCCGTTCACTAAACTATTGCATCTCTTTTTTTTTTTTTTTCCCTTGACCATTGCCTCCTTCAAGATTTTATGATGAGGAAAAACTATTGGTAAAGGGCATGAATCTGGGAGTCTCTACATTCTAAACACAGAGGTACCAAAGTCTATTGCATGCTCTCAAGTTATAACCCTGTTTGAGCTCATTGTCACTTAGGTCATCCACCTCTCTCTTTGTTGAAGAAACTTTTTCCTCGGTTTCATAATTTAGAGTTCATTACATTGTGAGTCTTGCCAGTATATGAAACACCATCACATTAGGTCGAGTCCTAGAGTCAATAAACAAGTAAATGCTCTCTTTGAATTAGTCCATTCAAATGTATGGGTCCTTGTCCAGTGACAACTAAAACTGAATTTAGGTATTGTCACTTTTGTTGATGATTATTCCCATACGACCTGATTGTATTTAATGAAAAATCGTTCTAAGTTGTTCACTCACTTTTGTTCTTTTTGTGCTGAAGTTAAGAATCAATTTAATGCTTTAGTTCAAATATTGCGAAGTAATAATGCCAAATAATACTTATCTAAATTTCAATCTTATATGGTTAAAAAGTATTATTCACCAAACTTCTTGTACGTATACACTATCTTAAAATAGGGTTGCTGAGAGAAAAAATAGGCATTCATTTGAAACCGCTAGAGTTTTGTTATTTCAAATGCATGTCCCTAAACACTTGCTAAAGTAGTATCCATAGCCTGTTTTTTAATTAATCATATGCCTTTGGTTGTTCTTAGTGGTAAGACTCATTATCACACAATTTTCCCGAATAAACATTTGTTTCCTATTGAACCAAAAATATTTGGCTGTACTTGTTTGGTTCAAGATGTGCGTCCTCAGGTTACTAAGCTTGATCCCAATCATTGAAGTGTATTTTTCTTTGGTATTCTCATGTTCAAAAAGGATAGAGATGCTATCGCCCCAAACCTCTATAAGTACTTTGTGTCAATTGATATTAAGGATACCCCATTTTCTCCATTTTTAAACAATGCAAGTCAAGGGGAAGAGGATGAATTGGTAACTTGCATAGTTACATCTACTACTCCTACTACTAAACCTCCCCTTCAAGTCTATTCTCACAGACCGCATACTTTTCAACCAGCCCCTAATGCATGTCCTGAACCATCTCTCTCGTCATCAAATTCAATTTCCAAAAATGACTTTCCCATTGCACTTCGTAAAGGTAAATGTTAGTGCACTTACCCTATTTCATCTTTTGTGTCCTATGATCATTCGTCACCTTCCTCTTGTTCTTTTATAACATCTCGACTCTATCTCTATTCGTAAAACTATTCATGAAGCCCTGTCTCATTTAGGATGGCGTAATGCAATGATAGAGGAGATGAATACTTTAGATTGAGTGGTACTTGGGATTTGGTAACTTTACCTGCAAAAAAAAAGAGGGTTTTGTATTGACCTACCCCTGTTTTAAATTTAAATCCGAAAATACGTTCATTGAAAAATATAATCCCTAAATAACCAAAAAAAAACACATTCAAGGAATGCGTACAAAATTTACACCAGTAACGCACTCCGCAAGCACACGAGAGAATTTGTCATAAGCAAGGATTTGAACACATTTAGTGAATGCGTTCGAAGTTTTTTCTTAAAATTTGGTACAACAGCGAGTGAGGAAGGAGAGAAGCGAGTGAGGCAGGAGAAAAGTAGGAGCTTTGGCATTTGTATGCAAATTTCGGACGCATTTGTGACCCTTTAAAAAATAATAATAATAAAACGATGCTAAGTCCATAAAATCTAAAATAAAATAAAATGGATATTTTTTATAAAAGATTTTCAAACGCATTCTCTGAATGCATCAGAAATTTTTGACAAAAAATTTCAAATGCATTTGTTGAATGCGTTCAAATTTTAATCAACTTGATCTATGAACGCACTCTTTAAGTGCGTTAGTAGTGTAAATTTTTGTACGCATCTATTGAATGCGTTTTTGTGTGGTTATTTGCGG
The DNA here is from genome assembly GCA_024138025.1 of Combretum micranthum. NCBI lineage: Eukaryota > Viridiplantae > Streptophyta > Magnoliopsida > Myrtales > Combretaceae > Combretum > Combretum micranthum. The sequence continues at coordinate 595,117 of JAMXBD010000812.1, read as the reverse complement.
ATTATATTTTCAAAAGAACGTATTTTAATTTTAAAAACAAGGTAGATCCATACAAAACCCGCAAAAAAGAAGACTATTGGCTGTAAATGGGCTTTCTCCATTAAAATAAATCCTAATAGATTAATTGATCGCTTGAAAGCTCGTCTTGTTGCTAAATGATATGCCCACACTTATGGAGTAGATTATTCTGACACTTGTTCTCCTGTTGCTAAGTTAATATCTGTCAGGTTATTATTTTGTTTGTGGTATGTGGATGATATTGTCATTACTGGTGATGATACTATACGTATTTTAGCTCTCAAATTCTTTCTTCACAAAGAATTTCAAACAAAGGATTTAGGAATGGTAAATATTTTTTTGGTGTTGAGATAATGAGGAGTAACAAAAGAATTTTCGTCCGAAAGAAAATATGTACTTGACTTATTGTCTAAAACAAGAAAATTAGGTGCTAAACCGTGTAGTGCACCAATGATTCCTAATTTGTAACCAATAAGAGAAAGTGAGTGGTTTAAGGATCCTAAAATATGTAAATATTAGTTGGAAAATTGAATTATCTTACTGTGACTCGTCCAGATATCGCATATTCAGGTAGTGTGGTGAGTCAATATATGTCATCTCCGGCGGTTAATCATTGAGCTACTGTAAAGCAAATTTTGAGCTATTTAAAGGTAACACCAAAGCATGGTATCCTATATATGAATATGATCATACTAATAATACTGAGTATTTTTTAGATGTTGATTAGACGAGATCCAAGAAAGACGGGAAATCCATTTCGGGATATTGTGCTTTTGCTAGTGAAAATTTGGTTTCATGGAAAAGCAATAAGCAGAGTAAAGTATCCCGTTCAAGCACAGAATCAAAATATATAATTATGGTACAATCAATGTGTAAAGTAATGTGGGTATACCAACTCTTAAATGAAGTAGGCCTCAATACCTCACTACCTGTAAAATTGTAGTGTGATAACCAAGCTGCTCTTCATATTCCATCAAATCCATGAGCAAATTAAGCACATTGAAATCAACCGTCATTTTGTTCATAAGAAAATTCAGCAAGGCTTGATTTCTACAGGATTTGTGAAGACTGAAAAACAATTAGGAGATCTCTTTACAAGGGTTCTAAACGGGGTTTGGGTTGATTATCTTTGTGACAAGCTATGCATGATTAATATCTATACTCCAACTTGAGGGGGGAGTGTCATAAGTTATAAATGGAATTTAGCTTATAAGGAATATCTTTCCTCTTATAGTCTATTAAAATCATGTATATATATGTAACTCCATGAATCAATGAAGATATCATCTTTTTCCATCTCTCTTTGAATTACTCTCTCTATTTACAGTCCAATTCAAACTCCATATTATTAGCCACTCTTTATAAAGCCCACTGCTATAGCGAGCTCTATTAGTCGCTTAGCATAATTCAAATACTCTCATTTGTCAAAGTGACTTAGCACAACTTAGTCTTCCCTCCTCTCATTATAATGCATTTTCATGTCGGCAAAATTTTCTTATCCCTTGCTTCCCAATATTCCTCTCAAGAGAGAGGACTACTTCCTCTCATATATATGAATAGCAAGACTTGCAACACTAAAGCTTTTTTCACGTGAATGAATTTCAAGTGTTCTTACAACCCTATTGTTGACACAAGTTGAAGTGTAACGTAAGCTTCATCCCTCTTATAAGATCTGCGTCAGAGAGTCCAGGTCAACACTAACCACTTTACCTTGCTCATAATCGCGAATTTCTTCAACCACCTATGCATCATTAGCTTTTTTGGGTAAGTTCAGTGTTCTCTCTCCACCTATGCATCATTAGCACAACTTAGTCTTCCCTCCTCTCATTATAATGCATTTTCATGTCGGCAAAATTTTCTTATCCCTTGCTTCCCAATATTCCTCTCAAGAGAGAGGACTACTTCCTCTCATATATGTGAATAGCAAGACTTGCAACACTAAAGCTTTTTTCACGTGAATGAATTTCAAGTGTTCTACAACCCTATTGTTGACACAAGTTGAAGTGTAACCTAAGCTTCATCCCTCTTATAAGATCTGCGTCAGAGAGTCCAGGTCAACACTAACCACTTTACCTTGCTCATAGTCGCGAATTTCTTCAACCACCTATGCATCATTAGCTTTTTTGGGTAAGTTCAGTGTTCTCTCTCCACCTAACCTAACCAACCCCACCCCCCCCCCCACCCCCCCCCCAAAAAAAAAAAAAAAAAAAAAAAAAAAAAATTAAAAAAAGGTAAGAATACAAAAAGAAGAACAAAAATAACCTTATCAAAGTGACAACATCAAGAAAAAACTAGAGGAAGAAACTCCTAATCACAACCTATAAAACAAAAGAGCATACGACAACCCTATACACTAGGTCCTACACTGATGTCTACTTTTCTTCTTGGCACATGAGACTCTTGATTTGATCTTTTCAAAATCAAGGCTAGAGAACTTGATACCATCAAGAAAATCTGCTAGTGTCATATCAGAAGAAAGTCTAGCTCTAAACACCTCCACACTAGAAATTTATCCAAACTCTGGACACTATCAAAGATAACTATAGAGTCCGAAGCTTCTCCATGCTCTTCAGACTTAGTCGTATATACTTCAACCGTCCTCAAAAGAAGTAGATGGAGTAGAGCGATCCTAAGATGCTGCAACCTCCTTAACCTCTTCATCTAAAATTTTTGTGGCCATTTTAGCAGGGAGCCACATGTACATCAACAAATCATGCGAAGGCCTCACATGTGCATCATTAGCTTCGATTTGTTAGGGTTAACGATTGTTCCTTCACACGAGCATCTCTAGTGAAGCTTGTTTATTTTGCTACTGTTGATCAATGTGAAATTCTTGAAATTGTTTGAAACTCCCCGTGATTTCAAACATTTCTTCACCGAGGCTCCTACTCTACTTTCCAAATTCATCATTCAAGCAAGCACCAAAATGGGTGATTAAAGAGAGATGATAGATTCGGAGGAGTTTGGGTGTTCGGATGGTGGATTCAACATGGATGGAGGGTTAGTACATCTCTATGGTGGGGGTTTGGTATTCATCGGGTTTGGTTAGAGGGTTTAAAAAGGAAATTGGGCTAGGGTATGAGGACAGCTGGTTTAAGCAAAGAGTTTAGAAAGGAAAAACAAGAAAAAGAGGACCTAGGTTTGGTGGGTAGTCTTGCACAATCCGATCCATTGTCTGGTTTGGTGGTTTCTCTCTCCTTTGACATTGACTAGGTTTTGTAGATATTAATGTCATGGGGGAAAGAAACCATACATTTGTGCTTCAAGCTCCTCCTAGACAAAACCTAAATTCTAATAAAGTCTTCATTTCTCAAATAAAGGTGAGTAGTCCACCTCCATGTTTGATTTACAAGAGGCACAAAGATTTTACAACCTACATTAATAGCATAAACTTTTCGTAATGTCAAGAAGATTTACAATGGCCAAGGAGTTTCCAATAGCATGAATGGATGTAGTTCTTCATAGTCTGTAAAGCAGAATCTTATCCCATGTATTCAAGAAGGGCTCACCATTTTAGTATTGCATAAGGACAGAGAGCTACTGATTACCTCTATGGGAGGTAATGAGATATCCATGGAAAGAGTTCGGTTTAGCAGCAGTCAAATGTCTAAACATAAGGTAAGAGAACATGTGATTGCCTTTGGGACAGTATGGGGGAAATGTCCCTGTGTGAAAAATGCTGATATTAGATAAGAAGAGGGTAAAGGAAATGTGGTGGGGTGCCAAGGAGTTAAGAGTTGGATGAGAAGAGCTGTCTAACAATATGTAGGAAGAGATCAAGGGCTATAGAAAAACTGAGATCATTTTTGCTCTAGCTTTGCCATCGGGGCATTCATGGTTTGAGAGGAGCGACACTTGGAGTGACATTAAACTACTAAAGACGAGATTTTCACAATGATTTTGTAAGGTCGAACCCACATTAGCCTCAAATAATGATTTTATATACTAAACATTCTTTTTTTTTTTTTTTTTGGGGGGGGGGGGGTGGGGGGGGGGGGGGGGGGGGGGGGGTGTTGTGGTGTTAGGTTGTTGGGTGGGGTGTGTGCGGGGAGGAATACTTGAACTATATTCTCTAACACCATAATACTAGGTACATGGAAAACCATCTTAGGATCAACTGGACAGGACAAGACAAGTGAAGATGAATTGCTTTTATTGACATTTTGCTACGAACCATGCAGCATATACAAATATACTCCCTACTAAGTGCAAGGAATTTTCTTTACTGTCTGATGAAGAACATTTCACCCAAGCTTTGCCATTGGACAATGGCCTATTCCCCTCTTTTGGTTTTGAGAGAGTGACAAATTAAACTAGTAAAGATGAAATTTTCTTGATGACTTTCTAAGGAAGCCAACATTGGTATCATCAAATCAGTTTCTTAGTATCTGTACAGGGCTTTGTACAGAAACCCTTCTTTTTTAAAATAAATACAAAAATATGGCGCAAAAATTAAATATTCGGAACATAATTATCAAAAACATGGTACTACATGCACCTTTGACCAAAACTAAGAGGTGTGTGCTCTTTACAACAAATATACTACGGACTCCCTCCCTCCCTCCCTCCCTCTGCAGGGGGCAGGGGGATACCCAATCGATCCCATGCATTTGGTTCATGGTCTCCATCGTCCTCGTTAACACCAACAGAACCAACATTAAATTAAGGGCCTGATAACCCCCAGCATTAGAAGCAGAAGAAGAAGAAGTAGTAGGAGAATGATGATGATGGAACCCAGGTGGGACTTGGTGAGATTATTGGAATTGTAGAAGAGGAGATCATGGATTTGAAGCAGCGAGGACAATTGGCCTTAGCACGGATCTTGCGGTGAGTGTTTAGGAGGAGGAGGAAGATGATGGTGATTGGAGCCACACCACTAGAACCACCATCACAACCACCATGTCCCAACACTTGTAACATTGCTGCTGTTGATGACGTGTTGTTGTACATTGGGATTGGAATGATGATAGGTGATTGAAGTTGGTGGTCGAGATAGCAGAGACCTGCTGCTTTTGCGATTGCATTTGCATTTGATCCCCTCTTCTTAACAACAACATAAACATCAGTAGGGTGGGTGTATTGGTTTGAAGAGGACACATGTGGCACCTGCACCCTCTTCACAAAACAAAGACGGCGCATGTGGCACATGCACCCTCTTAGTTTTGGCATGCGCTTTTGACATATATATTTCGAATATTTATTTTAGACAATATTTTCATATTTATTTTTAAAAAGACGGCTATTTCTAGATAGAGGCCGAATCTGTACAAAGTTCCAAGAAAAAACATGAAATCAAGTTGAACAAATTAGTGGGACAAAATAAGACAAGAGGAGTCAAATTGTCTTTTCCAACATACAGATAGAGGCCGCTTAGCATATAAATATCCACTCATCTAGGGTAAAAGGAAGTTCAAAAAAAAAAAAAAAATCTAGGGTAAAAGGAATTTCCTTGACCATCCAGTGACACGCAAATCAACTTTGAACATTATTCAATAGCCACAATTGTCTGGTGCAAGCAAATATATAGGACACCTGCAAGGGAGCATGTCTGAGAAGATGGAAATGCCTCCCTTTCATATTTCTCTTTCCTTTCTCATCAACTGACTCCATCTACTTATTGATGAATTATGTTGTCTATATACAATCATACACCACAACAGTGTCAAATGAGAGAGAGAAAGACTAAATCTTCTAGCTAGGAAAGTGGAGATTCTCGGAGACATGAATAATCTCCTAAAATCAGAAATAATAGCTGCATTAATAATAAAATTAATGAAAGAAAAAGAAAAAATAACATGAAAAAATAAGATATTACCTAACTCCTAAAATTTGGCTTTCGGGTTCAACAATAACAACCTTTTCCAGCATTCTTAATCCATAACAGTAGGGTGATTAAAGGAGCTCAAAGAGAATTTTTTGTAATGGTTTCAATGCATGACAAGACAAATAACATTGAAGCTCATATTGCAGTTGCAAGAAGAGTTGAATGATATGGGTGTAATAATAGTTTGGCAAAGAAGAAAATTGGTGAGACTAGAAAAAAAAATACCTGCTGTTTATATTTACCAGTCTTGTTCACCTGAAGGAAAACTTCAAACAACGGAACACCACTGGTAGCTGTAACAAGTTGCCTGTACAAAGAGACCAGAAAACAAACCAAGAATTACAAGTCAAGCATGAAGATTACAGAGTAATCATAAAAAATTGACAATACAATCAAAAAGAAGGTATCGTAACAAATCAATATAAATTTATGCCATGAAGCCCAACATAATGACAGTACAATCATACGAGTTTGAATCTGTCAACTTGTTAACTATGAGGTAATTAATGCAATTACTATGGCATAGTTGTTACATCTGAAATACTTTCAACGTTGAAAGGAATAATAATATAAACTCGTATGCAAATTTTGGCCACATGATTTTTCCTTACTGAAATTACACCTTCCTGTTGGGTAATTTGGGGACCACATGGGTCCCCTGCATAACCACCCTAAAACCCATGGAACATTCAATATACTTCATTAATTGGAACCCCTCAAACTAGCTGAGTCGATCACAAGAGCAAGAGCTATGGGACTTGGTACTTTGGTCCAAAAGATTCCCAAGGACCGGGTTCAGATATCGTTAAGGCATTTCAAAGACATGTTTATGGTCCATACACATTCCCTAAAAGGCCTATAAGTTGTTTATCAAGCAGATGAGCAAGCCAAAATCAACTTGGAGCCCTCACATTAGCCATTATGCCATATACAATTCAGGAGCTATAGAATATAGGCTTGTCAAGTTCAAAAAAGAATATACGCTTGTTGTCCAAAGAGCAACACTTTCCCTTCTAACCACAAAATGCTTCTTCCCTGTCTAGACGGCACCTTATGGACATCTGAACAAGGAATCCTGTGTTATAGAGTAAATAGATAATATTGTATGTATTAGTGTAATTAATACAATGGTAGATAGGAATTGGTACATCAATCACTAGGAGCACATCATTTATATATCTCCTTGTATGTACAAAAATAATCATCACATCAAAATACAATGATTCTACACTTATATCTCATATGGTATTAGAGAGCGTCAGGACTTTTTAAATTAAGGTTTAGTTCTTGTTAGCCGAGTGACCAACATCTAGTTCTTAAGCCTCACCTTGGAGAGTGAGTAGCTGATTTAGTTAATTGGTGCAGCAAGTTTGCAAGTATGATTACAATTTTGGCAGATTAATATACCGAATTCCGTCAATATCAAGAAGCATTAAAAAATCCATCCCAACCTATCACTACTATTGCAGAGTCCAAGTAATTTAAATAAGAGATAAAGCACCTTTTAGTACTTGAACTTTAACCAAGTAGATAATTAGGTACCTGAACTTTAAAAAAACTAATTTCATACCTAGTCAAACTTTTCATACTCTTTTTCACTACATCACCCAATCATTACCTAACACATGTCCATTACTTCAAGAAACAATACAAAAGTAAGGTAGTGAAAAAAGCAACAAAAAGTTTGGCCAAGTATGAAATTAGTATTCCTAAAAGTTCAGGAGCTTAATTATCCACTTGGTCTTGGTCAAAGTTCAGGTAAAAAAAAAAAGCCTTTTCTCTTTAAATAAGTACCTTCTTCCTTCCATGTCACAATGAGTCATTGTCTCTGGTGCTACTGATCATACAACAAATAACTGTAATCTCTTCGCAACTTTTAAATCACATACTTCATCTTTTCTTATTACTTTAGCAAATGGCTCTACATCATCAGTTATTGGTTCTGGCACAGTGTAGTTGACTCCGTTACTTTCTTTGCCCTATGTCATAAGCCTACTAAACTTTCCCTTTAATTTTATATCAGTAAGTCAAATTACTCATACCTTAAACTGTTCTTTCTAGTTTTTTCTTGATTATTGTTTGTTTTAGGATCTTATAACGAAGAAAATTATTGATAAAAGGCATGTATCAGGACTATGTTTTCGATATTCATATAAAGGTATGTAAACCAACTACTTAATCAAATGTTTTAACTTCTTTTGAAGCATAATGTCAACTTGGTAATCCTTCTTTGCCTGCATTAAAGAAAGTGTATCCTAAATTTCATAATGTGTCACCATTACATTGTGAGTCATGCTAATTTGCTAAATGATTAATCCTATGTGTCTCCTTTCAATAAGAGAGTTCGTTCTCTTTTGAGTTAGCTCATTCAAATGTTTGGGGGTTCTTATCCAGCTATGTCCAAAACTGAATTACGTTATTTTGTTGCTTGTGTGGATAACTATTCTTGAGAGACTTAGCTTTATCTAATGAAACAACATTATGAATTATTTTATCATTTCTTTACTTTTTGTGCTAAAATTAAAATTCATTTTAGTACTTCTATGTACGCCCTCAGAAGTTACAATGCTAAAGAATACTTATCCAAAACATTCAAATCCTATATAACAAAGTAGGGTATTATTCATCAAGCTTCCATGTGTTGATACACCATCTTAAAATGGTGTAGCTGAAAGAAAAAATAGGCATTTTCTTGAAGCAATTAGGGTAATTTGTTTCAAAATCATGTCTCCAAACAGTTTTTGGCAGAAGCTCTAAACAGCTTATTAATTGATTAATTGCATGCCATCATCTATTCTTCATAGTGAGATTCCTTATAAGATTCTTTTTCCCACAAAATCCTTCTTTATTATGAAGCTTCGCATATATAGATGTATATGTTCCACTTGAGATACTTGGCCTCAAGTCACCATGCTAGACCCAAAGGCTGTCAAATATATTTTTCTGGGTTACTCACCTACATGAAAGGGATCGATGTTATTGCCCTAATTTTAACAAATTGGTTGTGTCTGCTGACGTTACCTTTATGGAACAATATCCTTTCTTTCCTACATCTAAATATACAAATAAAACGAAAATGGATGATGATCTATTAGTTTACCATATTACCTTACAGACATCAAGCATGTCTCCCACTATACCACCTCCACCTCCACCTCCACCTCCACCTCCACCGATTTGTTATGTGTATGATAGTTACCAATATCCTCCTACAACATGTCCAACACCAGTCTCTTATTCAATATCAAATCCAGCTAACAATGACTTGGACCTTCCAATTGCTCTTCACAAAGGTAAAAGATAATGCACTTACCCTATTTCTTTATTTGCATCATATAATCGTTTAACATCCTCTTCATGTTTCTTCATTGCCTCTATTGATCTTGTATCCATCCTTCGTGTTAGGATGCAACTATTATAATACTTTTGTAGCACGATCTTACCCCTTTTGTATGCACGATATACAGTAGGAAGGCCCTCAAGACCACTTTCCTTGTATAGTAATTTTCCTTCTAATTTCCATTTTTGGTAATTTTAAGCATGACCTCAAGAGTTTTAATGTCTCCTCCTACCAGATCCAGAAATGCATATAAAGCTCTTGTAGATACAAGCTTTTAATCATCACTTGACTACACACGGTCAAGGAACTCATTGTATATTATTCTCACACACATTGTATTATTTTTTATTATTAATAAAGCACCCGTTTCTTTTTCAATTGTGCCTATGTATTGATATGCTATATTATTCTTTCCTTTCCGTTGTGTTCATCTTACTTGCAGCTTCACAGCTAAGCAGAGGCCTGTTGAGTAAGTTTAGGCTTACTTACTACTATAGAGGTAAAACAGTAAACACCGCACGAACTCAAGTGTGCTAGCAAAAACCTTGGAATATGATAGTTGGTATCAAAGCTTTGGTTATTCCAATGGAAACAATCATGATACAACAGGAAGTTGTTGCTCATAGGCCAGATGTCTTGAACCAGCAAATTGCAGACATATCTCAATGTCTTGAAGACTTGCTAGCACATAGTAAAAAGGTGACAAATGTTGAGGCAACATGCCATGAAACTGCCACGACGGTTGACGAGTTGGCTAATGAATGCAGAGTTGTTACTGCCACACTTCGTGAGAAATCTTGAGTAGCTACAGAGGGCATGAGGAACGGATTGGCAAGATATGCCATTATAGAGGCAAAGGAAAGGGTGAGATAGCAGGTCACATTGTTGACAAGAGTAGTTGTAAAAGCTCTTGCCAATGCTCAAGCTCCTGCTACTCATCCAAAAGCACTGGAGCCTAAACCATTCACTGGTGTGAAAATTGTTAAAATGTTGAAGAACTTCAGCTTCAATATAGAACAATATTTTGCAGCTATTGGACAAACCGATAAGAGCACAAGGTCTCCATTGCAACTATGTTTCTAACAGGTGATGCTAAGCTGTGGTGACACACCAAACATAATCAAATCCAAAATGGAGCTGCGCATGTTGATACATGGGCAAAGTTGAGAACTTTGTTGCAAGCCCAGTTCTTCCCTCAATATGTTAAATACAATGCCAAGAAAATGCTACGTGAGCTTCCTAAGGATGACAACATCCAACAGTACATCAAAGAATTCTCAGCACTCATGCTTGACATCAAGAGGATGAACAAAAGTGACAAGTTGTTCTATTTCCTGAAATGATTAAAAAGTTGTACGCTAGAAATGAGCTACAAAGGCAAAAAGTAGAGAACTTGACTCAAGCGTAAATAGCAACTGAGAGCTTGACAGACTACACCAACGATATCAGAGAGAAGAGTGTGTCATTAGGACATAATGGTAGAAAGCCTACCAAGCCAAGCAAACCTAAGAGTGGGGGAGCTCCGAGATCGGTGTTCATGAGTGACAAGTCATGTTGTGACCAATTCAAAGGATAGTAGACAGTAGAAGTAGCAGTGGCAAGAACATTGGGGCAATGATGCTTTCAATGCTCCAACTAAAGCAAGGGCTCTGACATCTTAAGCCAACATTCCTTGCCATCTTGACAGAGAAGGAAAATGGAAGGAATACTAAGATTCCGGGGTAATTCAAAATATCTTTAAAGGAGTTTAGTTTCATTATGCCCGACAAGCTCTAAAAGAAGTTGCCTCCAAGAAGGCCCGTTAATCATGAGATTGAGCTGATCCCAAAAGTCAAGCCACCTACCAGAGCTCCATACAGAATGTCACCTCCAGAACTTAGACAAATGAGAAAACAACTGGGTTATTAGAAACGTGTTTCATCAGTCCCTCAAAAGCACCTTATATGGTTCCTGTCTTTATTTGGATAAGCACAATAGGAGTTTTGAGATTGTGAATTAACTACCAGGCTCTCAACAAACTCACTGTGAGAAATCATTATCCTTTTCCTCTCATTGTCAATTTATTCTATCAGTTAAGTAGGGCCAAATACTTCACCTAATTGAATCTTCGCTCAGGTTATCACCAAGTCTGCATTGCTAAGGGTGATGAGCCCAAAACTACTTGTGTAACCCGTTATGGGGCTTACAAGCTCCTGATGATGTCATTTAGTCTCACCAATGCCCCAATAACATATTGTACTTCAATGAATAATGTATTTTGTGATTATTTAGATAACTTTATTGTTGTCTATAGCAGGACATTAGAGGACCATATGAAACACTTGCAGATGGTCTTTCAGAAGCTAATGAAGAAACATTTGTATGTAAAGCCCAAAAAGTGTGCCTTTACCCAGAAGCACATCAACTCCCTTAGACGTGGTTGAATAAAGACAAATCTAGATGGATGGGGCCACTATTACAAAGTGGCCTGTCCGAAAAAGAGTCACTAAGTTATGCTTGTTCTTTAGGCTTGCCAATTATTACAAACAATTTGTGGAGGGATATTCTAGGAGGTTTGCTCCCCTCACAGATCTCTTGAAGGAGGACCAAGCAAGGTCCTTAGGTGACGAGTGTCAGACAATATTTGAGGAATTGAAGCAAGTTGTGACAAACGAGCCAATCCTCGCCCTCCCTAACATCTCCAAATCCTTTAAAGTCCATACCGATGCATCTAACATTGCCTTAGGTTTAGTATTTGTAAATCCCTCAATTTTAGGATAGAATTCCAATAAACCTTAACCCTAGTCAAACCGGAATTTCAAAAGTCAACAATAATCAAAGAATACTAGTAATTTTAACTCCGACAATCCAACGCTCGAAACCTGAGAATAAATATGAGTTAATGGTAGATCAATGTTCAAAATAATATGAGGAAGCTTAAAAAGATCAAATTCGCTCAAAAATCATTCGTTTTGGACCCGAATATGATCAGTTCTCGAAAAAAGTGCTCCGATGCCCGAAATAGTTAAAATAATCTAAAGATATGATTAGATTCGTAATTTAATAAGGATTCGTAATATATCAATTTCATAATTTTTCGGTTTTTAAAAGTATCATACAGCCTTTTCATGCATATTTTCTTTACCACCGGTCATTTAATTGTCTGATTTACTATTCATTGTGCCATCTCTACTATTTATTATTGTTCACCTTATCTCTACTTTTTCTTATTACCACTTACAATTTTCTTCCCCATAAAACTTTATACGTAACTTCTCTTACACATTAATTTCTTTTCATTAAAACAACAACACAAGTCAACTCACTGTCCCTCTCTCCCCTCTAAATAGCGTCAACCACCCCTCTCTTTCTCTATATTTTTCTTTTTCAATTTATTTATTACATCTAATTTCCCTCTACATTTCTTATAAATATCACCTCTCCTTCCATTTTTTTCACACACTTCATTTACATACAAAACTCCTCCAAATTCTCTCTACAAAATCTCTCCAAAAATTTCTTCCAACTCTCTCTTCTTTCCACACCATAACTATCTCCATACAACCATTAATACATTCCTTCTTCCTTAATCTTTACATAACCTTAGATAAAAGTTTCCAAAATATTTTTTATATTCGCGTAACATAACATGACCATAACCATAATGTGTGTTTTCTAAACCCATGGATGTTAACAAAGCAACAATATGTTCATGTTTTGTTCTTATTCATGCATAATTTCTATTGTTATATTGTTATATTCTATTTTTCTCCTAATCTAACTTCTATTATTATTAACATAGTTATGTATGTGTATACATATAGAGAGAGAATATTACATGTATGTGGTACTTTCAAAAAAAAAATTACACAAATCTAAATTGTACAAAAATAATTACACAAATAGTATCGCTATATCGCATAAAGAGACGCGATATAATTTTTTTTCTTTTTTTGTATCGCTTCCTATAGATGCGATACATAGCCTTGACCTCAAGCTCAGCGTTAGAGCCGAAGGAAGGGCGCCTTGACAGTAAGGTAGAGTAGCAAAGAGTGTAGGGCCTAATGGGGATGACTCGGTGGGAAGGCTAAAACAGCGAATTCTCTCCATTTTCTACGAGAGCTTCACCTTCAAAGGCATTCCCGTCGACCAATCCCAACCCCGTTTCCTCATCTGTTCCTTTAAGGTCCCTCCTCGTCTCGCCATAATGATGGATTGTCAGAGTTCAGGTTTTTGATGCATAGTTTTTAAAGTTATTTGGATTATGGATTTGTTGGTGTTATGGTCAGGATAGGAATGGGAATTTGGCTAGGGTGCTACTGCTAACCTCGTCGATGAGATCGGTTACTCCATTGTCCACATGGACGGTCTCCATATTAGTATGTCGGTAACCATGTCCATCTCGTATCTCTCCACTACCAAGGTTCCTGTAAGTCTTGAGTTCACCTTCTCTTCTCTCACTTCCTAACTACTTTATGAGGATAACTTTTCATGTCTAAGACACTATTTTCTTATGCGATACACAGATTCTCAAAAATTTGCACGTCTAGATCACTGTATCCCGCTAGAATATGCGATACAAGCACAATTGATGGTATCTTCACTCCAACACACGACACAGTAACACTAATTTGGTATTTTTTTTTTATAATTTGTATTTGTGTGAATTTTTTTTTTTTTTTAACAACGCTAGATATGTGTTTCGCCCTCTATACATACATATATATATATATTCTTAGAGCCTAAAAACTCACTAACCTAACATCTTATTGTTATGCTCTTATTTTATGCTCTTATTATCATTATGCTTCTTCTTTTTTTCTTTTCTTTTCTTTTCTTTTTCTTTTTCTTTTTCAAAAATTTTGAGTTCCAGAAAGCCTAGATGCAAACTAACGCTCCAATATTTGATTTATATATATATATATATATATGCTTGCTTGATTCTTATATCTCTTTCTCTCCTCATATGAGTTATTCTTATCTTTAATATAGCTACATAATCTTATTCATGTATGACCATAACCATGTCTTAATAAAATTTCCCCAAGTTGTAAAAAAGAGTTCTTTCTTTAATAAGGAAAATAAGACTAAAACTCCTTAAAATAATTTTGTCACTTGGGAAAAATTTTCATCAAAAACTATAGGTTATGTTTCAATAGAAACTCTCTTTCAAAATTTAGACAAGTTCATCATGAATTTTAATAGTGTTATCATGCTAGATTCTTGCAAAAATTTAACTTAGTAGTTTCATCACTCTCTTTTTCCAAACTACTAAAATAGAAATTATTATTTCAACCTTAATGTTGATAATTCTCTATAGTGGATATTTTTAAAAACTTGTCATTAAGATCATCACCAACACTTTAATAAAAACTAAGAACTAAACAAGTTTTCAAGTCAAGATAAAAATCAACTCATTAGTTTAGAAACCAACATAAAAAAATAAAATTTGCCAACAACATAAGAAATAAGTTTCTAAATCGATAAACTTATTTTCTAAGAGATAGAAAAATATAAATATGATGAGAAAACATACATTTATCCCAACTCAAAACATTAGTTACCTCCAACAACTTAGAGGAATTTTAAAAACTTCATTTTTTTTTTTTCAACCACTAGAAATAAATTACTTTAAGAAAATCATTGTTCAGACAATACCACTTAAATCATGCATATAATATGAGTATATATATATATATATATATATATATATATTCAAAAGATTCTTCAACCATAAAATATATATATTTGCTATGGCTTTTAGTTTAATGGTATGCTTAAGGAGTACTTACGGCACTTAGTTAATGCCAATCAGAAGAATTGGGTCAACCTACTAGATATCACCCAGTTCTACTTTAACATCCAATGGAGCTCTTTATCCAATAAAAGCCCAATGAAGATTATCATGGGTCAGCAACCATTGTTACCCTACACAATGGCTACACCTTGCATTAGTAGTTGCCCAACAGCTTATTAGTTTGCCAAAGATTGGAAATAAAATTCTAAAGTTACCAAAATTTATCTTGAGAAAGCTTCCAAGCGAATGAAGAAATGGGTAGATGAGAAGCGCCGACCCTAAGAATTCAATGTTGGAGATCAATTCCTCATCAAGCTTCCCCCAAAGCCGATCAGATCTTTGAGGAACAAGGACAGAAAGCTCATTCAGAAATAAATGGGTCCAGTTCCTATCATTGCAAAGATTAAGAGCAGCACATAAAGTAAAGCTACCCTCAGCGTTGAAGATCCATCCAATCTTCCATGTTATTGTTTTAAAGCCTTATTTTCCCAACATGGAGGACCCTTCAGGCAACATATCTAAGCACCCATATGTCAAGATTAACTTTAACATGAGTCAAGCAGTTGAAAAGTTTGGGATGATCAAAAGTAAATCTAATCACTTGGTGTGTTATAAACATTCTTCATATCCCGTTGTTTATGTAGATGATACAATTATTACTGGCAACGACAAAAGAGGAATATCTTCTTTGAAAAGATCTCTTTATGGTTAGTTCCAAACAAACAATTTAGGATCTTTAAAGTACTTTCTAGGAGTTGAAATGATGAAGAACAAGAAAGGCATTTTTTTGTCTCAACAAAAATATGTACTTGACTTGTTATCTAAAACGGGAAAGTTAAAGACAAAACCATGCAATACCCTAATGACACTTAATCTACAACTTACCAAGGATGTAGTGTCATTTAAGGATCCTAAAGATATAGAAGATTAGTTAGGATATTGAATTACCTCACTCTAACCCATCCTAATATTGCATATTCTGTTAGTGTTGTGGGTCAATTTATATCTTCTCCAACAGTTCATCATTGGGTTGCTTTGCAACAAATTTTGTGCTATTAGAAAGGTGCTTCTAGACACAGTATACTATACCAAAATCATAGTCATTTTCGTATAGAATGTTTTTCAAATGTAGATTGAGCTGATTCCAATGAAAATCGAAAATCCATTACTAGCTATTAGGTTTTCTTTAAAGGAAATTTGGTTTCATGGAAGAATAAAAAGCAGAATGTTATATCTAGATCTAGTGCAAAATCAAAGTATAGAGCTATGGCTCATTCTACATATGATGTAATGTGGATATACCAAATTATGATGGAAGTTGGGCTCAAAGTTCCTCCACCAACAAAATTGTGGTATGATAATCAAACTGCTCTTCATATTGCATCTAATCCTGTGTTTCAAGAACAAACTAAACATACTAACATTAATTGCCACTTTATTCGTGAAAAGATACAACAGAATTTAATCTCCACGGGTTATGTGAAGACTGAAAAATAACTCGGAGACCTTTTCACGAAAGCATTAAATGAGACTCAAGTTAATTATTTATATGACAAGCTAGGAATGATAAATAGCTATGCTCCAGCTTGAAGGACAGTGTTATAGATAATATTATATTTATTAGTGTAATTAATACAACGATAGATAAGGGGTGGCATAGGAGCACATCATCAATATATATGTCCTTGCATGCAAAAATAATTATGACATCAAAATACAATTATTCTACACTTATTCTCTCATTATGCAAACACAATGCAATGGGCATTCAATTAGGAAGCATTCACTGACCCCAGTAGTGATTTAATAACATTTGGGGCACCTTATAGGCACCTGGATGGCACCCCTAGTTCCTGCACTTTCCTTTTTCATGATGTTCTTGCCCCTCTAGCTTATCTTTGTCTTCAGCAAAAAGGGCTAACATTTGTGTATATGGAGTTTTTACCTCTCTAAAAACCCTTTTTTTTATCAGTCTTAAATTATGGCAAACAATTGGTGTCATTGCATTGGGCTTATATAGCAATTTGGTATCATCACAGGTCAATCTTTGCTTTGGTGAGTCATATCCAAGGAAAAGTTGTTCACGTCCCTAACTTTCTAAAGCACATAAATACCCAATCATTGTCCATTTGAAGTCCATTAATTGATTAAATCCATCCTATCCGATGAAGACACCTCATAATTCAATATCAAACCACAAGTACAATTAGTTACGGACCGTTGTGAGCTTGTGATGCATGGTGAGCAATCTGTAGACGTGTTGCGTGTTGTGCTTGTGTGTTTCATTTGATTGGAGTAAATGTGTCATAGTGTGTCATGGAGGGTTGAATTGTGTTTAAG
The DNA here is from genome assembly GCA_024138025.1 of Combretum micranthum. Lineage (NCBI taxonomy): Eukaryota > Viridiplantae > Streptophyta > Magnoliopsida > Myrtales > Combretaceae > Combretum > Combretum micranthum. The sequence continues at coordinate 577,819 of JAMXBD010000812.1, read as the reverse complement.
CTGCACAAAGGAAGTTAAGGATGCTTGAAGTCCACCAAGTGTAATGAAATTCCTAAGTGGGTATAGAGTTGATTGTGGAATGTTGAGGATGTCGCAAGAGAATAGGAAGATGGGCACCATAAGAGGGAGAGATGACAATACTAGGGAAGTTAAATAATGTACCTAAACCTAACATTGAGTGATACAATACCAAGAGTGCATAAACCTTTATTAAGAATATATAGTAGGAGAGTGAAGTGTTAGTACCATGTTTGGTTATTATACGTGTTGTTAGTATGGTGTGTTGTATGGGAGTATGTTGATGTGTGTTAGTGTTGTGTGTTTACATGTTGTATATGTGTTTGTATAAGTGCGTTTAAGTGTGTGCTGATGTGGCAACACGTTGATAGCAGGACAATAGTTAGTAGTCAGTTATACTTTGTTGGAGAAAGTATAAATAGAGGGAAAAAAACGAAGAAGGCACAAGAAAATTAGAAGAGTGTTATCTTTCGGAATTGCAAGAGCTTGGAACCCTACTTGGTAAGTCTTGCTGTTCTGGCTATCCTTTAAGATCATCTTGGCTTGATTTTAACTTTTCCATTGGATCTGTATCATTGAGCAACAGCTTCAAACTCTAACCAAGATTGTGCAAGATTTTGTAATTATCCGTGGTGCCCCTAGAAACCCAGCACAGGGTGGAGGTAGAGCTGGAATCAGAATTAGGCAAGAGGCAGATTAGCTAGCTAAAGATGAGGAAGACAATTTTGGTGATAGATGATTGATGACAAGGAGAGGCCAGTGGAAGGAATAAAGACTCTTAAGTTGAAAACCTTATCTATTAAAGGAAGCAACCTACTGAATGATTATTTAGATCGGAAGCATAAGATAAAGAAGGTATTTGAGTATTATAAATACGATGATAAAACCAAAGTGCAATTGGCAATGCTTGAATTAACCAGCTATGCAACCCTATGGTGGAAGAGATTGAAGATGCAATAGGGGAGAAAAAGGAGGAGGAAAAATTAACACTAATGAGTGATGAAGAGCGTATTGCATAAGAGATTCATTTCTTGCCCTATCAACAAGAGATATTTGTAAAGGATTTTGATGACCATTTAAAGGCAATGAAGGACAAGATGAGCGCGAATGAAAATCAGCAATGGAAGTCTCTTTCGCATCAAGTGTACCATCAAAGGAAATATTTGTGCTTTAATAATAGTAAATGGTGTGAGTTATATGAAATGGCTAGTGAAGCTATGGTGAAGAAAGGGTTGGCCAGCTAGCCCGTTCAAATTCTTATGAATTGCAGTAGTTGAGCAATATAAGGGGCATTAGGTGAGAGATCCCATTACTAATAATGATAGATATGCTGATGAAACGTTATATAATGTGGCTCCTATGCATGTGTCTCACTTGTTGTAAGGTAGGCCACGATATTTGACCGAAAGGGTATTATATATTGGCCACCACAACATTTACACATTCCAAATGGATGGGAAAAAGATTCCACTTTTGGCTACGAGTCCTAGTGAGGTTCAAACTACACAACTTGCTATGGTTAAGCCCCGAAGGAAAACTTTGTTGATGAGTGGTGGCGACTTTAGAAAAGCAATTATTAGGGAAACTCTTCATTTTTTTACAAATTCGCAATCATTAAGGAATCAGTCTACCCATGCTAGTAGCCACAGTGTACGCTAGTTAAGTTCTAAGATATATTTCCTAAGGAGCTTCCAGATAGGTTGCCTTATTGAGCTTTGAGAACCATATTGATATGATGCTTGGACTAAACTAACCAGCTCAGCAAAGGACTTAGCTAGAGGCTAAAGAACACAAAAGGCAACTGAAATGAGTTGATTGGTAAAGATTATGCAAGAGGGGGAATAAGTCCTTGTTTGGAACTCATATTGGGTCATAAAGGATGTGTATTGATAGAGTCATCAATTGAATTTCTATCAAATACCAGTACCCATGCCCAACCTTGATAACGGCTGGATGAGCTACATAGGGCCAAATGTTCTCTAAGGTCGACTTAAAAAGTGAGTATCATCAAATACATATGAAAGACGTTGACAAATAGCAGACAACTTTCAAACCAAGCAAGGCCTTATGAGTGGATGGCCATACCATTCAAGTTGAACAACACACCTAGCACTTTTATGAGGTTGAACTATGTTGCGCAGAGGTTCATTTGTACATTTGTAGTTGTGTTATGTTGCTACGCTTATATAAAGTTGAAATTTGCATCACCAAAGGATCATTTCTAACTCATATTTATGGTGTTGAGGAAAGAGAATTTACATGGGAAATCTCAAAAGAGTGTGCTTTGTCAAATGGAAGTGGTCTTTTGAGGGTTCGATGTTTCAGGGGATCGAGTTAAGGTCATGAGGAGAAAGTTTACAATATTACAGAATGATCTGTGCCTAAAAAAGTAAAAATGCTTTTGAAGTAAGATGTTTCCATTGATTGACATCTTTTTAAACGAGGCTCATAAAGAATTTTAGCATCATTGTGTCTCGGTTAGCCGAGTCTACAAAGAAACAGGTCAAATTTAGTTGAAATGAGAGTTTATTATCTACACCATCATGAGTCACTATAACATTTGAGGGGATAAAAGAAGTTAACTAAACAACATGCTAAGTAGGTTGAATTTCTAGACATTTTCATATGTTATTAAAGTACAAGCTAAGGAGTTCCAATATGGTAGCTAATGCTCCTTCACAAAGATGTGTACTTGACACATTGCAAACCCGTCTGCTTGCATTTAATGTAAGATTATTTAGTATGTTGATAATGCATACTTCACACCTGTTGTTGCTAGTTCTAAAAAGGAATAAGTTTTGAATGAGTATTGTTTAACATGTGGTTTCTTATTTTAGAGTAACAAGCTTTGTATCCCTAGAGGGTCTATAAGGGAATGGTTGGTCAAAGAGGCACATATCAAAGGATTGCTGGGTCATTTTTGGGTCAAGAAAAGTGTGAAGTTAGTTAAAAAACAATTCTATTGGCCAAGATGATGAGAGACGTTCTCTATGTATGGTTATGAAAAGGCTAAGAGCCAAAGGGAAACCTATGGGCTGTACTTACCCTTTTGCTAAAACTGTCGTGGCTTTATTTGAAAACGGATTTATCCTTGGAATGCCTAGAAATAAAAGGAGGAAAAAGCTTCATAATGGTAATAGTAGAGAGGTTCTTAAAAATGACAGTTTATACCCTACTGTAAAATGGATAATGCTATTTTTGTTGGCAATTATTTTATTAAAGAGATCGTTCACTTACATGGAGTGTCCTACAACATCGAGTAAATAGAAAACTCGGGACCAAATTTCCTTATCAATATAGCACAACACCCTTAAATGAATAGGCCAACAGAAATTGTCAACAGATACCTAGTAGCGTTGCTTAGAGATAACACAGGAAAGAACATGAAAGACTGGGACTTGTGTTTCTATCATCGAGTCCACCTATAACCAGCCCATCCATAACACCACCAGCAAATCCCCTTTTAAGGTTTTACATGCTTCCTACCACTCCCTTAAATTTGTTGCCATACCCTTCTTTAAAGAAGGCCAGCCATGGCAAATTTGACAAAATCAAAGACACTCAAAAGCTTCATCAAGTTCATGAGCACTTGATTGTGCAAATGGATAGTACAAGGAACAGGTAGCGGAGGACGGAAACAGATTGGCATCTTAATCAGGAGACAGCTTAGATACATATCGACAAGGAGAAGTTTCCAAGTAAATGAGCATAGAAGGATCAACAGCAATGTTTATAAGATTGAATTATCAAGAGACTAAAGAGTTTTAGCATCCTTCAACATTTCAGACTTGTCACCCTAAATCCTAGAAGATGACAACCTTCAAATTGAGAATAAATCTTCAAGATCCTCAAGTTGATGGTAGAAACATCATACCAATGAGTCTGATTGCAAGAGCAATAGCCAGGGAACTTAGTACTTTAGTCCAATATATTCTTTGAGTAGGTTCAGAAATGGTCAAAGCCTGTCCATGGCCCATACACATTTACCAGTACACCTATAGGTTGTTTACTGAGAAGATAAGGAAACTAAAGCCTAAGCAACCTGATGTCCTCACACCAGCCACCATGCGATTCAGGACCTAGGGAATTCAAGCATGTCATCTAGACAACAGCCCTTCCCCATTTGACCACAGAAGGCTTTCTACCCCATCCGGGCACCATGTTGGCATCAAAATGGGGAACCATCCAATGCGAAAGCCATGCCTTAGGCATAAGACTGGAGGGCAACTGCTAATGACTCCCAATAGCACTTTTGGGCCTCAAAATGGTGCCCTGTGGAGTGTGGACATTATATTATATGGCACCCATAATTCCCAAACTTTCCTATTTCATATTTTCTGAGTTGTTAGGTTTTTGCCCCTTCTAGCTCATCGTAGTATTTACTAAAAGGAATTAAATGGTTGTATATGTATTAAAAGCAATTAAGCTATCTTACAACATTATTAGGTTTTTTTAATTTTTTTAATCATGTTTTTATAAATCCTACATTGTGGCAAACAGTCAATGTTATTGAATTGTGTGTAATATCAATTTTACATCAGCATAGTTCAATCTTACTTTGGTAAGTCATATCGAAGGGAAGTTGTTCATATCTCCAACCTTTTTTTTTTTTTTTGGTTTAATTTTTTGGGTTTAAAATATCTCTAACTATTTACAAGCACAAAAATATAGATCATTGTCAGATAGATGTCCAGGTACTGATTGTGTCTAATTCTATCATCCTAGGCACATCAATTGTGCTACACCTACGTGGATTAATCCAAGAAATGTCCTGGATGGCATTTTGAAACCAAAACCTCATGTACTTTGTCATGAGAGAATCTTGGGTTTCAACATTTAGGCCAATCCCTTGGTGATCTTTCTTTAATTTATATTAGGACATGTTTCTTCCTATGCCTTTCACTTGCCTACACTTTCACAAACTCAGCAATAAATTCATGTGTTATTATTTACCCAAAAAAAGGGGGAAAAAAATCATTCGTTACTTGAGAGGTCACATGTGAGGCATAGTTTGACAACAGCAAATAAAAGATGCATAAGACCATGTTTCAATGTACAGTAAAGCATAATTTAAAACATGCAGTTTTATTTTCTGTCAGATCCTACACATCCCATGTTAAAAACATTGATAAATATCATCAAGATATCTATTCCCCTTAACCTGCAGAAGAAAACCCCATATACATATTTTATTGCCATAGAACCCTATACAATTACTTAATAGGCATAAATCATAGGGCCTACAATTATTAGATGTTAACTCTGTCAAGCACCCAGATGCACATACCGTGGGCTATAACTTCTAGCAACATATCTCCCATGCTCTGCAGTTATACGAATAATTATTCCATATGGATCAAGTGAATCTTTTGAAGTCCCTGCCCACCATCCAACCTATAGTGCAAAACCAAAAGGCAAGCATTAATGAAGACATAATGTAATCAAAGAAATTGAGTAATGCTGATTAGTTATACATGTTTGATCATCTCTTTCTTCTGGGTAAAGTCACATAGGTTGAATCACTCAAACCAACTAAAGACTCAAAATTGACTGCTACCTTGTGAAGATAATAAGTGATTAAATGTTATATCCCTTGTGTGAAGGGTGCATGAACAGTGTTTGTGCATGTGCTGTAATATGTGTTGTGATGGATAAAAGCTAGGACATGCGTCAGTCATACAAAGGTCAATCATTAGAAAAAAAAAATTGCATGTGTTTGTTATGTGTAACAATAGAGGAAAATTAGAAACTTAGCAGTTACTTTTGATAACACATTACTTATTTTATATATATGTAACCAGAAAAAGGGAATAGAAAAGTTATTTGTCAGAAAGAATTCCAGAACTTTTGAGTTCAAGTGATCCTAGGGTTCTCTCTCTAATTAAGCCATCAACCATGAGATCGTTGGATTCTCACTAACGAGCCCTAATCAAGAAATCGTCGGGTTCTCTCTTAACGAGCCCGAAACTTATATATTAAATATCGATCCTGTAAATTTGGTATTAAAGCCAATTTTTATGAAGGTAAGATTTATTATGTTTTTTCATGTGTCAAATCTAAAATTTAAAAAGAAAAAAAATTGAAGAAAGTGTCTCCACAGCCTGTTTTTGTCATTTACCAAGGATGTGATTCCTTCACCAAGATAACTAGAAGATGTGATATGCTGCTGTACCAAAAGTCATATTTGTCAGAAAAAATTTGAGAACTTAGGAGTTCAAGAGATCCTAGGGTTCTCTCTCTAATTGAGCCCTAATCAAGAGATCGTTGGATTCTCTCTTAACAAGCCCAAAACTTGTGTGTTAAATATTGACCCTGTAACATTTGGTATCAGAGCCAATTTTTATTGAGGGATCAGGATTCATTATGTTTTTTCGTGTGTCAAGTCTAAAATTTAAAAAACAAAAAAAATTTTGAAGGAAGTGTGTCTCGTTCTTGTCATTTACCAAGGATGTGATTCCTTCACTAAGGTGACTAAGACTGCGCACAAAAATGCTGCTATACCAGAAGCATTGGAGCATCAAGATGGCTATACTCCAGCAGATACACATTAGGAAGATGTTGACATGATTTGTCAAAAATATGTGGTATGCACATGAGGACGTGCATTTTCGAAGGGGAAGAATTATACGTGAACAGTGTTTTGTGCATGTGTTGTAATGTGTGTTGTGATGGATAAAAGCTAGGACATGTGTCATCATGCAAAGGTCAATTGTTAGAAAAAAATTACATGTGTTTCTTATATGTAATAATAGAAGAAAAATTAGGAGCTTAGCAGTTACTTTTGATAACTACATTACTTATGTAATTATATATATACATATATATATACACGTGTGTGTGTAACTAGAGAAAGGGAATAAAGAAGTCATATTTGTCAAAAAAAAAAATTTAGAACTTCTGAGTTCAAGAGATCACAGGACTCTCTCTCTAACTGACCCCTTAATCATGAGATTTTACCCCTATCAAGATATCACGGGTTCTCTCTTAACGAGCCCGAAACTTATGTATTAAATATCAATCCTATAATTATATCCCTTGAGTCGACAGCGTTTTGTGCATGTATTGTAATGTGTGTTGTGATGGATAAAAGCTAGGACATGTCAGTCATACAAAGGTCAATTGTTAGGAAAAAAATTACATGTATTTGTTATGTGTAATAATAGGAGAAAAATTAAAAATTAACAATTACTTTTGATAACTGCATTACTTATGTAATTATATATATGTAACCAGAGAAGGGGACTAGAGAAGTCATACTTGTCAGAAAAAATTTCAGAACTTTTGGGTTCAAGAAATCCTAGGCTTCTCTCTCTAATTGAGCCCTTAATCATGGTTCTCTCTAACGACCCTTAATCAAGAGATGTCGGTTTCTCTCTTAATGAGCCCGAAACAATAAACCAGAAAAATAGGCTGCTTTTACTGATGTTCTTCATTCCATTCCAACATATTCTGATTTGAATTCTTTCATTTTCTTACATTCTCATCATATGTGTTTGAGCAGACTTTTCAACTACTTGATTAAATAAACTTGCCGAATAACCATAACTGGACATATAGTCAAAAAACGAAATGCAATGCCACATGTGAGCTAAAAGCATAATTAAATTATCCGATACTTTACACGGATATTGCATCTTCAATATAATCAACATATACAAAAGCCTGAATGAAGATATCATACACACACACACACACACGTGTATATGTACTACTCTTTGTAGGTATGTATGAATTAAAATAGTAAGCATACACACACAAACACAAATATATCAACTGACCAATCCAGCACCAGCATCATCCCTCATGAATGCTGCATCCCCATATCTCTCGTCCTTTATGGCTCTCTGAAATGAGGGGGGGAAAGAAGAAAGGCAGTCAAGAACACGCCAAATGTTGAAAACCTGCCTCAGTTTAAGTACCCGATCAGGAAAACCAAGTTCCTACCTTAAAGTACGACATCACCCTCCCCACAGTATCACTTCTTGTTGCAGCTGCAATTGCCACTTTCAGCCTTCCAGCATCTTCATAATCCTCTAGAGAAACAGCCCGACTTAGCTGTGCCTGTGAAGTAAAAAGAACAGGAAAAGATCTTTTCATTCAAGAATAAGTCAGTTTAAGAAAATAATCATCTTATTAAACTTTCCAGGAAAGAGTGTTGCATTCATAAAAGGAATATACTAATTCAAAAATGAGGTATCATATTTATAATCTGGGCAAAGGGAGTCGAATTGGTAATTTAATTTATTTAACTAATTATACTCCCATGATCACTAATTGTAAGTGTTACCAGCTTGCTAAAACCATCAGGCCATCTCCTTCATGATCAATCCCTGTACTACTCTCATTTAAAACTTCAACATCATAGTTTAATGATTTGACAATGAAGTAAAAACCATAAATGGAACCAAGAAAACAATAAACCCCACAGTTCTCACAACCCTAAGCATTGGCAAGGTGAACCAAAATTTACAAGGGGCTGGCAGTCAATTTGCTGCTTCTATAAAAGATAATTTTCAAATTAAGATCACGATGAAATTAATTACCAAAATACTGTAGTGAAATCACATGTTGAAGATGCAATTTAAGTTTACTAAGAATTCGCATGTCTTCCATGTGATTTTGTTTGTGTTTGTTGTGTGGAAAAAGAAAGTGCATGTGTTAGGGCTAAATCACATATTTGAAATGCATTCTACCTCAACAAAAGAAATCGCATGTTTGAAATGCAATTTTTGGTGAAAGTTGATTTCACATGCAAGCAAACTTGCATTTAGAACATGCAACTTTCTTGTAAAATAAATCACATCTTAAAGACTCGATCTCACAACACTTAAAGACTCGATCTCACAACACTATTCTTGTAATTAGTTCCGTGGAACCATATTTCAATAAAAAATTTCCATAGGAGAAGGACACTGACCCAAAAAAAAAAAAAAAAAACTATATATAGACATTCACACATTGCCACAGCCTATATTACGTATTTCCATACTGTTCAAATGTCCATGCTATTAAAGTTATAGGAAAGAATCACCAATCCAGGCCACTTACAACAACATCACTGACATATCAAACTCACAGCTTCTTTTCTCTCGGTGATTTTTTTTTCAGTTTTTGTTTGGAGGGTTAGTTAATAATTAGTATTGATGTAAAATTATGTAGTAAAAAAGATGCACTAATATTTTGCACAGTACATGTATATATATGTCTGTACAAAAGATGAGAACATACAAGTACAAGTAATGTGGGGCCTATATATATATATATATATATAACTCAACAATGATCCTTCTTGTAAGAAAGGAGGAACTTTGGACTCTGTCCAACTGCGATAGCACTCCTACAGTGCCAATGCAGTAGATTGCAGCAATCACTGCTACCTGCCAAGAAGTCAAGGTGGAAGCGCAAGGTTTAGAAGTGATCATGAGATCCAAGGTAGCACCTTGCTAAGAAAGTTAGGAGGATGGATACCCAAAAGCCATAGAACATCCTTGCTATTTTTGAGTCAATAAGTTTGTCTAGAAAAGTAACTATCTAAAGAATGTTTTATTTTTTGATAATTTTGAATAAAATAAGAGTCAACTACTGATGCCATCTTTTCTGCTAATTTTGACTATTTATGAGATTGAAGGGTTCCCTCTAATGGAGACCTTGAACCCCAAAATTATAAGTTTCCCTGAGAAATGAGGAAATTCCAAAAAGCTCACAGCAATAGTAGAACAAGATTATTGTGTCGATCGTCATAGGAGTAAAGCATGCGCCAAAAAACATAACACTTTTATGCTTGTGAACTGAGTTGGCGATTAAAAAGTAAGTACTAATGGGATTCATTTGCTAGACGACAGAAATAGTAAGTAGATTGTGAAGTGACACCCCAGATCAACAATTTATCAAGAATGTAACGTTTAACGTGCCAAGCACACGATAAGATGAAAGCTATGTATAGGGATGGTTCTCGGATTCCATATAACATAAGACAATGATGATGTTCTCAGATAATCTCAGGCACATCTACCAGAGAAAATGCTTGAAGTACAGCTTGTCCAAAAGAACTTGTCAGATTAATCGACAAGAAAAATATTCAAAGGAATGTTTATTCCCACCATACCCCATCCTGTGGAAGAGCCCTCTGATTTCCAACAATAATCAAGCATAATCTAGCCCATGTATGCAATGGCCCACAAGTAAAACCTAGAGATGGGAGGGCCATTTGATAGCCAAGAATTATATCACAGAAAAATGTATTTTCCATTCCCAACTCTCCACGTCAACCACTGAGTAGCAAATTAATGAAATTTAAGGAGTTTCTTCCAATTGGAAGAGCTTTAGCAGCCGAGTTACCCTTGAGGAGATGGGTATTGACCCATTCAACCTGAAACCAAATACTTTTACTTGCCATAGGCTCCATATATGCTTAAATTGAGCTGCTTTAAAACACTCATCCAATCTAGGAATACCAAGTTCCCTTAAGTTTTAGGGAAACAAACAGAATCCCATCTAATATTCACTTTAGTTGAGATGTCAACCTACACCTCCAAAATAGTTTCAAGTTTCGCATCCTAACTATCTCCATTCATATGACCCAATAAGGCTTTCTAACAAAGTCAAACAAAATGTGACTTCTGGGTCAGATGGCACTTCATTTGAACAACACAATGAGGTGATCAAGTGAAGTGGACCAAAATACCATTTCAACCCTTTTTGTGGCACTTCATTTGAGTGCCATGGCCCATTCAAATGATGTGCCCCCGACTTCATTACTGTTATTCCGAACTTATCTTAATCATAGGCTTGCATTAACAAACTTGTACTTCTTGATGTTGTATGAAATCCACAGGTTTCCACAAAACACTCTCATTTATTCAATTGTTGATTTTCAATCGCTGAACCAAGATGTTGCATCCTCTAACTCAACACTCAAGCTCTAATGATTGAGCCAATCGAAGGTTGATTCCCCTCCAATTAGACAAACTTTGGCCAATTCTAGAAAGATATTGCCCTACAAATTTCTATCATCATTTGAATTCCAGTTATAGAAAAGTCATTGGGAGAGATATTGTCACAAAGATTGGAACACAAACAATGAGAATGTTGAGTCGATTTGTCAAGTAATTGAACATGAAAAAATGTCAGGATTCCAACAGATCCAGATCTCTCTTGTGTGAATTGATCAAATAAAAAGTAATAAAGTTGCAAGAGTTATTGATATGAGTTGATTTTAAACTCCAATGGTACTATAGCCAAATGCAACAAGGAAATTGTTCTCACTGATGCCTCCTGAAGTTTATAGACTTATTAAATCAATGAGCTGAGTAGTTTTTAGATGTGTACTAAAGTTGAACTAAATAAATAATTCCAAGAATCCTTTTTTTTTTCTCCTTCCGATTAATTCAGTACAAAGAAACCTTGCCACACAAGAGCATCAAAGAACATTAGCAGTGATTGTTAGAAAAGTTACACATTCAACACCAATAAAAGTTAACAAACTTTGCCTATGTAAATTAATGAAGCCAGTAAACTCAACATGAATATGCTAGAGAGAAGAACAATGCTTTCACTAAAATGCCATATTCTGCTCTTATTCACTAGAAACACATGCCAAAGGGCTGAGCATTTTTTGTTTTTTCCCCCTTTAATCAATCATAGAAAAAATTCTACAAAGTCTTCTAGAACAACAATCCTAGAATATTTTCTCCTTACATACATATATGTTATAAGCAAGGTAAAAGACCTAATCATGGGTGATGTTTATAAAGTGGGTTGAAGCTCGATAGAGAAAGAATCTTCAATGTCATAAAATGAAGGGCTCTTTAGCAAGAACTCTCCAAAATAGGCTACATACTACTATAGCACCAACTTAGACTGATTTTGGAAAATTTTCTTACTTATTATTGATGCTGCAAAAACACTTCTTAAACAAGATTCCCAGTACTAACTTAGACTAATTTCAAACCTTTTTTTTTTTTTTGATGGGGGGGGGGGAGGGGGGGAATGGGATTTGTTTACTAACGTTATAGAAAGACTATATACAAGCTTCTCAATACAACCTTCCTTAGGTAGAACGTAGAAGACTACTATCACTAGATAGAAGATTTAATAAATCTAACAATATTTCCTATATGCATAGAATAGAGATATGATTTTCCTTGATATTATTACTATTACTTCCCCTCTCGAACATTGAACTTGTATTCAAACTCAAATAATTGCTTGACGCCTTGACCAAAATGCAACATCTGCTGCTTGGAAAGAGTGGTGGTTGTACGTTGAAGAAGCAAGTAAAACTTTCGATGACAGGCAAGAAAAACAAGCTTGACATTGCGGGGGAACATAGGCACTCCAAATCTTTAATAAAAATGGATTTCTGGATGTGGATCATGCCAACAATGATGGCGCAGCTTGCATGGCGTCAACTTTATTAATTATATCAGCTGAGTTGAAGAAATTTTCAAATACATTTCTAATAAATCGCATGGTTTCTCACCGAAAACCATACTCGCATGAAATTAACAACCCATGTATATTACATCTATAAAAAAACCCACGTAGACACAATCCTATCCTAGGAGAGCTGTCCAAAATATCAGTAATTTCTTTTTTCACGGTAACGAAAAGAAGCAAAAAGACCGCACCTTCAAAACCGAAACGAGACGCTCTTGCTCGTCGACATCCTCGAAGTGCTTCTTCCACCGATCCCATTCCCAATCATCGTCGTCGACGACGGATTCTTCCTCCTTCTTGGAGGCGAAGTAGAAATCGAACCGCTGAATGGCAGAATTGAAGAGGTCCTGAATAGCAGAGTCCCACCGCCGAGAGACGTAGGAGTTGTCGGAAGAGGAGTCGGAGGTAGCATGGCAGCGGGAGAGGAGAGAATGAGGATCGGAGGGCTTGGGAAGGGAGTTATAGGAGAATAGAGAGGGTCCTGGAGGGTAGAACCGCCTTTTCGAAAGTCCCGGGTTAGGAAAGGTGAGGTTGTGAGGTGTGACTGAAGAAGCCATGCTTTTCTCTTTACTAACACCTGTCTGAATAGAGAGGGGGGAGGAGGGAGAGAGTGAACTGTGTCTGTGTCTGTGTCTGTGTCTGTGTCTGTGTCGAGAGAGGGGGGGAGAGATAGAGAACTGTGAGGCTGGGGAAAATCAAAATTACATATGGCTGTGGAGTTGTTTCATGGAATGGAAGAGAGTGATTCGAAATGGTGGTGAATAAAAATCCCGAGGATAAGGATGGCTTTGGCGGACCATCCGGATCCGGATCCCGTCTGTTTATACGATTACGTGCCAGCTCTTTTTTTTTTCGGTGGGTACAGGCTTTTTTTTATTTTTTTTAATAAATTATTTATTTAAAAATAGATACAAATAAAAAAATTAACAGTTTTTATAAAAAAAATAAATATAGATAAAATAGATGCAAATTACATATATTTATACATATCATTTCAATACAGATATAGATACAAATAAAAAACAAATCATCCAAACATACTCTTTAATTAACTTGTATGTCTAGAGGTGTTATTTTAAGTCCATGTAAATCAAACCAGATCACAAACTATGCTAATTTGATTTTCTATTTACTTTAATTTGATCCGAGCATAGTCAAATTGAACTTAAACTCGAATTGCTCATATAGTTTATCGAGTCAAGTTCAAGCTTTCTATATTTAACTAAATTAGCTCTGAGCCTAATCAAACTCTATCAAGTTCAAGTCAAGTATAAACATTAATCAAATTCAAATCAAGTTTAAGTATCAATATTATTTTAATTAGAATGAAAATATATATTTTAATAAATAGAGTATGTACGAGTTTAATCAGTCGAGCTCAGGATTATATAGTGTTACTTTAAATTTAACTCGAGCTTAAATTATTAAACTCAATTGAACTCGAACTGAGCTCGTGCTTTAAAATTTTGAGTCAAGCTCAAATTTAGCACTATACTTTCTCAACTTGACTCATTTGCAATCCTAATTTTGGTTTCATCAACAACATGTGTATTTGGGGTAGTAGTTTAGCTCGCTTTTTTTTTTCCCCTCTCTACATTCTAATACTTTCAAGTTCTTAACTCAATATCAAGCAAATATTTTCAGCTTCTAATTTCTCATTTATTTTATTCAATTCTTCATTGTTACTACTCAACTTTGTTCTCGAATCTCAAACAATTAATTTCTCCATGCAATTTGTCATTTTCAACTTTTATTTCATCATACTCATTTGTAAATTCATCAAACTCGTCTCCTACCTTCTTCATTAATGAGTTAAGTATGTTATTCTTCTTTTTCATTTCAATCACTTAATTGCATGCTTTATCATACATATCGCATGGTCCATCATAAGGAACATTGGAAGAAGTAGAGCACCCATCATCATCAAGTGTCATAAGACACAAATCTTCATCCGAGCCAGATGAAATATCGTTGACACTCTTATATTGATATTTTCTGTTACGATGTTGTATGGATTATGGGAATGATGCTAGTAAAGAAGACTGATCAATCAAAAAGTAGATTAGTCATTTACCTTTAGATAGATTGATTATTTAACCTTAGAGAAAGAGACTCTTTGTATATATTTGGCTATTAATATATATTTACTATATTATTATGTACAAGGATGTTAGTTTAGGGTATAGGCCCAATTTAACTTAAGTATGGTTATTTATGTGCAATTGATAGACTCCTTTTAAGTCATCACCAAGTTAATTAATGAAATGTTTAATGGAGTACCATGATGTAATTCATGTAGGCACTTATGGCCTAACAATATTAAAGCTACCAAACTAAATACGTGTGCAATTGGAATGGTGGCATTTATTATGGTTTAATACATATTTCAAACATTGCCATGTTTGCATCAAATGTGAACACATAAAAGGGTAAGGAGCACTAAATTGTGATAAAAACAAGAAGGTAAAATTAAATGAATTTTACAGCAGGCGATGTCTAATGATTTACCAAAAGAACAATTGGGAATGTCCAACAAAGTTATATTACCTTCACAATTTTGATTTTCTTCTCCTTCAAGATAAGCCTATTGTTGTAGCTTTTTAGGCATCAACAAGCCTTTGTGCAACATTGAATTCTAACATGATCATATGCATTTAAACAGATTAATATAGAACATGTTTCAAGCCTCTAGATAAGCAAGAAAACTATGAAACTTTTGAAGTAAAATTATGGGAAGAAAGAAAAGATTATGACGAAAGAATCAATAATATGCATGCATATATGCAAATTTTGGATGCTTAAAGGTAGAGAGGACAAGTAAATTACTTAAAACAAGAAAAATATAAGCAAGATTACATAAACTTGATTGATTTCTAAATAAATTACAATAGGTCCAAGAAATGTCCCAAGGAGAGCATTGGAAAGATTATAAAGTTCATCTGCATATGCATAAATCAAAGCACATAGATTACAACTCTTGCAACAAACCCCATCACATACGTCATCCTGTTTCTTCTTCACTAAGTGTATATCTAACTGCAATTGAGGTCTCCACTAATTATTATACTCTAAGGTTATGAGCTATATGAGATTGAAAAAACAAGATAATCGCTTTGCTTAATCAAGAATTAAAGTTATCTTAAAGTTTTGAGGATTGCATGCTTCTTCTTCACCGAGTATATATCTAACTACAATTGAGGTCTCCACTAATTATTATACTCTAAGGTTATGAGCAATATGAGATTGCAAAAACAAGATAACCATTTAGCTTACTCAAGAATTAAAGTTGTCTTGAAGTCGTGAGTATTGAATATGTTGATCTATAAAAAATGTATGCAAAACTAGTTTATGTCCAAATATTTGTTAGTAGTACTAGAGATAAGAGAATATGCAAAATTGTAATTAAAGTAAATAAAAGAAAGGGTTGAAGAAGATTATCAGAATAATACATACACTGTTTAATAAATTTGGCAATTCAAAAACAAAATGACTAGCAGCATTTAAAAGTACGAGATTTCTTAACAAAAGAACCAAGTTAACTAAAGGAAAAAAAGTAACATAACAAAACCTAGGAAGCTTATTCAAGTAGATACCATTTTTTTGACACCAAATATAGATCACGGGCTTCCAAAGTTGATCTAACCCATTAGCCACATGAGCCAACCCATTGAACTAAAGCCTACCTTGTGACAACATAGCCTGAAGCCCTGTTAAGGTACCCTTTACCCTAGCTTAAGATACTGACTGACCCCTAAAACATTTAGATAATACCCAATTTCTTACTAGACTGTGATCCTATACTATAAGAATTTTGATATTAGGTGACGTTTGCAAATCTTGCAAACGTGACCCATCTTTTTTTAACTTAAAATCATCCACTAAAGCATATATTAGCCACGTTTATAGAAATTCATTTAATTTGTAACCCTTTCCTCACATTAACGGTGACTATTTTTTATTTAACAACTTACCCACCCTAAAAAAAATTGAAAAATTAAATTCGTCCAAAACATTTCATTGTTTCAAAAACAGTGGGCAAAAGAAAAAAAGAACATCATCCTCGTACTAAACATGACTTTCCATATTTCTTCATAGTGTAAAACCTTCACCCTACAATGACCTCTAACTGATCTTTCTGTTCTAACTCCGATAGATCCTTTTGTTCAACCTCCACCAATCTTTACATTCTATATTTGATTAACTCTCCATCTACTGTACTAATTCCTTCTTGGGCGGTTGAGCTAATTGGATTTCGTAAATGCTTAGGTTTTCTCCATTTGGACCTGGGCGTCTAGACAGGAAATGGACAGGGACTTGTGCCCCAGCACCCATGCATGTGGATCTAGAGGAAGTGGCAAAGGAAAGAAATTAGATTCTTAGGGATCCACTTCCAGGGGAGGAAGTTGCAGAGGTTGTAGAACACTATTGACGTAGCGATTGCAATCGGCATATAAATCTTGGTATATTTTATCGATATATATGGAAGTCAATGATTTATAATGTTTAATTAAGAACCTGATTATTGTTGGAACAACGATTTGGTTTTGAGGGTTCATGAACTTCATCAAATAGGTTATTGTGTTCTCGTATTCGAGAGATGGTCATATTCTGAGTTCATGAGGTTGTTATAAACTAGTTTATTGTTGTTTATTAAAGCCAATTTCACTTAAAGTATAGCCGTTGTTGTTTTTTATGCTGGTGTCTCTCTCTCTAGTTAAGTTATATCTTATCTGGTTTTAAGCATATAGAAATTTTTATTACATTCAGATAAAAGAGGAGTTACTCACAACTTGCTAGATGACATACACAATCATTGGAAGGGAGATGAAGCAGTGACGATCAAGTGCTTGGGAGTACCAATGCTTGATATAGACAATGTTTGCTTCCAAGTTAAGGTTTGATATAAATTATTTCTATTTTAGACATTGGACATACAATAGTTCACTGACTTGGCACAGGACATATGACGAGAAGTGTGAATGTGATTCACTTTTCTCTTTATACCTTTTTCTTTTGAGTATTCTTAGTTGACTACACGCCAGTTTTATGCATGATAGATCCTATGGGAAGTTATTTACCAGAACATCAATCTCCTTCTCTTGTATAAGGGTAGGAACTATGATCCCAAAAATAGGCTAGTCATAACCCTCATGCTATGGAAGCCTTATGCACCAATATATCCAAACTTGGAAGGAGTGTGGCTGAAGGATTAACTTTTAAAGAAATAAAGGAAATGGCCTGCTTTGATGAATCTTAGTATGTAGATAACCCATTTATGTTGATCCATATTTCCTTTTTGGAAATGTGGTAATTTGGACAGTGATATACATACCTTAATTGTACTTGTACCTTTTGTTCTTCATTTTCAGCAAGGAATGGAGTGTACATGAATGTTTTTGAGAGAGTAAGGGAGGGAGGCTAGACTACAAGCATGTCGATACGAGTGATTGTAAAAGATTGATGCGAAATTGAGGGTATGTTGAGTCGATTGGATTTGGAATACGGGCATTATTTATTTATACCTTGCCTTTATTAGACTAATCTCTCATGTCTTTTCTAATTTCTTTCTGATGCAGGATTTGGTTCCTTACATCCCTATTCTGTTTAGGGATAAGCAAATTATTCTCTGGAGGGGAAAGAGAGATTTGAAGCCATGATCCAACTTGCAACTTTGCCCTTGGATTAGTGATTTCAACTGGCAAGGAAATTTTTTTTAAGTTTTACTTGTATTTGCTTTTAGTTTGCATGGTAATGTAGTTTGGAAAGGGTAGTTGTTGTCACGCCCCAGTGGGTACCCTAAACGTGACAGCTCGCCGTACACAATATTAAAACTTAAGAATGACTACCTTAGTCACTCGAAAGCTTCCATATCGGTACAAGGCGTACATTCACAACAAAGGGAGACCGGTGGAGTAATGCATTTTAAGACATTGGCGACGGAACATGCAAAATAACACTTAATATATATTTCATTGAAATAAAGTCTTACAGCTTCTAAGGGGCATTCCCCGATAATTTCATAATAACATGGTCTTGCTAAGATAAACAACAAAAGCTAGAAGATTTTAGAAGAAATCTACTCTAAGACTACAAAATATTCCTCCAAAAGCTTCTCAAAATAAAGATTCTACCGGGTGGATCAAGGTGGTCTCGTGCAAAAGATAATCCTGCAACATCAAAAGTCTATAGGATAAAGCATGACTTGCTTAGTGAGATATTCCTTACGCAAAAGTACTCATAACAAGCAATCAACCAAGTTTATTACAAGCATATGAATGCAACAATCATATGATCAAACAGTACATACGACTATTCGGTTTCGTATGTGTGATGGATTTACCCCTCCATCGGTGGTTAGGGAATGCTTTGAACTGGGTCCCGACCGACCTCCTTAAAGTTGCGCGCGTCTTGGGGTTCCAACGAACCGTACTACTAGTCCCCGGGCTTTCCTATACCCAAAGCGATCGATTCGGCTCGGCTACACCTTGAGGTCGTATTCCCCGAACGTCCTAACCCTCAAGATGTAGCTAGGCAGCTTACCTTTTCGGTCCCACGCTAAGGAGTAGTAGCAAAATTTCGAAATAATATTCTACGTGATATGCACGAGCAATTTATTATATGGGTATTTCAATATGGCATTAATTCATTTAAAGCGATCAAACAATATTTGCACACATAACAATACATACATGGAACATTTATATCAATCACAAATCGGGTTCCGATATACTTATTGTTCATTGATCGCACACAACGATTCACATACATAGTTCCCATGATATCCCACATGCATATCAATTTTATCTTTTCCTAACATCTAGTGCTCTATTTTACAAGCACATGTGCGAATACATAAGCGTAAAGGAAACTCACTCGTCCATAGCGATCTAAGAGTCGAAGTAATCCTCGAGGAAGACAAGATCGTGATCCTCGACACCTAAACAAATGAAATACCCAACATGAGTATTTCATCCAAGATCTATTCAAATTTTATACTTCTATCTTAGAGAATTCATAAAAATCGTATGGAATGGAAATTCCAACTTAAAATGGCCATAACTTGCTCATTTTAACTCGGAATTTCGCATATTATATACCGATTACTACTACTCGAAAAGATCTATCTATTTCTAAGGTTATTTTTATCAAAAGAAGTTATTTCGGTCTTAGAATGGTAACGGGCAGAATTGATACGATTTTCAAAACTAGAGTTTTCAAACTTTCTTCATTCAAAACTTTTGTACAAAATATAGGTATATTTGTATGATTGAAAAACCCTTTGAATACATATGTATAGACTCAAACCATATGCATGAATTTAGTGGTGTTGTCTCAACAATGATTTTATAAAACAATGTGTCATTTGAAAGTGAAATAAGCTTAAGACTTGAAAAGAAATTAGTTTTGCTTTGAAAAATTTCTTAAATTATCATAAGTGAGTATTTCCTTCTTTTAACTCCATTTCTCTGTTTTTGAGAATTTTAGTAAAAGTAATTTTAATCTTCTAAGATTTCCAAAATTTTACTCTGGTAGTTTGGAAAACATAGTTTTTCCTAAATATTTTATGGTTATATGTTCTATAGTCTTTCTAAAGTTTTGATCCTCTTTAAATGATAATATTAATAATCTCATAAGTTATTTGTTATTTTCATTTCTTAAGTAAAGCTTATCCTTAAAAAGATTATTTTTGATAATTTTGAAAAACTTGTTTAGACTTTAATATTCTAGAGTGTTGGTAGAAAACTTTGACAATTGAATTTAAAAAATCCTTTGTCTAAACAAGGAATTAAGTTTGAAGAAACTTTCTTATTTTATTGGTTTTGAAAAGAGAGCTTGTGATAACATTACTTTATGTATTTCTTGGTAAAACCACATATTATTACCAAAACTTGAGCTAACTTATCTATCTTTAGAAAACTATTTGTTTAAGATAAAGCTTCAAATCTTTTTAGGAAAGTAATTTCTTATGTGACAAAATTTATTTTTAAAGAGAGTTCATTTTTATTACTTAAGGAAATTCATTTTCACTATGGTTGAGACAATAACAACATATTCATGTATAAATGAGAATATATAACTATGAGAAATATAAAAACAACATAAATAAAATAAGAGCATAAAAATAAAGTCAAGTATTGGAAACCTTAGCTTCATCAAGGTATCCCCAGACTAAGAATAGACTAGTCCTCAAAAGAAAAAGAAAAGCAAAAAAATAAAATTGTT
Source organism: Combretum micranthum (assembly GCA_024138025.1). Classification (NCBI taxonomy): domain Eukaryota; kingdom Viridiplantae; phylum Streptophyta; class Magnoliopsida; order Myrtales; family Combretaceae; genus Combretum; species Combretum micranthum. The sequence goes on along the minus strand of JAMXBD010000812.1, from coordinate 557,140 downwards.
TTGACTTGATATAGACAAGTCTAAGACTAGAGAGACTAGTTTTAAGAACAACTTGAAATTAAATAAATTGCAATGAAGTAAATAAATTGCATGGAAGTAAATAAATTGCATGGAAGGTAAATAAATTGCAAGACATTGAGCTTATATGCTCTAAATATTATATATATAGCTATATAGATATTTAGATAGTTATGAACATAAAGGAACATAAAGAAACATAAAGGAATTGATATTATGAACAAAAACAAAGTATGAACCTATTGTTGCTTTCTTAACCTTCATGGTTTTGGAAAACACACATTAAGTTCATATTAAGTAGATAAACATAGGAATTTCTTGAAGAATTTTTACCTAAAAGAGATGAACTAAAGAGAGCTTCTTGGAAGAACTTTCTTGGAGAGTTTTGGAGAGAAATTTGAGTATAGTAACTTTAGTAAAGAAATGGTCTGAAAGAAGTGAAGGTATGAGGGGGTATTTATAGATTTTTGGAGTGGAAATTAGATGTATAAAAATAAATTGAAAAAGAAAACAAAATGGGATATATTGGAGAGGGGGAGGTGCCGGTTCTATATGAAGAGGGGGAAGAATTGATTTGTTTTGTATTAAAAGAAGTAATGTGTAAGGTGTGATGTGATTAAAGTTGTATGGGAAACGTAAATTGTAAGGTATAGGTATGGTAGAGTGTAAGAATAGAGTGTAAGAAAAAGTAGAGATAGGTGAATAGTAATGAATAGTAGAAAAGTACTATGAATAGTAGACTAGATAATTAAAATACCGGTAGTAACGAAAATACGCGTAATTAAGCTATATTTGATATTTTTAGTTACCGAAAAATTCTAAAACTGGTATTTTTGAAAACCTTATATTTTTACGAATCTATTGGTGTTGTCGGAATATTTTTGCTATTCGGTGCTCCGGGGCACGGTTTTCGAAAACTGATCCCGTTTGGATCCGAATGACACTTGAAAATTACGAATCTGATATTTTTAAACCTTCCTAAATTATTACGAACCATAATCCACAATTATTTCAATTTTGTTTTCTAGGGTTTAAGAACACGGGATTGTCGGATCTAGATTCATTAGACTAAATATAGAACTAGGTTAATTTTAGGGTTTCGTTTCAACTTCCGGTTCTTAGGGTTTGCTAATATTATTGAAAAATCTAGGGGCTTACAGTTGTAATTATTTAAAAAGGGAAAACTATCTAATGGGGACAAAACAAAAAAGAAAAAGAGAAGTCATGTTAATAAAACATTTATTATTATAATTGAAAGTTGGCTCTTGTCGTAATAACTTATAATTGAGCCTCTTGGAAATCTTTAACTACGCAATCGTCAATGATCATTCATCAGCCCAGACACAACATCTAGGTTCATACTTATGTATTTTTTTTTTTCACTTTTATTTAGTTGCAACTTCAAATCTTTTTGCTTCTATTGTGCAAATACCATTCTTTGATTAGGGTTTGTGTCAAAAAAGGGTTATAAGAATTTTCTTTTTGTTTCTCAAGTTTGTAAAACTTGTGTATTCTTTGATTATTATGTTATGATTTTATTGGTGATTTTATACTTGTGTATTCTAGATCTAGTCTTCTTGGGTTGAAGCTTCAATGAGCAGTGTGATCTCCTCAACTTTCATTTCCACATAAGTTATGTAGAAGCTTACTTTAGTGATTTGCAATTCGGCAAACCATGGGACTGCTACAGATGCATTAAACAGTGAAGTAATTCCCAAATTTACCTTTTGTGTCTGCAATTTCATTTGCTGACTAATTTGGTTATAGAAGTTTCATGTATTTAGCTTGGATATTGTTGTGAAGATATAAGGAGAGAAAAAAAGCTTTTCTTTTTTGCTCTTTGTTGTGTTTTTAATAATTTTGATTGAGAGGAATAAGAGGGTTATCCAACATAGAGAGTTTGAGCTATCTAACATTAAGGACACATTTCAACATTTGTTTACTTTTTATGTGGGGCAACAGTTTGTTAGCTTTAAGTTTGTTATTGACCTTCCTAAAGGATATCTCTTGTAAATGAATTTTGTAGAGGGTTAGTACAAACCCCCTCTGCCCCACTGGGTATCCTTTAGCTATATTTTTATGTTTATGAAAAAAGGGGCTGTAATAGTATTCTCTTTTGTAAGTCTCTTCACTATCTCATCACATAAGTTGTAATTAATGAGTGCTTCGCTGCTATTTTTGGGTGGTTTATGTGCTTGAAAGATAGCTAGTCTCATCATGGCCTGCAATCATGCCTCTCTATCGCTTAAGGATTAATAAATAAATAGTACACTATATCATAAGCCTTTCTTTTCTATTCTTAGTGTCAATGAAAATTTGTAATTTATCTTAGATTCTTCCACCTTATATATTATTGTCTATTGAATGCAATGAGATTCCATTCAAAATTGGTGATGGGAATTCCTGTGGAATTTTTTTAGTTATTTTCAAATATAAAATATTTAATAGTAGTGGGGGAGCATCTCGATGTACTCAGTTGTTGCCTATGGGCCTATTCTTCTCTTCTTTTCCTCACATGTGACTTCCATTCATTTTTTTGACACTTTTCAGTTCTTTAGAATGGAATCTTATGCTTGTTAACCATCCAGTCTTCCACAATATCCTCCAACTAAGGAAATGGATGTCAAGAGGCATGATGATGAAGCTCGAAGGTGCGTACTTTTGTTGGTTGTTTTTCAAAAATGTTGACTGGATTTTACCTAAAAATCTGAACTTCTTTTAGTCACAAACTCAAATTAAACTCTCTTTAATAACTAAGGGTATGCCAATCATTCTACGAACTTTGTCCTAGTGGCAATTGTATATGATTTGGAATAGACTATCTCTCTTGAAGTAGCTAGGCTTATGGCCTCTATACTAATGCATTGCATGGGGCACCCTGTTCTTTTCAGTACTTTTCTTTGGTGAAGTAATGCTTATGCCTAGATGAATTTGTACCTCTTCCATTGGATTTGACCTGTATAAATCCCGAATAACCATCTCTCTTATGACACTCAATATTGTTCTTGGTTTCCCTAACTTTTTTCCAATTGAAAAAGCATTTTTCGTCTTACATCCCATGACTTTTTAGTCACTGCTTTGGATTCTACAAGCTAAGAGCTGCTAACAAAGCCATAGGTGATGGCACAAAAAAATCACACAATTAAGAAAGACATGCTAGAGCGACTCCTACTCTAGAAGCTAATACACAACTTCAATATAATATTGAGGTGAATCAATTTTTTCATTTCAAGACCTACAAATGCATTGATAAGACATTAAATAAATATATGGTGGTTAAATTGATTTTATTTTATTTTCACAAATTGTCTTCCATATTCTCCCTAAACATTTGTAAAAGATTAAAGTTTCTTAATGAAAAGTGGTTGTGCTGTTACACTTGTTCTTGGCTAACAAATGCTAGTTCTTTATCTTAATGAGGTTTAGATGCTTGAAATCTAAAGAAGTAGTCCAAAATATCATCATGCATTTCCAATTTAACGATATATGTGCATTTGCATTGTGCTAAAAAGCAATGGGATTGGTTTTTCATATTATTTGTAACAAACAGGACTAGCCCAGTATTATGCTTCAAGCATTCTAATATCAACAGTGATAATTGGTAAAATATTCCTAAATCCAGTAGCATTAATAGTCATGATTCAAAAATAATTATGGTCAGCGATTTCTATTGATCTATAACTTATTACTTCTGAAAAAGAAAAGAAGATTATGGAGAAACAAATGGGATTTACATGCACAATAGCCTATACATTTACAAAACACTTACAATTACATAAGGTCTTCCTTTGTCTAATAAAATTACATTGGCAAGCGTTTGAAAGAACTTATTGTAAGTAGCTTCTCCAAGAGATAGACGTGTGTAATATATATATATATATATAAGCTTTATGGTTTGGGAAGGTATGATACTGTTTCTTGTGATACAGCCCATACATTTCATTGAGTTCTCCTGCATGTAAATCTCCTTGTCTTCTAAATTTTTGTGAATCATGTACTATAAATTTGATAAAATGATCTACAAAAGGAAAACATGTGATCCTACAATGGAAGTTGGTTTAAATGTCCACTTGTGATAAATTGTTCTTTTTTTCTTTTGAAAACAGAGAAGGCGTCTAATTTCCCATGCAAACACAAAAAGCAAAAGTGAGAAGTTCCCTCCACTACACCAGGATAGAGCAGTTGGCCATCCTTTAGAAGCTTCACACCGCATTGAACCTATTAACATTCCTCTTGTTATTGCATTTAGTGACTCCTCATTCACGAATTCAAAGGATCTGCCTCAAAACTGGTCTGGTCCCTTGGTTAACCCAACTGGTGTTGGAGCTTCAAGGAGAGAGAGCATAGTTATGGTGGAGGGAGAGCAGCTTGGGAATCTTCAAAATTGTCAACTGGGACTAGTAAAGGAAAAAGTGCTAATGATTCTCATATAAATGAGAACAGCAGTAGAATCAGTGTCGCTTAATAGCATGTGAATCTGTATACTTTTTGCTACTTGCTGGTTTAATGGAGTTGTCAAAGTTTTATGAGTTGTTGCTGAAGTAAAGGAAGCATCCATTCATCATTCATCTTTTTTCAGGAGCATCATTCATACTTGTAAACCCCCAAAGTTTTAGGATTGGTTAAGCTTAAACCATAATCGAAAGGTCAATCGGAAACCCTAGAGTCAACAAAACCCTGGTTATACGTAACAGTTTAAGCCCGACAATCCAGTGTTCACAACCCTAAGTGAGTAAGTAAGACATTAGTATGTAGAATAGTTCTTAACAATATAAGAAAGCTTGAAAATATCACATTAGCAAAACCGTAATTCGTTTTAGACTAGAACGGATACAGTTCTTGAAAAACGAGTCTCAAGGCCTGGAATAGTAAAAATATTCTAGATATACCATTAGACTCGTAAAAATATAAGGTTTTCAAAAATATCAGTTTTATAATTTTCGGTCAGTAAAAATATCATATATCGCATTTATACTCGTATTTTCCTACTACAGGTACTTTATTAGTCATATCTGCATTACATTACATTATTCATTACTATCCTATACTATTCATTTATCTATACTTTTTCTAACAACTACTCTTACACTCTATACATCTATTATCTTTATTTTTTACCTTTCTCATAACTTTATATCACATCTACCTTACTTATTATTACATTTAATTAATAAAAATACAAAAAATAAAATAAAACCCTCTCTCCCCTCTTTCTCATAAGGCCCACACCCCCCTTTCTCTCTCTCTCGATTTTTTTTCAAATTTTCTTTATTTAAATCACATAAAAAATTCACTCCTCATTTTCCTATAAATACCCCCTCCTCTTTCACTTCATTCATACTTTTACTACCTACAAATTCACTTCAAAAACTCTCTAAATTTATCATCTCAAAACTCTCTCCACAAACACTCTCAAAACTCTTCCAAATCACTCTCAAACCTCTTCCACATATACAAAACCTATTCACACATATTACTCCAAAATTTTCTTTAGGTAAAATTTTATTTATATGTTTCTTCCTATCATGTCATGTAACTTTACGTGACCATGGTGTGAGTTTCCTAAAACTTAATGTTATGGAAGCTATACTATGTCCATGTATTATTCTTGTTCATGAATATCTATTTATATATTTATGTTGTTATTTTTACTTTGCTCATATTATCGTTGTTATTATATCTAACTAAGTATAATTATGTATCTACATATATATATTGTTTAGAGCATATAAGCTCACTTGCAATTTATTTACTTTCATGCAAAGCAATTTATTTATTTTCTTTCTTTGCAATTTATTTTTTTGTTTTAAGACTAGCATCTAGTCTTAGACTTGTCCTCATCAAGTCAAAATAATTTTCTCTCTTTTATTTTCTTTTCATATAGGGACTAGTCTATTTCAAAGTCCCAGGAGCCTTAAGAAAGCTAATACTCTGAATACTTGATTTTATTATTCATTATGTTACATTTGCTTGTTATTATTCTCATGATCATGCCCATAAAGATTGTTGTCCAAACCTTTAAGCTTCGATTATACTTTTTGCAAAAAGCAAATTTATCACCTAAGAATGGTTCTATACGAAATTTAGAATTTATGATTTAACAAAAGTAAATCTATTCTTTTCAAAACTTTAGGAAGAACTCACTATAATTTTAAAGCTACCTTTGTTTTAAAACAGCTTTTTAATCATTTCTATATTACATTGTTTTCCAAAAGAAGATAACTTTTGTTTTCCATAAAAACATGATACAAAGGAAACCACATAAAAAGGGAATGATAGTTTTTCAAACCAAGATTTTTCGAGTAATGATCAAAGAAAAGATGTATAGAAAACTAATAGGAAAAGTGACACTAATATGAAATTTTCTAAAAGGAAAATAGAGGAATTTATTTGTATTAAAAAAGTCATTAAGGAAAATAGTAAGATAAATATAAAATAATTCTTTGAAAACAAAAGAATCAAAATATTCATTTTAAAGGATTTACAAAATGGATTTATTGTAAATTATGGTTTTCTAAACTTCTAACTAACATTGTTTTACTAAAGAATTTTGGTTGGATAACAAAATACTTGAGCATGGATGAAATATGAGCTATATATCTATAAAAAGGAATTTCTTAACTATATATGACTAAGTATTTATCAAAGCAATTTTTGCATGATTTGATATTTGAAACAAATGCTTTTGGGATGGGAAAATTCATGGTGAATCTGATCGTCATTGTTTCAGAGCTTAAATGACCTGGTTTGATCAAAATAGTTTTAGAAATGGATAGATCTTTTTGAATAGGTAGAAATCGGTATATTATATGCGCAATTCCGAGTTAAAATGACCAAGTTATGGCCATTTTAAATTGGAATTATCTTCTATGCGAACTTTGACGTTCTTATGACATAGTTTTGTCAAATTTCAAGAAAGTTATCAAGAAATATTCATTTCGGATATTTTTCTTAACTAGGTGATCCCGAGGAGGAATACCTGTATCCCGAGTATTATTTCTACTAAGTGGATTGTTTGATCGACTTATCCATTTAGAAGAAGTATCGCCATAGCAATGTGAGTTTATATTCATAAAATACTTTATTTGATTGTGCTTGTAGTTTAGTTGCATTAGAATTAAGGAAAGACAAATTGATATGTATGTAAAAATCGTTGAAAGAATTCTAAGAATATCGAGGTGGGAATTGGTTGTAAGCAATCGTTTGTTTTAGTATAGAGCTTGATATGTATGAGATTCTATGATCACCTTAAAATTGATAATAATGATGTTATGATATCTTAAATAAATCGATTCATGCATACCACGAAGTGAGTCACATTGCATGGGGTTATTATCCTTAGGTGAAAAGGATAGTAGCACGGTCGAAAGCAACACTTAGCGGCTATGACCGAAAGCGATTGCTTGGCAACATGAAATTAAACCAATGCTTGGCAGTAATTCGAAGGCATGGCTCAACCTGAGTAGACTAAATATGCTTGGCGGTAATGATCGAAAGCATAACTTAACTAACTAATCATTTTGAGATTACTTATCACAAAACCCTGAATGGAGGGTGTAAATCCATTCAACATATAGTTCCCGAAAAACTATATGCCTTGCTTGCTCACGTGTATATTGCATTTCACTTGAATGCTTAAATAACTTTTTTAAATTTTGCAACACAAGAATTTGCCTATGGAAATAATTCTCACTAAGCCTATTAGCTTATACATCTATAGATATCTTTTGCAGTTTAATTATTTGTGGTTGAGGCCACGTAGACCCCGTAACTAGGTATTTTCCCTTTTTGGTTAAGGAAATTTTTAGATGAATTTTAGCATTAGTTTGGATGTAGACTTCATAGGAAATTTCTTGTAATAGATTATAGTTATTTTAGCGGAGGAATGCCCCTAAGACTTGTAAGACAATTGTTATAAATGAATGTTATTATGAATTCCCTTTTCTTAATTTATTATTGTATCTTCTTAAGCTTCATAATTAAAACTACGGTCCTCTAAATTTGTGAGAGCACGCCTTACACTTAATACCGAAGCTTTTGGGATGATTAAAGTTGTCATACTTAAGCTTTAATATTAAATGTGGCGGATTGTTACGTTTAGGGTACCCTTTAGGGTGTGACAACACTGCATCATAATTCTTTTTCTTCCTTTCGGTGATTGTAATGGTGGAGAGTGGAAAAGTCGAACAATTCAACTCTTAAACTAAATAAGAGATTCAACATCCCAAATCAAGTAAGATTGTTCAGCTTGAGCCCTGATTTTATGTGTATTGTAATATTATTTTTAATTTTTTTTCTATTTCATTGTTCTATTTTCTCTATGTCTATCCAAATTTTTATTCAATTGAGAGTTTTCTGCAAGCCTATCGAATATCAATTTTTCCGTTGTTAGTACATTAGCAAGGCAAGTCTGATACTTATTTACCATGTCATTGACACCCACATGGTCTGACATCTAAAAATATAGTACTTTAGGTGGATTTTGTGGCTATATTAGATTCAATATGAAATGACTTTGGCACCTTCTCAATTAACTATTGCTTGTTAGTGTGTTGTTCATGTCCAATGAATTCTTAGAATTGAGATATTGCTATTGGAATGGAAGGTTTTCTTAGGTAAAAACCTGTTTAAGTTGGTTTGCCAAGAAACAAAATTTTTCAAAGGAAAAAATTGAAAAAAATAAAATGCCATTATCTGAATTACTTAATATATGTTGAGAAAATAATTAAAATTTCTAATATAAGGCAAAAAAACAAAAAAAAGAAGCCTAAAAATTTCAAGAGTACTTGTAATTTGTAAACTTTCCTTCTTGTTTTTTTTTTTCACTTGAATCTAATGAACTATTTAATTAGTAAAGATGCCTTGAATGGTAAATATCACATGAAAGTATATTAGTTCAAGATGATAGAGTGAATTTTTCAAACATTCATCAGGTACGATACCAAGTCTGCTTTTGTATATTAGTAATTTTGACAATTCTTAAAAAAAAAATATGGTTTCAAGTCACGTTAAGAGCAATTTTCCTTTAGGAAAAATTCAACTTATTTTGGAATCCGTTATCATTTTAAATAAATAATTTAAACCTTTTGGAAAAGCTTGAAAATCCATAAGCGAATGAGGAAAGATATTAATGTTGAAGGCTATAATCTTTGAAGAAATCCAAAGCATGCTCAATTCACACAAGTCTTCAAATCTCGAAGCTAGATATCATCATTCGTAAAGACATTGGTTCTTTAATGTATTGGATCATGAAGATATGGAAAATATATTGCTTTCAATAAGAAGAAAAGGACTAGTGTAATGGAGAAGTAATCATATCACGTAGAGTAAAATATTTTGTTTTTTCAATTAGGATTCTGTTTTGGGTGAAATATTTTTTCAATTCCTCCTTTCTTTATATCATAATAATTAAATAAATATATATGTGTATCTACTTATATATATTCTTGTATTTTCTTTAGATTCCTTTTTTCTTTATATTTGACTTTATTTTGTATTTTTCACAGGGATTTGAGTAGAAGAGATGGTACCAATTTTTATTATAATAGAGCAACTAATGATTTGTTCTAGCTTATTATTGTTATCATATTTTATGTTGTAATGCATCTTTTATTTGCACTATTATTTATAATGTAGTTTTATGCCGTAGCATAAGCACTTGTGCTTGATTATCCCTATTATGACATAACTATTGCACTCTGTGGGTTTTATTGTGACATATGATTAAAATGTATGTTGATCTTTCATGTTTTTATTATCTATTTTAAGTTATTTAAGACTAATATAAGCAACTCCAGTATTTGAAAGTTATTTTACCTAGGTCATAGAAACGTACGATTCTACATTTCGATTCTACTAATCTCTAGTGATTCTACGTGGAATCACGAGTTTGACAACCATATCCCTTTGCATCTCTAATTTTACATTAGGAAGACCAAATATTCGTGTAAGAAATGGCTATGAAATTTTTACATTTACATACAACTATAGAATGTAGTTATATAAGATCAATAAAGTTTAATGGTCTATAACAATGTCTAAGAGACAGGACAATGTGATTACCATTTCAAAGTGCATACGCCTTGAACTCTATGTAACTCCTGTCCTTCTATATTTAGTGTGGACTCATGGAAGAACTAGAGGGCCTTCCTCTTTGCTTACTATCCCTGCTTGTTTTATCTTGTTTAGCAAATTCAACTTATGGAGGTTAGGGTAACATTTGGCTATTTGGCTAATGTAAAATCTACCATCTTTTCCTTGTCTTAGTTTAAAAAGTTAATATCATAGTCATGCATGAGTTCGATAATGAAGAGTAGGAATGGTTTATTTTTGGAAATAGTTGTAAACCTTGGTAATCTCAGTAGTTAAGAAAACCCCGGGAGTTGAAAAGCGAAACCCTAATCCGGTTCAATTTAAGTCTAGTGAGAGGAGCTTAGGAACCCTAAATCCGGCTTTCCTTCGGTTTCATAATAAAAGAAGTTTTATAAAGTAAATGAATATGAATTGTCATTCTAAAGTATATTTTAGACCTTTAAAGTTTTAAATTCGGGAATTTTTCAATTCCGGGCCTTCCCGAGCTTAATTACGGAAAAGCGTGCCCCGGGACCACGAACTCAGAAAAATGTTCCGAAATATTCATTAGAACCGTAATTTTATAAGATTCCAAAAATATCAATTTTATAATTTTTCAGGCTATAAAATTACAGTTATAGCCTTTTCCATGTTTTCGTTACAACCGGTAAAGTAGATGTCTGTCTACTATTTACAAGTACAACCTATACTACACACTACCCATACCCTATTCTTACATCCTTACAACTACTCATTACAATTTTCTTTTCCAAGAATTTTTGTTTTCTAAATAATTATTACATTTTAATTACTTAAATTACAAATTTAACAAATTTCAAACATAAACACCCCCCCACCCCCCCCCCCCCCTCCATATGGCCGACGCCCCCTCCCCCTTTTCCCCCTCAATTGATTAAATTTTTGCTATTTTATTCCATCAAAAACCCTAATCTATTCATATATAAGCTTCATTACTCTCTCTCTCCTCATTTTCACTTGTTCAAATTTTCTAAAAGAAGAAAACCCTCTCTTCTTCCTCCTCCTATTTGTGCCGTGAGCCCCAGCGCCCCCGCCCCCCCCCCCCCCACTCTCACATTTCAACTCAAATCCTCTTCATTTCTACCTTTAATCTCTATTGGTATGTTGATTTTAAGCTTTGTTCTTCCTAAATCTTGCAATGGCAAAGCTATTTCTTGTGTGTTTTCCCATTTAATCCCAATGAGCATATGCTAGGGACATGAAAACACTTGAACAAGAATACCAAGCCATCACAAGACATGGATCTAATGTTTAAATGAGTTTTTGTTGAGATATTATCTTGTTCATGCATGTAAAGTAGAGATCTTGCATATATATTGATGTTCATGCCATGAAACTTATGATTCATGCATTATATTTAGTAGATCTAGTGTTTAGACATTTATATCTTCATCTACATTCATGTCATATGGTTATTTTAATTTTCATGCATGATGATCATAAAAATGTAGCCTTGCTTATGTATAGATATGTTAGATAGTAGATCTCCATGTATAGAAGGCAAGAAAATTGAAAAAGAAAAGGTTTTGTTAGAAATGATTTGTTGGAAATTCGGATGGATTTAGAACCCTACCTTAAAGACCACCAAAACCACTTTAAAACTCATGTTTTTCATAAAAATTGGAAGGTATATGTAATAGATGCCCTTAAGGAATGATTTTCATAAGTTTAGATGAGTTTAGGCATGATAAAAATGTAAAACAAGTAGTGGAGTTAGAATGAAAAATATTGATATATGGATTAATAGTCAAATTCGTAATTTAGAATCATGCCTACATGAACACCTAGTATTTAAGTTTAAATTGGATGTTTTATGAGTTAAATGAGTCTTTAGATAATAGATATAATGAAGCTTCAATTTTTGATGCATTAACAAGTTTTCTCCCAAAGAAATTGCAAGAAAAGAAATTTACAAAATTCGGATTTTTGTGAGTAGCTTGTTTAAAAACATATTTACCCAATGAAAAATGTGGATTTTTATGCATAAATGAAGGTCATGATTAATATAGATATTGAGAACCATTTTTATTTAGATGGTAAGTAAATTCCAAGGATAAAATCATAAAAACACTAGGAATGTAAAGTTGGAAAGAATAGCTTTTCATAGGTGATTATCATAGAATTCTTACTAAATAGAAGTTCATAAGAGCTCATCATCAAAGATCATCAAAACCATGCATATATTGAGCTCATTTCATGACATTCATATTAGGAATTCATTCATATACCATCTATACATGAATCATCAACTAGGAACATTTTTATCAAATGCGAAAATTTTTCGGAATTGAAAAAGTGACAGAACAGAACTGATCCCACTGTTCCGTGACCTTAATGTTTTCAAAACTTGAAAATAATATAGAAATAGATAGATCTTTCGAAGTAGATAGAGATCGATATAAAATTTACGAAATTCCGAGTTAAAATGACCAAGTTATGACCGTTTTAAGTTGGAACTTCCGCAAATAGCGCGAATTCCGAATTCATCTAGTTTAGATGCATAGCTTGGAATAGTTAAATGATGAGATTCTTATTATGATTATTCTTATTTGGTAGGTGATCCCGAGCAAGACGATACCTTACCACCCGATTACTATTACTGAAAGACCAGCGAACCATGGCCGAGTGAGTACTACTTCCACTCTCAATTAATGTTTGTGATTGTATTGTTAGTGGCACTAGTGGTGTAGGCAAAGATAAAAATGGAAATGTATGATGGGGTATATGGGAATTATATTGTCTGCTGTTGATGTGTGGAATGGAACTTAAGAAATATTGAAACCGGGTGTTAAGCTATTGATTGATTAGCTAGCATTTTATATGGATTGTTTGCGAATAATTGTTGGTCACCTAAAAGAATCGAATTAATATATATTTGACTTCAAGTATAATTGGACTCATTCATATCACGACGGGGATGGAGCATTAGCATTGGTTGGTTTTTCGTGATCCATAAAACGAATATGTTGGTTAATCGTGATCCATAAAACGAAATTGTTGGTTAATCGTGATCCATAAAACGAATTATTGTTCAGTTGACCGTGAGCTTAAACGGCGTCGTACCATAGGATTCGTTAATCTGCTAACCCGGGATGGAGGGCGTAAGTCCATCCACATATGATTTCCGGCTGGTCATATGTTTGTTGAACTCATTTGTCTGATGCATACATTTGCGTGAATAATCACTTGCTTGAGTGAATTGTATTAATTGTGACATGGAAGTTCTTACTCACTAAGCTAGTTAGCTTACGCCCCCATAGCTTTTATTTGTTGCAGCACGAGTTCATTTGGCTTAGGCCGAGGCAAGCCACAGCTCAGGTACCGGAGATAGGAGTTTCCCATAGAAGTTTACTTCGCTTTTGTTTAGACTTCCGTTGGAAACTAAAGGACTCTGGATGACTGTAATGGACTTGATATTATTTTGCGGGGAATGCCCCTTAGATTTTGTAAAGTATATATATGTGTTTTGGTTTATTATCTATGGCTAATGAATGCCACATTAAACTTCTTAACTCCATTGATTGAGTATTCTATTGTCGTAAAGGGACGCTTTACATCTATACAAGACTCCCGAAAGGCTCGGATAGAAATTCGAGAGTCTTTTATAGTATGTGGCGGGCTGTTACGTTTAGGATACCCTATGGGGCGTGACAATAGTAGCCGGATGTCATGATAAATGGAAATGTCAGGTAAAATTTCTAATCGCTTAAGTGTGTGAAATTTTTATTTAAGCATATATACTATGTTATAATCCACCACTATATATAAACATGACAACATTAATAATACTAGTGCATTAGTAATGTCTACAACTTTATGATTATTTCTCATGTATAAGGAAGTTGACTAATGGGGGAATTTTATGTTGATAGAAAGAGTTTCTTGACAAGTATGAAAGTTTTGTACAACTCGTGACCTTATATCCTAGCCAATCTATTCCATCTGTAGCTGAAATGAGAGATCTACTTATGTCCATGTAAGAGAGGGAAAGAGTTCTCATCTGTTGCATCCCATTTGAGAAAAAAAGGTGTGTTAGCCCATAAAGTTACCCCTTCCTCCTCTTTGATTCATGATATACCATTTGCTTAATTTTGCAAGCATGTTAAACCGATGATTTTTTCTTTTTTCGTATTCTTTTATCTTTTGTGGAATTGACTCTAGTTTATTTTTACCGAGTGCATGAGATGGGTAGGGTGGTTAACACTTCTAAACAAGTTTCATCTTTTCTCATCGCACGATCTTCTAGTCATTATGGTTACAAATTGTAGTACAACATAGACTCTAAGGGTTTTTCTTAGTTCATGTGACTTATCAGTACTTCTCTATGAAACCTTTTGTATTTGCAACAGTTACATAATTTGATTGCCATTTCAAAACTTGCTCTTTATTTTTTGGTACTTTATGCCATGGCATATGAATGATGATTATCTTATACACCAAAATCATCACATTAGCCATCTATTTAGAAGGCTTTGCTCTATTTGTTGAACTCAATACAACACTTAGATGCCTGTTCAAAAATGCAGATTTAGAGGAGCTGTGGTCTTTACATAGCATTTTAAGCAATGCTAGGACCATAATTGAACGAAACTTATTATCTAGTTTATTAAATCGTTTGTCATTTCCAATAAATTGATCTTTAGTTAAGTTGCCTAAAGTTCCTTGCTTTTCTCTCTATACTTTTGCATTAAAGTATGGGGGACTATAGTTGTTTCCACCAAAGATTTCCTACGAAACTCATAAATCTTTACTATGTATTATGATGAATTTAATTCTATGCTTTTCTCCTACTTGGAAATGATCATCTTCATTTTTAGGTGCCATTCACTATTAATTTTTAGGAAACAAATATTAGATGAAGTTTGGCTATATTATCTTTACTGTCTTGTGTCTATATGACAGGAAGGAAAACCTCTTGTCCTGAATGTTGTGAGGAAGGCTGAACAGAAACTTGTTAATGATCCGTAAGTTTCTCCAATGCCTAAAGCCGAAAACCTCTTGTCCTGAATGTTGGGGTCAATCCAATTTCGATGTAGCTAATAGTTTTGTTTATTTTTTATATTTTGGCTTCTTTTTTCCATTTTTCTTTTTGTTAATTGTAAAACTTTTGTTTTTGTTACTCTTTTTATTTTTCCGTCATTCTTGCCTAGTTTTCAATTCATGTATAATTAAATAAGATTTCAAGAATAAAATTATAATTGTACATATTCATTGACAAAATTAAGTATTGAGTAATCTTTATAAAGTATTTATCAGTTTCCTTTATTTATTAAAAAAATTCCCCTTGACAAAATTTTACAAAATCTTAAATCATAACTAAAGAATAAATCACACCAATATTACATGGATTTCAAACACAACATTGATATATACTCTAAATAGTAATTTATTTGGTATTCATTGTTTGCAAGCAATGCATGCGTGAATCTCATTAATATATATCTATTGTTTGACATGTTTTTAGTTTATGAGTCTATATCATGTTAGATGATTTCATGATTTTTCTATTAAACTTTCATTTTAAATTTCACTCAACCTTAACTTTTCAAATTATTCTGCAGATTCATTGACCAACAACAATAGAAAGTCAACAATTGAAGTTATGTTTAGAGATAGTGTTGGTTCCATATATGAATGAAAATAACATAGGCATGCCTTGGTTTACCTAATAATAGAAGAGCTCCAAGATACATGTGGTTGTAAAAAGATAGAAAATATCTTTTGGTTTTTATTTTTTGATCTCATATGTAGAATTCATCCAGATGAAAAAACTAATTTTCTCATTAACTTTGGAACTGCATATTAAATTGCTGTACAATCTTTTCAATTGCTCTATCAATTGCACGTTTAAATAAGTTAGTGTTAAATTATTGATTATAAGTTATTTTATTTTATTGTATCAAACATATTTTCAACCTTATAATTGTATTTTTTCTTTAGATTCTTAGAATACATGAATAAGAATTCGATGAATTTTGACATTGGAAGTGAAGAGTACCAACGATGTGTGGAAAGAAACTTGCATGAGCAACAATCACAATAGGTAATCAAACTTTATGGTCTTTTAATGTTGGTTTTAAGAAATTGAGCTTGTCCAATTATTTAATTTTCACTTATTTTTTATTTCAACATTTGATTTTGTAGGTAAAATTATTATTTGCTACCTATTTGTTTCAAAGTATGAAAGACCAATATTAGAAGATTTAAGTGAATACCCCTTTTGTTGCTTCATGCATTCTATGAATTAGGATTAATTTTGCTGCTAGAAGTTCACTGGTAGGATAGAATGGAATGTAATAGCACCTAGAGGAATGAAATTGGTGTATTAAATTCAAATGTCTATGCTTATGTATGTGTGTGTTATGTCACCTATCTTTATTTCATTATTTAGGGAAAATTAGTTACTTTCTATCCCCATTATGCATTTTTTCTCTTATTTAGCATCTCTTTGATAGAATTAGAACTAGACAGCATTGAGGTTTCCAAAGATTATGCAAAATGCTAATTGAGATACTAAATTGCAAAACTATGAATGTCTTAGTACTTTGCAACAAATATCCCCTTTGTCTGCATGACTAAAATTATAATCAATGGTAGAACCTGTTTAATTTTTTTCACTCTCCTTTTTTTTTTTTTTTACAATTTCGGAAATCATGTTGAGTTTTTCTCTATTAGATTGACCATAGGACCTTTGAGATTGCAATAAACTGATAGGAAAAGTAATTTCTTTTCTCCTTATATGATTGATTTGTCAAAGTAGTTCTCAATGATGGTTGCGGGGTATGTACTATTTTTCACACTGTGGATAATGCCGAGGAAATGGTATCAACTTTCTTATTATGAAAACAAATATAGCTTGCCGGTGGAAAATTCTGCTTTGTCCTTTGAGAAGGTATATTATGATTGAATATCTTCTTTGTTATTAGCATTGACCTATCTACACTTAGATATCAATATCATTTCACTTTCACTTTTTGTTGGAGAAGTTCCATTTCATAATATTGTGATTGAAATCCTCTTTTTTTTTTTTTTCATTTTTCCTTCTTTTCTTTTCTTTTCTTTTTGTAGTATTTAGTATTATGACCTATCATTGTCTTAATAATTAGAAACAATGAAGGGATATGATTGAAATACTTGTTAGAGTTTAATTATTTTAGTATGTAATGTAAAATTTAATTGAATTAGTTTGTAATGTAAAATTTAATTAATTTTTGGCTGAAAATAAATTAATTAATTTAGTTTCACGATCTTATAGAAATACTTTCATTATATATATGTATGTATGATGTTGGATGATGTGATAGGTGATGTTTTGGAGACTGAAAAATGGTGGGAGTGCTAGCTCTTTATGCAATAGTAGGAGTCTTAGAAACAGAATGAAACCTCAGCCGAATGCCGCTTGGAGAAACATAAACATAACTCATCATGCTCAATCCAACCCTCAATCAAAACAACAACAACAACTTCATTTGAGCTTCTGAAATTACATAAATCAAAATCTTGAGGTTCATTTCCAATCACAAATTGACATAGATAACCATATAATGTGCAGCCCTCTTTCTGCTTTTCATCATACTTGATGGTTCATGATTAGCACTAATATGTTATGAGATGTTAAGTAGATAAGAAAGGTTTATTACTTAAAGTAGCATATAAATCATATGAATAATTGAATTTCTTTTAATCTCATTCAAGTGTCTAGTTATGATGTAGCCTTAAAAAAGCAAATATGCTTTATGAATTCAGTAATACATTTGTATCATGACTTAAGGTTATTACATTTACAAAGGTTACAAGCTTTGGAGCTGCATTGATGGTGGAACCTACTTTTGTCTTAGAATGATTTCTCTTGTATGTATCTTTGACAAAACTGTTGCAAAATTGTACAAGTCAACTCATATGTGGAGATTTTTCATTGGAAGTGAACTTGTTGAGTTTTTCTATTCCTATTTTCTTGAATTGAATTTGCTATTCAATGGTATATCCAGCTTGCTCAGCTGACTTAACTTGTACAACAACTTGTCTCAAGTTTTCCCAATAGTTTAGGTTTGTGGTCATGGGTCTTTTCTCATAATCTCGGTATTTTTTTTATTAATCATTCAATAATTATATCTGCATATTATGCGACAACAAATCCAAATGAAGAAGATCCTTCTCCAAGTGCACAAGATTTTCTCTAAATCTATCAAATGGTGATGATGGTGAAGATAGCGAGACAGAAAATTAATGATTTAGTTTTTGATTTGCTTTGTTTTTGGGGTAAGGAGGTTGAACCAATTGAAATGAATGGAGTCAAATGTGATGAAGTGTACACAAATGCTTATTTTGCTATAATTTGGAGCTAGTGCTTATTTTCTTTTAACACTAAACAATATTATTCAATGTTGTCTTCTTTCTTTATTATGTGTTATTGGAATTTTATTACATATAGAGCACATTATGCTCCAAAATGTGTTGGTGACATCTATTCATAAATAAATTACATGTATAGAAGCAATAGTAGCTATAAATTATATTGTGATTAAATAGGTATATATTAGTAAATCAAATTGAGTTAAAACAACAATTCTCAACCCTTCTCAAATTGAATAGCCATGTGTAAATGACGCTAAGTTAAATAAATAGCTACATTTAAAACTTATTATCTTAATTGAATAGCTACGCGTAAACATAGCTAACATGATTAAATAGTCACGTTTAAACCATGATAAATGGGAGAATTGTCACTTACTCGTCGCGATTTTAATCCAATGACCATATGTAATGGTTATGCAACCTATACAAGACCACGTCTAAACATCGCCAATTTAGTAATTTACCTACGTGTGCATGTCGCTAATAAAATATAGTCATGTGTAAACGTCGCTAATCCTAAATTTCCTACCTATTTTTTTGGTGGGATAAGGATTAAGTACGTTTAGCGACATATAAGTGTGACAAATATATGGACAGTAGTCCATGTTTAAATCGCCCAATAAAGCCTATTTGGCACTAAATTTATATTGGCAACATTTTAATTTTTTGACATTACCTATTTAATCTGCGATGAACCTTTCGCGAGGTCTATAGACCACGTGTATTTAAATGTGACTAGAAATCTTTGGTCACGTTTAATTCAGGTTTGGCTACGTTTATTAAATGTGGTCAAAGACTCATTTTGTTGTAATG
Source organism: Combretum micranthum (assembly GCA_024138025.1). Lineage (NCBI taxonomy): Eukaryota > Viridiplantae > Streptophyta > Magnoliopsida > Myrtales > Combretaceae > Combretum > Combretum micranthum. The sequence goes on along the minus strand of JAMXBD010000812.1, from coordinate 537,844 downwards.
CTATAGCACTCTCAACACCAAGGATTCGCCTACTATTAATATCTCTCCCTACTCCATGGGAATGGTAATATCTCTTAGACACTCTTTCTCATATCAATTGATTATCCTTGAATCAATATGTTAAGCATCGAAGTGGCTATGCCGGACCTCACCATGGTATGTTACTAATTGTATCCTATTTTGTAGGCTCACTGCACACATGAGTCCAATCCAATTATTCTTTTTATATCTCTATATACTAATGACAATTGACCTAACTGAGGTACCCTTAACAGGCACTTGTGTCTAAAAAAACTCTATGCCTAAGTGAAAACATTTTAACAAAGGAGCTCTAGGGACCTGAGCCAAATTATTCCTAATGATCACTTGTCCCCTAAATCCAAACCTACATGGAAAACTCCCACAAGTGAATTGAGCCTTGGAGACCTAACTAAATTATCCTCATTGGCACTTATGTCTAAAAATTTGCTAAGCCCTAATGGAAATTCTTACAAACGTAAGCCAAATCTTAAGGACCTAATCGAGCTACCCCCATTCAACACTCGCATTGAAACAAACTCTAAGCCTCAAGTGGAACCCAATCGACACTCGCATATAAAAAATGCTAAGTCCCAAATGGAAGTGCTTATAATTATAAGTTAAATCTTGGAGACCCAACCAAGCTACCCCAAAAGGCACTCGCTAAAAAACACTAAATCCCAAGTGAAAGTGCTTACAAATCATAATTTAAATCCTAGGAAACATAATTATAGTAATTATCATAAAAATTATAAAAATACAAAAGTTGGTTAAGTTAAAATCAACAAAAAGAATACATAAATTGGAAAAATTAAAAACTAATTTTTTTAAAGAATTGGGAACCCCCTTCCTTTAAGTAAATAGGTTTTATAAAAAAAAAACATAATTTAAAATTAAAATGAAAAAATAATTGAAATTTTAATAAATATTAATGAAATAATGTAGGCTTTTTGATGGGTCTTAATTTATTTAATGACACAATGGATTGCCTTTCCAGTTGAAGTTAAGACCTAGGCCCATTCTCTTGTCAGCTTACATTCATTTGAATCAGATTAGGCCAACTTTCTTCAAGACATATTTATTTGAAATGGCTTTTATCATTATCAAAACATAGCTCAGTGGTTGGACTTGCAGACAGTACAAGAGAGACCCGAGTTCGAGTCCTAATAAGTGCGCTTGATAAATTTTGTTTTAGGTGCATGCATGTACCTTGTCTTTACGTAGGTGAACCGTGCCATTAAAGCTTGTTCTTAAGCTTTGAGTTTGTACGAGTTCAAAATGAACTCATTTCAAACTTACTTTTCACAAAAGGATGTTAAGAGTTAGATTGAGAAACACTAAAATCAAGTTTCCATCTTCTTCGTTATAAAAAATTGAAAATTTTTCTTTTCTCCCTCCATAACTAAAATCCGCATGTAAGAATAATCTAAATTATGCCATTGAATGGTAGTAAAGAAGAGAATAATAATTTTTTTGTTCCACCATAAATTAAAAGGACCTTTCATCATCGACAACTCTCTTTGAACTCCCTCACCTCCTCTCTCTGACTCTCATCTCATCTCTCTCTCTCCCCCTACCTATCCCCTTTGTCTTCATACTCCTACTCGCTTAACTTTCTCTCTACTAGACCCATGACTTCATCTTCTCCTCTTTTACATTCTCTCTCTCAAAACTTGAGCACCGCCCCTCTCTTTACAAAAACAACTACCTTAAACCACTCCTACGACCTCCAATACACAAACGTCAACCCAATATGTCGAAGAACACAACCTAAAAAATTAAGACCACCAGCACCACCCACGCTTAACTAACCAACAACCCAACTATCAAGCAAAATCACTACCATCATCAAACAAACACTAGCAATACACCTACTTTGTTGTTTGCTAGACCAAGCGTTTTAAAATTTATAAATGTTTTCTAAATCATTTCCACTAACTATGGTCTCACAGGGCAAGCGCACCCATTAGATGTAGCATAGAATGATCTAGGTTGTATTCCAAAGGAAAGGTGGTGAGTTCTTTTACTTCGCTCTTTTCCTATTATCTAGCCAACAAAAACAAGGGCTTTTATACACAAAAGCTAGTCTAAATCTAATCTAACAAAAGAAACAACAAAAACCAATAGTAAGTTTCACAACAACATGCAAGAATAAAGATAACTCAATTCACTAGGTTGCTTGGGTCATGCTTCACCTTAGGTCTATTCAAGTAACTCAAGAACTTCTCAGAAAAAATGTTTGTTGATTATTGCACAATTAGATTCACTAGCGAAAATCAAAGCCTCTATTGAGGTCAGTGAATCTATACCTAAAACCAGACTGCTGAAATCTCTTCCTAACTATCCTCACCCTTAGACCTGCATGAAGAATAGGAAACGTTCGTTTAGAAATCCATTTCGGTATTTAAAAACGAGTGACATAAGACTTAATCAATCCGTTTCTCAAGGCGATTAGAGCAATCTCATTAATAGCTTTAGATCTATTTATTATAACGACCTCTTAACCTATTTTAGCGAAATCAAACATGAACCCATATCGTATACTACACAGATTCTTGAGTTATTAAGTTCAAGCTATTGAATACAATAAATTGAAATGTTTTGAAGATAAAGCACAATAACCTTACATGAAATCAACCAAGTATCCACAAACCCAAACAAAATTAGCTGCTACTCCAAGAATATAGCAATAAAAAGCTGTAAATAAGAGAAATAGCTCAAACTCATAGTAAGATAAAACAATAAAGAACAATATCCTTAATGAATTGAAACGTTGAAGCCCAAAGCTGTTGTGAAATCTTAAGAGATCTTATGTTTCTCTCTCTAACTTCTCTCTCTAAAGGGGAAATTTGTTATCCTTATAGGGTTTAGAGAACAATACTCTAAAACCCTAAAAATGTCTCTTTTTTGGCTGTTAGCTGCTAGTTGTTGTCTCTCTCTCAAAGCTATCCCTTAAAAAGAATGCAAGATGAGTATTTATATTCTTCTCATTTTATTCCTGTCCCATCCTTCCCTTGTAGTGCTGAAGAAGGGCCTAAAAAGGTAAAAAGCTTGTTTATTGCACAATCCAGCCCAATCTTGCTCTAGTTGCTTCAAATCATCATATAACCTTCTAAATAAGCCCTTGAAGCATGAAAACGAATTTTAACAAGATAAATGTCTTTTTATTCATCAAATCATAAAAAATACATAATAATATACAAATAAGCACAATAATTAAGGGTCTATTGACACTTATCAAATTCCTCATACTTAATCGTTTGCTTATCCTCAAGCAAACAAAAATAAGGACAAAAGAATCTGTCATCAATTATACTCCTTAGAAAATATCACATGAAGCATAGCATTCTTTAATTTAATCAATCCAAAGTTACTCATTAGTGCCTATAGCTCAAACCTACTATATATGTACTTATACTTGGCATACTACAATCAAATTTTTAAGACTAATCCAGGTAAGCCAAACTATTAATCTCGCCGTTTAATAACTACTTCCAAAATCAAAAAAGAGATACAAATTAAAACAAAGTAAAAGTGGCAAGGTCACATCTCACCACTTATCAAAAAGCATATAAATCGTTCAACTATCTCTCTAAGCACAACAATCTATAATGAAAGTATATAGCATCTATCACTTCGCTATTTTTTCTTCTTTTCATAAATTTCCTCATATATATATATCTATATATATATTGGCCTTCAAAGGGATGGGTTTTTGCCCGCTTCTTTACTTTTCCTCTGGACGGATTTTGGAATGCTTCTTTTCACCTTAGCTCTTTGCTTCTTTTTTTTTTATATTTTGTTTATTATATATATATATATATATATATTTGAGAAGAATCACTAAGAGATGGATTTCATATGCCCCTTTTACAAAATGTTAGAAAAAGCTCTCAAAATAGTTGAAAAGCAAATATACTACTAACAATTTTAGAAATACAACCATTGACTTTAAACTAGGGATTTTGACCTCTTTCATAACTTTAGATTTAATCATTAAACAACAAGTAAATTTATTCCACACAGATTTTGTCTAAGAACTTTGACTAAGTATACTAAGTTCAAAAATAGGTGAGTAAGCCACATAAAGTCACCGCACTTCATTTTTCTAAATGCTAGCTTCTCAAACAAAATGAGTATAATTTCAAGATTCTAATATCAATAGTATAGCTCATTTGCAAACTATTAAATGGGGGAAACCTGATCAACAAGTGTATTATACAATATCAAGCTCCAACAGAACCCAAAATTTTCATTCTTTCTAACATATCCCTCCCCTACACTTAAGCAACACATTGTCCTGAATGTGTGTTCGATCAAGCACAAGTAATGAAAATGACAGGAAAATAACATAAGAAAAGGACACTCAAAATTCCCTTGGTTATAGAATGTATATCAACATGAATGTGCTTTAATTAGGATATGAGAAGAGAATCTATAGTTGCAAAGGTCAGCAGCAACTTATTTGTGAACTCATCAGGTTACAAACCTGCAAAAACAAAACAAAACAAAACAAACTAAAAAGAAGGTTGGCCTATCCAAGGTTAGACAATTAAGCTCAAATGACATGCATGATTTTTGTGTGTGTTTATGAAAATGTGACAACAAAGGTAGAGAAAAATTTAGCATGTAAGTGTGAGAAAGAAAGTGGGATTTATTCTTCTTCTTCTTCTTCTTCTTCTTCTTTTTCCTCTTCTTCTTCTTCTTCTTCTTCTTCTTCTCTCTCTCTCTCTCTCTCTCTCTTTCAATTATTCAAAAGCTTCATATTCATCTCGCCCTGCGGGCAGGGGGTCGCGTGGAGCTGCTGATGTGTTATAAGCGATTTAGGAGTGTCGAAGGTTCGACAAAGCATACCCGGCTTCTGACCAGGCAGGATCAGGGGTGGGATGGCTGTTGGAGTGCATATTGTAGCGTCATTGAGGGCTTGGCATTAAGGAAATTTGGCGCGATAGTATCTTTGACAATCTGCATAACCTTCTGCCCTGGCAGGGATTAGGGGTGGGTAGAGGTCTGAATGCACTATAGCAATCTGTCAAGGGCCAGAAATGAGGAATGTTGGGCACGACTTGCCCTCAATGCCTACATGTCTTTTGCCCTGGGGGGAGGGGATCGGGGAAGGGTAGACACTCCTTGAGTGATCAGCAGTGATCATTTAGCACATCGATGGGTAGAGTTGAGGCGTGATGCATATGTCGTTGGGCGCGATGTTGCACACTTCGAGCCCTCGACTTGTTGCAAATTTTAGGTGCGATAGATATTGTAGTGCAACAACAAAATTATGGCAGAGAAGCGTGATGGAGGCATCGATATGCTATATACGTGACAGAAAAATTATCAACTATCGAAGCTTGAATTGAGGGGCAATTTAAGATGCGATGGTGATCCTCGAGGCCTTTGCTGCTATAATTGCTTCTTTTTAAGGCTCAACCTGCTGCTAATTCATCATATTCACTCTCCAAAACTCAAATAATCAAGTGTAATTCAATTTGGCCCAAAATGTAACAAGAAAAACAAAATTGCAACAGCAAAAATCAACACAGAAACCCAAATTACAGTAGCAAAATTCAAAGTTTTCATCATAAATTCATTATGTAATATGCACAAAATTCTTAGAAACTTGATGAAAACTTTCCTCACTTACTTTAAAAGATAAAATCATAGAATATTTTATCTTTCCTACACTAAAAAAATGAATTTTCACCTCTTTACAAATAGGTACAAACACATTCAGACCTGCAATTTTATTGGAAAAAGACTTTGGATAACAAAAACACAAAGAAAACAAAAAGAACTTAACAAAACAAAAAGTTAGACATGGATCATTTAATGTCAAAAGCTTGACTTATTAATAACCAAACAAATCCTGATCTGCCAGGATCCTAAATAAAAGTGTCCCAAACAAATGTTTTTATAAAAATTAGCAAAAAGTTTCTTCTCATCCTGGTGTTATTTCTCTTAAGCCTAAGAAGAATCGGCAAAAACTTCAGAAATTTTTTCATAAGGAAGGGTATTGGAAGATTGGTTCCATTTCAAACTCAATAATATATCTTGTAGGCTCAAAACACATCTATTAAAGCTCAAAACCTTCCAAATTTTTGAATTAATGCAGAACATACAATTTTCACATTTTCCTGTTTTAGTTCAACCTCTCCATCTTCGTTTTCTTCTATGGTGAAATGAATTTCCTCAATTAATAACTCAATTGAACCTTCCTCCTTAACCTTACCCTGCTCATCAGATTTTTCATTCAAAGCTTGTTCAGAAAATTCTGTTTCACAATCCATTTCATGCATATTCTCCACCATCAAATCATAATCAACATGCTCAGAATCATGCATATTATCAAATTCATTAAAAAGCTCATAATGATGATGATGTGGTTAGAACAGTATTTCTAGTGCATGAGCTAAGGATTCTGTATTCTCATTAGCTTGTTTTTCATTACAAAGTAGAGCAGGTAATACATAAGGGAACATTACCAAAACAAGGACTAGCACATAAATAGTACCATTCACCCTCATTGCAATTCAAGCATAAATTATTCACTTCATGTCTTCATTTTCAGGTTCATTATTTTGAGGATTATAATGAACATTCCAATAGTGACCCTTAGGAATCCACCGACCAAAATCCATGATATTAGAATGTTTTATCAGGTTTAAGCTCAATGAGAAGAATTTACCATAGAATTAAGCAAAAACCAAAGAAAAATGGCTAGATTAATAGTATTAAGTTTTTCAAAATATAACCAATCAATCCCTGGCAATGGCACAAAAAATGCTTGATTAGCTGTTGTTTGCTGAAAACCAAACCCTAATCTGATCACCAAATAATACCTTAATCCAAAACCACAAGCAATAGTGCCAACTTTGCTTCTTTTAACTCCTACGTTGAACATATGATCAGTATTGAATTGGAGTGGTAGATGCTTTGAATTGGAAGAACCACAGAAAAGTTATTACCATGCTCACTACATAGAAGGAGTTAGTAAAGGAATTTAAAAGGCTAAGTATTGAATTTGTGGGACACAATGTGGAGGCAGAAATTTCTAACTTGGTTATGGAGCCAACCTTAATAGACAGGATCAAGGAAGCGCAACGGTATGATGAGACAATTCAAAAAGTGAAGCGAGAGGCACAGGAGGGGAAGTATGCTGATTTCGAGATAGATGAGGAGGATGTAGTAAGAATGAATAGAAGTTTGTGTGTACTAGATGATGAAGAGATGAAAAAGGAAATTATAGGTCAAGCTCATAGTTCGGGATACACCATGCATCCCAATAGGATTAAGATGTACCAAGATCTTAAGAACCACTATTAGTGGGATGGGATAAAGAGATGTGGTTGAATTTGTACTGAAGTGCCCTACATGTCAGCAAGTAAAAATCGAGCACCAAAGACTGGGAGGACTTTTGAAGCCATTAGCCATACCGAAATGGAAATGGGATCAAGTTACGATGGACTTCGTGTGTGGTCTACCCAAACCTTAGTTGGATATGACACCATATGGGTCATAGTGGATCGACTTACTAAGTCGGCACACTTCAGACCTATCAACATGACCTATTCAATGGACAAACTAGCAAGGTTATATGTAAAGAAGATTGTAAGATTACATGGAGTTCCAGCGGGAATCGTGTCAGATCTAGACCCTCGATTTATGTCAAAATTCTGGACAAGTCTACAAAATTGTATGAGGACTAAGTTACATTTCAATACTACTTATCACCCGCAAACCGATGGATAGTCAGAGCGAACTATTCAGACCCTGGAGGATATGATGCGGGCATGTGTTATGGAGTTCAAAGATAGCTAGGAAGTGCCTTTCCTTTGGTTGAATTTGCTTACAACAACAATTACCATTCAACCATCAAGATGTCACCCTATGAAGCTTTGTACGGACGAAGATGCAGATCCCTTCTATTTTAGGATGATGCAGAGACGTTGGTCGTTAGACTTGATCTTATCCAAGATGCCGCAAGAAAAGTTAGTATCATCTAGCAAAGAATGAAGGAGGCCCAAGAGAGACAAAAGAGTTGGGCAGACTAAAAACATCAACTTCTTGAGTTTGATATCGGGGATCATGTGTACTTGAAAATAAATCTTATAAAAAGTATCCATCGTGTATGGGCCCAAGGAAGGCTAAGTCAAAGATATATTAGACCATTCGAGATTCTTGAAAGAGTGGGAGAATTGGCCTATTGCTTAGCATTACCATCAAATTTATCAGGAGTACACAATGTATTTCATGTCTCAATATTAAGGAAGCATATACCTGACCCTGATCGATTGTAGAGCTTGAACCGATGCAGTTAAAGGAGAACCTTACCTAAGAAGAACACCCGGTTCAAATCTTGAATTGTAAATTCCAGAAAAATAAGGATCAAGGACATCAAATATGTCAAAATTCTATGGAGAAACCATTCCCATGAAGAGGCCACTAGGGAAGCTAATGAGGAGATTTGACGAAGATATCTAAGTTGTTTCACAAATCAGGTGCGCAAGTCAAGTTTTGAGGGCAAAACTTTCTTAACGGGGGTAGGTTGCAAACCCTTGGATTTCATTCTAAGTTTATGCTTAAACCCTAGAATTGTGGTCAACCGGAAACCCAAAAAGTCAACAAAGACTATAACAAACCCTAGTGTTTAGATGCGACAATTCTGCGCTCTTAACCTTATAACAATAAAATTGAGATAATCGTGGAATATGATTTGTAGTAATATAGGAAAGCCTAAAAAGATCAAATTCGTCAAAATTTAATTCGTTCCAAACTCGAGCGGGATTGGTTTTCGAAAAATGTATCCTAAGGCTCGGAATAGTAAAAATGTTTCGATAACATCGTTAGACTCGTATAATGTAAGGATTTCAAAAAATTAGTTTATAATTTTTCGATAACTAAAAATATCAAGTATCGTACTTTTCCGCGTATTTTCTTAACTAGTGGTATTAATTTGTCTTGTCTACTATTCATGTTACCATTTATTACTATTCATCACTATTTACCTATCTCTACTTTTTCTTACTAGTATTCTTTCTTCCTATACACCTATTTCTTACATTTTTCATTTCCAATATAACTTTACATATCTTTCATCTTACTTTTCATTAACAAAAATACAAAAAAAATAAAATCACTCCCTTTCTTTCCTACTTTATGTGCTAGCCACCCCTCTCCCTTCCTCTATATTTTTCTATTTTAATTTATTTTATTACATCTAATTTTCTTCCACAAAATTCTATAAATATCCCCCCTCTCTCCATTTCTTTCACACACTTCTCTTACATACTAAAACTCTACCAAATCTTCTCCATGAAGCCTCTCTCCAAAATTCTCTCCAATGCTCTCTTTTCCTTCTTATTCCAACACCATTTCACTACAATCAACAACAAATTTTCATCTTCTTCCACCACCAAATAAACCTTAGATAAAGTTTTTAATGTTTTTCCTCTCATATCATGTAACTTAACATGACCATGGTGTATGTTTCTTACATCTATGGTGTTATGGAAGCAACACTATATTCATGTTTTGTTCTTGTTCATGAACATAATTTATTTATGTTGTTATGTTATTATCGTTGATAGTATTATTATTGCTCTAATCTAACTCCATATATATGTATTATATATATGTATATCTACATTTCTTAGAGCCTAAATGCTTACTAACATCCTAACCTTACTCTTATTATTATGCTCATATTATTGCTTTTATTATGCCTTTTCTTTTCTTTTTCTTTTTTGATCTAATCTTTTCTTAGTTCCGGGATGCCTTGATGAAGCTAAGGCTCCAAATACTTGACCATATTATTATGCTTATTTGCTTATTATATCTCTTTCTATCTTATTATGTATTATTCCTACCTTTTCGTTACTATATAATCATATTCATGCACGACTGAAGTGTTGTTTTTTTAACAAAAACAAAAAAGGTTCCTTCTTTAATAAAGAAAAGTAAACTCAAGTTTTTTTATCTATACTTGTCACTTAACAAAGGATTTTTCAACAAAAGACCTAAGTATTATTTTTAATAAATTATTTTCAAAAGTTTAGACAAGCTAATTATTATTTTAAAGTATTAGTGATGAAGAACTCTTCAAGAATTTAAATAAAGAAGATATGCACACTTTTCAAAATTTTAACATGAAAGCTTTAGTTTAGAACTTAAAACTAATGATTCTTTGTTATACAAATCTCTCATAAAAACTTACTTATAAGAATTTTTACTGTCTTTATAACAACTATTAAGAACTAGACAAGTTCTCAAAGTTAACTAAAATCAGCTCGCTAATCCATAAGCCCACTTAGATAAATAAAATTTATCAAAGAAAGAAAGTTTTAAATATGATAAACTTAATTACCAAGAAGTAGGAGAGAATTAACATAAAGAGGAAATATATATATAACACAACTTAAAACATCAGAGATTATCAAACACTTAAGAAAAACTTTGAAAACTTAATTTTTAACCACTATAAATAAAAATTGGTAGGTACCTTAAGAAAACCAAGTTTTTAAAAAATTAAATTATTTTTGAAAAAGTTAGGAAATGAAATCTTAATAAGAAAACACTCACTTTTAATAACCCAAAATTTTTTAGTTTCTTTTCAACAACTTAGAAGGAAAATTTCAAAGTTTCTATCTCTTAAACTTTTAAAGACAAATTGTTTTATAAAAAATCAATGTTGAGACAACACCACAAAAATCATGCATACAATATGAGTATATATATATAATCAAAAGATTTTTCAACTATACAAATATATCCATGTATTTGTTTAAAGGTTTTTGGATGAAGGAAAGCTTGGAAAATTGTATTTTAAAAACTGGGAATTTTCGTAACTATTCTATCTCTTTTGTTTTGGGACAAAAAAAAAACCTATTTTGATAAAAATAACTTTAGAAATAGATATATTTTTCTAGTAGGTAGAAAACGACATATAATATGCAAAATTCCGAGTGAAAATGAGCAAGTTATGATAATTTTAAGTTGAAATTTTCACCAATACGAATTTTACCGCAAATAGAAGCTAGAGTTATAAAAACTTAAGTAGGAATTCCATGGAACACACCTTTTGGGTATTTAGGTCGAGTGAGTTAACCCCCCCTTATTTTACGTACTCATGCTTATACTTATAGTTTAGTGGCACTAGAATTGGGAAAAGATAAAATGGAAAGCTACATGCGAATTATATTACTTAGTGAATTTATGCTAAACATATTGAGTCTTGACTTGTCTATAATAAATTGTGTGTTTTACTACCATGTTGGAATGTCTGAAAATTGTATGATCACCTTCGAAATAAAAAAACTAAATGCTAAACTCTTTATAAAATCGAATCATGCACTTCACAAATAAAGTCTCATTGTAAACCTCTGAAATTTTTATAATTCTTAGTAAATAATTCTAGAAGTCTAACATCAAAATCGAAACCCCGAAAATTGATCCAAGTTAAAACCAAGTTCTAAATAAGGTCAAACACGAGAATTCCTAATCTTGAGAAAAAGAGAACCATCAAAACAAAATAGAAAATTCAACTATCAGTTAATTTGACATCCGTACACCAATCAAATCATCTATCCAATTCCTAACATGCAAATCAAGACGACATATCCAAATAACTCTTGACAACGAAATATTAAGATCTTAAATCCTTCGGTGAATTTTAGAATCAAAAGTTTCAAATTTCACCAAAAGTCAAATTGAGTCAACCCTTAACCCTAGACCGGGTTAAATGATCCCGATAACTAAAAAATATTAAATAATACGTCAAACTAAAAATATAAAATACGGGCAAAACTCCAAAATTTTATGATCTTACGAATAACTTAACAAAACCGGAAGTCAAACCGAAACCTAAAAGTCAACAAAGCTTATAACAAACCATAGTGTTTAAGATTCGGCGGTCCCATGCTCTTAAACCCTAAACAACGAAATGAAAATAATTGTTGATAACAGTTCGTAATAATATAGGGAAGCTTAAAAATATCAGATTCGCAAAACTCTAGTGTCCTTCGGATCCAAACGGGATCGGTTTTCAAAAATCGTGCCCTGGTACACCTGACGGCAAACATATTCCGTTAATACCAATAGACTCGTAAAAATATAAGGGATCCAAAAATATTAGTTTTAGAATTTTTCGGTTGTTAAAAATTACATATATCGCATTTATATTCGTATTTTTATTACTATCGGTATTTTATTTGTGTAGTTTACTATTCATAGAACTTTTCTACTATTCCTCTATCTCTACTTTTTCTACTACCTATTCTTACACCTACAGTCCTATTTCTTACAATTTTCTTTTCCCATAAAAATTTTACACCACATACTACTAAACTTCTCTTACACTTTTCTTCTAAAATTAATTTTTAATCAAATTTCTCTCTCCTCCCCCTTCATTGCCATCCATCCCTCTCTCTCTTTCCTCTCTAATTATTTTTTTTTTCAATTAATTTAACCACATCTAATTTTCACTCCAAAATTCTATAAATACCCCATTCCTCCTTTATTCTTTCACACAACTCATTTTACTACTAAAACTCTCCTAAAATCTCTCCAAAATTTCTCTCTACCAAAACTCTCTTAAATCAATTCTTCACAAAAATCCTTATTTATGCACAAACTATCTACCACATGTCACTACCTACATAATACCACATTCATCTACCATCTTCATACTACATAAACACTTTAGGTAAAGTTCTTCTAACCATTTATTTACCCATGTCATGTAACTTAACATGACTATGGTGTTGTTTTGAAACTCATATGAGTAGTAAAAGCAACAACATGTTCATGTACATAAAATTCAACTTTTATTATGTTGTTATCATGTTAATATTATGTTGATTTTATCGTTGTTATTATGGTAATTTCTTATTCATATTTAATTAAATATATTTATGTATTTATATATAATCTTTAGAGCACATAAACTCACTTATTATTTATTTAATTTCATGCTTTGCAATTTATTTATTTCATGCTCTTTTAAGACTAGTCTTTCTAGTCTTAGGCTTATCCATATCAAGTCAAAACAATATTTTCTTTATTCTTTTTTATACTAGTCTATTCTTAGTCTCGGGATGCCTTGATGAAGCTAAAACTCCCAATACTTGACCATGATACCTTGATGAAGCTAAGGTTCCCAATACTTGATATTTTTATCTTGCTTATTATTATTTGTTTCTAGTATTTTCTCATATTCTTATTATTTTACATGCTCATAATACTTGTATCTATATAATGATATTGTCTCAACTAAATTTAAAAGTAGAATTTTACTTTATTAAAAGAACTTAAAACTAAATTTTCTATTATGTGACTTGTCATTAAATAATGGAGTTGTTATCAAGAACATAAAAATAGAGTAATACAAGTTTTCTCAAATAACAAAGATAGCTTTATCAAGAAAACATAAGAAATAAATACTTTCTTTTTATAATATGATAACCTAAGTTTTAATAAAATAATTTGTTAGTTTTCAAAATTTTCACAAAAAACTTAAGATTAAACTCTTTTCAACTCCATAACAAAACCAAGAAGCAAACTAATTTTCAAAGTTAAGATAAAAAAAAAAAATCAACCTGTAAAGTTATAAGCCAATTAGGAAAAATAATGATTTTCAAGGAACTTATTTTCAAAGAATACAAATATGATAAGATAAAAAACAAAGGATTTTATCAATAAAGAGGATTCTTTTCAAATAAAATTTTTAAAGGAAATAAAAGACCAAGTTTTAAAAAACAAGAACTTATATTTTAAACAATAAATATAAAAAGAAAAGACTTATCTTCTAAAACCATTCTAAATGCAAATTTATAAATAGGTTATTAACAACTTAATAGACTTTTAATAACTTTGATCTTTTATCACTAAAAGTAGAAATTATAAAAGACCAAAATTAAAGGAAAATTTACTTGTTTTAAAAAAAGGAATGAGGAAAATAAAATAAAAATATACTCATTTATAATAACCTCGGAAAATATAAAGTTTTTTCAAAATACTTGAAAAGGATATTTGTCAAGTTAAATTTTAACACTTAAAAATGAATTGTTTTATGAAATAAATTGTTGACACACTACCATTAGAATTTTTGCATATAAAGTGAGCTTATCTATATACTAAAGGTATTTATCAATATTATATATATAATATAATATATCTATATTTTTATTAAAGGATTTTTGAGTGAAGGTGAGTTGGAAAATTGTTTCGCAAAATCTAGAAATATTCATTTTAAATCTGTACCCTATGGTTTCGAAAACCAAATGACCTTCTATTACAAGATAACCCTAGAAATGGTTAAAACTTTTCGAATAGGTAGAAAATGGTATATTATACGAGAAATTTCGAGTTAAAATGAGCAAGTTATGACCATTTTAAATTGGAATTTCATTTTATACGATTTTGACCAACATAGTGACGTGCGTTTTCTAACTAGATCAAGTTTTAATAAATTATTTCTTATCATCTAGTTTACACTAGGCAAGTGCATCCATCAATTGTAGTATAGGAATGGATTATAGGGTCGTATTCCTTGGGGTCGTCGGCAAGTACTACTACTCCCCCTCTTAATTATTATCCAGCAGAATAAATTTAGATCAATATTTTATATTAATTTACATAAATAATTTTCAACTAAAACTATACTATAACATAAATTTAAATTAACTAATAACAATTCATACTCGCTTCACCAATTAGATAACATGTACTACAAACGCCATAGTTGTTGAATCATTCCTAACTGCAGGATTCCTATTTACTAGTTCAATAACTCTCTCGAGTCTATTGAACCCTAATTCTAGTCTTGTCTACTGGAATCTCTTCCTAGTTAATAGTCGTTTAAAATTGCTTTAGAAATATGATCCCAATGGTAATTATTTAATTATATGCAGAAAATTCCACAACCCTATCTCTGGGCGTCATGGGAAATCTTTCTCTATAATATAGATCTATTTTACGGGTAGATTTCTCAATCGCATCCCGTGAAAATCTGATATGATCCTAAATCGTGTACTACTTAGAATTCGAATAAATTAATACACTAAAGAGATTAAGAATTCAAACAATATTTAAATATATAATTCATTGAAATATATGTATCATATGGCTACACGAATCCTAATAATTACTCATACATGATATAATAAGAAAACAAAACAATAGATATAAAATAGAAAGAAAACATAATAATACTCCCTTATTCACGAAACAAATGTCTGAATACTTCAATAACCAAATACAAGTATATATATATGTATATACATGTATATATGTTTGTATATATATCTCTATGTATATCTTTATATAGAGATCTATATCTGTAAATCTATGAATAATGTTTGTCTATCTCTATTTATCTTATGTATCTCCCAATGGATGTCTTCTCCTTCTCTTTTATAATCTCAAATTTTTGTGAAGTAGTACAATACTTGGATGAATAGTTGTACCTTTTAGCCAACCAATACAACAATTGGATGAATAGTTGTACCTTTTGGCGAACCAATACAACATTTGGATGAATAGTTGTATTTTTTATCCGACCAATGTGTCATTTAAAAAGAAAATCAAAGACGTCGTTTGGCAGAAAAATCAATCACAGGCGACCAAAAGAGCGTGATTTGTGTTGTTCTTCATTTTCCTTCGAACCACAAACGACAAGAGGGCGTTTATTCTCACTGTTCTTTGTTTTTTCCAAATCACCTGCCTTTGCACGGGCGACAGCCCGGGGGGGGGGGGGGGGGGGGGGGGGGGGGGGGGGGGGGGGGGGGAGGGGGGGGAGGTGGATTCTTGCTGTGGGTAAATTTTCTCCTTCATATCACGAGCGACCAAAGGGGTGATTGCCTCTTATATGCATTTTTCTTCTTCACGGGCGACCAAGGGGCCGTGATCCTTGCTGTGGGTGATGTTTTGAGTCCATTTTGCTCCAATTTGCTACAAAGTGTGTTGTTATAATTAAAAGTTACCTAAATTGAAAATATTATTGATTTAAGTATAAATTCTTAAATAAAAATATAACTTAAGACCCGAATTTACTTAAATAATAATTAATATCATGGATAATTCATGTCTATCACATGGTGAAATATTAGAAAGTTTAAGTAGAATTTCTACGAAATACTCATCCTAGGTATTCATTTTGTCTAGTGATGAAGGATACAAGATTACCCTGAGGATTGCTATGACTAAGAAGATGCGAAATGGACGAGTGAGTTATTCTTCTTAATTTCGTTACCTTGCTTGTGCGTATAAAGTAATGGCATTAGTATACTAAGAAAAGATAAAAATGGATATGTATGAGGAATTCGGTGATATGTATATATGTGGTTCTATGCTTATGTGTGAAATGAGAATTAAGAATATCGCAATTTCAAATTGCCTGTTTAAGTGTTTTGTTTACTAACTTATATGATTGCTTATTACTTTCCAAATTGATTGATCGCCCCCTAACAAACCTTAATAAGGTTTGGCTTAAGAAAAATAAAATACTCACACATAGCATCCATCGAGTCACATCACTTTCGAAAGGCTGCTACTCCTACGTATAGAGTTGGATCGACTCTTATTGTGGTGGGTCACAGGCCATGTTCCTTCCTAGAGAATTCAAATTGCTCAGGGAATGAAACTCTAGGTTCCGAGCCGAGCCAATCGAACGCTTTAGGTGGGGACCTGGGGACTAGCAATATAAGGTCGCAGATCTTCATCACCAATTCCCTAACCTTCGATACGGAGGGGTAAATACGTTCAATATATGGTTTCCAGACAATTATATATATTTGTGTAATCACGTGATTGTTGCATTGTTTGCTTAGCATATGTGTGAAAATTTAAATGAACTTGTTTGAAACCATGATGTGAATGAAAAGGAATACCTCACTAAGCTAGTTGTAAGCTTATACCCCTATCGATCTTGTTGAAACAGGTATACCTATTGCTTAAAGCGAAGACCATGACATTAAGGAAGTCATGGAAGAATGTTAAACTTTTATGAAGGTAATGGGAACATAAGATGAAGTTATTTTGTAAGGTTTCTTATATGTAATATATGCTATGTTAGTGTTTTGGAAATTTCTAAGAATTATATTTATTTTGACTTGAAGGCAATAGAGAGATATGCCCCTAAGAATTGTAATTTACCATGTTTATATTATATCATAAGTATTCTTCTTGCCTTGTTACATAATCATTATCAATGTAAATTGTGCTACTCTGATGCGTTCCTTGGTTGTGATGTACGCCTTATATGATATGGAAGCCTCTGCATGACTGAGGTAGTCATTCTTAGGCTTTAGTATTGTGTACGACGGACTGCCACATTTAGGGTACCCATCGGGGCGTGACATTCATTACATACGCTATTACACATTTGGTGGGACGAGTGTATGATAGTGGTGGTTAGCATAACCAATAGTATCTGCATGTGGCAAGTGGTAGTCGGTAAAATCTACATATAATTGGTGGCGATTAGTAGCCGGTAAGAACTATAAGTTCTTTTGTTGGCCCGTAATTGGATGGTATACCTAATCCTAAATGAAGGGCGTAAATTCATCTAGCATATGGTTTCTGGGCAACCATATGTCTTGTATGCTTATGTGTTTTTTGCATTTCACTTGTTTGAATAACTAAACTTGTTTGACAATTCTTATTTCGAGTATGGTAAACTGGGAATGTTCTCATTAAGCTAGTAATGCTTACGCCCTTATAGATTTTTGTATGCACAGAAGCATTTGCTTTTGCACCTATGATCTCCATTTATCTAAGTAAGTCATCTTTTGGGAGCTTTTGGGAGAAATCCAACCAACAACCTAGATCAGACTTCCTTTAAAATCTTTTGGTGAAGTTATTTAAGTTTATCATAAGGACTTAGTATTTATGTTTTGATCCTTGTAAAACTTTTAGCGGGAAAATGCCCCCAAGGCTTATGTAACGAACTAATGAACTTTTATATGTGGGTTAATGTTTATCTAGATTCTTCTATGCTTTATATTACTTGCTTAAATTACATTTCCCACCAGTATCTCCTATTATCGTATTGTACGCCTTATATATAATATTGGGATTTTCGCGTGACTAAGGTAGTCATTCTTAAGTCTTAATATTATATGTGGCGGCCTGCCACATTTAGGATACCCCTTAGGGGGTGACAGAATTGATACCGGTACTAACGCCCTCAAGTCAACCAAGATAACCCTAAACCCTATAAACCCTAGACTTGATTAGACATAAATTCGGAACCTTAGATTATCAGATAATTTAAACAAAAGATGGAAACCTAAGAGTAAGAGAAGTATAAAGTCTTTGACCTAAGATAATAAGAGTTCCCAAAACCCTAATCTTTATAGACCCTTTTTGATAGTGGTTTTCTTATCCGATCATTGACACACAAATCAAGGCAACTTAACTAATCAAACAATTAATAATAAAATATTCCCCTCATTTTCTCTACTTTACTTCACAAACACTTTTAATTAATCTCCCATTTTCTCTCAAAGGAAAAAAATTCTCCTCCTAAGCAACCACCACACTACCGCCACTCCCTCTTTTCTCCCCCATACCTCTTGACTCTCTGTCTTTTCTCCATCCACGCACCAATTTCCTTGCTTTTATTTAAGTAAACATTCTAAACACTCATCCTATCGGACCATGTAAGTCTTCTATGAGTTTTCATAAAAAAATCCTAAAGAAAATTCTCCCCATGATGCTCAAAAGCTAGAGATGGAAATGCATGATATCATACATTGCTCAAGCTTGTTTCATGTTTATGTTCATTTATATTCTTGATCACTAATCTAACTTTTATATATGTATATATCTATACAAGTATATATAATCTTTAGACTTAATAACCTCACTTTTAATTTCATGTTCTTTACATTATTGCAATTTATTTCTTGTATTATTTTCATAAGACATTTGTCCTAAATCGAAGTCTCAGACTTATCCATATTCAAGTCATAAGAGACTTATCTATTTCAAAGTCTTGGGAAGCCTTGTTTAAATCTAAGACTCCCCTTTTGATTTTCATGTTATCTTGGTGACTTGTTCATCTCGAAGTCCTAGGAAGCCTTAAATACAATCTAAGATTCCTATCTTTTATTTCATTACCTTTATGTTCTTATTTATTATTCTTATCAAAATTGCATTCCCTTTTTTTATGATTATCTTAATGTCAAAATGACCATAGTTTTATTTTGTGTTCCAATGCTCATGGTGATGTTGTTATAATTCCAAAATAATTGTTGAACCTAAAATGCAATGATGGCTATAAGTCTCTAAATTTAAAATTAAAAACAAGAATATAATCTTGACATTGTCATTATATTCACTTACCAATTTAAAGGGCTTAACATGATAAGGGAGATTCATACAATTATGAATCTCTACATGTTGACAATTATTTGCTATGTAAAATATTTTCTAAAACTCATTTTTAACACAAGGAAATCATCTATCAAAAGAAGAATTTGAAAACAAAATCCATCCCCTACATTTTCTATAACTGTCGTGATGTACAACTAACAAATGGAATGTGGGACTTTGATTTTTCATTCCTAAAAGAACTTGATTTTAATGTTTACAAAGGATTAAAACAAGTGGCAAACCTTATGCCTTACTTGTTAAAAATGTCGAAACCATAGATATGATTTTGGAAAAATCTTACAAATTGAAATGCTTCTCTTGAAATCACATGAGGATCAACATTTTGCAAACTAAATTGGCAAATGAAAATTATTTGTAAAACCTTGAGGGATCGAAACTTTCAAAAGAATAAAACAAAGTATAAAACCTCATGTTCAAATTTAAACCACTCATTTGTAAGGTCCTAAGAAATAAAGCTATACTACATGTTTTCAAAGTTTATTATTCATGAACCCAAGTTTCCTAACTTCTTTGCAAAGGTTAGTTTGGTAAAAATTATATTTTGAGCAATATCACTTGAATCATGCATGTATTATGAATTGTTATTATGTTTTAATTATGTTGAGTATAAGGATAATAAATACATGACCTTGAGGGTCTAAATAAAGTGAAACTCTTATAAAATATCAAAATAAAGTTAAGTAGAAGTTTGGATGTAATATGAACTTAATGATTCTAAGACCTATATGACCTTAAACGTTTTTTAAATAATCTTAAAAACGGATATATTATTCGAAGTAAGTAGAAATCGACTACTCATATGCGAAATTTGGAGTTAAAATAGTGAGTTATGACCAATTTAGGATTGAAACTTAGCAACAAGAATTCTACCGATATTTACTATACTAGAATAAAGTTTCAAATAAGAATAGAATGAAATACTCATTTTGGGTATTGCCTTGGTTTATGTGATGGGGAAAACAAAGCACCTTTTCCTGACGACTACTTTGATTAGGAACTTTGTAAATGACCGAGTGAGTTTTTCTAATGTTTTATGTATCTTGTATGTGTTTATAAAGTAGAGCACTAAATATAAGGAAAAGATTAAATGGATTTACATGTGAGTTCATCTTGAGGATATGCTTGTGTTTCATCGTGCTTGGTCAATGAACAATAAGTATATCTGAAACCTTGAATGGTTGATTAAGACACTTTGTTTCCATGTTGTTTTGTATGTGACTATTTTGATGGTCACCCCTAAATGTAAATTAACCTTGTTGGAAGTTAATTAATAAAATGATCATACATGGCGAATCACATTCCTTTTTGCTATTACTCCTATGCGTGGGATTGAATAGGTAAAGTGCCCTGCTCTAGCATGAAGAGCTAAGTCAATGGGGGAATACATTCTCGTGGAGGAGCCACGCTAAATCGATTACTTTAGGGAAGAAGCCTGGTGACTAGTAGTGGTGGTTAGTTGGAATCTAAATGTTTTCTGAAGTTTTGGTAGTCGTATGAACATTTTGTATAGCATTGCTTAACCCTTGATATAGAGGGAATAAATCCACTATGTGTGTGATTTTTGGATAATTATATGTATTTGTTAATCATATGGATGTTACATTTCATATGTCTAATTAACAAACTTGTTTGTTGTGGTTTATGGTACATTATTATGAGATTTTTCTCACTAGGCAAGTTGTGCTTATACCCTTGAAGATTTTTGTTGTCTTAGGAGCATTTATGGCCATAACAAAAGGAAAGTTTTGTAGGGTAAGTTAGTGGTCCATGAAGACTTTGATGATGAGGATAAAGTGGTGTTAGTTTCCTTGTAAAGACTATATTAGCTTTTGAGAGATTTGGTGAGTTGTATTATTTAAGACTTTGATAGGGGTATGTCCCTTTGAGATGTAAGACTATAATCTTTTGAGTTATGTAATTAATGTTTAGTGATTATTGCATTCTATTATATTGTTATCATCTTAAAATGTATAACTCCACCAATGTTCTCTTCGCTGTGAAAATATGCCTTGTGCACATTATAATAGCTTTTGAATAACTAAGCTAATCATTCTTAAGCTTTAATATTGTGTACGGTGGACTGTCATGTCTAGGATACCATTTGGGGCATGACATGACTAACCTCCGCCACCATCATGAACTTCTCACCATCAATCAAGAACCTTGAATGCTACCTTCAACGAGAACACCACAACCTATCATCAAACCAAACTCACACTAAATAAAAAATAAAACCCCTCACATGCTTGAACTAAGCTAACAATGCAAACTCTAACATACACAAAACAATTGCCACATGTCAACATGCCCCTTCGAATGCATAAACTTAGAAACCTATGATAACCACCAAAATCAAACACAAACCCAAAACTAAATTCGAATTCACGTCGTTGCACAATCATCGCTGATAACCCAAATTCAAGTCCTTAACACCACTTCTAACCACCGTGTGATCGAGACCTATCCAGGGAAAGAGAGAGAGTCTTTCTTAGATCTAACCCATCCTGAAGCCTACATCTAAATTCGACTCATGCCCATGCCGAGTACTCCTTCTCCTATTCTCATTCATTTTCTTTCATTTAATTAAACTAATTGTTTGTCTATTTTATTTATGTTTCTGTTTTTCTTTTTGTAAACTTTTGTACTATATCTATACTTGTAAACAAAAACATATAGTGAAAAAAATTGTAGACTTTAGGTTTATTAGGTTTTTCTAAGATGTAAATAATAGCTTTATGATATAAAGAAACCAATAGGATTAGAAACCTTGAAATGTAGAATTTGTATGTAGCATATTGAAATAGATTTACATCTAAGTTTACTTGTTAAGATTAATTGCTGATGTAAACACACTATTAATGCTACTCTTGATATTTTCCTCCTCCATTAAGTATATGCATGTAAAAATATTAGGTCCATTTAGAAATGTTAAATTGTGAAAAATTCTATAAACGAGTACATAAAAATCTTAAAATGCTTTAAGATATAGGTTCAATCTATAAAAATATAGACCTAAGTTTATTCAATGGTGTAGTTCTCATGCGAATATGCTAAATAAGGAAGATCCTTATGGTTTAGGTAAAGATTGTAAATACATGTGTATTGGACTTATTGAGCAGAACATGTGAATAAAGACTATAATTTAAGTTGTAGAGTTATACATGAAAGTTTAAATTAATAATCTCATTATGAGTATATTCTAAATCTTGTTGCATGATGTATATCTTTCCATGTGATTAATAGGTTTTGTAAATAATACATTATTGACATATACCATGATTTGATATGTTGTGAATAATTATATTGCCTGTTATATCATGCCATGATGTGCTTAGTGTAATTAATTTTTTTCCTATCTAATAAACTTATGCTTTTTATTTAAAAATTAGGATATATGGTATTTATATTGATTATTATAAATATAACTTAGATCTGCATGGGCATGTTATTGTGTGACGTCATAATGTAAGCTTAGATTTCATTTGTTGAAATGATTTTGGTATGAATATGCTTGTGATGCAATAAACATTTATTGTATTTTATTTATTCCATTTTGAAATTGATATTAAATATGTAAATATGATAAGAAGCTTGTAAAGACAAATTTTTCCATTTGTGATTAGGGCAATAAAGCTACATTTGACATGAGTAATAAGACCCGTAAATAATAAGTTTTCTATAAAAATTGATAGATTTAAGCTTGTTAATGTTGCTTGCTTCTAGAATATTGCTTCGCTTTATAGGTCTCTGTGCATATATTTGCTTATAACATTTTAAAACTAGAAAATGAAAAAAAAAATCATAAAACAAACAAAAGTTTTGTCTCGTTTTGCTTTTTCCCGTATATAGGACAAATATATAAATAAAAAGTTTGCTTAGGCTATATACATACAAATATCACTAGTCTACTTTCTAAATTACCAAAAAGTAAATAAATGAGGGTTTTCTAAAAGTTGCTTTTTAGGCATTTTCAAAATATGTAAGCATTTGTGACAAGGTCACCACAATAAAAAACTTTTATGTATTTTCAAAACATAAATAAAAAGTATTTCTTAAGCATTAAATACATATATATATATATATATATAAATTTTTTATTTTTTTCCCTAAGACCATAAAAAAACATTTTTTTCTTTAGAACTTTTTCAAAAAAAAAAAAAAAAACTCAAAACTTTTCATACAAATTTTAAATTGAAAAATAATAAAAACAAGATAATGTAAGTTATTAGTGTTAGTTTTTGGCCCATGTAATTCAAATTTTCTAAGCCCATGAAATGCCTAATTGACCGTTTATATTTTTGAAATAGAAGCCTCCAACTCATAATTTCTAATTTTTCACATAGACTAGTGGCCGAACCAAAAATCAAACCATCCATTTGGTTTACAATTCACCATTTATTTTTTTTCCAACCTCTATTGGTGGTGACGCCATTTAAATGAATTTTCAAAATTGGGCTTTTACAAAACCCCATTGGATCCTTATCGAATGTTTTGTATCAAAGGAGCCAGGTTTGATGTAGTTTGGAATCTTTAGGAAGATAAGAGCTAAATTCAGGCTCGATAATAAATGACAAAGTGCCACATAAAGCATCTAAGAAGTTGTATAGAATCAGATGCAGAAAAATACCAAGGAAAAACATAAGAAAGCAAACATTACATTAAAGTAAAGAAGAAATTTATAAAGAAAGTTTAATTGATATTGAGAAAGTGTGACAGTAGTTTTAAATGGCATATCGGTAAAAGCTTACAGAATCGACTTCTTAGTTGACTATTTTTATCATACCCTAAGGAGTACCCTAAACATGATAGCTTGCTTTACGCAGCATTAAAGCCCAGGAATAACTAAATTAGTCATGCAAAGGCTTCTATATTATGCACAAGATGTAATTTCACAACAAATGGGACACCGGTGGAGTAGTGCAATTCATAGTGATAGCAATAATTAAGCATGCAAGAGTACCATTCATAATAAAACTTAAACATATTAAGTTACATTTCTTAGGGGCATACCCCAGTAATTAATTACAGTAATCCATAAAGTCTTCAAAATAAGATGAAATCTCAAAATTAAAACATAAGAGATTCCAACAAAAAGTTCACTATCTAGCTTCTTGCAAACTTCCCTTGGAAGTTCTCCCAAAAGTTAACCATTATTTCCAAGGCACCTATGTCTTGGATAGAGCTAAAGATATTCCCGAGACAAAAGAAATCTATAAGGGTGTAAGTTACAACATGCTTAGTGAGAATATTCCCAATCCGTACCATACAAATGAAACCAAACAAGTTTACTAAACAAGCATATGCCATGCAACATAATATGAACAACCAAATACATATGGCTATTTAGAAGCTATATATAAAGTAGATTTATGCCCTTTGTGACAATAATTAGGGAATGCTTTGAAAAGGGAAGTCCTTGTGACCACTATTGCTTTGAAAAAGGGATCCCTGTGACCACCATTTTTGAGTCCCTAGGCACCAGCCCATAGTAATCGATCGAGTGCGACTCCTCCATGAGGCTGTATTCCCTGAGCAACTTACTTCCTCAAGCTAGAGCAGGGCTCATACCTTATGTACAGTTGGTTACCCATCCGGTCCCACGTAGGAGTAGCAACGAAAAGAAATGTAGCTTAACATTATGAAATGCATGATCGATTCTTTAATTCGTCTCATCCATGTTAATATTCATTCAAGGCGTATCCAAACAATCATCATACAATCATAGCAATAGAGAAAAGTAGCATAACATATTAAACATCCATATAAAGGCTTTAATATGCAATTGATGATGCAACACATAAAGGTATTCCCATAATATCCCCATAACATATTCATTTTTTTTCTTTCTTCTATTACTAGTGCAATTACTTTACAAACACAAGCAAGATACATAAACATGGGGAAAAGCTCACTCGGCCATGATGTGATCCTCAATCGAAATAGTCTTTAGGAAAAGGTGCTTCTAGTTCTTCCTCACCTGAACAAGGGAAATACTCGAAGTGAGTATTTCATACTAACTTTACTTAAATT
Organism: Combretum micranthum; assembly: GCA_024138025.1. NCBI lineage: Eukaryota > Viridiplantae > Streptophyta > Magnoliopsida > Myrtales > Combretaceae > Combretum > Combretum micranthum. The sequence goes on along the minus strand of JAMXBD010000812.1, from coordinate 512,407 downwards.
TCTAACTCTATAAACTTTGTTTTCGGTAAATTTTTCAATTACCTAGTTTAAACCTTAAAATGACCATAGTCAAGTCATTTTAACTTTGATTTTTGCATCAATTTCTACCTATTTCAAATACTATATCTATTTCTAAGGTTATTTTATCACATGAGATCTAAGGTCCTAGAAGTAGGGTCAGATTGCTCCCAATTTATGTCTCAACTCCATTTTGGTATTTTCTAAGGATTTCACTCTATGTAAAACTCTCTAAGGTATATGTTCATTATTCCTATGCTCAAATATAAATGAAACATGAAGAATAGTTTATCACATACTCATGATCTTAGTGATGTTGCTCATAACAATTCTTTTAAAGAAATTCCTATAACAATGCTAAAACGTTTCCAACTATTCAAGTAGGAAATTAAGACCTTTTTATGTGATCATTTTCATGATTTTTGGAATAGATAAATCAAGGTTGAAAAATGAGGTTTCATACTTGGACAATGCTCAAAATTCTCAACATAAAAAAGTTCATGGATAAGTTTCATTTTGCTAAACTATTTCAAAAACATTGACCCGATGTGTTTTTAAGAAAAGAATTTCAAAGTTTAATTTTTCCCATACATGGCTCTTTCTTAATCTTGACCTTTTAACAAACTTGTCAGTATGAATTGTTCTTTTGCTTGATCATTTTTAAAACACTAAAATCAAGTTGGTTTGAGGAGAAAAATCAATTTTTCACATCCCCATTCATTTATATGTGTCACAGCATTTTAAAGAAAATATAGGGGATAGAGTTTTGTTTACAAATTTCTCTTTTATTAGATGATTTTCCATGTATTAAAACTAATTTTTAGAAAATACTTATGTAATAAAAAATTATCATAGTATAGAGGTTCAGAACTACATGAATGTCCCACTTTATGTAGGCCCTCTCAATTAGTGAGTGAGTATCATGATGATCTTATGATCATTATCTTGTTCTTATTTTTAATTTAGAGACTTTTGGCCATCATAGCATTTTAAATTCACAAATCTTTCAATCACCATCGCAATATCACTATGAACACATTATGTACATGAACACAAAAATAAATTCTTAGACAATGCAATATCAAGATGAATATAAAAATAACTTATTGATAAAGTAAAATAGGAGGCATAGATTTAAGACAAGGCTCTAGGACTTTTAAATGGATAAGTCCCCTTATGACTTGAATATGGACAAATTCAAAAGTTAAATCGATGACAAGTCTCCATGAACATAAAAGTAAGTTTCACAAGAAAATAAAATACAAATGCAAAGAGTATAAAATAAAGCATTCGGTTAGTGAGCAATATGCTCTAGAAATTATATACACATATACATATTGATACATATATGAAAGTAAGATTAGTATACATGAAAGTAAAATTATCATAAACATAAATGTAGCTTGAGTCAAATATGGTAACATTCATTTCCATCCCTAGCATTGAGCATCATAGGGAGAGTTTTCATGGGAATATGCATGAAAACTCATACAAGACTTGTTTATCATAATGTAATGAGGATGGTTGGAGTATTACCTCAAAAAAAGGCAAGCAAATGTATGTGTTGTAAAAGAGAGGGAGAGTGTCAAGATGGTAGGAGGAGAAGCGGAAGTGGTGGTGGTGTTTGTAGATCAAAACCCCTAAATTTTCTATCATCAATTCAAGATGATAACTTCATAAAAATTCAGTGTTATATCTAAGATAGAGTCATTGAACTCTGGTTCCATTTATCAACCTAATGATACTGTGAATCATGATACGAAGAAGTGCCTATACTATTGGAGTTTGGCAATTTGGTGCCCAGATTTTATTTTTGGGTAAAAAAGTACTCATACTTTTAAAATGGTAGCAATTTAGTGCCTCTGTTAAATCCAAAAGTAACATCTATTACTTTTATGACTCTTTGGCTGACGTGGTATTGTTTGCCTTAGAATTGTCCGAACCCCATTTAAAAAAATTTCATGCAAATTAAAAGTTGAAGGTTTGACGTTCAGCTACCTATATGGCAATTAAGACACTCATTTAATAATCCAAGTTCCCTCTCTCCTTTTGCATTTACAATTTAGTAGAGGACCTCATTTTCTCTCCCATACCGTAACACTTATCTTTGCCATTTGACGAATATGCTGCTTTCCATATGGAGAAAAAAGGCTACTTGAAGCGACAAAACTGGTACGTTGTTTTCACTTCTATATCATACGCACGTTTTATTTCTTTCGTCAACTTTGTGGACATGAAATTCGAAGATTTATAGTGGTCTGTGGTCCATCGATGTGGTCCCATATGAACTTGTTTTATATTAACTTTATGATCAGTCAGTACTCCTTTCCCTTATTGATTTTGTGGTCCTTTGTTTGTTTGTGTATTTTTAGGAATGGGATGTCGTTTTGTGGATTTATTTTTATGAACCATTTGTGTTGTTATTCCCTATTTTTGCTAGTACACGTGGCATGCATGTGTTACACCAATGTTTTTGATAATTTAAGGAATAAGATGTCCTTATGTCGATTGGAAGTGAGACATGTATGTTTGATTATCGTTCTACCATTATTTCATATTGTTTTAAAAACTATAGCATACGTGTGGTCCCTTTTCTAGGAATAGCATGGTGTTTTGGGTTTTATAGTGTTGACATGGTCCCTTTGTGTGCCTTTGTTCATGCTGTTTTGCCTTTTTTTTTTGTGTGTTGTTATGTACCATGACATGGCCCTACACTAATGCCATGTGTTTATTAAATCCATAAGGCATGTGACAATGTCGGAAAAGACTATACATGTCCATCATGGAGGCAGGTTCATGAAGGACAAGTGCGAGGTGTTATATATTAGTAGATAGCATGATGCATATTGGTTCACTTGGCACATTTTTCTTTTGATCTGTTAGCCAAGTTGATTATAAGCTATGTTGTCGTGGCATTGAGGTTATGAGATTTCTCCCTCCAAACTCTAGTTTGATTGATGGATTGAAAGTAATTAACCACAATTTCGAACTCACAGAATTTATCAAAATTTTGGATACTCATGGAAGCATTTTAATCTACATACAACATTCCAATGGGATTGGATCATCAGATAAGCAGAGGGATGTATGGAGGGGGTCAAAAGTTGCAGTACCTACAAGTGACGAAGAGGAGGTAGACTTGGAATTAGGGAAGGAGTGTGATAGTAGTGACATCGAGTGTTGCCTAAGTGATGATGCATCGGACAACGAGTTGATAGATGCATTAGGAAAATCATTAAGGAATTCAACTCTGGAGGATGGTTGAAGAGGGCAACCAAACAATCAACCAAATGATGAGGACCTCGTTGCAAATGAGGACATTAACATTGATTCGGACACTGATTACGGTGAAATAGGTTTGAGGATGACTTTGTGTCAGATGAGGTGGATGAGGTAAAACATGGATACATAAGGAAGAGGAATGATTATAAGGTGTTTGACTCAAACGTTAAAGAATTGAACTTCTCACTTGGAGTGTTGTTCGAGAGTGCAAGGGAGTTCAAAGATGCTGTCATATGACATACTATAACTCAATAAAAAGATTTCATATATGCTAGGAACACTAAGCAGAAGGTGAGGGAAAATGCAAGGGATGATTGCCTGTGGGTTATATATGCATCATATGATAAGCAGATGAATTCATTTCAGTGAAAACATACAACAACAACCATACATGTGGTGTGTCCTTTATGAACGAGCGTGTCAAAAGCGGGTTGATTCCGAGATCTTCTTCCCTATTATATGTGTATTTCCAAATATAAAGTTGTTAGAGTTTAAAGATTTGGTGAGATCGCAAATAGGTGTCAATGTAAGTGTGCTTAATGTTGACGAGCTAGAGACAAAGTCCATGAAATTCTACTAAGATCCTACTAGTACGCAATGTTGTGGGACTACTTGGAGGAAATGAGTTATAGGAATCCAGGATCTTTAATCTTGATGAGGACAGTGAAGGATGCTAACTTTGGAAAATATTTGTTTAATCGCCTATACATATGCTTCAAGGGATTGAAGGATGGCTTCTTAGCTAGGTGTAGACAGGTGATTAGCTTAGATGGCTATCTTTTAAAAGGCGTATGCAAGGGTGAGTTGCTGGCTGCTGTTGGTAGAGATGCAAATAACTAGATGTACCTAATAGCATGGGCAGTTGTGCGATCGAGAGCAAGGATAATTGGACATGGTTCGTTAAAGCACTTATGGTTGACCTGGACATTGATGAAGGTGATGGCCGATAGTAGACATTCATAACAGATCAGCAAAAGGTGCGAATGGTCTATCCTTTCACTGTCATTTGTGTTGGTTATATGTTATTCACTGTATTGCACATGTTTGGCTAATACGTACTTATGTTTGCAGGGTCTCCACCGGCTATTGAAGATCTACTTCCAAACGCTGAACACAGGATGTGTGCTAGACACATTTATGCCAACTGGGCCAAGAGGCATAGGGTACATACTATAATGAGATATTTTGGTCAATGGCTAAGGCAACATCAATGCCTGATTTTGAGACAATATCACAACGATTGTTGGGTGTTGATAAGGATGCTTGGAATGATCAGATGAGGACAGAACCTAAGCATTGGTGTAAAGCGTTCTTTAGGATGATATATGTTTTTGACATTGTTGAGAATAATTTGAGTGAGGCATTTAATGAGAAAATACTTGAGGCGAGGTGCAAGTCCATTATGTCCATGCTAGAGGATATACGACTTTATGTTAAGGTAAGAATACAAAAACAACATCAGGAATATGGAAAGTGGCCTGGGAAATTCTGTTTAATGATTCTTAAATAGTAAGAGGAGAACAAGCAAAAATCAAGATGGTGTAAAATATATTTTGGTGGGGAAAACATAATTTGAAATCCAATATGATGGAAATAGATATACGGTTGATCTAAACAAGCAAACATGTATTTGTCAGGATTGGGACCTCACTGAAATTCCTTGTTGCCATGCTGTTTGTGCAATTGTCAATTAGGTCAAGATCCTGAGGATTATATGGATTCTTGCTACAGCAAGGACACATTCAGAAATATATATTTACATACCATCACGTCAATTCGAGGGCGAAATTTTGGACAAAACTGGTGTGCATGGTCCCGAACCACTTCCGAAGCGCAACAAGAGAGGAAGGATACAAAAGAATCAAGGAAGGAAGATGTGGAGCAATCAAACCTTCACAAAATGAGTAGGCGTGGTAGGTTTATGAGTTGCACAAAATGCAAGCAAATCAGGCACAATCGTAGGGGATGTCGACTTATGTGAAGGCTCGCAACAAAGACAATATGAGCAGGTACAATCTTAGTGTGTTTATATTTGTTAGCTTTGTTAAGCAATGTAATGTGCAATTGTGCTAGTGATATATATCAGTGATCTAAGAGGTCGGCGGAGTATTATAGCCAATATAGACCACAACATGAATAGCAACGACAGAGGTAATCATACCATCTATTATTTCATTACAAGTAGGATGGACTACAATTATTGAACTTCTTTTTGTAGGTTGAAGCCATGGATTACAACTTCTCCCAAAGAGGACTTGACCAGAAGAAGCTAATGGAGTTTACAAGACCATTAGATAATATTTTGAAAGCACACCTTTCCCTATACCAGAAGACTCCACTTGTATTGGAAAGAACACACAACCACAATCAATTAATGTTATTAGAGATGTAGCACATGAAGAATCACATGAAGAATCTAACGAGAAAAATGGAGAGAATGAAGATGATAAGGGGATAGGTACAATGAAGAATCTAATGAGGGAATGGCAATGATAAGCATGATGTGAATCAGATGATGTCAATGATCCTGAGGGTGAAGACAGTGAGATGGTGGCTAAGAAATCTAATGTGGGAAAGGGCACAAAACCAAAGAAGCAAACCATGAAGTCTAAGATTGTGTCTTTTATTAGGCGTAAGAGTAGTTGATTCATGCTAACACCGCAAGAATTACTCTGAGAAAGTGTAAGGGAAAAAGAAGAAGAGCAACGATGTTGTCGTCCTTGATTAGCTCAATTACCACCTGGATAGTTGATGTTTTTTGCTTCTAGTTGTCATTTGGAGATACTATACTTGTTATTTTGCGTTGACATTAATGAAGTTATGATTGTATATATATATATATATATATGCATTTCAATTTTCTATACATGTTATCCAATACGAGGGGATGAAGGCACATGGTTTATGTTTTTTCTTAGTCTATTGGGTATGTGTTGGTGTGGGGTGTGTGCTATGCAGGTGTTTGCTAGTCTGTTGGTTTGTGCTGGTGTGGGGTATGTGTTGGTGGGGTGTACTGTTATTGGGTGTGTGTTGGTGTTAGGTATGTGCTAGTTCAGGGTATTTGCTAGTGTTGGGTATGTGTTGGTGGGGTGTCTACTGTTATTAGGTGTGTCTTGGTGTTGGGTATGTGCTAGTGAAGGGCGTTTGCTAGTTTGTTGGGTATGTGCTGGTGCGGGGTATGTGTTGCTATGGGGTGTTTACTGGTTTGTTGGGTATATGCTGGTGGGGTGTCTACTGTTGTTGGGTGTGTGCTAGTATGGGGTGTTTGCTAGTTTGTTAGGTGTGTACTGGTGTGGGTGTGTGTGGTGTAGCGTCTTTGCTGGTGTTAAGTGAAAAGGAGGACAGCAACAACCATGTTACATTAATGAAGTTATGAATTTGTTTTATATGTGCATTTCAATTTTATAATTTGATATGTTTATGAGAGTCTAGTTCATGTTTTTGCTAGTCTATTGGGTGTGTTCTAGTGTGGGGTGTGTATTGGTGTTGGGTGTCTGCTAGTGTTGGATTTAGCATGTTAACTTGCTAGTGCAGGTTAGAACAAACATCACATGAATTAACTTCATTAATTGTGTAGGGTGTGTGCTGGTGTTAGGAGTTTGCTCACATTGGGTGTGCAATGGTATAGCATGTGTGCTGGTGTGGGATAACAACAACCATGTTGGATTTAAATTTCTGATCATAAAGGCACATGAATGGACTTCTTTCTGATCATAAAGAACACAAATAAACATTAAACCACTTTCCCCATTTCATTCATAAAAAAATGAACAAGATACACCTTTCTGACCATGCTAAAGAAGCTATGCCATTACGACACGTATTAAGCATTACGTAGCGCAAATGCACATGGGGAATCAATTTGATAAGACACTTGTACATTAATATTAAAACTATAACAAACAACACAAAAGATACCATAATCTCTGGAGTTTTTTCAAACCAATGGACACCCACTTCACTATGCCTCGATCCACCATCTAATTTATGCGCTGGTGGTGGTCTACCACCGAGGAGATCGTTAATAACATCCTTTGCACGGTCTAGAAATGTTGGATCATGCCATCTAAAGAGGCACACCTGCTTTCCCTATACATTGGACATCTAAAGAAACGACTTCTAGGATTATCGCATGTCCAAGATGTCAACAATAAGCTACGCATATTGCAGCGGCACCATGGATGTTTGACGCCACCACCGCTATTACTAATGTTCGATGAAATGGCTGGAGATGTGTGTTGTTTGTTGCAACGTGTGGTCCTACTACATCTGCTAATGGTGGTCTCCTTACACTCACCTGTGATTGAAGAAATTTAAAGTAAAAAATAATGGCACAAAATAGGGAAGAAGAAAGCAAGAGGCTGGAATGAATTTATAGTGGACAAATGAAGGATTTTATAGGCTACCAGATTTTAAAGGGTCAACATTTGACCCCACTTTATCCACTATTTTGCAAACTCAAAAAAAAAATAATACCACGTCAGTTAAAGAGTCATAAAAGTAATGGCCGTTACTTTTGGATTTAATAGAGGCACTAAATTGTCACCATTTTAAAAGTATGGGTACTTTTTTTACCCAAAAATAATACCTAGGCACTAAATTGTCAAACTCTGATGTACAGGCACTTCATGTGCCTTTATCCCTGAATATTTAGAAACTTGATAGGGTTATTCATAATACTTATTTTTGGGTTATTTAGGGTTAATAATGCTTTAAATCCTTGTTTAATTAAAGATATTTGGTACTTAATTAGATAATTTATTCATTTCAGGTTAAAAAGGAGAAATATCAACATTTGGATCAAATTGCAAAGGATTTGGAGTTTAAAATATCATCTAAGCTAGATTACGGTCGTATTTGAGCCAGTGATCTTCTTGGATGTCATTAAATGGATCATTATGGGCGTAATCCACAATAGAAGAAAGGAAAATCAAACATAGAGAAGGTCACGGCTACAATACGGCTGTACCATAGAGTTTGATCTTCTCGGACTTATAAATTGGGAGTGTTACGGCTGGAAATTGATGAAGATGTGGAGATTACAGTGAAAACCATAGCCTTGACTAAGGCTGTGACCAACAGGGGAAGGAATTTTAGAGCATATGGAAGAAGCAATTACGGCCATAACAACATGTGAGAATTCAATCCGAGGAGATAACGGCCTCAACTACGGCCGTGATATGCCTTTGGAAACTATTCCTGCAAAGATAATGGCTCGTGATATGATCGTGATGGTTGTTACAAATCTTACATTTTCACTCCATTTCGGAAATTTAAGTGTCCATTTGAAGAGGAATGAAGTCCAACTGATGCATATGTTCGTCTATCATATGCAACCAAAGAAGTAGATGTATAAATACTACTATGAAACATTGTAAAAGAAGAGAGAACCTATTTTTTAGAGGATTCATCATAAAATTCCATTGTACCCTTTTGTTGTCACCTTTTTCATCTATCATTGTACTCGTGTAGAGATCATTCTATATCAAGATCTTGAAGTAATCATCATCTTAAGGGTTGTTTTCATATTCTTTTCTTGTGACAATTTTCTTCTTTCATCATATTATGTTGTGTTGTTTTGTTTACATCATGCATGAGTAGTTGTTAAGACTTGTATAACCGTATATTAGCATGTATATACATGAAATGAATGCTATTAATGTAGAATTCAGTAATCTTTATAGTGTTGGTAGTGCCTAACTTAGGATTAGACTAGATTTCCTTGGGATGCGATAGAGAAAGCTTCCCTCAGAATAGATCTTGACTATAAAGAAAGGTTGTTCATAACACCTAGAGATAGGGTTGTGAAATCTTCTGCATGTAATTTGAAATTACCTTTGGATCATGATCGTAATGTGATCTTAGTCGGCTGTTAATTAGGAAGGGATTCCAATAGACAAGGCTAACATTAGGTTTAATAGACTCAAGAGAGATATTAAGCTAATAAGTGGAATCCCACAATTAGGAAGGAAATAACAAATAATGAAAGTGTTTTACATGTTAATTCATTGGTAAAACAAGTCTGTTGTGTTGTTAATCGTTAATTTAATTTGATTTCGTTAATTACTTGATAATTAGAATAGTTTAGTTGTTTAAGTTAGATTCAATTTACTTATCCGTAATTCAATTGCTGGATAATAGGAATTTTAATTTAGTACTAGTGTTTGCAAACGTTTTCTGAGGAGACGACCCTATACTCTGTTCTATGTTACTGATTGATAGGTACACTTGCCTATCAAACCGAGTAAAGAGGATAATATAGATTTATAATTTATAAAATTTGACACCAAAATTGATATTATGCCATAGACAACATTGTATTCAAGTAGTTAGACTCATTAATTTATTTAGACAACAACTATGATACGAGTAATTGAGAACTCAAATAAAACTTAAAACCTTTATTTAATACTTAATTAGAGCAATTTAATCTATGTCTTCCTTTCTTTTCCCAATTCTATTTTCTAAATTTCCTATACAAAAACGAAATTTCTAGTCTTTAATCCTATACCAAATTCACTTAATTTAATACATTTATTTTCTCAACAAGCTAAAAGACTATCGCTTGAATTGGCAATTTGGGGTTGTTAGGCAAATTTACACTATAGCCAATAACACCACCTATGGAGCCATCATGAGCACTACATGGTTGTTTAGGGAGCTACCATGGCTTTGATGAGGCTTGTCATGCGCCCCTCCTTTGGATCCAATACCACAACCTTGTAGATCTAGTAGTTGAGAGCCCCTATGTAATGACACCTTGCTCTCTACGTGCTAACAAAGTCACTGAAGAAAGAGCTAATCCTTTATGGTACTGACGGCAAAAGGGATTAAGTTGTTCAAGCTAAACAAGCAATCAACAGCATATATTGTAAAGCCTTCCCTCTTTGTTCAAGTCACGGTAAGGTGAAGAATAATTTGACATGTTAATAGTTGTCCATCAACGTTGATGAAACAAACAATTGTGCTCCTCAAGCTAATCCAAGGCACCATCGCTCAGTTTCACGATGGCTTCCCTTCATTAACATGATTTCATTTCCAACTCCAACATCAGCAGCTGTTAAGTTTTAAAACAGCCGCCTCTATCCATTTTAACCGTCCACTGACTCAACACCGCACATTTTGTTGAAGTTGAATGAAATAAGTTGCTACGTCTTTTGAATTTGTGACTTCAACTGTCTCCTTCCTTTCGTTTCCTTTACTGCCACATTAAAAATAACACTACTGTTGCTACCTGACCTTTCCCCCACCGATGAGCCATAATAACAAAACAATATACAACAAGTGCCACTCCCTTGGTTTGTTATGGTGAGACTGTAGTAGGGGAGGAGCCACGATAACTGTCTTTATGCATTTATGATAGCAAGAAATAGTATTTTCACAAGCTAAACAAAAAGCCAACACTCAATATTACAATAGCCTTCCTTCACCAATGCCGATTTCTTTCTAAACTCTAACATATTTACAGCAGCTTTTCTTCACTTCAAGTACCATAGCAAGCTACGATGGAATTTGATACAAACGTTGGAAAACATGATAGTTGTTCCTGTATGTATCAAATGAGGTAGAAAACTTGCCTCTATTTTAGCCACCACATCCTTAGGTGTGCCTTCTCATACCTACCACCTTTTCCTTATTCAAACATTACTAAACTCAATTTGAAGCATTGGAGGACCTATAACTTAGAACTTCCAAACAAGAACAAGAATGGTAGCTTAAATTAGGACAACCGGATTAGTATGTGTCAATTGTGCGTTGAAATTGCTCGTGCCCCAAAACTTTTGTGACTGCTACTCCCTACTCCTTGCTCTGTTTATAGGAGATGTTCCAGTATTATGCTTCTTTATTTATTTTCTTAAGATTCCTTGATCATTCTTAGCTTGGTCAATTACGACAAGCATGGAAGGAATAATAGCAATGACCATAACATGTTAGGCGGCATTATAAGAACTTTTCCCCACCAATTAACATTTCCTTTACCTATGAATTGTATAAGTTTTTCTTTGCCAATTACCAAGTAGACAACCGCCACTCTTATGATCTGTCACGGTGAAAACAACAACAAACCATGATAGCATGACAGTTGTACACGAGGTGGTTAAACTAGGCCAAATCTTTCTCATACACAAACTCTCATCGCCACCTTGACCTCCTCTCTTTTTCTTACCTCTTCACTTTAAATATCTATTTTTTTTCTTGTACCTTTTGCACCATAAAGCTTAAAAATCTACTTGTTACTGCCACATCAAAGATGAATAAAATAGATGGAAGGGACATGTGCTTTCTAACTAGAGCTCAAAGGCTATTAAGTAATGTCAACTTCGTGACACTCCACTTGTTTCACCATTAGCCTTCACTAATTGCTTCACCACTAACTAGTTAGATAATTACCACCATTGCTGCCTACAAATTCTAGGCAAAATTATCTCTTAATATCCATTTACAGTCACTTCATTAAACTCGAGATAGGAAATGACGATGACAAATGGAAAATAGGTGTCAAATAAAGCAATAACTATTAAACAAAGCACCCATAAGATGATAAACCATCTGTTCTCTTTGGACTTCAAAGCTTTTGCCCCTGTTTTTTTTTTTTCCTTTCAACTCTCCTCTTCCAGCAGTAGAACTCAACTCATACATCAAGCCATCAGCTTAACCTTTAAATATGTTAATCATCTTATCATGTCTAATCATCTTCCTTCTTTCTTTCTTTTTCTCTCAAGCTCAAATAAGAGGTATCTCATGCACGTTATCAAATTTCTCTACTATCGTGGTCACTACTAGTTAAGAAGGAAAAGAAGAACACTAGCATCATCTAACTGTTCTCAAGCAAGTAGCATTTCTATGCTAAAGTTCTTAACAAGCAATGTAGGTTATTTAAGCATCTATGTGTATGAATGAATAAACATGAAATCACAAAGTAGTTGGTGCATAGTAATACAAAGCACTTGTTAGCCAAGGGTTACAAATGAACTAAGAATCATATCAAAGAATTGAGAGATAATAAAGGCTAGAGTAAAGTGGTAGTCATTGATATAAATAGGTAGAGCAATTTAGAAAGATGCAATTGATTATTGGACCAAAGGTACAAGATGAAAAAGAGGAAAAAGCATCGATGACTTGATTTAGAAGTAGATTGATGAACACACCTAGAAGCAAAAATGATTTTTTGGCTAAATAAGGGAAAGACGCTAATGTTGACCAGAAACTAATTAAGTTAGAAACTTCACCTAGCTGGCTTCGTATCCTACAACTCTCTTTTGTAAAACTAATTACCCAAAGCTTTTGCAGTATATATAGTGAATTAGTTCCTATGGCTATTTCTTAGAATTCATAATTTTTATTGCATCTAGGTGACATAAACTCTAGCTCCAAGCTATTAGTAGACTGTTACAACCCGTAGGTAATATGAATAGGTGAGTATACATCCTATGATCCCTAAATTTGCTTGTGCTTGTAATGTAGTGCGATTGCAATTGTATTAATAACATGAAATACATGTGGGATTGATTGTACTTGTGCTTGCATCTTGTCTGAATTGCAATGTCAAAGCACTCTAATTATCGAAACAAGCTAAATGTGTGATTAAGTAGTATAGTGATGTTGCGAATGTCTATGAGGCTGAATGGTCACAAAGTATAAATGAACTTAAATGTATGCAGTGAAAATGATAAATGAATCATGCATAGCAAAACATACTGCATTCTCGAAGGCCGTCACTACCCGTAATGAGCTAAATGGGCAGTTATCATGGAGTGTGATACGGACCATGGGCCCTATCCTTACAAGTAGGAGATAAGTCGTATTTAGGGGTACGAACTATTGTTCAGGGCTGCGATGATGTTATTACTTAGGGATTACAACCACTTTGAGAATATATATTTATATATATTATTTTCATATACTACAATAAACATGGTTTTCTAATAACTTAGGTCCTAATGACAGGGTTGCTTGGGAGTTGACGATATTGAAGTTCCTTCCTAACCTCTGTTACAAAGGCGTAAATCTGTTCTTCATATGGTTATCGGTAATCATATGTAGTTTCTCATTTGTTTGTCTATATTATATGCTTGTCTTAATAACTTATTTGATATTTCTCGAATGGTATGTGTAAACCCCTGAATTTTTCACAATTCTTAAAAAATAATTCTAGAAGTCAAACACTAAAGTTGAAAGCCGAAAATCGACCCAAAGTAAAACCAAATTCTAAATAAGATCAAATATGAAAGTTCTTAATTTTAAGAAAATGAGAACCATCAAAATAAAATGGAGAATCCAACGATTTTTGATTCAACAACTATACCCTAAACAAATCATCTATTTGATCCTTAACACAAATCAATATGATATATCTAATTACCGCTAGACAATAAAATACTAAAACCTTAAATCCTTCGGTGAATTTTAGAATAATTTTTTTCATCAAAAGTCAAACTGAGTCAACCCATAACCCTAGACTTAGTTAAACTATCTTAGGAACTAAAAAGAAAGTCTTCACCCATCCTCTCTCTTGATATTTAGGATCGACTCCATTAGTGCCGTAGATCTATTCAAAAGAGTGGCTTCCCAGCCTATTCAATTGAAATTAAACATGAATCTAACTCGCACCACATAATTAGACCCACAAAATTAATATCAAGCTACTAATTACAAACACCCAGTCGAATATTGAATTGAAAGCGCATTTGAAATCACATGAATCAAGATTTGATTTACAAACCTTAGGCTGTAGGAGATTATTTCTCCATGGATTTAGAAAATACGAGCATTATCTGAAGAAGTTATATGAAATTGATCAAAAGATATTGCAATTTAGCACAAAGTCTTGCAGAAATTATAAACAATAGGTGTTCAAATATATGATTCATCTATAAGTTTACTAGATCGAAGATTTATGACAGTTTCAAATTAATAGATCCAATGTCACATTTAGTAAAGATTTATGATACATGCATAGGATGTACTCAATGTGTTCGAGCATGCCCAACAGATGTATTAGAAATGATACCTTGGGATGGATGTAAAGCTAAGCAAATTGCTTTAACCTAGAAAACTCTGAGACTCTTTAAAGCAAGAAAAAAAAAGATTCTTTTGCTCTAGAAATTCTCTCACAACACTATGTTAATTTTGTACTATTGCATTCATACTGTATAATATACTTATTACAATGCTGTGCACACTTATTTATAGGACGATGATGATCTGACTGGAATGTGTATGTATATAATTTTAGATACTACCAGTAAGTGTATTGGGTTTTGATCAAGTAATATAGAAGTGAGTTGAGTATTATTCTCATAAGGACTAAATTAACTACTAGATTGATATTAGTTTCTACTAATATTTAAGCAATTAAAGTGTATCAATTAACTAACTAATTCTATCTATATGAATGCAATGAGATTGTGAGAAGTTATTTAAGAAGAATGTGGGAAGGAACAGAATCCATCCTAATCTTTACTAATCATGCTGAATTTATATTATATGAACAATTAGGATTATGGATATTTGTAAGAAATTGTTAAAACCTAAAACTATCAAGTTTTAGTGAACCATAAAATAATCTATTAGCTTCCGCTAATATCATAAATTAACTTCTCCTAATTCCTTAGTGAGAAATTAAAATAAAATATTGCATGAATCACAAAGAACAATTTCTAAATCAATATTAAACTTAATTGTTTCCACAATTGTTGTTTAATCTCAATTCATGAATTCCTATGAATCCTAATTCTTTTTCCAAATCATCAGAATTCTTATCAATTTAATTTCAATCAGAAATAAAATAGATAATTAGGATTCAATGCAAATATTCCATAATTCTAACAATCCTATAAATAAATTCAATAATCATTTTAGCAAAATTAGGATTTCAGACTTCCCACAAAGAAAGTTTAGCTACTCATGGATGTTGATTCAACAATCAAATAATAATATGTAATTGATAACATTATGAACAATAATTCAGATAAATGAATTGCATAAGAAAGAGATAGATATCACCAATTCAAATATCGCAATCTTCAATTAATTCTTGAAAGCTCAAATTCTCTCACAAATCTCTATGAAAATGCTAAGACTATTTTGTATACTGAAGTATTCTACTTTGCTTCTTGTTGTTTTTTGTTGGAGGGAGGGGAGAACCCCTATTTATAGGAAAAATTTCGTGCAAAGCATTAAATGAAAATTGCAGTTTCACAATGTAGCCGGCAGTTATAGATCCTACGCCGGCGGCTTACAGACAGCGTAAATCCATTTTCTTCTTTGTGCAGGCAATGCACTGGCAGCTTTCAACTTCGGTTACAAGGGTAGGCCGCTTCTACGCCGGTGGCTTATATGTAGATCTAGCCGGTGTATGTGATGAGAATTGAAAGGTTGGGCCAATTTATAACGAAAGCTGCCCCAAAGCCGACGGCTTTGATGCCGACCTAGATACTCCAGCATATTTGGTCTCTTCAATTGCCTTCAAGCATGTGTTGTCTATATGTCGCTTCAGATCTGTGGTCTACACTGTCTCAACACCGGCGGCTTAGTAGTCGGCGTACGTTGTAACTCCTTTTACGCTGGTGACTTTTGAATTATGAGTTGTCAGCCTTCATTGCACGCTGGCCTCTTCATCTTCTACGCAGGCAGCTTTAAGGCGGCATAAGTTTGGTTGTGTCAATATCTTGCAAAGCTGGCAGTGTAAGCAACGGCCTTTGGTCAGTGCATCATGTAAGCCGTCTGAACGCCGCGGCTTTGAAGTTTGAAATGCCGGCGTATCTTTGAATTTTTCCATTTTTCACTCTAAAGTTTCTTGTTTTGATTTCTTTGTCCAAATTAGACCTGAAACATGAATTTTAATCAAAACAAGTATCCATTCTAGCTCTTTTGAACATCAACAAGTTGTATATAATATGATCTTATCAATTCCCCCACACTTGAACTTTTGCTTGTCCTCAAGCAAAATGAAGAACAAATTGAAATCTCTTATAGATAGTACAACTTTTCTAATTTAATCACAATTTCTTTAACTTGTTTTTCTTGTATCTATTGCTCTAACCATACCAATTTCTTGTAATTAGAGTACTATAATTAAAATTTAAGTTAATCCAAACAAAACAAGTTTTAATCTCAATTTTTAACAAAAGAACATTCTATTCAAAAAGCAAATACTCAATCCACTAAGGAAAAATACTCATTTAAACTTCATTGGACTTTTAGTTTTATATATATATTCTAAGTAACACTAAATGAAAGCATGTGGTATCTACTTTTTCCTTAGAATTTCTCCTTCTTTATTATAAGTCTCCTTTATTGCATATTTGCATTCATTTTTCTTTTTCTTTTTCAAGCATTTATTTTCTTTTTGGGAGGTTTTTGCCTCCATCTTTTTGCTTTTCAAAGCTCATGAATTGAACTTTTGCCTTTTTTCCCTTCTCGTTATAGTGAGTTCATTGAGTCGGCACATCCCAGGCTCATCACCTAAGTGACCAGGTTTCAAAATACCCCTAAGAACTCTTCCTCACTTTAACATTCAAGTTCAGATACTCATAACTCAAAATTTTAAGTCAGAGGAGTAGTGGCTATGCTTATTTCTTTCTTTTTGAATGCAATAACAAATCAAAGACTTATTTTTATAAAGGATCACTAAGTTTAAAAGTTTCTTCTACCTCTTTCACTAAGTGTTATAATTCAAAGAATATATACAAACTAAAATTTCCTAGAAGTAAACCTGTTTATTTTTCACAAAAGGACTCGAAGCTCTTAAATTTCCAATTCCAAAGTTAAAAATAAAGTAAACTTGTTTCTTAAGGATTTTACAACTTAATTTTAACTTAGTAAACCAATCACAACAGCAGGTGAGTAAGATACTTTTACAAGTTAATTTCATTGCTTTCAGTCTTTACTTTGTACATCTCCAATTCTTAAGAGATTTTTGAAAAAATTTTGACAGAATTTCCCCATAATTTGCTTTCAAACCAAAAATACAAGTGGGTATTTCAAATATAAATAACTAACTCAGACAAAACAATTCACACTTTAATTCAGCACTTCATTCAATTTATCCCTTCCCCCACACTTCAACTAAACAGTGTCCTCACTATTTTGCAACAAATCAAACTATAGGAAAGGAATAAGAAAAAGAATTTGATACTTCCCTGACTTCATGTGTTTCATAGTCATCAAAATTGCATTGCAAGAGAATTTGCTTTGCTTGCTTTCCTGTAGTCACTACAAAAGAAAAACAAAAACAAAAATAAAAGCATAAATAAAGGAGTCTACCCACAGGAACTTGGGTGCTCAATATATATACAGGCCAAGATAAAAAATAAAAATCAATAAAGATCAAATGAAAGCTAGTAGGATCTCTAGCTCTCTGGCCCTGGACTGGCTCTGCTGCTATGCTCAGGAGTATGTCTCTGAGTGTCTCCTGGGCTGGCTGTGTGTGTATGCTCCGAATTGAGTCTATCCGTGTGATGTGAATTGTGCCTAAACTCAGTGGAAGTCTCATATGTCATCCTAGCCCTTGTCTCTGGGCTCAAGCAACAGATAACCGTCTTTAATGCCTCAAAGATAGACTTTCTAAATTTCTTGTTTTTCTTCCTCTCTTTTTCCTGTCTATCTCTGAGCTCCTGACTTTGCTTCTTCAATTTTTGAACATCCAGCCTAAGCTGGTCCATATTGTATGCTGAAGAAGTACCTGCAGGAGGAGGAGGAGGAGCAGATGTAGATGGAATCTCAAAGGGTACATTTCTAGGAAAGATATCTTGGAACTCAATCTCCTCAAGAACTGGTGGGTGAGCTCCTCTGGGGTTTTTCAGCAGTCCCCAGCCTCAGAATGGTGCCGATGAGATTTTCCTACTCTCAAATATTTCATCTTCTTGTGGAGGCTCAAAAATACCCATCCCCTTCAGCAATATGGTAATGTAGCCACCACAACACAGGACCCTAGTCCTGGTATCATCAGCCTGTCTGTATATAAAGTTTGCTATCTCCACACCCAGATCAATCCTGTAGCCTTTAATAAGGCTGTACAAATAAAACATATCAAAACTAGTCACCTTGCTGTGACTAGTCTTCTTGCAACTCAGGGTGTGTGCAAGGATATGGTAGAGTAGCTTGTGCTCAACAGCACCAAATGATGTGGCCAATGACTTGGAGGGGAACGAATGGCTCATTTGCTCTATCAGGAGGAACCAACTGAAACAGTAAGCCTCCTGAGTCATGTGATCATCTCCTCAGGCCAACTTGGCAATTGAAATTTTCTCTCCTCATATATCCAGTAGCTTGCCTATTTGCTTCAGCTTAACTTCCCTGATCTCACCCATAACCTGGAACAGGAATGTGGACTCAGCTTTATTAGGGATATTCTTTAATGTTGATAAGAACTCAATGGTCGAGTTCTTATAAGATGGCTCCCTAAAATCAAACAATCTGATCCAAGCTGGGTCTTGGATTGTGTTTCTGATCCTGTCAAAAATCCCAAACTCATCTAATAAGCTCCAATCCAAATATTGGGTGTTCAAGAAATCCATCTTCACTAGCCTCTTTTTCCTATCTTTAGCATACTGTTGACTGGACAGCAGATTCCTGGTCTGAGAACCAGATGTAGAAGCATCTGTAGTCTTTTGTCTAGGAGCCATTCCTGCAAATAAATTGAACTTAATTAGAATAAGGAATGCACAATTTTCAATGAAATTCTTGATGACTACAATCCTAATTTATGCCTAATTCATTTCATATCATGATTTCAAACAAATTGGAGATCATAGGCATTGAAGCTATTATCATGGAATTAACTTGAAAGTGTACACTTGCAAAACCAAGTCAAAGCTGGCAGCTTAGATTGGCCAGCTTAGAATTGAACGTTGGAATTTCAAACTTTTCAAACAGAAATGAGTTTCAAAAATTTTTTTCATTAAAAGTCCCAAAAATATTTTTTTTACCGAATTCATCTTAAAATTCAAAATTCCAACTTCAATAGCACGATTGAGCATAATTCATCAATTGGAGCTACTAACTAGTATGAAAATTCACAAATCTAGCAGCCATATTATCAATTCCATAAAGCCTCAAATTCGAATTTGAAACAATCCTCAATATCTCAAGAACCTTAATTTTCGGTTTATACCCAATTCATGGATCAAGTTAGCACAAATGGGAATGAAACAGGATTTGAACCGAAATCCATCATCAAAATATTATCAATAACACTCGAGTTATCAATTCAATTAAGAGCCGAAATCAATAGCGCATTCATCAATGTCAGTAATCCATACTCAAATCGACAGATTAAATAGATACAATGCAGTGTAATGGACTAGAAAAAAAATTAATAGAAAAGATCATAAGCACTTACTTGGGCAAGCTGAATCAAGAGCAATGAGCAGTGGGATGGTCGAGTGAAAGTGAGAGAGTGAGAGTTTGAGAGAAATGCAAAAGGGAGAGAGTGGAATACCTGTTAAATGCAATTCTGCAGAACGTACGCCGGCATTTTTGTCAAATACGCCGGCAACTTACCTGCCGGTGTAGCAAAAATAAATTCATTGCTGAGAGCAAATGGCTGGCAGCTTACTCATTTACACTGCCGGCGTACAGGTCTACGCCGGCTAAAAGTGGGCGGCTTTCAATCCCAGGTGTCGGCTTTGATCGGGATTTTTCAAAACCTAAGAAATTTAAACATACGCTGCCTTGAACACCGGCGGCTTAGAATCCGGTTTAATTGTTGTTCCATAAGCCGGCACATAAGCGGCGGCCTTCACCTTCCTTTGCCGGCTTCTTGTGCGGTGCTCACCTACCTCTCTTTTGACTTCTACGCCGGCTAAAGCTACAGCTTAGGACCGGCTTTCACTTGCTTTTCAAAGCTGGCTCAAGGCTGGCAGCCTTGTGCCGGCTTATAGCTTTTTCAATTTTTTTTTCATAACCTGTCCACACTAAAAAAATAAAGTTAGTAAAAACAAAAATAAACTATTCTAAAATTAACCATGTGTTGCCTCCAAAGAAGCGCTTCGTTTAGAGTCGCTTAGCCCGACTTTTCCAATTCTTTTTCATGGTTCCTTCAAATTCATGACAGTGGAAGCACTATCATGGTTTTCCCTTTCATAAAAATGTTGAGCGAATGCCCATTCACCTTAAAAATCCGATTATCTTCAGTCTTTAATTCTACTGTACCGTAGGGAAAAACTTTGGCATTCTCAAACGGTCCTGACCATCTTGATCTCAACTTTCCTAGAAACAACTTCAAACGAGAGTTATAAAGTAAAACTTTTCGTCCAAGCAAAAACTCCCGCTTGATTATGTTTCTATCATGCCATTTCTTCGCTCGTTCCTTGTAGATACAAGAATTCTCATAAGCTTCATTCCTCCATTCATCCAATTGATTCAATTGAAGCAATCTTTTCTCACCCGTAGCTTTTCATCAAAATTAAGGAATTTAATGGCCCAATATGCCTTGTGCTCAAGTTCTACAGGAAGATGGACATGATTTACCAAAAACAATCATAAATGGGGACATTCCAATAGTGGTTTTAAAAGCAGTTCTATAAGCCATAATGCATCATCTAATTTTAAAGACCAATCTTTTCTAGATGCATTAACAGTTTTTTCTAAAATTCTTTTGATCTCCCTATTGGATACCTCAATTGTCCACTTATTTGTGGATGATAGGGGGTAGCAATTTTGTGTGTAACACCATATTTTGACAAAAGTTTTTCAAATTGCTTGTTACAAAATGTGATCCCCATCACTAATGATAGCTCTAGACACCCCAAATCTGGTAAAAATATTCTTTTTCAAAATTTTAAAATTATTGAGGCATCATTGTTGTAAAGCAACAGCTTCCACCCATTTTGAAACATAATCACTGCCACAAGTATATATTTATTTGAAAAGATGAAGGGAAAGAACCCATGAAGTCAATTCCCCACATCAAAAGCTCAATTACCAATATGTTGTTTTGTGGTAATTCATGTTTCCTGGAAATATTACCAGTTCTTTGACATTGAGCACAAGACAATAAATATTTCCTGCAATCACGAAACAAATTAGGCCAATAAAATCCAGATGATAAGACCTTAGCTACAATCCTTTGAAGACCAAAATGGCTTTGTCATGCCCCGAGGGGTACCCTAAACGTGGCAGTCGGCCGTACACAATGCTAAAGCCTAGGAATGACTATCTTAGTCACGCAAAGGCTTCCATATCATGTACAAGGCATACATCACAACCAAGGGAACGCATCAGAGTAGCGCAATTGACATTGATAATAAACAAGTAACAAGGCAAAGAGAATACTTATCATAAAACATAAACATATTGCATTGCAATTCTTAGGGGCATGTCCATCTATTATCTTCAAATAAATATACATCACTAATCATATAAGTCATTATATATAAAGAACCTTACAAAATTACTTATCTTATGATTCTATTTCCTTCATAGAAGCTTAACTATCCTTCCATGACTTCCTCAATGTCATGATCCTCAGTTTAAGCCACGGGTATACCTGTTTCAAAAATCTACAGGGGTATAAGCTACAACTAGCTTAGTGAGATATTCCTTTTCATTCGCACCATATTTTCAAACAAGTTTATTTATTTATTCACATATATGCTATGCATACAATGCAACAATCACATGATTACGCAAATATATATAGTTATCCGGAAACCATATATAGAACAGATTTACCCCTCCGTGTCAAAGGTTAGGGAATCAGGGTTGAAGGTCATCGACCTTCTACTGCTAGTCCCCAAGTCCTAACCCACAGCGTTCGGTTGCTCGACTCTGAACCTAGAGTTGCTTTCCCCGAGCGATTTGGATTCTCCAGGAAGGAATATGGCCCGTGGCACCGCACGATCACAGCCAATCCAACTCCATGTGTAGGAGTAGCAGCCTTCCGAAATAGATGTGACTCGATGGATGCTATGCGTGAGCGTTTTATTTTTCTTAAGCCAATGCTTATTAAGGTTTATTAGGGGCGATCAATCAATTTAGCAAACAATAAACAATCATATAAGTAAGTAAACAAAATTATTAAAAAAGCAGTTCGAAGTTGCGATATTCTTAATTCTCATTTCATACATAAACATAGAATCACATAATCCCGAATTCCCCAAATATATATATCTATTTTTATCTTTTCTTAATATACTAATGCCGCTACTTTACAAGCACAGCAGGTAACGAAAATTAGGAGGAATAACTCACTCGTCCATTTTGCGATCTTCTTAGTCGTAGTAATCCTCGTGTAGGGTAATCTTGTATCTTTCGTCACCTAGACAAAAGAAATACCCGGGATAAGTCTTTCATGAAATTTCTATTCTTGAAGATTCTAATCTTTTCTTAAAATCGCGGTAAAAATCGTATAAGAGGAAATTCCAACTTAAAATGGCCATAACTTGCTCATTTTAACTCGGAATTTCGCATATAATATACCGTTTTCTACCTACTCGAAAAGATCTGTCCATTTCTAAGGTTATCTTTGTCATATAAGGTCATTTGGGTTCCGAAAACATCGGGTATGAATTCTTCTAAACTTTTGCAAATCCGTTTTCTAACTCAACTTTATTTTAAAGAAAATCCTTTTGTAACAATATATATATATATATATATATATAGGAACATATATTTGATAAATACTTTAAGTATATAGATAAGCTTACTTTATATGCAAAGTTTCTAATGGTAGTGTCTCAACAATTTATTTCATAAAAATAATTCAATTTGAGTTGTTAATACTTTAACTTTGATAATTTCTTTTCAAGTATTTGAAGAAACTTTATATTTTCTTAGTTCGTTATAAATGGGTATATTCTTACTTTATTTTCTTCATTCTTTTTCTAAAACAAGTAAATTTTTCTTTTAACCTTAGTCTTTCATAATTTTCACTTTTAGTGACAAAAGATCAATTTTTATCAAAAAGTATATTAGTTTGTTGAAAACCTTTTTATAATTTTGTATTTAGGATGGTTTTAGAAAATGAATCTTGTCTTTATATTTATTTCTAAAATATAAGTTTTTGCTTTCTAAAACTTGTTCTTTTATTTCTTTGCAAAGAATTATCTTTATTGATAAAATCCATTATTGTTAATCTTACTTTTTATATTCTTTTGAAAATGAGTTCCTTCTCTTTAGAAATTTGAAAATCATTATTTTTCTTAAGTGGGTTTGTAATTTATTGGTTGAATTCATCTTAACTTTAAAACTAGTTTGTTTCTTAGTTTTGTTATGGAGTTAAAAAGAGTTTATTCTTAAACTTTTGTGAAAACTTTGAAAACTAACAAATTATTTTACTAAAACTTAGGTTAACATAATATAATGAAAATATCTATTTCTTAAGTTTCCTTGGTAAAAACATCTTTGTTATTTAAAGAAACGTTTGAGAAAACTCGTATTAATCTATTTCTGTGTTGTTTGATAATAACTTCATTATTTGGGACAAGTCACATAATAGGAAATTTGTTTTTTTTTAAGTTCTTTTAATAAAATAAAATTCTATTTTTGAATTAGTTGAGACATTAACATTATGTAGATGCAAATATCATGAGCATATAAAATAATAAGAACATAAGAAAATACTACAAACAAATAATAAGCAAGAAAATAAAATATCAAGTATTGGGAACCTTAGCTTCATCAAGGAATCTCGGTCAAGTATTGGAGCCTTAGCTTTATCAAGGCATCCCGAGACTAAGAACGGACTAGTCCCGAAAGATTAAAGAAAATAAATAAAAGATTGTTTTGATTTGATATGGACAAGTCTAAGACTAGAAAGACTAGTCTTAATAATAACATGAAATAAATAAATTGCAATAACAAGTGAGCTTATATGCTTTAAAAGATATATATATATATATACATATATATATTTATAAGCAAGTTATAGCAAAAGATCAAAATATAAACAAGTAATAAATGACAAAGTATATATATATGCATGAAAGTAGTTTCATGAACAAGAACCAAACATGATCTTGATGTGGTTTTCTTTAGTTTTTCAACCTAAGAAACAACATCAAAACCATATAAGGTTACTTGACATAGAAAGAATAAAACATGAGTTCTTCATTACCTAAATAGGTAAGAAGAAAGAATTGTTTTCTTGAAGGCTTTTGCTTTAAAAATGGGTTTTTGGAAATAAGAGAGTTTTGGTAGAAGAGATTTTCTTCTTACAAGAAGAGAGTTCTTGTAAGAGTATGGAGAGAGTGTTTAGAGAGAATTTTTGCATAAATTTCCTACTTGAGAAAGGTGTGAAGAAATAAGAAGAGGAGAGGTGGTATTTATAGAATTTTGTGGAGGGAATTAAGAGGTAGTTAAATAAAAGAAAAATAAATTAAAATAGAGAAAGGGGGAGGATGAATTGCACCGGTTTTGGTAGTGTAGGGGTCCTTTTGTACAATTTTCAATTAATTTGTGTAAGAAGAAGTGATATTTTGTAAGAAAGGTATGAGTAGATTTTTATGGGGAAAGAAAATATGAATAGTGTGAATTGTGTCATTTGTGAGAGTGATTAGAAATAAAGTAGAGAGAGTGAAATAGTAATGAATAGTAGAAAAGTACTATGAATAGTAGACTAGACAATTAAAGTACCGGTAGTAATAAAAATACGCGTAATAATGCGATATCTGTAATTTTTAGTTACCGAAAAATTCTAAAACTGATATTTTTGGAATCCTTGTATTTTTATGAATCTATTGGTATAAACGGAATATTTTTAATATTCCGGGCTCCGAGACACGATTTTCGAGAACCGATCCCATTTGAGTCCGAAGGACCCTCGAAATTCGCGAATCTGATACTTTTATGTTACCCTATATTATTACGAACTATTTTAAGCTATTGGCTTAATTTCGTTTTCTAGGGTTTGAAAACGTAGAATTACCGGATCTTAAACATTAGGGTTCGTTATAGGCTTTGTTGACTTTAGGGTTCCGGTTTGACTTTCGGTTTCATCAAGATATTCGTAAGATTATAAAATTTTTGAGTTTTGGTCGTTTTATATTGTTAGCTCGATATTTGTGGTTTCTCTTATTTTATTTGAGATTATTTAATAGTTTTTAGTTTTCGGAATTGTTTAACCGAGTCTAGAGAGATGAGTTGACTCAGTTTGACTGTTGGTAAAAACTTGAAATTTCTGATTCTGAAATTTACCAAAGGATTTAAGATCTTATCATTTCGTTTGTTAAGCGATATTTGGATATATCGTTTTGATTTATGTTTTAGGAATTGGGTAGATGATTTGATTGGCGTAGGACGTTGATTAAACCGGCAGTTGGACTTTATATTTTGTTTCAATGGTTCTCGTTTTCTCAATTCTAAGAAATTTCATTTTTTGATCTTATTTGGAATTAAGTTTCATTTCCGGTGGTTGACTCAGTCTAGAATTGGGTTTTTATCTTGAGTTGATTTTCGGGATTTGTATTTTGATATTAGGCTTCTAAGATTATTTTTAAGAATTATGAAATTTTCGGGGGTTTACAGACCTCCTGCTTCTTTTGAATGACAATGCTCAATAATATTAAGCTATTCAAATTCAGGCACACAACGTCTAATTGCTTGGTTAACACATTTTTTGAACAAATACGGTTCTTCCCAAAAATAGCTTTCACATCATGCAAAAACTTTTTCTTTGTTGATATGACAAATCATATGGAATGATTTTGCTAACCAAGTAATTGACGTAATCAGCATACTAAGCCAAATTTAGGATGTCTATTGCATGCAATTGTTCATCAGAAAACTTTTCATTGATAGGAATATCTAAACTATCAGATTCTAGTCTAGATAAATGATCAGCAATCACATTCTTAGTTTCCTTCTTATCCTTAATCTCAAGATCAAATTCTTGCAGCAATAATATCCATCTAATCAACCTTGGCTTTGTATTAGCTTTAGCAAATAAGTATTTCAAAGCAGCATGATCAGTGTATACTATGACTTTAGATCCTATCAGATAAGGCCTAAACTTGTCACAAGCAAATATAACAACAAGAAGCTCTTTCTCAGTTGTGGCATAGTTTCTTTGAGCCTTATTCAAAGTCCGACTAGCATAGTATATAACATGGAATAACTTACCTCTTCTCTGACCCAATACTGCTCCTACAACAAAGTCGCTAGCATCACATATAAGTTCAAAAGGCAGCTCCTAATCAGGCGCAATAATCACTGGGGTAGATGTGAGCTTTTCCTTTAATAAGTTAAACGCCTGCAAACAATTGTCATCAAAATCAAACACTGTGTCTTTCTCAAGAAGATTGCAAAGGGTTTAGAAATTTTTGAGAAGTCTTTAATAAATCTTCTATAAAAACCTGCATGTCCTAAAAAACTTCTAACTCCTTTAATAGTAGTGGGTGGTGGCAATTTCTCTATGATCTCAATTTTGTCCTTATCAACTTCAATTCCTCTAACTGAAACTTTATGACCTAACACAATCCCTTCTCTTACCATGAAATGATATTTTTCCCAATTTAAAATCAAATTTGTGTCTTTGCATCTTTGAAGAACACAAGTTAAGTTTTCTAAACATGCTTCAAAAGACTTTCCAAAAACAGAAAAATCATCCATAAAAATTTCAATAAAATTCTCAAGCATATCAGAAAAAATAGCCATCATACAACTTTGAAAAGTAGCAGGTGCATTGCAAAGACCAAAAGGCATCCTCCTAAAAGCAAAAGTGCCATAAGGACAAGTAAAAGTGGTTTTTTCTTGGTCATAAGGAGATATAGAAATTTGATTATAGCCAGAATAACCATCTAAAAAGCAATAATAATCATGCCCTGCAAGTTTTTCTAACATCTGATCAATGAAAGGGGGGGAAAGTGATCTTTTCTGGTGGCATCATTTAATTTCTATAATAATGCAAACTCTCCACCCAGTTACAGTACGAGTAGGAATTAAGTGATTTTCTTCATTTTTTACTACAGTCAAGTAGTTTCAGAATTTCCTTTTTTACTACCTCCTTAGGTGTTGGGTTAAGTCTCCTCTGTGGTTGAACTTTCGGTTTGTACTCAGCTTCCATCAAAATCTTATGAGTACAAATTATAGGGTTAATTCCCTTGATATCAGCAATAGTCCAACCAATTGCTTCTTTATGCTTCCTTAAAACTCCAAGCAGCTACTACTCTTGTTCGCCTGTCAAATAAGATGAAACAATTATTGGCAAAGTATCTCCTTCCTACAAAAACATATTTTAAATGTGAAGGAAGGGGTTTAAGCTCAAGATTTGGTGGCTGAATCAATGATGGTACTGGCTTGCTTTCACTAGTGCCTAGCTCCTCATAATATCTTCCTTTGAATTGGTGCACTTTCTCAACTTCTTCTTCTTGCCACATCACTCCAATTATCAAGATTTAAAACTTCCACAGTCTCTACACCTGCATTCTCTTCAATAGACTCAGAAATAAACTCATCAATAAATCAATAGTATAATAGGAACCTTTATCGAATCGTTTCATTGCATCATAAACATAAAGGTTACCTGATCATTTTCTACCCTTAAAGTGAGCTTACCTTGTTCCACATCAATTAATGCTTTACCGGTTGCAAGGAATGGTCTGCCAAGAATCATTGGGACTTCACGATCCTCATCCATTTCCAAGACTATAAGTCTACTGGAAATATGAACTTGCCAACCTTTACCAGAACGTTTTCAACAATACCATGTGGGTATTTGACACTTCTATCTGCAAGTTGCAAGGTGACATGAGTTTCTTTGCATTCTTCAAGTCCTAATTTCCTGAAAATGGATAGAGGCATAAGATTAATACTTGCACCAGAATCAATAAGTACTTTATCAAAATGAAATTTTCCTATAGTGCAAGGAATAGTAAAACTCCCTTGATCTCTTTGTTTGGTAGGCAAATGAGGTAGA
The DNA here is from genome assembly GCA_024138025.1 of Combretum micranthum. Taxonomy (NCBI): domain Eukaryota; kingdom Viridiplantae; phylum Streptophyta; class Magnoliopsida; order Myrtales; family Combretaceae; genus Combretum; species Combretum micranthum. The sequence goes on along the minus strand of JAMXBD010000812.1, from coordinate 484,248 downwards.
CTTTTTTGCAAAATCATGGAGCATTCTCCTATAAGCATCACTGGTTCATTTCCATCGATCCTTCTCTTCTTAGTAAGCAATTCTTTGATAAATTTTGCATATGAAGGCATTTCTTGAATCACTTCTAAGAATGGAATATTGATTTGCAACTTCTTGAAAACATCCAGAAACTTTGAGAATTGCTCTTCCAATTTTTGTTGCTTCAATCTTCCTAGAAAAGGAATAGATGGAACATAAGATCATACGTCTTGTGATTTTTGCACAGGTTCTTCCATCTTTTGTTTTCCTTTGTCTTTGACTGGAATCTCCTTGGTTTCTTGAACTTTTGACTCAGCGAATTCAACTTCCTTGCCACTTCTCAAAACAATTGCATTCACGGTTTTAGGATTTTCCTCAGTGTTGCTCGGTAGAGAACCAGATGGTCTATTACCAAGCTGACAAGTTGATGGAATTTCCCTTGAAGATATTGAATAATTGCATGCTGATTGTTGAGTGTGGTTTGAGTAGTTTGAATGAAAGTCTTTAACAATTCATCAATTGAAATTTGATTTTCCTGAGGTGGAGGTGGAGGCTGAGTATTTCTTATGGGACCTTGTCTTTGAAATCCAGGTGGGGGCTTGAAAACATTTGCATCATTCTTGTAAGAAAGATTTGGATGACTACGCCATTCTGGATTATAAGTATTTGAATATGGTCTATAATTAACCCTTTCAAAATTTCCAACATAGTTAAGTTGCTCTCCACTTGATGATGGTGTAATGCCATGAGGACAATCATAAACTGGATGTGGTTCTGAGCACAAGTCACAAGTAGCAACCTGATTAATATTCAAAGAACTAGATGCTAAAAGTTTACTCACTTGTGTAGCTAAAGCTGAAACTTGAGCAGTAAGTTATTGCATGGATTCACTATCTTGAACAGATTCTACCTTTGATCTTGTCCTTTCACAGCTCCAGTTGTGAGCACTTGATGTTAATCCTTCAATTAATGCACTAGCTTCATCATATGTTTTTCCCATGAGTGATCCTCCGGATGTAGCATCCACCAATGATCTCAAATTCTCATCTAGATTGAGATAGAAATTTTCAATCAAAAGATTATCCGGAAGTCCATGATGTGGGCATTTCCTTACTACTTCTTTGAATCTTTCCCAAGCTTCATATAATGATTCTCCAGGAAATTTTGTGAAGTTGGTGATCTCATTCCTTAGTCTGACAGTTCTAGCAGGAGGGAAAAATCTTTTCAAAAACTTTGTTGTCAAGTCTACCCATGAAGTAATTGATTCAGGTGCTTGAGAGTTGAACCATGCTAATGCTTTATCCCTTAGAGAGAAAGGAAAAAGCTGCATTCTAATGGCCTCATCTGTTACGCCATTAAGATTGACAGTGTTGCAATATTGGAGGAATTTGGCAATGTGTTCATCCGGTGTTTCATTTGGATATCCTCCAACTTGATGTGATTCACCCATCTGAATCAATGCTGGTTTAAGCTCAAAATTGTTGGCTTAAACTGCAGGTCTTCTCACAGCAGGACCTTGGACAGTTGGTACAGTGTAATCCCGAAGTGCTCTAACAGGTGCAGCTTAAATTTGATTGTTGTTTGGATCAATATTTCCCTCATTGTTTCTTGGTTCATTTCTGCCATTTCTTCTTGTCTTTTGCGGTTTTCTCTCCTCTGTTGATGCAAAGTTCTTTCAATTTCAGTATCTATTGGTAGAAGATCAGCACTTCTACTTCTTTGCATATAACCTGTAAAGAGGAAAGAAAACAATCAATTCTTCGGAAAAAAACACCTAAACTACTAGCAAAACTAAAAGTAATCTAATATTAATTTCAGTCCCCGGCAACGGCGCCAAAAACTTGATCTGACTGGAATGTGTATGTATATAATTTCATATACTACCAGCAAGTGTACTAGGTCTTGATCAAGTAATATGGAAGTGAGTTGAGTATTGTTCCCATAATGACTAAATTAACTACTAAATTGATATTAGTTTCTACTAATATTTAAGCAATCAAAGTGTATCAATTAACTAACTAATTCTATCTATATGAATGCAAAGAGATTGTGAGAAGTTATTTAAGATGAATGTGGGAAGGAACAGAATCCATCCTAATATTTACTAATCATGCTGAATTTATATTATATGAACAATTAGGATAATGGATATTTGTAAGAAATTGTTAAAACCTAAAATTATCAAGTTTTAGTGAATCATAAAATAATCTATTAGCTTCCGCTATACAAATTATCAATGGAATCTAATTTACAATCATAAATTTTCCAATTCTATAATCATCTAATATCATAAATTAACTTCTCCTAATTCCTTAGTGAGAAATTAAAATAAATATTGCATGAATCACAAAGAACAATTTCCAAATCAATATTAAACTTAATTGTTTCCACAATTGTTGTTTAATCTCAATTTATGAATTCCTATGAATCCTATTTCTTTTTCCAATTCATCAGAATTTTTATCAATTTAATTTCAATCAGAAATAAAATAGATAATTAGGATTCAATGCAAATATTCCATAATTCTAACAATCCTATAACATAAATTCAATAATCATTTTAGCAAAATTAGGATTTCATGACTTCCCACAAAGAAAGGTTTAGCTACTTATGGATGTTGATTCAACAATCAAATAATAATATGTAATTGATAACATTATGAACAAAAATTTCAGGTAAATGAATTGCATAAGAAAGAGAATAGATATCACCAATTCAAATATCGCAATCTTCAATTATAATTCTTGAAAGCTCAAATTCTCTTACAAATCTCTATGAAAATGCTAAGACTATTTTGTATACTGAAGTATTCTACTTTGCTTCTCCTTATTGTTTTTTTGTTGGAGGGGCGAGAACCCCTATTTATAGGAAAAATTTTGTGCAAAGCATTAAATGAAAATTGCAGTTTCACAATGTACGCCGGCAGTTACAGATCCTACGCCGGCGGCTTACAGACGGCGTAAATCAATTTTCTTCTTTGTGCGGGCAGCTTTCAACTTCGGTTACAAAGGTAGGCCGCTTCTACGCCGACGGCTTATATGTAGATCTAGCTGGTGTATTTGATGAGAATTGAAAGGTTGGGCCAATTTATAACGAAAGCTACCCCAAAGCCGGCGGCTTTGATGCCGGCCTAGATACTCCAGCATATTTGGTCTCTTCAATTGCCTTCAAGCATGTGTTGTCTATATGTTGCTTTAGATCTGTGGTCTACACTGTCTTAACGCCGGCGGCTTAGTAGTCGGCGTACGTTGTAACTCCTTTTACGCTGGTGACTTTTGAATTTTGAGCGGTCGGCCTTCATTGTATGCTGGCCTCTTCATCTTCTACGCCGGTAGCTTTAAGGCGGCGTAAGTTTGGTTGTGTCAATATCTTGCAAAGCTGGCAGTGTAAGCAACGACCTTTGGTGAGTGCATCATGTAAGCCGTCTAAACGCCGACAGCTTTGAAGTCTAAAATGCCGGCGTATCTTTGAATTTTTCCATTTTTCACTCCAAAGTTTCTTGTTTTGATTTCTTTGTCCAAATTAGACCTGAAACATGAATTTTAATCAAAACAAGTATCCATTCTAGCTCTTTTGAACATCAACAAGTTGTATATAATATGATCTTATCATATGACACAGATATTATGAAGATTTTAGTGTTGACGTGGCAGATTCTTTATAATAGAAAACAAATTCTTTATCCACATGCGCATCTGTATCATTTGCTAAAACAATCGCTCATCAATGGATAAGGCGAGTGCTCGAGTGTTGCATTAAGGATTAGGCTCAGCTGGAGTTGATAAAATGTAACAATCCACCGCAAGTTATATAAGACTTAGGAATTGTTACCACAACCGTTCCAAGGTCTCGTACAGATGCAAGACGTACCTTTATGACAATAGAATATATGAACTAATGGAGATAAATAGTTTAATTTGACATATTATAAGCATTAGGATATAAACCATTAGTCCACATAATTAAGTAAAAAAGTTCTAGGGGCATTCCCCTGCAAAATAATATCAAGCTTAGTAACAGTATTTTACAGTCATCCGATAAATAATAAGGTTTTCTATGGAAGTCTACACAAAATCGAACGTAGACTTCTAATGGAAACTCCTAATTTCTGTACCTACTCGGTAGGATGTCTCGACCTTAACCATATATAGGTATACTGTAATAAGAAAAAGCTATGTGGGCGTAAGCTACACTAGCTTAGTGAGTGAGTACTTCCATAAAGACATTTACAAGAAATCATTCAATCAAGTTAGTTAATTAATCGTATGGAATGCATCAATAACATGAACAAACAATCATATGATCAGCCAGAAATCATATGTGAATGGATTTACACCCTCCATTTAGGGTTAGCAGATTAACGAATACTGCGGTACTATCGTTGAATTAAAGTGCCGTTTATAGATCACAGGTAACCAACTTATGTCGTTTATGGATCACAATCAACCAACTTATGTCGTTTATGGATCAAGATAAACCAACTCATTTATGTCTTTATGGATCACGATCAACCAACTTTTAGCCGTTTAAGGATCACGGGTAACCAACATATGCTAATGCTCCATCCCCATCGTGAAGTGATTATGTCCGTATTAGTTTATCAATCTGAATAGTCATTAATACCAATTTCTTAAGTGATCAACAATTTCACAGACAATCACTCCTATAATACTCTAAACAAGCATAAGTTAATCACTCGATTTCGAAATTCTTAATGCCATTTCTCAACTCATCAATAAGCATATATAATCCCCCATAATTCCCATCATGTAATTCCATTTTTATCTTTTGTCTTATGATCTAGTGCAACTATTTGCTACAATCACAAGCAAGAAATGAAATTAGGAAGTAATACTCACTCGACCATTGGTCGCCGGTCTCTTAGTAATAGTAATCCAGTGGTAATGAATCATCGGGATCCAAGTCACTTAAACGAAAGAAATCCCAAATGAGTATTTTAACTCATATCTAATCCATTTTATTTCATAAAATTATTAAGTTCGTATTTCTCATCATTAATGGGAATTTCAACTTAAAACGACCATAACTTGGTCATTTTAACTCAGAATTCTGTAAATTATATACCGATTCCTATCTAAATCGAAAGATCTATCTAATTATTGTATAATATCTCAATTTTGAAAAATTTTAAGTCTTGAAAAGATCCAAACATATCTGGTCAGTATCCGAACTCCCATTTTCGAAATTGTTTTATGAGGAATTATGATAAATTTACTATCCATACCTAATATGCATGCAATATTAACAATTACGGTTATGAACGGTATGTTATGAGCTTCCTATATGTATGTTCTTGATGATATTCTATTAGAGAACATTTTTAGCAACTTTTACTTTACAAGATATCATGAATACTTAATCTAGCAAGTCTAGTTTTGAGTTCTAGACAAACCACACTTGTTTTAGAGATATTGCTTAACAAATTTTATTTATTCTTGCTAAAACTAAGTCTTTACCATATCTATTTTTTAAGGTCTTCATTTTTTCAACACAAATCCTCATTTTACACTTTGTTAACAAGTGTTTAAGTATTAACTATTCATAAATCCGAATTTTGTAGAAATAGTTTTTAAGTGATTTCTTTGAGGAAAACTCATTTGATACTTTAAAATTTAAGGCTCCATTATTTCTATCCCGTAAGGACTTCATTTCCTTAATAAAACTTCCGTTTTGAGTTTGAAAAATAGGTGTTTACATATCCTCTTTTCCTAGTTACGAATTTCATGTAACTATCCTAAGATTTAAATTTTCCATCTTGTAAATATTTCTTATTTGATAAATTTTTCTTAGTAGATCTACCATTAACTTACTAAAATAATTTTCTATTGTTATCTATTCCATAAGCTCTTCATTTTTCACATAAAAATCATGTTTTGGAGTTAAAAAATAGGTTTTCAAAATGCAACTCATTTTCTATCCGAATTTACAAAAGTTTGTTTTTATAAAACCAAATTTTTTCTTGAGCTTTTTTGCTCATCTTCATAAATATCCTAACTTTTAGAAATAATGAATCATTCATTTACATGAAACAAAAATCTTTATGACCATAATAAATGCATGAGATCTCCACTATCATGTAAAAGAATAAATGTTTAAAAGCTAGATCTAAGTGTAATGGTCATGTTAAATGCATGAAATGAAATATACTGCTTATAACAATGATGTAGTAGCAAGATTCCTACATGAACTCATCACTATATGAACATATATTATGATTATGAGGAAAACACAAGCTTTAATCACAAGATCCACAACTTGTGATGGCTTGATCTTCATGTTCTAGTGGTTTCATATCCCTAGCATGAAGCTTATAGGGATTTTTATGGATCCACACATGAATGACATAGCCATTACATGTCTTTGTGGTAGTATAGTTTAGATCTATACTTATTTAGGCTTTGTAAACAAGATGAGTTGAAGAAGAAAAATGTTGTGAGTGTGTGTATTGGGAGAGGAGTGTCACGGCAAGCTTGAGAGAAAAGAGAGAGTTTGTAAAATTTTTGCAAAAGTGAAATGAAGAAAGAGAAAGGAAGGCATAAAAGAATATATATAGGAAATTGAATTAGGGTTTGTGTGATTAAAATAAAGAATGAAAAATAAAACAATTGAGAGGGAAAGGGGAGGGGGCGCGCCGGCCTTAAAGGGAGAGAGAGGGAGAGAAATCATTTTTGTACAAAATTTTCAAATTAAATGTGTAGTAAAATGTATTGGAAAAGTAAATGTAAGAAATGCGATGTAATAAGGTAAGGCTTAATTGTAAGGATGTAAGAGTAGGGATATGACTTGTGAGTGTGAGTAGGGTGTGGGCTTGTAGTTGTTAATAGTAATGAATAGTAGATTAGACAATTAAGTTTTCGGTTAGTAAAGAAAGTACGATATAAAGGTGATAACTGTAATTTTTATAAACCGAAAAATTATAATAAATATATTTTTGAATTTCTTATTAAATTCCGGTCTTAATGAGTATTCCGGAATATTTGTGTAATTTCGAGTCCCGGGGGCCGGTTTTTTCAGAACTGATCCCGATCGAGTTCGAAACTGATAATTTCCCGAAAACTTATCTTTTTTATTTTTCAATATATTCTTTAGAACTATAATCTATATCAACTTGCTCTCAAAAGATCTTCGGTTTTATTCTCGGTGGAGCCGGACTTAGGGTTTCTAGCTTTCTTTCTAACCCTAGCTATTCTGGTTTAGGGTTTCGGTTTCCATTTTGCTCTCGAAGTCAAGCTTGGTTACAAAGAAAACCGGGGCTTACAATATCGCTTGGTGAATTAATATTAAGCATATCAAGTTTTGAAATTTTTATAATAAATTGTATCTTTACTACCATGTTGGAATATCTGAAACTTGTATGGTCACCTTTTAAATGGATTAACTAATTGCTAGACTTTTAATAAAATTGATTCATATACTTCACGAGTTGAGTCTCATTGCCTCGCTATTATACATTTAATAGGACAAGTGTATGGTAGTGGTGGTTGGCATAGTCAGTAATATCTGCACGTGACAAGTAGTAGCCGATAAGATCTATATATAATTGGTAGCATTTAGTAGTCGGTAAGGACTATAAATTCTTTAGTTGGCCATAATTAGCTGATATACCTAACCTCGAATGAAGGACGTAAATTCATTCAACATATGGTTCCTCAAAAACCATATGTCTTGCATGCTCATGTGTTTGTTGCATTTCAGTTGTTTCAATAATTAAACTTGTTTGGAGGTTTTTGTTTCGAGTATGCTAAACTGGGAATGTTCTCACTAAGCTCACAACGCTTACACCCTATAGATTTTTGTTTGTGCAGGAGAACTTACTTTTGTACCCACGATCTCCACTTATCCGTGTAAGGCATCTTTTGGAGCTTTTGGGGAAAATTCAATCACGGACTTAGATTGGACTTCCTTTAAAATCTTTTGGTGAAGTTATTTAAATTTATTGTAAAGAATTAGTGTTATGTTTCAATCCTTAAACTATGTTTAGTGGGGAAATGCCCCTAAGACATTTGTAAATGAACTTATGGACTATATTATGTGGGTTAATGTTTATCTAGATTCTTGTATGATTTACATTACTTGCTTAAATCACATTTCCCACTGGTATCTCCAATTACCGTGTTATAAGCCTTACACATAATATCGAGACTTTCACGTGACTAAGGTAGTCATTCTTAAGTCTTAGTATTGTATGTGGCAGACTGCCACATTTAAGGAATCCCTTGGAGTTTAAGTTGGTATCGGAGCAACAAGTTTAGGAGAATAAGGTAATAGGAATGAATCTAGAAAAGAAAAAGGAAAGATAAAAAAATTAAGTAAATAAGCCTTAGATCTAGATAAGTTAGAAAAGTTTAGAAATTTTTGTTTTTTCAAAAAGGCTAATGACCTTTCTTGTATGTTATAGCTTACACTTGGAGAAGTTAGGGTGAAGGCTCAGTACCTGACCATGAGAAGTGATGAGACCTTTGTGGATTATTGACAAAAAGTTAAGCTTTTATGTGAAGACTTTGCGCTTGTAGGATGCCCTAAGTCTGCCCGCAAAATGTACAAAATGCGAAGGAGAGGACTACGTGATACCATGTGGGATCATGTTATTAATGGTATAAGGTATGATACCCAAAGGCACACGAATTAGACGGATATGGAGGTCATCTATGGCATGGAATGACTCATGGGTTACTATTACAATACTCCCATGCTCCAGGAAGCCACATTTATCTTCTGAAATGACAGACACCCGATTTTTCCTGACTTTAGAACTTGGAACTCTTTGGGCCTGGTGTACATTTATGCCCATGATGAGCTCACCGACCACACTGAATGGGCTGAGCTGATGAAGAGTCCTATTTCTATTTGGTATGGAGTATATCGAAATGTGCAACCACATCTCGATGAGCCAACCTTGACACAGCCACAAGATGCAGATTGGGGTGAATATGTAGGATTGGAAGGAAACATAGAAGGAGTGGAAGAAAAAGAGGAGGAAGAAGAGGAAGATCCAGAAGAGGATAAAGAAGTAGGTCAAGAAGTGGAACCCATGGTGCCACGAACAGATCACCTTTGGGATGATCCCATCTTCGACCCCCATGGAGTTGATCATAATTCCGGATGGTATGCTGGCCTAGCTTCGAATACAAGTGCCTTTTGTAGAAGATGGTCTCGTACCCCCATGCCGAGAGATCAAGCCGATGATGTGATGATGGTTGAGTTCGATGATGAAAATGCACCACAAAGAACCCGTGAGCAAGGAAGACCTAACACATCAAGGATTTGTCCCTTTAACAAGGGTAAGAGGATGATTGTATGAAACTACTTGAGGAAATTCATAGGCCCAGGATGACTCCAAGCCCCGACCATCATGCCATGAACCTATCCCCATGAAAAGTTAATTGAAGAAAACTTGAAGAATGAAGGAACGAAGTAATGACCCGAGCACATCTCGAAAGTCCAAATCAAATTTTGTAACAAGATCGGCCTAGGCTATAGGATCGATTAGAAATTTAGCTTATGTTTTCGGAAAAGTGTTTTGTGTTTGTTATGTTTGTGATTTTCCGTTGTAAGCTTTGGTTGTTGATTTCTCTTATGTACGGTTCTCGTACCCCCTAGATGTTTTCAATTTAATGAAAATTTCTGGTTTGAAAAATTTTGATTTCCTGATTTGATTATTTAAACTTCTTTTGTGAATTTGAAATATTCTCTATCATGTTAGAATTTTAGAAATTTTCGTAATTCAACACTTAAAAAGACTTAATTATTGAAACTTAAGTAACTAAAAATTTAAATAGCCGACCTAGATGAGGATGTGCAAGAGAACGATGTGCATCAAATGATCCACCAAATAAAGGAAGTCAACAAGTAGCATGTCCGGTAGTTCTACCCCTAATCCTCAGGGCGATCTTCAGGCCACACTTGGACAGTTGGCCTAGATTCTGTATGTCTTGGTGCAACAACAAAACATAAATATACTAGCACCATCACCAGCGCAAGTACCCCTTTTGCAAGCACCACAAGCATCTGTTGAAGGATTGGCATCATATGATGTTCATTTTCATACTGTGCCTTTGCCGCCACTGCCACCACCGCTACCGCCACCACCTTGACCATAAAACTTCGCTCCCATATTTCATTAAGAGCAATTGCTACTTTACTGGAGCATTTAGGAAGCTGGATGAAGCTAAGGATTGGTTGTCACAAATAGAGAGATCTTTTGTTGCATATGAAGTGCCACACCACCTCCGTTTAAGCTACGAAACATATATGTTGAGGTTCAATGCTAGGATTTGGTAGGAGTCGAAAAGTCACGAGTTGCCACCACCCGTCACTTGGGACATATTCATAAATGACTTTTTAGAGAATTACTCTCCAGGAAGTTTAAGAGTGAGATACAATGCTGACTTCTTATACATATCTTAGAAAGGAAGGATGGTGGAACAATACAAGACGGAGTTTAATAGACTTCCGCAGTATGCCCCTAAGTCCTATAAGTATACTAAGGAGCTAAAGTGGCAAGTGATCCTGAATGGATTAGATGAAGACCTAAGGATGAGACTGGAAGAGTTTAACATTCGGACTTTTAGAGAACTAGTGGAAGAGCCGGAATCATTGAGGGAGCAAAGAAAAGGAAGGCTATAGCTCCAGAGAAAAAGTTATTTGTTTTTGGAAGACATTCTAGGATGGGACCAGCTCAAGTTCCTCTTCCAAGAGGTTCAAACCTATTGGTAGCTTTAAAAGAAACATTAGTGGAAGGAAAGAGCCCTCAAAAGCAACTGTAACTTGCTAGAAGTGCAAGGATGCGCACTATCTGAATATATGCCTCCTGTTGCAAAACAAGTGCTACTTTTGTGGCGATCCCAACCATAAGATTCAAGATTGTCCAAAGAAGGCTTCTACAACTTGCTTCGTGTGCAAAGAGACCGGACATTTTGCCAATGAATGTCCCCAAAGAAAGACAGTATTGATTTGATCATTATGAGCTTTAGGAGGCCCTACTCCTATGAAAAGTGGAAGCAGAAATGGAAGCCGCCCAGCATCATCCATGCATGGGCTAATGATTTATAACCTTGAGGGACAATGGCTCTATGAAGAGGCCGAGGCGGATGGAGTGGAGTTAGCTGCACTTGACAACGAAGAAGATTATGATTGTGGTCTAGTTACAAGTTAGCCTTAATCCCTAAATATCTACTTATCTTATATTTGTTAAGTATAAAATGTTAGATATCAAGTATAGTCAATACAGATAGATGCATAGGAAACACCATAAAAATATAAGATTAGTAACCCATGTGTCTTGAACACAGGAACCATACAAGTAGGAGACCAAACCGCTTATACCTTTTTGACACCGGTGTGACACATTCATTTATCGCTGCTGGTTTAGCTAAGAAGACCTAATTGCCAATAATCACAACTACAACTAGCTTTCACATAAAGACCCCCACGTTTAGCGTGATAACTATGAGAGAAGTGTTAGGATTTGTCCCATGAAAATACAAAGACATGATGCCACCACCGATGTCGTAATAGTGGAAATCAATAAATATGAGGTGATTCTAGGAATGAGTTGGTTATCTTCGGTGGAAGCCACAGTGGGTTATATAAACAAAATGGAAAGAAAGTTGCATTTATGGGAGAATCCAAGACTTCTAGAAAGTATGAGTTAAGCTCATTTGAGTTGATCGAAGAAGTCGAAGAAGGAGTTGAAAGTTACGTAGGGAATACGGAAGAAGACAAGCAACAACCTAACATTGACAAATCGCCATTGTTAATGAGTTTTTCGACATTTTTCCAGAATTGTTACCTAGGTTACGTCTGAAGTGAGAAACAGATTTCAAGATTGATTTGATGGCAAATACGGAACCCTTATCAAAGGCACCGTACAGAATGGCACCTATTGAGCTCAAGGAACTTAAGAAACAACTATAGGAGTTACTTGATCAAGGATTCATCGGACTAAGTGTATCACCTTAGGGAGCTTAGTGTTGTTTGTAAAGAAAAAGAATGGGTCTATGAAGCTATGTATTGACTACTGGGAACTTAACAAAGTTACCATCAAGAACAGGGATCCGTTGCTATGGATTAACGATCTCTTCGACCAGTTTCATGGAGTAAGTGTGTTCTCACACATCGATTTGTGATCAGATACCCTCAACTACGGATTAGACCCGAAGATGTGTCAAAGACCACTTTTAGAACTCGGTATGGACATTATGAGTTCTTAGTAATGTCGTTTGGATTGACCAATGCACCAGTAGCTTTTATGGACTTGATGAATTGTGTCTATAAGCCACTCTTGGATAAGTGCGTAATTATCTTCATCGATGATATTTTAGTCTATTCTAAAACACGAGAACACCATGAAGAACATTAAAGGATGGCATGATAAACATTGAGGGAGCACAAGTTATATGCCAAGTTGTCTAAGTGTGACTTTTGGTTGGATCAGGTATCTTTCCTAGGACATGTTGTATTGGGAAATGGAATATCAGTAGATTCTGAGAAGATCAAAGTCGTGATGGAGTGGAAACAACTGCAAATGGTGACTAAGGTTAGAAGTTTTCTTAGATTCGCTGGCTATTATAGAAAGTTTGTGCAAAATTTCTCAAAGATAGCCAAGCGACTAACTTAGTTAACCCAGAAGAACGAAAAGTTTGTATGAAATGAAAAGCGGAAGCAAAGTTTCCAAAAATTAAAGCAATGTTTGGTATTCGTTCCAATCCTGACTTTACCAAATCCCAAAAAGCCATATACGGTCCATAGCAATGCATCAAGAAATGGCTTAAGATGTGTCCTTATGCAAGAAGGAAAGGTGATTGCATCTGCTTCACGATAGTTAAGGCTATATGAGCAGAACTATCCGACGCATGATCTTGAGTTAGCCGCGATTGTTTTTGCCATCAAGCTTTGCAGACACTACCTCTATGGATAGCAATGTGAGATATATATGGACCATAAAAAGCTGGAAATATTTGTTTACTCAAAAGGAATTGAATATGTGGCAGAGGAGATGGTTAAAACTCATAAAGGACTATGATCTCGAAATAAACTAATATCCCAGATGAATGGATGTGGTGGTGGATGCCTTGAGTCGAAAGGACCATGAAGAAGTTGCCGCCATGCTTATTACTTAGAAGGAGTTAGTAAAAGAATTTGAATGGCTAAGTATTGAATTTGTGGGACAAAGTGTGGAAGTAGAAATTTCTAACTTGGTTATGAAGCCAACTTTAATAGATAGGTCAAGGAAGCGCGACGGTATGATGAGACAATTGAGAAAATGAAGCAAGAGGTTCAAGAAGGGAAATATGTTGATTTTGAGATAGATGAGGAAGATTTAGTAAGAATGAAAGGAAGATTGTGTGTACCAGACAATAAGGAGATGAAAAAGGAAATTATGGGTGAAGCTCATAATTAGAGATACACCATGCATCCCGATGGGACTAAGATATACTAAGATCTCAAGAGTCACTATTGGTGGAATGGAATGAAAAGAGACGTGGATAAATTTGTAATGAAGTGCCTACATGTCAGCAAGTAAAGATCAAGCACCAAGATAAGTAGGATTTTGAAACCATTGACCATACCAGAATGGAAACAAGATCCAGTTACGATGGACTTTGTTGGTGGTCTACCCCAAGCATCAGCTGGATATGACAACATATGGGTCATAGTGGATCAACTTACCAGGTCGGCACACTTCATACCTATCAACATGACCTATTCAATGTACAAACTTGCACGGCTATATGTAAAGGAGATTGTAACATTACATGGAGTTCCAGTGGGAATCGTGTCAAATCAAGACCCCCCGATTTGTGTCAAAATTCTAGATAAGTCTACAAGAGTGCATGGGGACTAAGTTACGTTTCAGTACGGCTTATCATCCACAAATCGATGGATAGTCAGAGCAAACTATTCAGACCTTGGAGGATATGTTGTAAGCATGTGTTGTGGAGTTCAAAGGTAACTGGGAAGCGCACTTGCCTTTGGTTGAATTCGCTTTCAACAATGGTTACCATTCAACCATCAAGATGTTACCTTATGAAGCTTTATATAGATGAAAATGCAGATCACCTCTATTTTGGGATTATGTGGAGAAGTTAGCCATCGAACCTGACCTTATCCAAGATGCTGTGAACAAGGTTAGAGTCATTCAACAAAGGATGAAATAAGCCTAGGATAGGCAAAAGAGTTTAGCAGATCAATAGCGTCGAGTTCTTGAATTTGACATCGGGGATCATGTATACTTAAAGGTAAGTCCTATAAAGAGTATCCATCATGTATGGGCTCCAAGAAAGCTAAGCCAAAGATATATTGGACCATTCAAGATTCTTGAAAAGGCCTCTTGCTTGGTATTACCACCAAATTTGTCAGGAACACACAATGTGTTTAATGTTTCAGTGCTAAGAAAACATATAGGTAACCCCGATCGGATCATAGAGCTCAAACTGGTGCGATTGAAGGAAAATTTGACCTATGAAGAGCACCCAATTCAAATCTTAGATCAAAAAGTTCAAAAGTTAAGAAACAAGGAGTCCGATATGTCAAAGTCTTATGGAAGAATCATTCATACAAGGAAGCTACCTGGGAAGCCAAGGATGAGATTCGAAAGAAGTACCTAAGCCTTTTCGAGGAACCTGGTACGAACATCAAGTTTTGAGGAAAAAACTTTTATTAAAGGGAGTAGGTTGTAAACCCTTGAATTTCATGCTAAGTTTATGCTTAAACCTTGGAATTAGAGATCAATTGGAAACCTTAAAAGTCAACAAATGCTACAACATACCCTAGTATTTAGATCCGGCAATACCGCACTCTTAACCTTGAAACAATAAAATGGAGAAAATCATGGAATATGATTCGTAATAATATAAGGAAGCCTAAAAAGATTAGATCCGTCAAAATTTAATTTGTTCCAGACCCGAACAGGATGAGTTTTCAAAAAATGTGTCTCGAGGCTCGAAATAGTGAAAATATTTCGATGACACCATTAGATTCGTAATAATATAAAGATTTCAAAATTTTCAATTTTATAATTTTTGGATAGCTAAAAATATTAGATATCGCATTTATACGCGTATTTTCTTTACTGCCGGTAGATTATTAGTCTTATTTACTATTCATTGTCATGTTTTACTATTCATTACTATTCATCTATCTTTATTTTCTCTTACTACCTATACACCTATTTCTTACTTTTTTTCTTTCCAATACAACTTCATACCTCTCATATCTCACATCTTAATCACTTTTCATTAATAAAAACACAAAAGATAAATAAAATTAAATTCACTCTCTCTCTTTCTCTCTCTTTGGTGTCGATTTTCCCCCTCCTCTTTCTCTATAATTTTATTTTTCAATTTATTTTATTACATATAATTTTCCTCCACAAAACTCTATAAATACACCATATCTCTCTATTTCTTTTACACTTCTCATTTATCATACTAAAACTCTACCAAAATCACTCCACAAAAATCCTCTCCACAAATTTCTCTCTACCACTTTTTCTTCTTATAACCACTAGGTCGTTATCCTAAACCTTCTTCATGTTCATGTAACTTAGTATGAGCTTAGTGTATGTTTTCTAAAAACCCATAGAGGTTAAGAAAGTAACAATAGGTTCATACTTTGTTCTTGTTCATAGATACATTCTTATATTTTTAGATTGTTAATAGATTATTTCTTATGTTCATGTAACTTAGTATAAACATAGTGTGTGCTTTCTAAAAACCCATAGAGGTTAAGAAAGCAACATTATGATCATGTTTTGTTCTTGTCCATACATTATGTTTTATTATTATTGTCACGCCCCGTAGGGTATCCTAAGCATAACAGCCCACCACATACTAAATAAGACTCTCGAGTTTCCTACCCGAGCCCTTCAGGAGTCTTAAGTAGATGTAAAGCGTTCCTTTACGACAATAGAATACTTCAACAAATGGAGTTAAACAGTTTAATGTGGCATTCATTGGCCATAGATAATAAATCAAAACACATAATTATAGTTTACAAAATCTAAGGGGCATTCCCCCGCAAAATAATAACGAGTCCGTTACAGTCATCCAGAGTCCTTAGTTTCCGACGGAAGTCTATACAAAAGGAATGAAGTAAACTTCTATGGGAAACTCCTATCTCCGGTACCTGTGCTGTGTCATTGCGTCGGTCTAAGCCATATAAACTCATGCTGCAATAGATAAAAACTATGGGGGCGTAAGCTAACTAGCTTAGTGAATAATAACTTCCATAACACAATTATGTACAATTCATTCAAACAAGTGATTATTCAAGCAAGTGTATGCATCAAACAAATGAGTTCACAAACATATGACCAACCGGAAATCATATGTGGATGGACTTACGCCCTCCATCCTGGGTTAGCAGATTAACGAATCCTGCGGTACGATGCCGTTTAAGCTCACGGTCAACTAACAATATTTCGTTTTATGGATCATGATTAACCAACAAATTCGTTTTATGGATCACGATTAACCAATATATTCGTTTTATGGATCACGAAAAACCAACCAATGCAAATGCTCCTTCCCATTGTGATATGAATGAGTCCAATTACAATTGAAGTCGGATATACATTAGTTCAATTCTTTTAGGTGACCAACAAGTATTCTCAAACATTCAATGAAGAGTACTAGCTAATCAGTCAATAGCTTAACACTCGGTTTCGATATTTCTTAAGTTCCATTCACATATCAACAGCAGATAACTATACAATTCTCATATACCCCATCATGCATATCCATTTTATCTTTGCCTACACCACTAGTGCTACTACATTACAATCACAACATTAATTGAGAGTGGAAGTAAAACTCACTCGGCCATTGGACGCCGGTCTCTCTAGTAGTAATAATTGGGCGGTAAGGTGTCGTCCTGCTCGGGATCACCTACCAAGTAAGAATAATCCTAATGAGATTCTCATCATGTAGCTAATCCAAACTATGCATCTAGACTAGATGAATTCGGAATTCTCGCTATTTGCGGAAGTTCCGACTTAAAACGGCCATAACTTGGTCATTTTAACTCGGAATTTCGCAAACTTTATATCGATCTCTATCTACTTCGAAAGATCTATCTATTTCTAATATTAAATTCAAGTTTTGAAATTAGTAAGGCCACAGAACAGTGGGATCAGTTCTGTTCTGCCCCTTTCTCAATTCCGAAAAATTGTCTCGCTTTTGATAAAAAAAATGTTCCTAGTTAATGATTCATAGATGATTGGTACGGAAATGAATTCCTAGCATGAATGCCATGTAATGAACTCAATATATGCCTGGTCATGATGATTTTGTTATAATAAACTCTTATGAACTCCCAAGTGTTAGAAAATTCCATAAAGGTTATTTCTAAGAAACCATTCTTCCACTTTACACTCCTTGGGGTTTCTTTGATTTTTAATTTTGTAATTCACTTGTTATCTAAATAAAAATGAGTTCCTAAAGTCTATATTAATCATGGCCTTCATTCATGCATAAAAATTCCCATTTTCCATTTGGTAAACATGTCTTTAAACAAGCTTCTTGTAAAAATCCGAATTTTGAAATTTCATTTTCTTGCATTTTTCTTATGGAAAACTTGTCTAATGAATTAAAAAGTGAAGTTCCAATATATATATTATCTAAGGACTTCATTTAGCTTATAAAATATCCAATTTAGACTTAGATACTAAGTGTTCTTGTAGGCATGAACCTATTTAACTATTAATCAACATATCCATATTTTTCATTCTAACTTTACTCCTTGTTTTTACATTCTTATCATGCCTAACTCATCCATGCTTATGAAAATCATTCCTTCAATATACCTATTATACATACCTTTCATTTTTCTTGTGAAACATGAGTTTAAAAGTGATTTTGGTGGTTTTTAAAGTAGGGTTTCAATTTCATCCGAATTTCCAACATTTCATATTTGACAAAACCTTTCCTTTTTCAATGTTCTTGCCTTCTATATACGAATATCTACTATCTAACATCTCTATACATATACAAGACTACATTTTTATGATCATCAATGCATGGAAATAAAAATAACTTTATGATCATACATGTACAAGAAGTTGTGGATGTCTAAACTTTAGATCTACTAAATATAATGCATGAATCATAGATCTCATGGCATGAACATCAATATATATGCAAGATCTCTACTTTACATGCATGAACAATATGATATTTCAACCAAAACTCTTCTAAATACTAGATCCACTTCTTGTGATGGCTTGAGATTCTTGTAGTAGTGTTTTCATGTCCCTTGCTCATGCTCATTGGGATTTAAATGAGAAAACACACAAGAATGATCTTGCCATTACAAGATTAGGAAGGATCAAAGCTTAAATACACCTACCAAAGGAGTCTTGAAGGAGAAAAAGAGAAGAAACAAGTTGGAAATGTGAGAGTGGGGGAGGGGAAGGCTCACGGCACCAATGGAGAAGAAAGGGAGAGTTTTCTCTTTTGAAAAAAAATGAAACAAGTGAAAATGAAGAGAGAGAGAGAGAAAAATGTGTTTATATATGAAGGCATTAGGGTTTATTAATGAATAATAATTGCAAAAATAAATCAAATGAGGGAAAAATAAAAGAGGGGGGGCGCCGGCCACTTCAAGTGTGTGTGTGTGTGTTGAAAAATTGATATTTTGTAATTTAGTAAATTAAAATGTAATAAATGTGATAATTATTTAAGAGACAAAATTTCTTGGAAAAGAAAATTGAAATGAGTAGTTGTAAGGATGTAAGAATAGGGTATGGGTAGTGTGTAGTATAGGTTGTACTTGTGAATAGTAGACAAGACATCTACTTTACCGGTTGTATCGAAAACACGGGAAAATATATAACTGTAATTTTTATAGCTCGGAAAATTATAAAATTGATATTTTGGAATCCTTATAAAATTACGGTTCTAATGAATATTCCGAAACATTTTTCTGAATCCGTGGTCAGGGGCACGCTTTTCCGTAATTGAGCTCGGGAAGGCCCCGAATTGAAAAATTCCCGAATTTAAAACTTTCAAAGGTTTAAAATGTACTTTAAAACAATAATTCAACTTCATTTACTTTATAAAATTTCTTTTATTATGAAACCGAAGGAAAGCCAGATTTAGGGTCCCTAGGCTTCACTCACTAGACTCAAATTGGACCGGATTAGGGTTTCGTTTTCAACTCTCGGGGTTTCTTGACTACTGAGAATACCGGGGTTTACAATTATGCTTTTATTATTATGCTCGTATTATATTTTGCTCTTATTATTGATATTGTTATGCTTTTTTTCTTTTTCTTTCTTTTCTTTTTCTTTTTCTTTTCTTTTTCTTTTTGGGACTAGTCTATTCTTAGTCTCGGATTGCCTTGATGAAGCTAAGACTTCCAATACTTAACCATATTATTGTGCTTATATTGCTTTTTATATATATCTTTATCTTATTATGTGATTTTATTCTCTTTCTTATTACTATATATTCATAAACATGCATGAACATGTTGATATTGTCTCAACAAAAATAAAAAAAAATGAGTTTTCTTAAATGAAGAAAAATAAAAACTCTCTTTAAAGATAAATTTTTGCGACTTAGGAAATGATTTTTCCATAAAAACTTAAAGTTTTATCTTAACAAATCTTTTCCAAAATCTAGATAGGTCCATCACAAGTTTTTAGTTATAGTAGTACATTGGATTTCATCAAAAAATAAACAAAGTAGATTTATCACACACACTCCTTTTAAACCAATAAAATAAGAAGGTTTCTTTAAAACTCAATATTACTTATTCCTTAGTTGACAAACGTTTTCTTAAACCTATTTGTGAGGTTCTCACCAATACTCTAAAATACTAAGAACTAGACATGTTGTAAACCCGGGAATTTTTCACATTAGTACCCGACTTTATAATAGATCGTATAAACTAGATAATAGATTTAATTCTGATTGAAGTCTAATAATAGAATAATATTTAGATTTTGGATAAATGAAAGATTTAGGAACCGAATAAAGAAATTCTTTAACCTGAGTTAGTACCGAAAATGAGATTTTGTATCTTGAATAACTAATTCAAGATATGATCTAAAATCTAGACCCGAAAACCTAGTATACAAATAGATTTAGATAGAAAAAAATGAATATAAAGATTAAATGATTGTTTTTTATCCCGATAATGATACAAGACTAGAATAACGAGTAGTAATGAGTTTATATTTAGACTTAAACCCTAATTTTGAGATCCCTAGTTAAATTTAAAAGCTACTAATAAGAATTTATGTTCAGTATCAAAACTAAGGAAATAAATATAGTTTAATTTCTGTATTAAGCCCAATGTTGCATAAATAACTATTTATGCTTCTAAACAGAAAACAGTAATCCAAAAATGAACTGTTAAGATTTTAAATACACAACGAAAATATAAACTGATAAATAACTCAAAATCTAGACTTCAAATAAATAATCAGATCACGCTATTGTTCTAAACCCAGTTTTCTTAAGCTATCGGAGCCTGAAACAAAAATTGACCCAATGAGCTTAAGAAATCCAAATTGCGGGAGATAAAAATATACGAATAATTAACTACGTATATATATAACCTAAATTTGTGGTATTTGAAAATCTAAGTGTTTTATACAACTTTATACCCATATTTTTGTACGAAAACTTCCAAATATTAGCTAATCAAAACCTGTATAACCCGTATAATTAACTCAAAATATAATTAAATAAATAAATTAATATATATATATACATTTGGGCTGCTGTTTTTCGGTGAGAATTGCGGCTGAGTTGGTACGAGTTGAAGAAGAAGAAAAGAGCTGGATTTGATTCAAATAATGCACCAAATTTTCCACAAAAATCAACCACCCACACCAATCACAAGCTGCCAAGTCCTCCAAGTAATAAATGCAATGAAAACAACTGCAAAATGAAGAGAAACTCGGAGGAAAACGAAGGAGAAATAGCCGTAACCTCTCCTTCTCTCTTTTATATATATGTGTGTTTATTAACCATAATGGAGAAGCAAACAAACTTCATAATTCCTCACCTCTTCCAGTACGAAATCAGTTCTAAAACAACCACCAAAATCCTAAGAAACATAAAACTATCTTAGGAACATATTAAACACAAACACAAGCTTCGGATTTCATCGAACGAGCTCTAACGAGGTAAAACTTCAAAACCCTAGTTTTACTTTCACAAAATCGAAATCTATATATTTATGTTTTTAAACGTGTTAAAAGTTGTTATATCCTTTATATGATATATAAACTCTTAGAAGTAGTTTAAGTATGATTCTAACGTATAAAAATCAAAGAAAAAGAATCGAACCGAGGAAGAAGATGATGAACAGTGCAAAGCTGCCTCAAGGCCGGCAGTATAAACGTTGTACGCCGGCGGCTTACGTTGATAGGCCGGCGGCTTATAGGCGGCTTACACTCAAACAGAGGCTACGTAAAATAATTTTCACGTAAAGATTCAATATAAGCCGGTTACCTGGGAATCTAAGCTGCGGCGTATGGCCGGCGTACGTTGTAAGCTGGCAGCTTTCAACACCGGTGCTTTCGATACGAAATTTTTCTTCAAAATGATTTACACCGGCACCTGGAGATGTAAGCCGACGGCCTTGAGCCGGTTACAGCTAAAATTTTCCAACAAAAATTTTCTGACCTAAACCGAATTTATATATATATATAATATATTTACTAAGTATGTATATATGTATGTCATGTAAATATGTTTTAGATAGTGACTATAATACAAGTATTTAAGTCTATTTAGAATTAACGTCTATTAACTTTTGAAACCCTAGAATTAAGAAAATATTTAGTATTAGTTAAACTATTATTAGTCTAATATTTGTTTTAACAAATAAAATATATAAGAATGGAAATTGAAATAAGTTAATTTCCAAAGCAATGTGACTTCTAAAAATAACCAAACAATTATGTGAGATTAAATAGGAAAAATGCGACGATATTAAGTTTTAATATCGAGTCTAAGACACTAATCACGTATAGGGATTTAGCTAGATGGTATTGATGAATATTTTGTTTAAATAGGTGAATTTGACTCATTAGAAGATCTACCAGTGGATTACTACGACTGAGTCGGTATGAGCAGGTGAGTAATTCAGTCATATTGTACTGGTTGTGATTGTAAATAGGCGAATATGTAATGCAAGATAAACAAATGAGTGTTTGTTGAAAGTATGATGTGATCTGATTGTGTGATTGCTAAAATATCTTTATACAAGCGATAACGCAATGGTTGGTGTTGTGCAGTAGTATACTGATGATTGTGTGTAATGTATGGTCACCTGAAAATCGATTAAGAATTCTGGACTTAACAAAATAATATGAACATGCGTTGCACTAATTGCATTCTTGCATCTATGGTTGTGACAGTCTGCTACGTATTAATATTTCGGATCTCTGTTTTTGCTTGGTTGATCCAATGTGTGAGTCTTCCAAGGTTCTCTTTGGTCTGGCGGTCCTATGAGGAACTAAACGGCACCGAAGAACGTTGCCCGTAGAATCGCTTTGAAATAATTAATACTTAGGGAGTTTCTAAGGGGATTACAGGAGATGGTTTGTGCAAGCCACTATATGCAAAGTGATAACATTAAAACGAGAAATCGTTGATTCTCCTGTGTACTTAGTCTCTCCTGGGCAGGTGGGTCATTGAATGCTGGTTCTTCAACCCATTAAAAAGAGGGCGTAAATCTTTTCCTGTTTGGATTCTAGATCATCCAAACTTGTATCTGTACATATGGTTGAGTGCTTGCAGTGCATATGATTTGTTAATGACTTGTGTGATGTATGGTATGTCTGGTTATTCACTGAGCTGTGGTTTCGCTCATACTCTACAGTCTTTTCAGGTTTATTTTACGACCTTGGTTAGTTACATCCAGGAATATGGCTCCGGTAAGGGCTTTGAAGCTAGAAGTCTACAGATCTATTTTAGTTTAATGGTTATGTACTATTAGAGTAGGTTATTTAGTTGTATGTTACAAAGGAGCTATATGGTTTGTAATAGTTTGTAATTGTTATTCACTAAATCATTTCTCTCATAAATTTATTATTTCTTATCAAGCAACTTAAAAGATCCTGTTGTTTTGAAAACCTGTCATTCTCTGAAAGTAATCTAGTGATAATATTCAAGTGTAACTTGTTTATTACTACTAGGGTACCCTCGGGGCGTGACACATGTTTTACAAGATCATCTAAAATTAACCTTATAGGAACAAATCTTACTAAGGAAATAAAATTAGTAAATAACTTAAAAAATTAATATTATTTAATTAAAGTGGATCTAACTTTGGAAAAATTAAAAACATATAAAATGATAAGTAACTATTTCAAGTAATTTTTGTCACTTCCAATAAATACTTAGAGAAACTTCACTTTTCAACCACTATAAATAAAATTGGTAGAAATCTTTAAAAAACTAAATTTATTTTTGGAAAATTAAATTATTCTCAAAAAGTTAAGAAATGAAGTTAAAAGAAGAAACACTCAATTATAATAATTTAAGAAATTTTTCCAACAAACTAAAGTGAAGTTTCAAATCTTAACTCTTTCCAACTTTTAAGATACATGGCTTTACAAAACAATCATTATTGAGACAATACCACAAATTCATGCATATAATATGAGTCTCTCTCTCTCTCTCTCTAAATATATATATATGTATTCAAAGAATTTTTCAACTATACAAATACCTATATTTTTGTATAAGGATTTTTGGATGGAGAAAAGTTAAAAAAATTGCATATTGAAGGTTGGGATTTTTGTGGTGATTATGTACCTTGTTGTTTCGAGGCCTAAACAAATTTTTTATGACAAAAATAACCCTAGAAAAGGATAGATCTTTTCGAGTAGGTAAAAACGGTATATAGATGTGAAATTTAGTTAAAATGAGCAAGTTATAGCCATTTTAAGTTGAAATTTCCACTAATTTTATCTCAACTAGAAACTAGAGTTAGAAAATTTGAGTAGGATTTCCATAGAATACTCATTTTGGGTATTTCCTTTGTTTAGGAAACAAAGTTGATGACGTTTACTACCCCAAGGATTATTTTGATTAAGAGAGCTACCATCGCGACATGGCCTAGTAAGTTAACTTTCCCTTATTTTACAATACTCATGTTTGTGCTTATAGTTTGGTGGCACTAGAAATAGGGAAAGATAAAATGGGAAAGTGCATGTGATTTATATCTCTTGGTACATTAATATTAAGCATATCGAGTTTTGAAGTGTTTATAATAAATTGTATGTTTACTACCATGTTAGAATATCTGAAACTTGTATGATCACCTTTTAAATGGATTAACTAATTGCTAGACTTTTAATAAAATTGATTCATACACTTCTCGAGTTGAGTCTCATTGCATGCACTATTATACATTTGGTGGGACAAGTGTATAGTAGTGGTGGTTAGTATAACTGGTAGTATTTGCATGGTAAGTAGTAGTAGTCGGAAAGATCTACATATAATTAGTGGGGTTTAGTAACCGGTAAGAACTATAAATTCTTTAGTTGGCCATAATTAGCCGGTATATCTAACCTCGAATGAAGGACGTAAATTCATTCAACATATGGTTCCTAAAATCATGTGTTTTGTATACTCATGTATTTGTTGCATTTCACTTGTTTGAATAATTAAACTTGTTCGGAAATTTTGTTCCGAGTGTGTTAAACCAGAAATGTTCACACTAAGCTCATAATGCTTACACTCCTATAGATTTTTGTATGTGCAGGAGCACTTACTTTTGTATCCACGATCTCCATTTATCCATATAAGCTATCTTTTGGGAGGTTTTGGGGGAAATCCAATCACGGACTTAGATCGGACTTCCTTTAAAATATTTTGGTGAAGTTATTTAAGTTTATTATAAAGAATCAATGTTATGTTTCGATCCTTAGACTATGTTTAATGGGGGAATGCCTTAAAACTTTTGTAAATGAACTTATGGACTATATTATGTGGGTTAATGTTTACCTCAATTTTTGTATGCTTTACATTACATTCTTAATTACATTTCCCACCAGCATTTTCTATTATTGTGTTGTACGCCTTATATAACATCAGACTTTTACGTGACTAAGGTAGTCATTCTTATGTCTAAATATTTTATGTAGTGGACTGCCACGTTTAGGGTACCCCTTAGGGCGTGACATCTACTAGGTTTGCTTCTTCTAGGGGTGGTGTCTAGAAACGACAAAAAGGAGGAAAAAGGGATAAGCAGACAAGGGTGAAGCAGCTTACCTTCCTTTCATTCCAATATGGCTTGCGACTTCATCTGAATCTACCTAGATCGGTCTTTCGTTCTTTGCTCTATAGCAAAAATATCTTCTAGTTAATATCTATGTTCTCTGTTCAGCTCGCCTCTCTCTTATTTGTATGCCTCATCTATTCTTACCCTTGACTCTTTTCTTTAGTGCTTCCTTTGAAGGACCAACCCCTTTCTTTCTTTCTTCTTTCTCTATTCTATGGATTTCCTCTTACATATACTCTTTCTCTTCCAGCTTTTGCTATAACTAAAGGGCACATAGATAATCATTCTTCTCTTAGTCTGTCATGCCCTCGGTATTTTCCATATGCCTCTTCATTTCTATAGTTTGTCGTGCCTGGAAATTGTAGTCCTCTTTTTCTTCTTCTCCTCTCTCCATTTCTGTTGCTCCTCCTATTTCTTCTTCTGCTCCTCCTCCTCTTTCTTTTACAAAATTCGTGGGGCTGAACACATGTTATGATGAAATTATTGAACATGATCACTCTCAACTGGACTTAATTATCATATTTAGTTGTCTCATAATGGAGATTTAAAACTCTCTAGATGTAAGGGAAAGGAATATTCAGACAACCATCTTGAAGGAGTTTAGGTACTTAGTTCATCTAAAGAGAATTCAGAGGCAATATAAGCTCTTAGATTTTTCAATACTCTTAGATGAGAACCCTAGAGCTACTATCGAAATCTGAATGCTAAAATCGAACTCCACAAACCCTAGACAGGATTAGATAAATATTCAATAACCTTAGGATATTAGGTCATCTAATCAAAGCTCGAAACCTAAAGGTAAGTAATTTAACAAAAATGAATCACCATCAAATCGATTTCATAATGACAACCTAATCGATTTGGTTCAGCCCTATAAACCCCAGAATTAGGCATGCAAACAAGCCTGGCCGAGCCGAGCTTTTTTGTAGGCTCGGGCTTGGCTCATTTATTTTTTAATGGGTAATAGTCGAGCTAGGCTTTTAACGAGCCTAGAATATGCAGGCTTAAGCCTGAGCCCATTAAAACTTTACAAGCCCGATAGCTAAACAAGCCAAGTTCAAGCTTGGCTCATTTAGCTAAAAGAGCTTAAACTCGCTCATTTATGATATAATTATTTTTTAATTACATTTATAATATTAAATTAATATAAATAGTTATCAATTATATTAATATATTTTAATCATATTATATCAATATTATAATATATATATATTAAACGAGCCTTTGACAAGTCTGTTCACGAGCCCTTAACGAGCATGTTCGCAAGCTTAAGGACATGCTCAAGCTCGGCACGTTTAGCCGAGCCTAAAACGAGTTGAGCTTGAGTAGCTCAGCTCGTTTGCAACCCCACCCATAATCAACCCGGACCAATCTTAGGTCTAAGAAACCCTAGATAATATCAAATAAGTCGATAACCCAAAATGTCTTATGAGTATAATGGGAATAAAAAAACCCTAAGAAAAACAAGTATCTTTGAAAATAGAACGAAAATCTGATAATTATATGGCTTTAAATAATTCATCTATTTGATCTCTAACACGTAACCTAACACAAATATATTTAAATAATATTTAATAATGAAATAATATAAAATAATTTCCAATAATATAGTATTAAATTATCAAGTCGAAATTTCATCAGTTAAACTAAATAGTCATTATACCTGATCGCTAGCACATAGATTGAGGTAACAAAACCGGAGAACAATTAATGATAAAACAATATTAAATAATCTTTTTAATGTCGTATACCAATTTATCAAATAATAAAATCATCAATTAAACCAAGCAATTGTCATACCTGATCAATAGTACGCAGATTAAGACATCATCACCGAACAATAATTAATAATTAAATAATATTAAATTATTTTTTAATACCACAATTTATTTTATCATATAATAAAAACGTCGGTTGGATCGAATTTTACGGTATCTTATTTTTTACCAATAAGAAATTGTTACACTAAGTTAACTTTATGTTACATCCACCTATTATTACCCTCTTTCCTCTCTCTTTCCTCATCTCCTTCTTTAAGAAGGAACCTCCTCCTCTTCCTCGTCCTTTATAAATACCTATCAACTCTGACACTTTTACATATTAGACTTCAACTTTTTCTACACATCAAAACCCTCTCAAATTCCTCTCTTTCCTTCCTTCATATTGTCGCCACCCTCCATCTCTTCCTCTCTACCTAGCTCATCTCCCTTTCTCTAGCAACACACTGATTTTCTTGTTGTTATTTAGGTTAATACTCTAAACACCCTTCATATATTATGTACCATAAGTCATTTATGAGTTTTCATGCATATTTCTTAAGAAAACTCTCCTCATGATGCTAAAAAAGCTAGGGATGAAAATGCATGATTTTATACTTGACTCAAGTTTATGTTTATGTTATTCATTTTATGATATATACTTGTATGTATAAGTATATATAATTTTTAGAACATATTTCTTACTGATCTAACATTTTATTTCATGTTCTTACTTTATGCAATTTATTTATTTTATATTTTTTAGACTGTCCTTAATCAAAGTCTTAGACTTATACATCTTCAAGTCAAAACAAAATGGGGACTTGTCCATTTTTAAGTCCCGAGAGTCTTGTTCAAATTCTAAGACTTTCGTTTCAGTTTTATTTCATCTTATTATATTTTATTTTATGTTATTATGGTGACTGGATCATTTCGGTTCTCGATGAGCCTTAAATGTGATCTAAGAGTCCATCTTATATTTTGATTCTTATTTATTAATCTTGTTAATATTTGACTTATGTTCCTTTAATATGACAATGTTTACAAAATTAAATTTTATGTTCATAATTCATATACATGAAATGCCTATAGTGATGTTGTTATAATGCCAAATGAATTTTTGAACTTCTACATGTTTGTTATGCAAAATATTTTTAAAAAACTCATTTTGAAGACATGGGAAAACCTTGTATCAAAGAAATTTTTTAAACAAACCTATCCCCTATCTTCCTTGAAAATGCCAAGACATGTAGGTGGTAGATGGGATGTGAAATTTAAACTTTTCTTTTTCAAACCAACATGACTTTAATAATATAAGTAGCAAAAATCAAGAAACAAATCCTCACCTAAATGTTCTAAAATGTTGAGACATAATGGAAAGTTTTGAGAAAAATATAACTTGAAATTTTTTTTTTTTACCATCACAACAAGAATTAATACTTTGAAACTTAAAGGATCAAATGAAGTTTTGATTAT
This sequence comes from Combretum micranthum, assembly GCA_024138025.1. Taxonomy (NCBI): domain Eukaryota; kingdom Viridiplantae; phylum Streptophyta; class Magnoliopsida; order Myrtales; family Combretaceae; genus Combretum; species Combretum micranthum. Next base: position 455,725 of record JAMXBD010000812.1, on the reverse strand, counting down.
AAAAAGCCTAGGTAGGCTGAAACTTTTAAGGTAAATTAAATAAAATATAAAACCCTCTTTTCAAGTCTAAACCACTCATTTTGGAGATTCTTTGTACAAAAGAAAAAATTGAAAACAAAAGTTAGTCTCCTAAATCCTCAAGAATGCTGAGACCTAAGTGTAATACTTTGAAATTTTCATAACTTGAAATCATTTTCTTAAAAGACACAAGAAAACCAATGTTTTATCAAATGAATTTTCAATAGAAACTTAAACAAAAATTTACAAGGAACAAAATAAAGTATGATGCTTTATCTTAAGTTTGAATCGTTATTATACAAGATAAAGTTTTATGATGAGTTTTCAAAGTTTAAATCTTCACGAACTTAGATTTTCCAAATTGTCATAAAGACTATTTAGTGAAAACCTTATTTTCAAGCAATATCACCAGGATCATGCATGTGCTATGAATATTTGAGTCTCTAATTATGTTTGATATAGGAATAATAAATATACATACACTAAAAAGTCTATAAAGGATAAAACTAGCAAGATGTGTCAAAATGAGCTTAATCATAATTCTGGGCATGATCTGTACAATAGATTCCAAGACCTAAATGACCTCAAATGTTTGAAGTAACCTTATAAATGGATAGAGCATTTGAAGTAGATATAAAATGACAACCCATATGTGAAAGTCATAATTAAAATGATCAAGTTATGACTGTTTTAAGATCTAACCTATGTAATCGAGAAATATAGCGAGAATATAATCCTTAGAAGTAAAAGTTTAGATTAAGTCGATTGAAACACTCACTTTGGGTTTTTTCTTATTCAGGTAATGAGGATCTTAAAGGCACATTTCTCGATGATCACTTCGATTGAAGATTTCACTATGAACGGTGAGTTTTCCTTATGATTCATTACTTGCTTATGCTTGTGGATAGTTGCCTTAGTGTTGTAAGTGCAAGATAAAAATGAGTGTGTATGGGATTATAGATATGTGTATATGCTTCAATGAATGTGTGATAAGGGATGCCAAGCATATCGAAATAGATCAATGGTTATTTAAGTATGTCATCTATACATTGCTTATGTGGGTATGATACTTGTTTGATCACCTTTAAGCATATTTTAATTATGTTTGGCTTTGATATAAATAAAATGGGCATGCATTGCATCTTCCAGGTCATATGTCGAAGGCTGCTACTTTTATGCGAGGAATCGAAAGGGTTAGGGTAGCCCAGCTCATTCTTAGGGGAATTAATTTGTATGAGGAATGCTACATCAAGGATGAGGCATGATGATTGATCGCTATGAATGGATGTTTGGGGACTAGTAATGCAGATCGCAAAGACCTTAAAATCAAATTTACTAACCCTTGACACAGAGGGCATAAATCCATTCTATGTATAGTTTCTAGATACCCATACATACTTGTTTGTAACATGTGTTTGCTGCATAGCATGTATAACATATGTTCTTTGGTCTTGGTTATACAGTAAGGATTAAGAGATTTCTCACTAAGCATGTTGTAAGCTTATACCCCAATAGACTTTTGTTAAAATAGGAACACATGAGGTTTTACTCGAGGGACAAGACGTAATGAAATCACTAGTGGATTTAAACTTAAATGAAAGATTTAAGAGCAAAGAATAAAGTTTCCCTTAGAAACCCTTTTTATGTTGGATATGTGATATGTTATTATTTTGAAGAGTATTATGAATGAATATAATATCTTAACCATTTGAGGATAATAATGGGGTACGCTCCTAAGATATGTAATCGATTTTGTTCAAGTTTATTAATACTAGTTCTCTTGCATTGTTATTTATTTGCTACTGAAATAAATTGTGTTACTCCAATGTGTTTCCTTTGTTATGAAATACACCTTATACATAATATAGAAGCCTTGACATGACTAAAGTAGTCGTCCTAGGCTTCAATATTGTATACGGTGAACTTCCATGTTTTGGGTACCCCTCGGGCTATGATAGGTGAAGCATAAGGCCGTTGAGGAAATTACTCAACAATGGATTAGTTGTATAGGTGTTATGATACGCTATATAGTTAGTTCAATGCAGAACTATAAAGTTATTTTTCTATGATATGTGCATTATGCCTTAATCTTGTTGTTTGTGGTCTATTGTAGATTGATTTCATTCACCAAATGCCTAGTTTGCCACACAACAATGTAGCGAGGGTTTATTGGTGTAGTGGACAAGTCCATAGGCATCATACTAGATGAGAATCTGATAACATCAACATTAGAGCCAATCAACTCCAAGTCCAACAATCGATTTCAAAGAGTTGGATACCCATTGATTGTAGTTTCAATGATAAAAATATGACTCAAGAAAACCTATAAAATAGTTTAGGATACGAATGATTAAAAACTTAGAGAATTAGAGCTGCAAGAGGCTATATGTCGACCAAATGCTGCCTGCTTTCATTTAGTTTTTGTGTCTTTTCGAATTTCCTTATGTTTATTTTTATTAATTAATGTAGGGATTAATTACAATTATTCAGTTACGTTATAGCTACGTAATTGCCACAATTACGTTTTTCAGTTATGTTTCAGTTATGTAACTGCCACAATTATGATTTTTTAGTTACGTAATTACCTTGTAATAGCCTATATATTAAGGCTAGTATGAGAAATAGACAAATCAGAATACACAACATATTTTCCTTTGAAAATACAATTGAGAGAATTCCTTTCTCTTTGAGTTCTTTTGAGAACTTGTGAATCTCTTCAAGAATTTGATTTCTTGTTGAGTTCTTCGATTATACAAAGGTTCTTGGTCGATATATCCAACAGGGTTGCGATTATCATATCAAGGTTCTTTGGGTTACTCAACTATAGGATCGAGGTCAATTCCATCTTATTATACCAAGGTTCTAGGTTGGTATATCCAATAGGGTCAAGATTATTATATCAAGGTTCTTTGAGTTACCCAACTATAGGGTCGAGGTTAATTCCATCTTATCATACCAAGATTTGTGGAGTTTCAGATCCAGATCTGAATATTTCATCGGGTCAAGGTCTGCCTTCTTGATTCTTAGAGTCCGGGAAATTCAAGATCTGTGCCGAGCATGCATCAGATTGGTATCAGAGCTCTGGGATTTCTAAGAATCCATATCCAGTTCAATTAGAGGTAACTCGAGTCGATCATATATTTGATTGTCTTTTGCAAAAAAAAAAGATGAAGAAAATAAAAGAAAGAATTTGGATTAAAAAATTGTTTTTTTTTATATTAGGACTAATTAAATTTTGAGGAAGAAAAAGATTTAATTTTGATTTGTCTCTTTAGGGTTTTTGGTGAAATTTGTGGTTTCTAAATCTTGGGTTTGAGTAAAAAAAAAATGAGTGAATTAAGAGTGAATTCAAATCTGTTGAGGATGGATGTTGATGAGATTCCATGTGACTCAAAATTTTATTTTAGATGCACTGTGAGTGATAGTGACAAGGCATATAGTGGGAGAATTGACAGTGGGTGTTGTGCAAATTTTCTTAGCACTTTGTTAGTGGAAAAGTTAAATTTGGAAACTTTGAAGCATCAAACACCTTGCAAATTTCAATTATCAAAAGGGTGTGAAGAAATTCAAGTGACTGAGCAGGTTCTATTTATTTTTTATATTGGAAAGTACTATGATGAAGTATTGTGTGATGTGGTACCAATGAAAACTTGTCATATTCTTTTGGGGCAACCATGGCATTTTGATAGGAAAGCCAAACATGATGAAAACAAGGATCGCTATTCTTTGGTTTTAAACAAAAGGCAATTGAATTTAGTACCCCTCAATCCATTGGAAGTTTATAAGGATCAGTTGAAGGTATCGAAGCAATTCAGAGAAAGAGAAAAAGAAAAGAATACTCAAGGAAAGAATGAGAAAAATGAAAAGAATGAAAGTGAAGAAAAGAGTGAGATTGAAGAAAAGATAGATAACAAACCTGAGAGCAATGAGAGAAAGAAATTGAGTGTGAAACATAAACACTTGAGAGTGATCTGGATAAAAAAAGAGAATATATTTGTTTTTCCACTAATGAGTTTTATTGTTCTTTTCTAAGTGAGACTGTTTCGTCATTGCAAGAATTCAAGGAATTGTGTCCTCAGAGAATTCTAGATGGAATTAATCATCAAATTGATTTCCTACCTAGCTTCAATTTGAAAGAATCCAAGAACGAAGATTCGAGGACGAATCTTTTCAAAGAAGTAGGGAATAATGAGGATCTGATAGCATCAACATTAAAGCCGATCAACTCTAAGTCTAACAATCAATTTCAAAGAGTTGGAGACCCATTGACTGTAGTTTCAATGATAAAAAAAACGAATCAAGTAAACCTATAATATAGTTTGGGATACGAAGGATTAAAAACTTGAAGAATTGAAGCTGCAAGAGACTGTACGCAGGCCTAATGTCATCGGCCTTCATTTAATTTTTGTCTTTTCGAATTTCTATTTTTTTAATAATGTAGGGATTAATTATAATTATGTTTTCAATTACGTTATCAGTTACATAACTGCCACAATTATGGTTTTTTTCAGTTACGTTATTAGTATCATAACTGCCACAATAATGTTTTTTCTTCAGTTACGTTATCAGTTACATAACTGCCACAATTATGATTTTTTTAGTTATGTAACTGCCTTGTAATAGCCTATATGTTAAGGCTGCTATGGGATATAGACAATTCAAATTACATAACATATTTTCCTTTGTGAAATACAATTTGAGAGAAATCCTTTCTCTTTGAGTTCTTTTGAGAACTTGGAATTTCTTCAAGAATTTGAATTCTTGTTGAGTTCATCATTATACCAAGGTTCTAGGGTAGTATACCCAACGAGGTCGCAATTATCATATCAAGGTTCTTTGGGTTACTCAATCATAGGGTCGAGGTCAATTCCATCTTATCATACCAAGGTTCGTGAAGTTTCAGATCCAGATCTGAATATTTCATTGGGTCAAGGTCTGCCTTCTTGATTCTTAGAGTCCGGAAAATTCAAGATCCATGTCGAGCACACATCAATACTTCAAAAGCCAGTACCACCAGTCGCCCAATTCGATGTTGACAGTGGTGATGATGCCCTGCCGCCTAAGTTAAGGTAGGCAAATAGGCGCAAGCCATAAAGACAAAGGTAAGGGTGAGGTGAATGTGATGTATTTAGAGATATCAAACATAAGCCATTGCATCACTCTTGTTCAGACAGGAGAGCAACGTCTTTCATCATCATCATGTTTAGCTCCTCTAGAGACACCTATACTTAATAGCTACACAACAACTATTTAGACTCCCTTAACTCCATGGAAGAGGTGTTTGGTAGCACCATAGGATGATACTGGCAAATAACTCACCTAATTTGATCTAAACCCCATCATTGTGCATTAGAACCCTCATCACAAGCCAACGGGTAAAGACTAGGATGACATGTAGATCACCCAAGTCAATACACATATAAAGAGCATGATCAGCCTCCTCCACAACCAAAGGAAATGCAAACATTCATTTCATCGTAGGAGGAGGAGGTGAGGCATAGGCAATAGCTACTTCATTTTCATATCTTTTTTTTTTTTTTTAAGTTTTGAGATTCCATGTATGACTTTGTCTTTTCTCAGTACTTGTATGTATTAAACATTCATAGTGAAAAAGGCGCAGGCTTAAAGTCTTGGTAGAGGTTTGCAACCATTACTCAAAGAATGGTTATATCTATTGGAAAGAGCATTTCCCAATCCTGGATTAGCTATAGAGACAATATACAAATTTGGGAGATTAGTGGTTCAAAGGGGAGGAGGTCTAGAGATTGATAATATAGCCTTCATAGTATCCTCCAGATCAGTTAGACCTTATCCACCCGATTTTAGGGTATAGGTATCTACTGGAGAGGAGAAAATTTTTGCTCATGATGTTCAACATGGTCATATAGAGGTTAGAGATAATATTGCTTATGATGATGATTGGATGTTAGCACATGTAATCGAATGCAATTTTCCAAAGGAAGTCTTGATGACAAGACCCCCCACTATACCTAAAGTAGAAGGTGAATTTCAATTCCCTTCCAATCTTTATGTTAGAGGAGTGCATAAATCAACACATGCTATAATTCATAAGAGAAGTTCTACATCAGCCATGTTAGGTAAGGAAGTAGGGAGCAGGAAGACGATACAAGTTGAAAGGTACATTTCAAATTATCAGTATGGAAAGTGGACAGGAACCCCTCATAGTGGATGGATTACAGAGGAAGAAGATCTACCCATTTCAAGGAAAGAACAGGTGACTACCACTCAAAGTATCTAGATTGTGGATATTGACTTAACATTGGCATCATCTAGAGGTAAAGATGCAAGAATTGACATCAGTGTAGTGACTCTGATACCAAGGATCAGTACCAACAGCTAAATCCTAGGGATAAGGGCAAGGGACGTTTATACCCCAATCCTTAGATATATGATGATGATACATGTTTTGATGGTTGTGTTATTTTGATAGATATATGATTATGTGTGATGGATGCAGTATTATGATGGCTATGATGTGAAGGTTAGGAAGTATGATGCTAATTTAGATGAACTTTTGCTAGATAATAGGATCGATGCAAATTTTGTACTATATATAGCACTAAACTTGAAACTTCTATATAAGCATGTATAATCTTATGTGAACACAAGAATGGATATAACATATTTTGAGTGAAGAGTGATTGTGTCACTGCCCAAAGGGTACCCTAAAAGCGACAGTCCGCCACACTTAATAATAAAGCTTAAGTATGACATCCTTAGTCATCCCATTAGCTTTGATACCGAGTGTAAGGTGTACATTCACGATCATAGAGGATCAACTTTGAAATAAGTTGTTTAAGAAGACATTCATATAGCAGTCTAAGAATGAAAATCATAACATAACATCTGAAATATGGAAATATAAAGGTCTTACAAATAACAAAGAGGCATTCGCCTATCAAAAGATATAGTTCATCAAGGTCTATCAAAGCCTAATCAAAATAAATACATTTGGAGATTTACTTAGAAGTCAAAGTCTACATCTAGTCTTTGACTTCTTCCAAAAACTTCTTAAGTCAAAAGGTGATACCTGAGATAAATGACCCGGGGGCTTCAATCATAAATAAGGATACTGCAAAAGAGATCTATAAGGGAGTAAGCTTCTTATTTAAGGATAATTAATTCCACAAGTAAAGCACTCAACAATCAATATTCAATCAAGTTATGTAACAATCATATGAGATGCAATCAATCACGTGAGCAAACAATACATACGATTTTCTAGGAATCATATGTCTAAATGGATTTACCCCTCCATTCGGTGGTTAGGTGTTTCGAGCAATAAGGCCATAGTTCTCAAATGATGTTTTTTAGTTTTTAAACAGATTCCTACCAACCGCAAAATTGTAGTTACTTTGGGTGCCCACTTACCATTTAATTACACGTAGTCAAAGCCATAGAGTATATTTTCGGGTTTCTTGACATCATTACTATGCCCTTGACTCACTAAGGGTATAGTAATGAATGCAATGTGGCTCACTATGTGCCATGCATGAATCATTTTATTTAAGTGATCATGGTATAATATTAGATATTTTATAAGTGATCATAGAATTTGCAAACAAATCATTCCTATACTAAATCATACAACGATTAGTTAATAATTCTCGCCTCGATATACTTAGCATAATTTCACTTATATAAGTAAAACACATGCGCTATCATATTTTTGTCTTTGCCTAAAGTCTAGCACCACTAAATTACAAGCAAAAGCATAAGTACAATAATTTAGGAAATAAACTCATTCAGCCATAGCAGCAGAAGCTTCTAATCAAAGTAGTCCTCCGGATAAGATAGCTCGGACTCTATGTCGCCTATACAAAAGAAATACCCAAAATGAGTATATCTTGAAAGTTCGACTTAAAGTTGCAATTCTATTCTACTAAGTTCATCAAAATTCATGTAGAGTAAAATTCCAACTTAAAACGACCACAACTTGCTCATTTTAACTCGAAATTACGCATATTATATACATTTTCTACCTACTCAAAAGATCTATTCATTTCTAAGGTTATTTCCTTCATAAAAGGTCATTTTGGTTTCTAAAAGTCACGGTACATAATCAACACGAAAATCCCAGCCCTTGAAAAACAATTTTTCAAAATTATCTTTATTCAAAAATACTTTAGCGAAAATATAAATATGTATATAATTGAAAAATCCTTTGAGTACATATATATAGACTCATATTGTATACAAAAATTTTAATGGTGTTTTCTTAACGATTATTTTTCGTAAAACAATTTATCTTACGGTATTGAAAACATGAATCTCAACAATTTCTTTTCTAAGTGTTTTCAGAGGAAATTTATAATTTCTTAGGTCATTGTAAATTAGTATATTCTTATTTTTCTTTTCCAATTTCTTTTCTAAAACAAATGAATTTTCCCTTAACTTTGTTCATCTACAATTTTTGTTTCTAGTGATAAAAATGAAGTTTCCAAAGTTTTTATCAAGTTATAATAACCTATAATGATTTTGAGTCGTATGTAATTTCCTTTAAAAATGGTTTTGATAAATATGTCTTTTGCGTCTTATATTTTTTATTTCCTAACTTCTTTAAGAATAAATTTTATTTCTAAAACTTGGTCTTTTAATTTCTTTACCGATTTTTTACTTGGAAAGAAATCATCTCCGTAAGTTGTTAATAACATCTATTGTTTTTTAATTTATCATGTTTATACTCTTTTTATTTCTTTGAAAAATGGGTTTATTATTTAGAAATTTGGCAACCTTTATTTTTCTAAGTGGGTACATAAATCAATGAGTTGATTTTATCTTAACTTTGAAAACTAATCTAGTTTTTTGTTTTTATTATGGAGTTGGTAAAAATACTATAAGTAAGTTTTTTAAGAAAAAATTGCTTATCAAAGAACTATTAAAACTAGTTTTAATAAACTTCATGTGGCTTATTACAAAAAGAAAAGTTTAGTTTGTTAGTTAATTCCTTGATAACGTTATCTTTTATTTCTTATGAAAAATCTTGATGAGTTTGAAAAAAAGTTATAAAATAATTTTCCTACGTGTTTGATAACAAAATCTTGATTTAGAGATAAGTTATATATTAAAAGAATTTAGTTTTATTTTCCTTTATTAAAGAAAATTCTACTTTAATTTTTGTTGAGACAATATCATCATGATGATGCATGTATATGAGTATGTAGTATGAAAATGATGAAAATATGGGAAAGATATAAGAAGCAAAATAATAAGTAAGATAATAAGATTAAGTATTGGGAACCTTAGCTTCATCAAGGTATCTCGGTCAAGTATTGAGAGTCTTAGCTTCATCAAAGCATCCCGGGACTGAGAATAGACTAGTCCCAAAAAAAAAAGAAAAAAAAAGAAAAGCAATAATAATAATAGGCTTGTTAGTGAGCTAGTGAGCATTTAGGCTCTAAGAAATATATAGATATTAGATAATAATATATATATATATACAAGGTGAAGTTAGGAGCATAATAACAATAATACTAACATAACATCATAATAATAACAAGATAACAAAAAAAAGGAATTCTTGGCATGTGTAAAAACAAAAGATGAACATGTTGTTCATTCTACAACTCATACGAGTCTTTGAGAAATAACACTATAGTCATGCTAAGTTACATATCATGGAAAATAAATGGTAGAAAGATATAAGTAAGAACATTTACTTAAGGTGGAAATATGAGAGTGGTAGTGTAAGAGTGGTTTTGGGTAGTATGTGTGTGTTGATAGAATATAGGAAATGGGTAGAAAGAAAAGGAAAGAGATTTTTGGGAGAGGATTTGTTGAGTGAATTTGAGAGATTTTTTATAAGGTAAATGAATGTGTGAAAGAAATGAAATGAGATGAGAGGGGGTATTTATAAAGTTTTACGAGTGAAAATCGTGTGAATTAAATAAATTGAAAAAGAAATAATTTAGAGGTGAAAGAGGGAGAGGGGGTGCTGGTTTGGAAGAGGGAGAGAGAGGGGGATATTTGTTTTGTATTTTTTATAATTAAAAGTAATAAGTTGTAAGGTTTAATGTGAACGAAGATGTATGGAAATGTAAAAAGTAGAGAATAGGTATGTGCAGCGTAAGAATGGCGTAAAAAAAGTAGAAATATGTGAATAGTAGTGAATAGTGTAGAATAGTACTATAAAAAGTAGATAAGACAAATTAATACCGCTAGTAAAAAAAATACTCCTAATTAAGCTATATCTAATATTTTTAGATACTGAAAAATTATAAAACTGATTTTTTGAAATCCTTATATTTTTACGAGTTTATTGGTATTATCATAATATTTTTATCGTCAGGTGCACCGAGACATGGTTTTCAAAAATTGATCCGTTCGGATATGAAACACACTAAAAATTAATGAATCTGATATTTTTAAGCTCCTTATATTATTACGAACTATTATCTATCATTATCTCAATTTTTTTGTTTCGAGCTTAAGAATGCGAGATTGTCGGATCTAATTCTATTAGGGTTTTGTTATAGGTTTGTTGACTTTATGGTTTTCGGTTGACTTCCGGTTTAGGGTTTAAACATAAATCGTACCATAAAATCTAGGGGATTACAACCTACCCTCCTTAAAGAAAGTTTTGTTCTCAAAACTTAGCTTTTGTACCTGATTCTTCAAACAAGTTCAGGTATCTCCTTTGAATTTCATCATCAGCCTCCCAAATGGCCTCTTCGTAGGAATGGTTTCTTCGTAACACTTTAACATACGGAATCTCCTTGTTTCTAAGCTTTTGAACTTTGTGATCCAAAATCTGAAGATGATGCTCCTTATATGTAAGGTTTTCCTTCAACTATACCGGTTCTAGCTCCATGATTTTGTTAGGATCTGGTACATATTTCCTTAGTACCGAAACATGGAACACGTTGTGTATGCTCAAAAAATTTGGTAGTGATGCTAAGCGATAAGCCAAATCACCAATCCTTTCAAGAACTTCAAACGGTCTAATGTATCTTAGGCTTAGCTTTCCCTGTACTCAAACTCGGTGTATACTCTTTATTGGGTTAACCTTTAGATACACATGATCTCCAACTTCAAACTCAAGAACTCTCCGTTTTTTGTCCGCCCAATTCTTTTGTCGATCTTGAGCTTCTTTCATTCTTTGTTGAATAATTTGGACTATACTTGTCGCGTCTTGAATGAGATCGGTCCAATGACCAACTTTTCCACATCATCCCAAAACAAAAGCAATCTACACTTTTGTCCATATAGAGCTTCTAGGGTGGCATCTTGATGGTCGAATGAAAGCTATTGTTATAAGCAAATTCAACCAAAGGCAAGTGCACTTCCCAACTTCTCTTGAATTCCATAACATAAGCTCGAAGCATATCTTCCAAAATTTGGATTATCCGTTCTGATTGTCCATCAGTCGTGGGTGATAAGCGGTGCTGAAATGTAACATAGTTCCCATACATTTCTGCAAACATCCAAAACTTTGATACAAACCTCGAGTCTCTATCCGATACTATTCCCGTTGAAACTGCATGTAGTCTCACAATTTCTCTTATGTACAACTTTGACAACTTATCCATTGAATAGGTCATATTAATTGGAATAAAGTGTGCCGACTTGGTAAGTCGATGCACTATGACCCATATAGCATCATATCTAGCTGGTATTAGGGGTGACCACATATAAAATCCATTGTAATTTGATCCTATTTCCATTCTGCTATAGCTAATGGTTTCAGCAATCCTCTCGCCTTTGATGTTCCACTTTAACCTACTAGCATATAGAGCATTTCATCACGAAGTCTACCACATCTCTCTTCATATCATTCCCCAATAGTGGCTTTTGAGATCTTGATACATTTTTGTTCCACCAGGGTGCATTTTATACCTAGAATTGTGCGTTTCTTCCATAATCTCCTTTCTCATCTCTTTATCATCCAGGACACATAACCTTCCCTTCATCTTTACTACTTCCTCATCATCAACCTCAAAATCTGCATATCTTCCTTCTTGAGCTTCTTGTTTTATCCTTTAGATCACATCATCATATCGTTAGCTTCTTTAATCCTCTCTATCAAAGTTGGTTCCAAACCAAGTTTGAAATCTGTACTTCTACATCTTTCAATGAATTCAATGCTTAACCTTTTAAATTCTTTAATCAATTCCTTCTTATCGGTAAGCAAGGTAGCGACTTCTCCATGATTCTTTTGACTTAATGCATCGGCTACGAAATTTACTCTTCTCGGGAAATAATTAATGCCAAGGTCATAATCCTTTATTAGCTCTAACAGTCTCTTTTATCGCATGTTCAACTCCTTTTGCGTGAACAAGTACTTAAGGCTCTTGTGGTCCGCGTAAATCTCACATCTTTGTCCATAAAGATAGTGTCTCCACAACTTAAGTACAAACACTACAGCAGCTAGCTCGAGATCATGAGTCGGGTAATTTTGCTCATGCGGTCGCAAATGGCATGAAGCATAGGCAATTACCTTCTTGTCTTGCATCAAGGTGTCCAAGACCATTTCTTGAAGCGTTACTATGTATTATATAAGGCTTTTCTGGATTTGGCAACACCAAGATCAGTGCAAAAACTAATCGTTGCTTAAGCTCTTGAAAACTTTTGTCTCTTTTATCTGTCCATGCAAAATTTTCATTCTTTTGGGTTAATTGAGTCAATGGTCTGGCTATTTTGAAAAAATCCTTCACAAACTTCCAATAATAACCTACTAAATTCAAAAAACTCCTTACTTCTATTATGGTCCTTGGCGGTTTCCAATTACTACCGCGTTGATCTTTCCAGGGTCTACAGATATTCTTTCCTTTAACACCACATGACCTAAGAAAGAAATTCGATCCAACCAAAAATCATGCTTTGACAATTTGGCATACAACTTATGTTCCCTCAATATTTGCAATGCTATTCGCAGGTGCTCCTTATGTTGCTCATGCTTCTTCAAGTAGACAAGGATATCATCGATGAACACTATAACACACTTGTCTAGCAAAGGCTTGCACACTCGGTTCATTAGATCCATAAAAGTAGCTGGTGCATTTTTCAATCCAAAGGGCATAACCAAAAACTCGTGATGTCCATATCTTGTCTGAAATGTCATCTTCGATAAATCTTCGGGTTTGATCCTTAGTTGGTGATATCCCAAACGTAAGTCAATGCGTGAGAACACACTTGCTCCTTTCAATTGATCGAAGAGATCATCAATTTGCGGCAACAACTATTTATTCTTAATGGTGACTTTATTGAGTTCTAGATAATCGAGACAGAGCCTCATGGATCCTTCCTTCTTCTTCACAAACAACATCAGAGCTACTCAAGGTGAGATACTTGGTCTAACAAATCCTTGGCCTAGCAACTCTTGTAGCTGTTTCTTTAGTTCTTTGAGTTAACGGGTGCCATACGATACAGTGCCTTTGATATTGGTTCTGTATTTTCCATCAGCTCGATATCAAAATCGATTTCTCTCTTTGGTGGCAATCCAACAACTCCTCTGGAAAAACATCTGGGAACTCGTTGAAATAGGAATGTTCACCAAAATAGGCTCTTCCTTTTCCACTTCTGTGTTACCATTATGACTATCAACTCCTTCTTTCACTTCCTCTATCAACTCAAATGAGTATAAATCGTTTCCTCTTGAGATTATAGACTCTCCAACAAATGTTGCTCTTTCTCTCTTTATTCCAAAAATTCCACTCTTATTCCGACAATCAATCTCAAACTTGGTAAGAGACAATCAACTCATATCTAAGATCACTTCATACTTAGTCATTTCCATCACTATGAAATCACAGGTGGAAAGTTGTCCTTATATCATCAACGGAGAACTCCTTAATATTTCCTTCATCATAATAACACTTCCTATAGGGGTTTTTATCTTAAAGTAAGAGATGGTCATGGTTATAGGTAATTCGGTTTCCTTAGCCAAGCTAGGCGTAATAAAAGAATGAGTTGCTCCAGAATAAAAAATGGCATAAGCACTTTAGTCAGCTACTCGTATATTTCCTGTTTTTAACATGGAGGATTACTAATCTCCTATTCCATAATCCTATTGCTCATCAATCTACAACTTACACATATATATCATCTCTTATATTGCATGAAAGAAAGAAACAAAACAACTTAGGGTTTTAAGGCTAATCTGTGACTAAGTCATAGCTGAAATCCTCTTATTCCTCAAGGTGGCTAACTCACTCCTTCCTAATCAATCTCCTTGCACAGCCATTGTCCTTCCATATTGTAAATGCGGAATCCGGGCATCAATGATCCAGGTCAATTCCCATTCCCACTCCCATTTTTGGACCTTGCTGAGGGCAAATCCTCCAAATGTTCTAGCTATGGCATTCTTCCTTTGAGGGCACTTACTAACAAAATACCTAACTTGCTTGCAAACATAGCAAGTATTTTTTGCTTTCTTCTGGCACTCAGGCATCTTGTGATTAGGTCTCCACAGAAATAACACTTTCCTTGCAAATGGGGGCACCTCTTAGGGTAGTGCATCCCCTTGCACTTCCGGCAGATAATGAGTTTTGGTGTGAACTTCCCACCATTAGGATTACTGTTGATGTTGCTAAAGGGTAGGACCTCTTTTGTGGGTATGCAGAACTCGATCCCTCATGAAAGTTCTACTAAGACAAGTGCTTTCTTTTCTATAGGGCCTTTCTTTTCTTAGCTCCTTCCACAATCTGAGCTCTCTCAACTAGTTTTCGAAAAGATCTTATATCGAACTCCTCTAATTTAACACGCAACTCTTCATCCAAACCACTTAGAAAAACTTGTCTTGAGTTCTTCATTGTACTTATAAGAATTGATGCATATTATAGCAACTGACTGAACTCAGTTTCATACTGCTCCATAGTCCTTGTTCTTTAGGCAATATGCAAGAAATCAGCACTGTATTGAAATCTTAGACTTCTAGAGAATTAGTTTTCTAAGAACTCTTGACGAAACATCTCCCATGTCACGGGTGTCATCAATTCAAGTCTCTTAGACTCCCACCAAACTCGGGCATTGAGACGAAGCATGTAAGTGCCAAAGGTGATCCACAAATGATGTGGCACTTCAAAGGCATCGAATGAACTCTCACTCTAGGCTAACCAGTCTTCAGCTTCATCTGGTTTTCCAAAAGCTCCATCAAAATACTAATTACTCTTGATGAACTTGGGTAAAGAGTTCTCGTATGGTCTAAGTGGCGGCAGTTGTGGCAAAGGCACAGCTTGAGATTGTGCACTTCCTAGAGCAGGTACTTCCATAGAGGCTTGTGGCATGGGTTGCAGTAGGGGTGGCACAGGTGCTTCAACATTTTTCCTTAAAGCTTCCAACACTTGTGTTAACTATCCAAGTGTGGCTTGCAAATCCACTTGCGGGTCAGCAACGGGTGGATTTTGGGAGGTGCAGCAGGTTGATTTGCTTCCTCTCGGGATGATTCGAGGCACTTTGCTCTTGACTCCTTCTCCTTCTTCCTTGGCTATTTAGATTTTATTTTATTATTGTAAGCTTGTAATCTTTTCAATAGGTTTATTTAAGTCTTTAAACGGATATAGAGAATCAAAAATTATTTTACATATAATCACAACCTTGAAATAAGAAATCATGAAATATATAATAAAACAAGATCGAAATTCACATAAAACATCTTCATTGAATTAGGAAATGGGTATCAGACCCTTACAAAAGGAAATCAAAACATAACAACATATAACAATATTACAAAGAAAAACACAAACAACACCTTTCCATAAAGCATGAAAGCTACTTTACCTGACTTAACATTCTAGGCTTTTTACAAAATTTCTATTGGATTATGTGGATAAGCCAGGGTCTAACTCTTGACTTCCTTCCTTCCTTCCTCTTTCCTTCTCATCCTTCTTTCTTCCCTTTTGCCAATTTTCACAGGGATGGTGCATCACCCGGGTTTCCGCTTGACGAGCCTTTTGGCCTTTTACTTATAAATTGTCGCAAATATTGGTGCACAGTCATCATTCTTTTCCTCACTATTTCCTTTTTCTTTCGAGTAAGTCGATGATCGTTTTCTCTCTAAGTATTCCATCATTCTCGGAGAACAACATCCAATCGAGTCGACAATCATTTTCTGTGGCCAGCTATGGGGTTAGTTCCCGAGATACGCTTCGGCAACCAAAGGAGTACTCGCTTTGTTCATACGTGTTCCTCCACAACGAGGATCCAAGGTGTCATTATTGGACTCAACATTTATGACTGGGGGATTTGAAGCCGCGACATCAACATCCATTGCCAGGGTAGCCTCCTGGTTCCTCGCTGCCAATTGAGCCTGTTGCTCTTCATACTATCGTATGTTTCCATATGGGTCACTTTCCTCTTCGGTCCACCATTGATCTTCCCAAGGTATTGTGGGTTCATTTTTGGTAGGTGCTTCTTCCAGGTCTTCTTCTGGATCTTCCTCGAGGTCATTTTTGGGATCTTCTTCCTCTTCTTCAACTTCTTCTACTTCCTCCTTGGGTTCTCCTTCCTCGGCTTCACCCAATCCAACACCCACTATAACTTCATCACTTCAAGCTAAAGTCCTGTCAATGATGGCGGTTGAGGTAACTCCTCACCGGGTAGTTTGAGCATATTCTGGTACACACCATGCCAATAAAAGGCTCCTTCATAGACAGCTTTGCACTATTAACTGTGGTCCTTTAATTCATCCTGAGCATAGATGAATAACGGCCCAATTTCGTTCCAAGTTTGGAAATTGGGAAATGTTGGTGCTTCTTCTCTTCTTAGCACGAAAGTTGCTTCTTGCAACATAGACTCATTGTAGGTGAACAAGGCAAGGTTCTCGATGGCATAGATCATTTCCAACTCCGACCATTTCTTTTTCTTTATGGGGCAATATCTTATCGTCTCAACAATGTTTGCCCATTCAGTATACCTCAATCCCTTTTTCCATAGAATAAACATTTCCTTCAACGATTTCGGTCTTCCCGTTAAAGCAAACTCTTCACAAAGGACTCTAAGTCTTAACTGGTAGTTGATGACGGTTTCATTTGGCTCTTTTTGGAATTTCTGAGCTTCTAAGCAGGTTTCCCCTAGGGACATCTATTCAAAAGAAAAGGAGTTAGGAAACTCATTATACCCATGCTAAAACTATCTAAGTCTTTCTTATTTCCATTCTACTGATTTTCTTCTTAAGTCCATTTCTATTGCTATGATCTAAAATTCTTAACCATGCTCTGATATCAACTTAAACTGTCACGCCCTAAAGGGACACGACAGTCCACCACACTCTATATTAAAGCTTAAGTATCACATCATTAGTCATCCCATAAGCTTTAATACTGGGTATAAGGTGTACATTCACAATCATAGATGACCAATTTTGAAACAAGTTGTTTAAGAAGATATTCATATAGCAGTTTAAGAATGGAAATCATAACATAAGATCTGAAATATGGGAATATAAAGGTCTCACAAATATCAAAGGGGCATTCTCCTATCAAAAGGTATAATTCATCAAGGTCTATCAAAGCCTAATCAAAATAAATACATTTGGAGATTTACTTAGAAGTCTAAGTCTACATCTAGCCTTTGACTTCTTCCAAAAACTCCTTAGGCTAAAAGGTGATACCAGAGAGAAATAACCTCGGGACCTTAACCATAAATAGAGGTACTGCAAAAGATATCTATAATGGAGTAAGCTTCTTGCTTAGGGATAATTAATTCCACAAGTAAAGTACTCAACAATCAATATTCAATCAAGTTATTTAACAAGCATATGAGATGTAATCAATCACGTGAGCAAACAATACATATGATTTTCGGGAATCATATGTTTGAATGGATTTATCCCTCCATTCGGTGGTTAGGTGTTCCAGGCAACAAGGCCATAGTTCGCAAATGATGTTTTTTTAGTTTTTATACAGATTCCTACTAACCGCTAAATTGTGGTTAATTCGAATGCCCACTCACCATTTAATTACAGCAATCAAAGCCATAGAGTATATTTTTTGGTTCCTCGACCTCATTACTATGCCCTTGTCCCACCAACGGTATAATAATAAATGTAATGTGACTCACTACATGTCATGCATTAATCATTTTATTTTAGTGATCATGGCATAATATTAGATATTTTATAAGTGATCATAGAATTTGCAAGCAAATCATTCCTATACTAAATCATACAATGATTAGTTAACAATTCCTGTCTCAATATACTTAGCATAATTTCAATCATATAAGTAAAACTCATGCGCTATCATATTTTTATCTTTGCCTAAAGTCAAATGCCACTAAACTACAAGCAAAAGCATAAGTACAAGAATGTAGGAAATAAACCCATTCGGCCATAGTAGTAGAAGCTTCTAATCAAAGTAATCATCCGGATAAGATAGCTCGGACACCACATCACCTATACAAAAGAAATACCCAAAATGAGTATTTCTTGAAAGTTCTACTTAAACTTACAACTTTATTCTACTAAGTTTGTCAAAATTCGTGTAGAGTGAAATTCCAACTTAAAATGGCAATAACTTGCTCATTTTAACTCGAAATTTCGCATATTATATACTGTTTTCTACCTACACAAAAAGGTCTGTTCATTTCTAAGGTTATTTTCTTCATAAAAGGTCATTTTGGTTTTCTAAAAGTCACAGTACAGAATCAACACGAAAATCCCAGCCTTGAAAAACAATTTTCCAAACTTATCTTTATTCAAAGATACTTTAGTAAAAATATAAATATGTATATAAGTGAAAATTTTTTTGAATACATATATATAGACTCATATTGTATAAAAAATTCTAATAGTGTTGTCTCAACTATTATTGTTCATAAAACAATTTATCTTGCAGTGTTGAAAACTTGAATCTTAACGATTTCTTTTCTAAGTGTTTTTGGAGGAACTTTATAATTTCTTAGGTCATTGTAAATGAGTATATTCTTATTTGTTTTTCCAATTTCTTTTCTAAAACAAATTTTCCTTAACTTTGATCTTCTACAATTTTTTCTTCTAGTGATAAAAATGAAGTTTCCAAAGTTTTTATCAAGTTATTGATAACTATAATGATTTTGAGTTGTGTATAATCCTTTAAAAATGATTTTGATAAATATGTCTTTTGCTTCTTGTATTTTTTATTTCCTAACTTCTTTAAGAGTAAATTTTATTTCTAAAACTCGGTCTTTTAATTTCTTTATCGGTTTTTTAGTTGGAAAGAAATCATCTTCTTAAGTTGTTAATAATATCCATTGTTTTTGAATTTATCATGTTTATACTCTTTTTATTTCTTTGAAAAATGGGTTTATCATTAAAATTTGGAAACCTTTATTTTTCAAATTGGGTTCATAAATCAATAAGTTGATTTTATCTTAACTTTGAAAACTAATCTATTTTTTTTTATTATTATAGAGTTGGTAAAAATACTATAAGTAAGCTTTTTAAGAAAAAATTGTTTATCAAAGAACTATTAAAACTAGTTTTAATAAACTTCATGTGGCTTATTACAAAAAGGAAAGTTTAGTTTGTTAGTTAATTCCTTAATAATGCCATCTTTTATTTCTTATGAAAAATCTTGATGAGTTTGAAAAAAAGTTGTAAAATAATTTTCCTATGTTTGATAACAAAATCTTGATTTAGAGACAAGTTATATATTAAAAGAGTTTAGTTTTATTTTCTTTTATTAAAAAAAATTCTACTTTAATTTTTGTTGAGACAATATCATCATGATGATGCATGTATATGAGTATATAGTATGAAAATGATGAAAATATGGGAAAAATATAAGAAGTAAAATAATAAGTAAGATAATAAGGTTAAGTATTGGGAACCTTAGCTTCATCAAGGTATTCCGGTCAAGTATTGGGAGCCTTAGCTTCATCAAGGCATCCCGGGACTGAGAATATACTAGTCCCAAAAAATGAAAAAAAAAAAAAGAAAAGCAATAAAAGAGAAATAATAATAATAAGCTTGTTAGTGAGTTAGTGAGCATTTAGGCTCTAAGAAATATATAGATATACATATAGATAATAATATATATACAAAGTTAAGGTAGGAGCATAAAAACAATAGTAATAACATAACATCATAATAATGACAAGATAACAAAAATTGGAATTCTTGGCATGTGCAAGAACAAAACATGAACATGTTGTTGATTCTACAACTCACAGGAGTCTTTGAGAAATAATACTATAGTCATGCTAAGTTACATATCATGGAAAGTAAATGGTAGAAAGATATAGGTAAGAACATTTACCTAAGGTGGAAATATGGGAGTAGTAGTGTAAGAGTGGTTTTGGATAGTATGTGTGTGTGGATAGAATATAAGGAATGGGTAGTAAAGAAAAGGAAAGAGATTTGTGGGAGAGAGGATTTGTTGAGTGAATTTGAGAGAGTTTTGCTAAGGTAAATGAATGTGTGAAAGAAATAAAAGAGAGAGGGTATTTACAGAGTTTTGAGGAATGAAAATCGTGTGAATTAAATAAAATTGAAAAAGAAATAAAATAGAGGTGAAAGAGGGAGAGGGCGGCCAGTTTGAAAGAGGGAGGGAGAGAGGGATATTTGTTTTGTTTTGTTTTTTTTGTCTATTTTTGTTAATTAAAAGTAATAATTTGTAAGGTTTGATGTGAATGAAGATGTATGGAAAATGTAAAAAGTAAAAAATAGATGTGTAGAGTGCAAGAATAGGTGTAGAAAAAGTAGAAATAAGTAGATAGTAGTGAATAATATAGAATAGTATTATGAATAGTAGATAAGACAAATTAATATCGGTAGTAAAGATGTAAGCCCTGGTTTTCTTTATAAACCAAACTCGACTTCAAGAGCCGAATCGGAAATTGAAACCCTAAATCGGAACAGCTAGGGTTAAAAAGAAACCTAAAAACCCTAAGTCCGGCTTCATCGATAATAAAATCATAGATCTTATAAGAGAAAGTTGACCTAGATTATAGTTCTAAAGAATATATCGAAACATAAAAAGATCAGTTTTTTGAAAATTATCTATTTCGAACCTGATCGGGATACGTTCCTGAAAACCAGCCCCCAGGACTCGAAATTAAAAATACGTTCCAAAATACTCATTAGGACTGGAATTTAATAAGGGATTCAAAAATATATTTATTATAATTTTTCGGTTTATAAAAATTACAATTATAGCCTTTTATCGTATTTTCTTTACTACTTGGTAATTTAATTGTCTAATCAACTATTCATTACTATTCATAAGTACAAGCCCATACCCTACTCGCACTCACAAGCCATACCCCTACTTTTACATCCTTACAATCTAACATTACCTCATTACATCACATTCCTTACGTTTGCTTTTCCAATACACTTTATTACATAAATTAAATTTGAAAAATTTGTAAAACTCTCATTTTCTCTCCCTCTCTCCCTTGTGGCCGGCATGAACCCCTCCATTTTTCCCTCATTTGTTTTATTTTTTTCTTCTTTTATTTTACACACACAAACCCTAATCTTCCCTATATATACTCTTTTATGCCTTTTCTTTCTCTTTCTTCATTTCACTTTTTAGAAAAATTTACAAACCCTCCCTCTCTTCTCTCAAGTGTGTCGTGAGCCCCTCTCCCTCTAAACCACACACACAACAATTTTTCCTTCAAGCTTTCTTGTTTCAAACATTAAATAGGTATAGATCTAAACACTAGCACCACAAAAACATGTAATGGCAAGATCATTCATGTGTAGATTCATAAAAGTCCCCATGAGCTTCATGCTAGGGATGTGAAACCACTAAAACATGAAGATCAAGCCATCACAAGTTGTGGATCTTGTGATTAAAGTTTATATTTTTATCATGATCATAATATAGTTCATATAGTGATGATTTCATGTAGGAATCTTTCTACTACATTATTATCATGGTAGTATACTTCATTTCATGCATCTAATATGATTATTACACTTAGATCTAGCTTCCAAACATCTATTCTTTTACATGATATTGGAGATCTCATGCATTTATTATGTTTAAGATGAATAAATGGTCATAAAGATTTTTATCTTATGTAAATGAATGTTTTGTTATTTCTAAAAGTTAGGATATTTATGAAGATGAGCCAAAAAGCACAAGAACAAATTTGGTTTCATCAAAACAAACTTTTGTAAATACGAATGGAAAAAGAGTTGTATTTTGAAAACCTATTTTTCAACTCCAAAACAAGATTTTTATGTGAAAATGAAGGTCTTATGGAATAGGTATCAATAAGAGATGATTTTTATAAGTTAATAGTAGATCTACTAAATAAAATTTGTCAAACAAGAAATATTTACAAGATAGAAAATTTAGATATTAGGATAGTTACATGAAATTCGTAACTAGGAAAAGAGGATACGTAAACATCTATTTTTCAAACTCAAAATAGAAGTTTTATTAAGGAAATGAAGGCCTTAAGGAATAGGAATAATAAAGCCTTAAATTTTAAAGTATCAAATAAGTTTTCCTTAAGGAAATCACTTGAAAACCATTTTTACAAAATTCGAATCTAGGAATAGCCAATATTTAAGCACTTGTTTACAAAGTGTAAAACGAGGATTTGTGTTGAAAAATGAAGACCTTAAGGAATAGATATGGTAAAGACTTAATTTTATCAAGAATAAATAAATTTTATTAAGGAAATTCTCTAAAACAAGTGTGGTTTGTCAAGAACACAAAACTAGACTTACTAGGATAAGTATTCATGATAGCTTGTAAAGTAGAAGTTTCCAAAAATGTTCTCTAATAGAATATCATCATGAACATACATATAGGAAGCTCATAATATACCATTCATGATAGTAATTTTTCATATTGCATGCATATTTGGCATGGATAGTAGAAATATCAAAATTCCTCACAAAAACAATTTTGAAAATGGATGTTCGGATACTGACCAGACCAGTTTGGATCTTTTTAAACTTAAAAGTTTTCAAAATTTAGATATTATATTATAATTAGATAGATCTTTCGAAGTAGATAGGAATCGGTATATAATTTGCAAAATTCCGAGTTAAAATGACTAAATTATGATCGTTTTAAGTTGAAATTTTCAATAATGACAAGAATAACGAACTTAATAGTTTTATGAAATAAAATGGATTAGATATGAGTTGAAATACTTATTTGGGTATTTCTTTCGTTTAGGTGACTTGGATCTCGAGGATTCATTACCACTGGATTATTATTACTAAGAGACCGGCGACCAATGGCCGAGTGAGTATTACTTCCTAATTTCATTTTTGCTTGTGATTGTAGCAATTAGTTGCACTAGATTATAAGGTAAAAGATAAAATGGAATTGCATGATGAGAATTATAGGGGTTATGTATGCTTATTGATGAGTTGAGAAATGGTATTAAGAATATCATAATCGGGTGATTAACTCATGCTTGTTTAAAGTACTATAGAAGTGATTGTCTGTGGAATTTATTGATCACCTAAGAATCAGTATTAATGATTATTTGGATGAATAAATTAATATGGACATAATCGCTTCATGATTCGGATGGAACATTAGCATATGTAGGTTACCCATGATCTTTAAATAGCAAAAAGTTGGTTGATCGTGATCCATAAGAGACATAAATGAGTTGGTTGATCGTGATCCATAAACGACATAAGTTGGTTACTAGTGATCCATAAACGACTTATTAATTCAACGGTAGTACTACAGTATTCGTTAATCTGATAATCTCGAATAGAAGGTGTAAATCCATTCACATATGAATTTCGGCTTGGTGCATTCCATACAATTGAATAATTAACTTGATTGAATGATTTGTTATAAATGTCTTTATGGAAGTATTCACTCACTAAGCTAGTGTAGCTTACCCCCACAGCTTTTTCTTGTTGCAGCATTCCTATATATGATTAAGGCCGAGGCAACCTACCGAGCAGATACTGAAATTAGGAGTTTCCATTAGAAGTTTTTGTTCGATTTTGTATAGACTTCCATAGGAAACCTTAATATTTATTGAATGACGGTGAAAAACTGTTTTTGAACTTGATATTATTTGACGGGGGAATGCCTCTGGAACTTTTGTAACTAATTTTTGTGGACTCATGGTTTATATTCTGACGCTTATAGTATGGAAAATTACACTATTAATCTCAATTGGTTCATGTATTCTATTGTTGTAAAGGTACACCTTGTATCTGTACGAGACTTTGGAACAGTTGTGGTAGCAATTCTTAAGTCTTATATAGCTTGCGGCAGATTGTTACATTTAGACTACCTTATGGGGCATAACAAAAGAAAATACACATAATTAAGCTATATCTAATATTTTTAGATACCAAAATATTATCAAACTGATATTTTTGAAATCCTTGTATTTTTACGAGTTTATTGGTATTATCGGAATATTTTTGCCATACAGTGCATTGAGGCATGGTTTTTGAAAATTGATCGGTTCGGATCTGAAACACACTTTAAAATTAACTAACATGATATTTTTAAGCTCCCTTACATTATTGCAAACTATTATCTATCATTATTGTCAATTTCGTTGTTTCGGGTTTAACAATGCGGGATTACTGAATCTAATTCTACCAGGGTTTTGTTATAAGTTTATCGACTTTAGGGTTTCAGATTGACTTTCGATTTAGGGTTTAAACATAAACCATATCATAAAATCTAGGGGATTACAAATTGCAAGAATTTAGATTTAATTTAAACAATGTGTTTATTGATAATAAAGTTCCAACAGGAAGAAATAGGAGTAGAAATGTGAAAACACCTGAAAATTCACCAGAAAATATACCTGCACTATCCCAAAACCGTTTAGAGGAGATTTTGCTAGCACTTCATCAGCAAAATGCACTAATTCTGTAGGATTTACAAAATCGGCAAGTACTACATTCAATACCACTAGCTAAGGCACCGGCCATGCCTCTAGCACCTTCTAGAAGAAATGGAGGACATGCTATACCAGTCCAATTTCCAACAAATGGACCAATGAACCATAATGGCCTAGTTGAATCTGCTGCTGAGGTACAAGGATCGCCTCGACATCAACAAAAATTACCACCACCACCACCATTACTGTCACTCCCCAAAGGATACCCCAAATGTGATAGCCTGTCACACTCAATATTAAGACTTAAGTATGACAACCTTAATCATCCCAAAAGTCTCGATATCGGGTGTAAAGCGTACTTTCACGATCGTAGCGGACCAAACTTTGGAACAAGCCGCTTAAGCAGTTATACATGATAGCTATTGAGAAGGTAAATCATAACAATATAACCATGGTTCAAAAAATATATAAAGAGTCTTGCAAACTTTAAGGCGCATTCCCCTATAAAAACAACTAATTCTATCAGAGTCCATTTTCAAATAATTACATTTTTGAGTTTCTACTTGGAAGTCTATATCTACTTTTAATTCTTGACTTATAACCAAAATTCCTTAGCTTCAAAATGTATTACCTAGGTGAAGTATCCCCTAGGCTCCAACTAAAGATATGAGTACTATAAGAGATATCTAAGAAGGTATAAGCTACGTGCTTAGTAATAATTATTTTCACAATTAAACACTCAACAACCAATATTCAAAGCAAGTTACTTTGAACAACCATATGAGATGCACAAGCACGTGAGCAAACAATACATATGATTTTTCGAGAACATATGTTGAATGGATTTACCCCTCCATTCAGTGTTAGGGGTTCTAAGCCAAATAGACCGATTTTTATAAATATAATTCCGTTGTAGTTTTGTTCAAGCCACTACTGTCATGCCCCCAAAGAGTACCCTAATCGTAACAGTCCGCCATACTTAATATTAAAGCTTAAATATGACAATCTTAGTCATTCCCATAAGCTTCGATATTAGGTGTAAGGTGTGCTCTTATAATACTTAGAGAACCATACTTTGAAATATGAAGCTTAGAAAGATATATCTATAAGGGTATAAGCTAATAGGCTTAGTGAGAATTATTTCCATAAGTAAATACTTGAGTAGCAAAGATTCAAACAAGTTATTTAAGCATTCAAGTGAAATGTAACATACATGTGAGCAAGCAAGGCATATAGTTTTCCGGAAACTATATGTTGAATGGATTTATACCCTCCATTAGGGATTTGGTGATAAGTATTCTCAAAACGAGTAGTTTTAGTTAAGTTATGCTTTTGATCATTACCGCCAAGCATATTAAGTATACTCGGGTTGAGCCATGCTTTCAGATTACCGTCAAGCATTGATTTAATTCCATGTCTCCAAGCAAACGCTTTCAATCATAGCCACCAAGTGTTGCTTTCGATCATGTTACTATCATTTTCGCCCAAGGATAATAACCTCATATAATGTGACTCACTTCGTGATATGCATGGATCGATTTATTTAAGATATCATAGCATTATTATTATCAATTTGAAGGTGATCATAAAATTTCATACATATCAAATTCTATACTAAGACAAGCAATTCTTTACAATCAATTCCCGCCTCGATATTCTTAGTGTTCTTTCATACAACTTTACATACATAGCATTTTTTCTTTCCTTAATTCTAATGCATATATAATAAAAGCACGATCAAGTACACAATTTAAGGAAATAAACTCACGTAGCCATGACGATACTTCTTCTAAATGGATGAGTCGAACGAACAATCCACTTAGTCGAAATAATCCTCGGGATACGGGTATTCTTCTTCAGGATCACCTAGTCAAGAAAAATACCCATAATGAGTATTTTTTGAAAACTCTTTTGCAATTGGATAAAGTTATGTCATAAGAACGTCAAAATTCGAGTAGAAGACAATTCCAACTTAAAATAGCCAAAACTTGGTCATTTTAACTCAGAATTGTTCATCTAATACACCGATTTCTACCTATTTAAAAAGATCCATCCATTTTTAAAATTATTTTCATCAATTAAGTCATTTAAGCTCCAGAACAGTGGCAATCAGATTCACCACGAAATTTCCCATCCTAAAAGCATCTGTTTCAATCATTAAAAAAAAATTACTTCGATAAATACTTAGTTATCTATATAGTTGAGAAATTCCTTTTTTCAGATGCATAGCTCATATTTCATATATGTTCAAGGAGTTGTTGTCCAAACAAAATTTCTTTAATAAAAACAATGTTAGTTAGAAGTTTGAAAAAAAAATCATATTTTACAAGAAATCCTTTTGTAGACTCTTTAAAAATGAAGCTTTTGATTCTTTTTGTTTTCAAAGAGTATTTTATGTTTCTCTTATTATTTTCTTTGATCACTTTTTTTAAAAAAATGAATTTCCATTTTTCTTTTTTGAAACTTCTAACACTAGTATTTATTTTCTATGTTTTTCCTTTGACTATTATTTTGATCTTTTTATATCTTAGTTTGAAAACTTACATTTCCTTTTTATTATGTTTTTAAGGAAAACATTTTCATAACAAAGAATCATCTTCCTTATTTTTAGAAAACAACTCTATTATTTTTAAAGTTATGGTTTTAGAAAAGCCTTTCAAAATAATGATATTTCTAAAATTATAATGAGTTTTTCCTAAAGCTTTGAGAAAATAACCTTTTATTAATTTGAAAATTCTAAATTTCCTTTTTTTCAAAGCTCTCTTTTGGTAATGAAAATTCTGTTTGGTAAGAAGTATAGTTTAAACTTTGGTGGTTTAGACAACAATCCTAATTTAGTATGAATATGAGAATAATAACAAGCAAAATTATAACAACAAAATAAATAGCAAAATAATATAAGTCAAATATTGAGAGTCTTAGCTTTGAATCAAGGCTCTCGGACTAAGAAATGGACTAGTCCCGAAAAGAAAAGAAAATTGTTTTGACTTAATAAGGACAAGTCTAAGACTAGAAATGCTAGTTTTAAAATAGCATGAAAGTAATAAATTGCAATTTAAGTAAATAAATTGTATTGCATGAAAATAAATAAATAACAAGTGAGCTTATATGCTCTAAAGAATATATATAGATAAGTAAATATATTTAATTAGATATAGATAAGAAGTTAACATAATAGTAACAATAATATGTGCAAAACATAATAACAACATAAAAATAGAGAAATGAATTTTCATGAATAAGAACAATACATGAATATAGTGTAACTTCTATAACAATAAGTTTAGGAAATTCACACCATAATCATGTAAAGTTACACGACATAGTAGAAAAGATATGGAGAGAAATTTTTATCTAAAAAGAATGTGGAGTAGTGTGTGTGAATGGATTTTTAGTGTATGTGGAAAAAGGTTTGGGAGTATTTTGGAGAGTTTAGAGATTTTTTGAGAGTTTTGATAGTGAATTTATGGGTAAATGAAGTGTGAAAAAAATAAAAGAGGAGAGGGTATTATAGGAAAATGAGGAGTGAAATTGTGTGATTAAAATAATTAAAAAATAAAAATATATGTGTGAAAATAAAGGGAGGGGCGCCAGCCACTAAGGAGAGACGAGAGAGGAGATGTGATTTTTTTTGTATTTTGTGTATTAAGAGTAATGATATGTAAGGTAGATGTGATATAAAGTTATGGTAAAGATAAAAAATAAAGAAAATAAATGTGTGGAGTGTAAGAGTAGGTCTTAGAAAAGTAGAGATAGAAGAATAGTGCAGAATAGTAATGAATGGTGCAATATAAAGTAAATATGACTAATAAAGTACTCGTGAAAATACGCGTATAAATGCGATATTTGATATTTTTACCTACCAAAAAAATTCTAAAACTAATATTTTTAAAAACCTTATATTTTTACGAGTTTAACGGTATATTCAGAATATTTTTACTATTCCAAGCTCCTAGATACGTTTTTCGAAAACTGTATCTGTTTGGGTTCAAAACGAATTGCGGTTTGACCCATCTAATCTTTTTAAGCTTTCTTATGTTATTATGAATTATTCTACATACTAAACTCTTACTTACTCACTTAGGGTTACAAACACGGGATTGTGGACTTAAACTGTTACATCTAACTACGGTTTTGTTGACTTTAGGGTTTTTGGTTGACCTTCTAATTAGGGTTTGAGCTTAACCGATAGCAAAACTTTGGGCGTTTACACTACCCAGCTATAAAACATAATTTCTTTCGGGTTGCATGCAACATAATTTAATTCAGGCGATCCTTCGTTGTTTTGTAGATCTTACGGGCTCTGCGAACCTCCTTACTATGCCTTTGTCCCACCAAATGTATAGTAATAAATGTAATAAGCTCACCCAATGATATGCATAAATGGATTTAATTAGACACTCATGGCATAATTAATTATTTTACGAGTGATCATGAAATTGTAGACAATCAATCCTATACTAAACAAACACTCATTATGAACAATTCCCGCATCGATATACTTAAACATAATCTCAACCATATATGTAAAGCACATGCACTTTTTCATTTTATCTTTTCTTATGTCTAATGCCACTAATTTTACAAGTAAAAGCATAAGTGCAAAAATGTAAGAAATAAACTTACTCGGCCATTTACGCGGAAACTTCTAGTCAAAAAGTAATCCTCAGGGTAGGGGAACTCGGTCTTCACGTCACCTATACAAGAGAAAGACTTAAAATGAGTATTTCTTAGAAGTTCTACTTAAACTTGCTAATTCTATTTCACTAAGTTCGTCAAAAATCGTATAGAGTGAAATTCTAACTTAAAATGTCCATAACTTGAAATTTCGCATATTATATATCATTTTTACCAACTTGAAAAGGTTTATTTATTTCTAAGGTTATTTTTTTCATAAAAAGTCTTTTGGGTCGTGAAATAGATCGGTACAAAATTACCACAAAAATCCCAACCCTTGAAACACAATTTTCTAAACTTTTCTTTATATAAAAAAATATTTTTACAAAAATACAGATATGTATATGATTGAAAAATCCTTTGAATATATATATATATATATATATATACTCATATTGTATGTAAAATTCTAATAGTGTTGTCTCAATAATTATTTTTCATAAAACAACTTGAAAACTTGAATCTTAACAATTTCCTCTTTAAATAGTTTGAAAGAACTTATAAATTCTTGACTTATTATGATTGAGTATTTTCTTATGACTTTTATTTCTAATTTACCTAAGATAAAATGATTTTTATTAACTTGGTCTTTTAGGATATCTACAAAATTTACCTCTGGTGAAGTTTCCAAAATTTTTTCCTAAGCTGTTGCTAGTTATTAATAATTTGAGAGATATAATTTATATTTTCCTTTTAAATGGTTTTGATTGAAAATTCTAAATAAAGGTTTTCTTCTTAGATTTTTATTTCCTACTTCTTTAAAAATAAATTTGATTTCTATAAATTTGGTCTTTTAAGCTTTTCATCATTTTTCTTAAGTTGTTGGTAAAAGCTATGGTTTTTGAGTTTATCATGTTAATGTTTCTTATTTCTTTGAAAATGAGTTTTTCATTTAGTAATCTACTTTCTTAGATTGTTGGCAACTTTTTATTTCCCTAAGTGGGTTTATAAACTAGTAAGTTAATTTTATTTTATCTTTGAAAGCTAGTTTAGAACTTAGTTTTTATTATGGGGTTGGTAAAATCCTAATTCAAACTTTTATGAGAAATTTGTATACCAAAGAGTTATTAATACTAAGTTTTATTAAGCTTCACGTTACTTATCATGAAAAGATAATGTTCATTTTCTTAGTTAATTTATTTGGTAAAATCATCATTGTTGACATCTAAGACAATTCATGGTGAGTGTGAATAGAAGTTAAAAAATCTTTTTTTTTTTTTTAATGACAAGAGCTTTATTTAGTGACAAAGTTACATTAAAAGAGTTTGGTTCTATTTTCCTTTGTTAAACAAAATTTCCTCTTTATTTTGTTGAGATAATATCAATATGATGATGTATGCATATGATTATGTAGTATGGAAAAGATGAAAATACAAGAAAAATATAATAAGCAAAATAATAAACAAGATAATAAGATCAAATATTGGGAACATTAGCTTCATCAAGGTATTCCGGTTAAGTATTGAGAGCCTTAGCTTTATCAAGACTACCCGGGAATAAGATTAGACTAGTCCAAAAGAAAAAGAAAAGAAAAAGAAAGAAAAGAAAAGCAATAATAATAGCAAGAGCATGTTAGTGAAAGTTAGTGAGCATTTAGGCTATAAGAATATATATATATATATATTAAACAACAATGGATCAAACAACAATATATTAAACAAGAGATGAAATATATATGAGAAGATACGAGGAATAACACAGATAATAAGAAATTTCAACCACCACGCTAGGTATTCCTTAGCAAGAGGGGTCTACTTATGAAGCAATAATTAAAGAAAGCAAGAACATAAACAAATTCTTTATTGAATGGAAAATATATTACATATACTGGAGGTGAGGAACATATACCTCAAGACAGACGCATATGTGTGTGTGCTGTGAATCTTGAGGGACCAGTGAAAATGAAGAAGAAGGCATAAGAACTAATAGAGAGACATAGTGTATGTAAGAGATAGTAAGTGAGAGAGATGAGAGAGTGTTTGAGAGAGATGAGAGAGTGTTTGGGAGATGGGAGAATTGCTCGGAGGAGTTTTCTCTGATTGTGTGTAAAAACTGGTGCCGAGTATATGAGAAGAATCCTGCTTATATAGGTAGGAAATAAGGGTTGTACTGTAGTGAACAGTACAAATAATGGCCGACAGTTCACTGTTTAAAATAGTGAAGTCATGTGCTTTTACTGTGTGAACAGTAAAAGTCAGGGGAATCTAAGGTTTTACTATTTTACTTTCAGTTATTTTTTCCTGAGAGTAAAAAGACAGTATCCTTTGCGATACATAGAAGGTGTACAATCATTTACAATGCATGACTTATATTCATACGTGACATACTACGTATTTTATACATTTAAGTCCTACACTATTACATTGGTGAACTTTTGTTATGGTTCTGCTAAATTGATACCATAACAATCGTCTTCGTTGGAGTCTCCACTGATGCTTGATTCTTCATCATTGGCTGATCCAGCAGAGGTTTCATTGAGAGTTGCCAAGGCCATCTCCAGAAGTTGCTTCATTTGTTCTGGTGTTTTAGCCTGTGACATGGTTGACATTATAAATCCCTTATCATGAAAGAAGGGACTATACTGTTCAGGTGTTGACATTGTTAAGGTGCTGCTTGAATGGCTATTAATCCATTGGTTAATAGCAGTCTCTTCAAGTTTGTCCCAAAGTCTGTAGTTATCCCACCATTTGACTTTGTATCTCCTGGTGAGGATAGTTGCTGCATTATCGGTTCTATATTCATAGAACCAGCTCATTACCCATGAAACGCTGATATGTAAGAAAAACATCATTTCTTTCTTAAAAAACTTTTCATGAGGTTTTAAGGAGTAATTTTTTAGAAAGGTATCGAATCCTTTCCGTGCATTTAGGTGAAGGATTTCATTCACGGCTCCAAATTCATCCCACCAGCTTGCAAACCAGTAGGGGAGGTTTCTAGAAGAACATTTGTCAAAGAAGATGAGCCATGTATGAGTCCGTGTAGCATTTGAACGAAAGAAAGCATTCCACCAAGCCTGCTTATAATCATAATAATTATATTGCATCCGGTGGTTAGGTTGAGCATTGGTGATTGGGATATTAAAGTTGATGGGTTCAAAGGGTTGTTTTCCAAATGTGCTAGTCCATTCGCTAAAGTTATAAACCTTGCGAATTCTAGCGGTTGAATAGAGGGTTATTCCATTTTGTTGAAAATGCTTAAAGGAAACTGATTGAGTTTCAGTTAAGATTTTCTCATAGAATTCCAAAGTTTTGAAAATGTCATTTGGAATAAAATGGAATTTTTCTGAAAACATTTTATTAGCATATTCATAAGGGTCCTTTTCAAATACATTTTTTCTGCTATGAGGATATATTTGGAAATGGCTTTTATGAAAAATGCTGATTTTTGAAAATTTTTGTGAGGGGCAATTTCTTTCTTTGAGGAAGAAGCCACCTCAGTTATTTGAAAATTTTGGTGAGATTTCTTTCGAGAAAGAACCACACTTTCTTGTGGGTTTACCACTGTATGAGATTTTTTATTAAGAGGTTTCTCTTCCTCTTCTGTACATTTTGCCACTAGGGCCATTGAAGGGTTAGGTGTATTTTTTGCCTCAGGGCCATTATGGGATTAGTGTTTGCTTGGCTAAGGGCCATTGCCAGTGCCTTGAACAATTCAGGGGTAAGAAATTGGGATAAATCTTCCGTTGATTGGGAAGATTTTGAGAAGGGGATTGAACCATTTGAGATGGTTCATTTTTTGAGGGTTGAACCTCCTGAGTGGATGGTTCATTTATTGTAAAGGGTTTGGCTACATTAAGCCATTTTGATGTCTGAGACCTTTCTTTTTTGGGGGGTCTGCTTTCCCCTTTCCTTGTCTTTCTTGGGAGGCATCTCCCTGCAGAAATTCACGGGTGAGGAAGTCAGGTAGTGTATTGGTTTCCTTTGATGTGTTCAATATCGAAATCAAAACAGGAAAATTGATTGCCATCTGGCAAAAATCTGTTTAGAAGCCAAATTTTGAACATCATTTTGTAAAACATTCTTTGCTGACTTACAATCAACTTTTAAAAGAAATTTTTGGTTTAACAAATCTCCTTGAAATTTTGAAATTGTTAAAACAATGGCTAAAATTTCTTTTTTGATAGTGGAGTAGTTCATTTGACATTCATTCCAGTGTTTGGAGACAAATTGAACTATACATTCTTTTCCATTATTGACTTGTTTGAGAACACCACCATAACCAATATCGGACGCATCAGTCTCTACAATTTTTTGTAGAGATGGGTCAGCAATATTGAGGCAAGGTATTTCTTTGATTTTGGTTTTGATAAGTCTGACAACATTGGTATGTTTATCAGACCAAGGAGGAGGATTTTTCTTAAGTCTATCATGCAATGGTTTGCAGATAATACTTAAGTTAGGGAAAAAATCCGCGACATAATTAAGACTTCCTAAGAACCTTTGAAGTTGGTTCTTATCCTTAATTTCATCAAGAAATTTGGAAGTGAACTCTATTGACCTTTGGATTGGTAATATAGTTCCGTTGTGGATGTTGAATCCCAAAAATCTAATTTTCGTTTGAAAAAGAGAAATTTTTGTTGGGGAAACAACAAGTCCATTTTTCTTAGCAACGTTCATAAATAATTTAACATGCTTGAAGTGTTGATCTATGTTTGGAGAGTATATCAACACATCATCAATATAAAGTACTATGAAGTTGGAGAAATCATTGAATATTTCACTCATGATTCTCTGGAACTCAGAAGGTGCATTTTTGAGACCGAATGGCATAACATTCCATTCATACTGCCCAAAAGGAACAGTAAACGCGGTTTTATACCTATCGGCTTCATTAATTTGGATTTGCCAGAATCCAGATTTCATATCAAATTTTGAAAAGATCCTAGCACTATAGAGCGATTGAGTAAATCTCTTTTATTAGGTATTGGATACCTAATCCATTTGAGTGTTGTGTTGAGAGGTTTGTAATTAATTACAAGTCTAGGTGTTCCTCTCTCAATCTCAGCGTTTTTATTGACATAAAAAGCCGACAACTCCATGGGGATTTGCTCTTTCTGATTAAGGATTTTTGTAATAACTCATTGATTTCTTGTTTACAATGATTTAGAACAATTTGATTCATTTGTGTTGGTCTTGCCTTGGTAGGAATGTTTTTTTCATCAAAATCATTTTCATATGGAAGATCAACGATATGGCTTTTTCGATTCCAAAAGGCATTTGGTAGGTTTGAACAAATCGATTTTTGAATTTCTTTTTGTAATTTAGAAACATTTTCTTTTAGAGTTTTTTCTAAAAGTTGTTTTTCAATTTTACAGAAAGATAAATCATTTTGTAAAAATTCCAAATGCTTTTCTTTTGATTGAATCAGGCAATTCAATTCTGAAATCGAATTTTCCTTTAATTGGTTTAATGACCTTGTTCTAGGTTTTGAGACAAAATTAAAAATGATCTTGTTTTTCAAATATTTAGTCTCAATGCCTTGATCATTAACCTTGAAAGGTTGGATAAGATTGATGAAAGGTGTTCCTAATAACATTCTGCTTAAGGTTTTTGACAAGAAGGAAAGCAGTGTTATAAGAAACATTATCTTTCATTATCTTAACATCTGTTAACTTGAAATCAATCTGTAGTTTGTTACCAGAAGCTGAACTAAGAGATTGGGTTGTTTTCTCAAAATATTTTGTTGGTACTAACCCTTCTCTTATGCAATTTAAATCTGCTCCGGTATCAAATAATGCAGTTGTTTCCAAGATGAATTCATTGTTGATTTTCAAAGTGATGTTGATGATCCATTTTCTAGTGGTTACTTCTACAAGATGTAGAAGGTAATCATCTTGATCCTGAGATTCTGAAGACTTCATTTTTTCAATAGTGTTTTCTTCATTCTCAGAATCAGAATCTTCCTGATTTAAACTTTGTTTGAAATCAAGAAATTCTTGTTGCAACTTCATTTGCATGAGTTTTAATTCTTTGATTTCTTCTTTCTGAATTTTTATTTCAGAATGAAGATCATTGACAGAGATTGGTTTTTTCTGTTTTGGTTTTCCTTTTTCAAGAATTTCATTAAGACTATAGGGAAGCTTTGGTATGACATGATTCATACTCTGCTTTTCTATTTTCTTAATGTATTCTTGTTTTTCGGAATCTGGCATTTGTTCTAACTTTAGAAACATATGAGGCTAATTCTCCATGAAAGTTGGTCATAACGAATTTCACCATTATAATCTTCTCTAATTTTATTTCTTACTTGATCACCTACGAGATTAGGTAATCCTGCAAGAAACTTTTCTTTCCAAAAAGCTTGATTACAATCATTCTAAGGAGGACCTTTGGAAGAATACATCCTTATATGGGCGAAATTCTCCTAATGATTTACATTTCTATTAGACAACAATTCTAAGGATCTGTCTCTAAAGTGAGATGGATTACCAATAAAATGTTGGCTAATAGAATATATGAGTGTATTAACCATATGGGGGATAGGTTCATCATTTTCATCAAGGATTTTTTATTCCTTTCATCAACTTGTATGAAGTAAGAATAAAATTCCTTTTTTATCATCAAATAATTATCCCACCAACCTTTTAATTGTCCAGTAAAACCGGAAATTTTCATTATGCGGATGTGATAATCACTTGTATATTTGCTTTGTTGGTGTTTGAAAACATTATCATTTGATTCAAAACATTGAGAATTTTTTGTTCTGAGGCTCATCTATGTTCCATTCATAAGTGGATCCTGCAGAGTATTTGTTTTGATATTGTTTTCATCATTTTCTTCGATCAAAACATCAGGAGGGGTTGCTCTCTGATAGTAAAGTTTGTGGGGTTCTTTCCAGGTAACTTTATTGATTGATCAATTTGTTCAAAAGTGAGCTGTTAACTGATTCGTTATCAGTTCATTTAAAACAGTGATATTTGATTAGAGGTATCCTCAATGGTCAAGTTCATGAGTTTTGTTAAGAGGATGTTGCAGTATTAGGGGTTTTGTTAAAATCAATTTGTTCTTTTGATTTTCTTTTTAATGCTTCTAAAATTCTTTAGAAGGTTTTTTAGGGAATTCAAAAGGTTTTATCAAAGGGGCCTTAATTTCCTTTTTCTCTAAAGCTTTTAAAAATTCTCTAGAAAAGATTAGATTAGGAGCATAGTAATAATAACAACATAATAACATAACATGAACAAAATAACATAATCGGTATTCTTGGCATGTGCAAGAACAAAACATGAATATGTTGTTACTTCTATAACTCACATGAGTTTTTGAAAAACAATACAATGGTTACACTAAGTTTCATGACATGGAAAAATAATGGTAGAAAGTTTTTACCTAAGTATGTGTTTATGTTGAAGGAAGAAGATGGTAATTGTAAAACTTTGTGGATAGTGATATGTGGTAGATAGTTTTTATGTAGAGAAGGATTTTTGTAGGAATTGGTTGAAGAGAGTTTGGGTAGAGAGGAATTGTGTAGAGAGGATTTGTGAAGAAATTTTGAAAGAGTTTTGTTATGTAAAATGAGTGTGTGTAAAAGAAATGGAAGAAAAAGGGAGGTATTTATAATTGAAGATGGAGGGAAATTGTGTGTAATAAATAAATTGAAAAAAGAAAAAAATTAGATGAGGGTACGAGAGGGGGGGGGGGGGGGGGGGGGGGGAGTGGTGAGGGCGTCAGTTTTAGGATTAAATGGGAAGAAAATAAATTAATTTGTATTTTGAAAAGAAAAGTAAGTAATGTATAGATATGATGTGATTAGAAATGTGTGGAGAAGATAAAAAGTAGGAAAATAAGAGTATAGATAGTAAGATAAAGCAGAGATAGATGAATATCAAGATAGGACAATGAATAGTAAACAAGACTAATAATTTACCGGTAGCAAAGAAAATATGCATATAAATGCGATATATGATATTTTTAGTTATCGAAAAATTATGAAAATGATATTTTTGGATTACTTACATTACCACGAATCTAATGGTGTTATCGGAATATTTTTACTGTTGGGTATACCGGGGCATGATTTTCAAAAACTAATCCAGTTCGGATTCAAAATACACTAAAAAGTAGTGAATTTGATATTTTTAAGCTTCCTTATATTATTATGAACTATTATCAACCATTATCTCAATTCCATTGTTTATGACTTATGAGCACGGAATTGTCAGATCTAAATTCTAGGGTTTAATATAGATTTTATTGTCTTTAGGGTTTCCGGTGACTTCTAGTTTTAAGGTTTGAGCTTAAACTTGATATAAAAATCTAGGGGTTTACAATTACATCCTCAAAGAAACTTGTTACCTGAATTTATAAAATGTAATGGATATTTTAAAAGGTTACTAGGAAAGGCGGAAGAAGTTGAGGACTAGCTAGCTTAGATTGAGTGATCTCTTGATGTGTTTCAGGTGCTAGAAGCTCTGAGGATACCATATGGATCTTATTTGCTAAGGTTAAGAGTGAGGATATAGTGGGATTCCAAGCAAAGAGGATTGCTACAACCTATCACCTGGGAAGTATTTAGATGGGAATTCCTGAAGGAATATTTCCTGAGCAGTTTAAAGCCGAAGCATAGTACTGACCTGATGAACTTAACACAGGGTAATAAAACAATTGATGAATATGAGCATGAGTTCAATCGTTGTTGCAGTTTGCTCAAGATGCTTATCGAGACAGTAATAAACTAAAAAGCTGGATTTTCATGGCCGAGTAAGAACCCAATTTTCATAGGAGACTTACCGAGTTTGAGATTGTTGATTATATGGCCATGATAGAAAAAGCCCAAATCATTGAACGCACAAAGAAATATGAGGTTGAGAGGTATAAGAAGAGGGGACAGACCTTTGGAAAAGGAACTTATGATGATTCTGTGGTAAATCCCATGTTTAAGAAAACCAAAATTTTCAAATCCTCCAGAGTGGGTATAGGAGGAATAAGTGGAAAGAACAATGTTATGTGCTGGAAATGCAAGGGCTCTCCTTATCTAAAAGAATGCCCACAATTGCAGCACAAGTGGTACTAATATGGTGAAAGTGGATACATGGCAAACACATGTCCAAAAAGAAAGAGTGCAACTTGTTTTGTTTGTAACAAAATCGGTCACATATCAACAATTGTCCATAGAGAGTTAACACTACAGCTGGTCCTTCACAGTCCAAAGGAGCAGTTGGAGTGACAAACCTAAAAAATGGAAATATCAAATCAGCAAAGCTACCACAATAGCGAGAGTCTATGATATGCATGGAACTCTAATTAATGATGTGGATATGGAGGAGAAAGATGGAGAAAACGTAAGGGAGGAAGTTGAACCTGATGACTATGGTCTCGTTGCAGATATGTAATTACGTATATGCATATTTAACGTTATAGTATAAAGCACAGACATGATAGACACACAATAAATACATTTATGAATTAGAAATAACATGTAATTGATGAATGATAAATAAGAACAATCTAAGCAAAAGATCAAACTACTTATTCCTTGTTTGACACAGGAGTAATGCATTCTTTCATAAATACTAAATTAGCAAGACATGTAGGGCTACCAACTGAGACCATGAGTAAGGAATTACGAGTTACTGCACTAACAGGAGACTTGGTGATATCGCGAGATATGATAAGAAGACGTCCATTAGAGATTGAGGATCAAGAATCATTTGTTGGTTTGAACTTGGTAGATATGCAAAAGTGCGATGTCATTTTGGGTATGACTTAGTTGACTGTTGTAAAAACAAAAGTTGATCGTCGTTTCAAAAAATATCTTTTATTAACAACTAAGGAGAAAGAAATTAGTACATGGGTGAGATACTTAAAGAAGTCGAAGGCAAGAAAACAACAACTGAGGTTGAGGAGGGAGCTACAGAAGGTAAATCAAAAGAATTAGATATTCATACTATAAGAACGGTATGTGAATGTCCGGATGTGTTTCCAGATAAATTACCTGGATTACTCCTAAATAGAGCAGTAGAATTCTCCATTGACTCTCCATATCAAATGGCACATATGGAGTTGAAGGAATTAAAGGTGCAATTGCAAGAATTGATAGATAAAGATTTATTAGACCCAGTATTTCACCTTAGGGAGCACCAGTGTTATTTGTTAAGAAGAAAGATGATTCAATGAGACACTGTATTGATTATAGGAATTAAACAAGTTACTATCAAGAACAAATATCCTTTACCAAGAATTGGCGATCTCTTTGATCAATTACGAGGAGCAAAGGTATTTTCTCGTATTGATTTAAAGTCAGGATATCATCAAATCTGAAAAAAAGGAGAAGATGTTCCAAAGACTGCATTCCAAACTAGGTATGTCATTATGAATTTTTGGTTATGCCATTTGGATTAACAAATGCACCTGTAGTTTTCATGGACTTAATGAACCGAATCTTCAGGCCCTTATTGGATATTTGTGTGATTGTATTAATATAGGATATATTGGTATATTCATCTACTAAAGAGCAACATAAAGAACACTTGAGAAGTGCGCAAATACTAAGAGACAATAACTATATGCCAAATTGTCTAAGTGTAAATTTTGGCTTAAAAGTATAGCGTTTCTTCGACATAATGTTTTTGATGAAGGAATATCTGTAAATCCTGCGAAAGTTAAAGCTATGTGGATTGGAAAAGACTAGAAACAGTTACAGAAGTAAGAAGTTTCTTAGATTAGCAGGATATTACTAGAAATTTGTACAAGATTTCTCAAAGATTGCGTGACCCCTCACGCAACTAACGAAGAAGAATGAGAAAATTGAATGGAATGATCAACGAGAACAAAGTTTCCAAGAATTGAAGAAAAGACTGGTATCAGCACCTGTATTAGTCCTGCCAAATGATAAGGACCCATATACTGTATACAATGATGCATCCAGGAATGGTTAGGATGTGTGTTGATATAAAACAGGAGAGTAATAGCATATGCTTCTAGACAATTAAAACCACACGAGATGAATTACCCCACTCATGATCTGGAATTAGATGCTATTGTCTTTGCAGTCAAGATTTGGCGCCATTACTTGTATGGACAAAAATTCGAAATATATACGATCATAAGAGCTTAAAGTATATATTTATGCAAAAAGAGTTGAACATGAGGCAAGAAGATGATTGGAATCGATTAAAGATTATGATCTAACCATCAATTATCATCCTCGCAAAATGAATGTTGGAGCTGATGCATTAATGTCAGAAAAATTATAGGGAAGTAGCCTCGTTGTTGACTAAGCAAAAGGAACTCATTAAGGAGTTTGAAAGATTAAATTTGGAGTTTTCAATGAAGGTTTAGAAGTTGAATTATGAAACTTGGTTTGGAGCCTACATTACTCCAACAAATCAAGGAAGCTTAAAGGAAGATACTAAATTCCAAGAGATTAAGCAAGGAATACCACATGGTAAATATAAGGATTTTCACATGGATGAAGAAGGAGTATTGAGAATGAACAAAAGATTGTGTGTGCCACAGATGCAGGCTTGAGGAAGGAAATAATGCATGAGGCACATTATTCTGGATATTTTGTACATCCAAGAGAAACTAAAATGCATCAAGAGTTGAAAAATGCATATTGGTGGAATAGAATGAAAAGGAATGTTGTTGAGTTTGTTGTTAGGTGTGATGTATGTCAATGGGTAAAAACTGAACACCAAAGGCTTGGTGGATTACTAAAACCGTTGCCAATTCCAGAATGGAAATGGGATCAAATTTTCATGGATTTTGCATGTTCACTACCTAAGACAAATGGAGAATATGATGCGTTTGGGTCATTGTGATAGACTTACCAAATCAACTAATTTCTTGCCAATTAACATAACATATCCATTGAAAAAGTTGGCACATATATACTTAAAGGAAATTGTAAGATTACATGGTGTACCTGTTGGTATAGTATCAGATCGAGATCTACGATTTGTTTCTAGATTTGGCAAGGATTGCAAAAAGCTTTAGGAACACAGCTAAAGTTCAATACAGCTTATTATCCTCAAATTGATGGACAAACAAAAAGGACCATTCAGACATTAGAAGATATTTGAGATTGTATATCTGGAATTCAAAGGAAATTGGAATCAATACTTACCATTGGTGGAATTCGCATACAACAGCAGTTTTCACTCAAGTTGGGATGCCACCATATGAAGCACTGTATGGTAGGAATGGTAG
Organism: Combretum micranthum; assembly: GCA_024138025.1. Lineage (NCBI taxonomy): Eukaryota > Viridiplantae > Streptophyta > Magnoliopsida > Myrtales > Combretaceae > Combretum > Combretum micranthum. The sequence continues at coordinate 414,146 of JAMXBD010000812.1, read as the reverse complement.
GAAGTGTTGATCACCTGTTCTGGGATAACTTAGATATAGTAATGGTTGAACCTAAAATGATACAGAAGATGATTAATAAGGTCGTTGTGATAAAGTAGAAGATGAAAGAGGCTCAAGAAAGGCAAAAGAGCTAAGTAGATTTGAAAAGAAGGGAAGTAGAATTTATTGAAGGAATCATGTATATCTTAAAGTAAGTCCAATCAAAAGTCCTCATGGACAAACTAAAGAAAATCAGTCCCAGAAATATTAGACCATTTAAAATATTGGAATGAGTTGGAAATTGGCATATCATTTAGCATTGCCACCAAACTTATCCAGTGTACGTAATGTTTTTCACGTGTCAATATTAAGAAAATATATACCAAATCCATAAAGTGGTTGAGTTGGAACCAATTGATCTAAAGGAGAACTTAACATATGAAAAACACCTTGTTCAAATATTGGATAGTAAACTGTAGACTGAGACTGTAGACTCTTAGAAATAAGGAGATTTGCTATGTCAAAGTGTCATGGGATCCTTGAATAGAAGAAATGATGTCACCCCATAGGATAGTCTAAACATAACAGTCCGCCGCAAACTATATATGACTTAGGAATTGCTACCACAACCGTTCCAAAGTCTCGTAAGATGCAAGGCGTACCTTTACGACAATAGAATACATGAACCAATGGAGATAAATAGTTTAATTTGCCATACTATAAGCATTAGAATATAAACCATGAGTTCACATAATTAGTTACAAAAGTTCCAAGGGCATTCCCTCGCAAAATAATATCAAGTTTAAAATTATCTTTTATAGTCATCCAATAAATATTAGGATTTCCTATGGAAGTTATACAAAATCAAACATAAATTTCTAACGGAAACTCCTAATTCCTATCATTGCTCGGTAGACACCTTGGCCTTAACCATATATATGAATACTGCAATAAGAAAAAGTTGTGGGGGCGTCAACTACACTAGCTTAGTAAGTAAATAATTCCATAAAGACATTTATATCGAATCATTCAATCAAGTTATTTATTCAACCATATGGAATGCATCAACAACATGAATAAACAATCATATGATTGCCGGAAATCATATGTGAATGATTTACGCTCTCCATTCGGGGTTAGCAAATTAACTACTGCGGTACTACTGTTGAATTAATATGCCGTTTATGGATTATGAGTAACCAACTTATGTCCTTTATGGATCATGATCAACCAACTTTTAGCTGTTTAAGGATCACGGGTAACCAACATATGCTAATGCTCCATCCCCATCATGAAGTGATTATGTCCATATTAATTTATCAATCAAATAATTGTTAATACAAATTTTTAGGTGATCAACCAATCTCCTAGACAATCAATCCTAGAATACTTTAACAAGCATAAGTTAATCTCCCAGTTCCGATATTCTTATCACAATTTCTCAACTCATCAACAAGCATACATAATCCCCCATAAATCCCATCATGCAATTCCATTTTATCTTTTGCCTCATAATCTAGTGCAACTAATTGCTACAAACACAAGTAATAAATGAAATTAGGAAGTAATACTCACTCTGCCATTGATCGTCGGTCTCTTAGTAGTAATAATCCGATGGTAATTAATCCTCGGATCCAAGTCACCTAAATGAAAGAAATACCCAAATGAGTATTTCAACTCATACATAATCCTTTTTATTTCATAAAAACTATTAAGTTCGTCATTATCGTCATTAATAGAAATTTCAACTTAAAATAGCTATAACTTGATCATTTTAACTCAAAATTTCATAAATTATATACAGATTCCTATCTACTTTGAAATATCTATCTAATTCTCATGTAATATCTAAATTTTGAAAACTTTTAAGTCTCGAAAAGATCCAAACAGTTCAGGTTAGTATCCAAACATCCATTTTCGAAATTGTTTTTGTGAGGAACTATGATACTTCTACTATCCATGCTAAATTTGCATGCAATATTAACAAATTACTATCATGAACGGTGTGTTATGAGTTTCCTATATGTATGTTCTTGATGATATTCTATTAGAGAACATTTTTAGAAAGCTTTTACTTAACATGATGTCATGAATTCCTAGCTTAGCAAGACTAGTTTCGTGTTCTTGACAAATCATACTTGTTTTAGAGATTTTTCTTAATAAAATTTATTTATTATTGCTAAATTTAAGTCTTTACCATATCTATTCTCTAAGGTCTTCATTTTTTAACAAAAATCCTCATTTTTCACTTTGTAAACAAGTGTTTGAATATTGGCTATTCCTAGATCCGAATTTCATAGAAATGGTTCTTAAGTGATTTCTTTAAGAAAAACTCATTTGATACTTTAAAATTTAAGGCTCCATTATTCCTATCCCTTAAGAACTTCATTTCCTTAATAAAACTTCTATTTTTAGTTTGAAAAATAGGTGTTTGCATACCCTCTTTTCCTAGTTATGAATTTCATGCAACCATCCTAAGATCCAAAATTTTCTATTTTGTAAATATTTCTTGTTAGACAATTTCTCTTAGTAGATCTACCATTAACTTACTAAAATCATTTCCTATTGTTACATATTCCATAAGCTCTTCATTTTTCACATAAAAATCATGTTTTGGAGTCGATAAATAGGTTTTCAAAATACATCTCTTTTTCCATCCGAATTCACAAAAGTTCATTTTGATGAAACAAAATTTGTTCTTGAGTTTTTTGGCTCATCTTCATAAATATCCTAACTTTAGAAATAACAAATCATTCATTTACATAAGACAAAAATCTTTATGACCATTTATTCATCTTAATCATAAAAATGCATGAGATCTCTAATATCATGTAAAAGAATAAATACTTAAAAGCTAGATCTAAGTGTAATGATCATGTTAGATGCATGAAATGAAGTATACTGGCATGATAATAATATAGTAGCAAGATTCCTACATGAAATCATCACTACATGAACATACATTATGATCATGACAAAAATATGAACTTTAAATATAAGATCTGCAATTTGTGATGGCTTGATCATCATGTTCTAGTAGTTTCATGTCCCTAGCATGAAGCTCATGGGGACTTTTATGAATCCACACATGAATGATCTAGCCATTACATGTTTTTATAGTGGTAAGGTTTAGATCTATACCTATTTAATGTTTGAAACAAGAAAGCTTGAAGAAAAATTTATCGTGTGAGTGTATATGGGGGAGGGGAGTGTCACGGCAACAAGGGAGAAAAGGAGAGGGAGTTTGTAAAATTTTCCAAAAATGAAATGAAGAAAGAGAAAGGAAATGCATAAAATAGTTTATATAGGGAATTGAATTAGGGTTTGTGTGATTAAAATAAAGAAGGAAAAATAAAACAATTGAGAGGGAAAGGGAGGGGTGTGTGCCAGCCATGGAGAGGAAAGGGAGGGAAAATGAGAGTTTTACAATTTTTCAAATTTAATTTGTGTAATAAAGTGTGTTGGAAGAGTAAATATAAGGAGTATGATGTAATGAGGTAAGGTTTGATTGTAAGGATGTAAGAGTAGGGGTATCGCTTGTGAGTGTGAGTAGGGTATAAGCCTGTACTTGTGAATAGTAATGAATAGTAGATTAAACAATTAAAGTACCGTTTAGTATAGAAAATATAATAAAAAGGCTATAACTATAATTTTTATAAACAAAAAAATTATAATAAATATATTTTTGAATTCCTTATTAAATTCCAGTCTTAATGAGTATCCGGAATATTTTTCTAATTTCGAGTCCTAGGGCCCCGGTTTTTCGGAATGGATCTCGGTCGGGTTCGAAACAGATAATTTCTCGAAAACTAATCTTTTTATGTTTTGATATATTCTTTAGAACCATAATCATATTATTTATCTCTCAAAAGTTCTACGGTTTTATTCTCGGTGAAGCCGGACTTGGGATTTCTAGGTTTCTTTCTAACCCTAGCTATTCTGGTTTAGGGTTTTGGTTTTCGATTTGGTTCTCGAAGTCAAGCTTGGTTTACAAAGAAAGCTGGGGCTTACAAATGACGTGGGAATTGGAGGATGGAATCAAGAAAAGTTATCCTCATTTTTTGAAAATTCAAGTACCCAAGCAAGCTTTGAGGACAAAGCTTATTTTAAAGGGGGAGAATATAAACCCTGAGAATTTTCATACTAGTAAAACTAAATAGAAATACAAATATAAGAATAGAAGGTCAATATAGGACTCAACAAAATCCCTAGAATAAAACTACGAGTAGTAATGAATATATATATAACCTCAAATTCTAAAACAAAGTCCTCTAGATAGTAACAGATACTAAATACGATATTTTGTAGTGGGTATTAAAAACTCAAAATATAGAAATAATTAAGATAGGATTTCAAGTGCATTAAAAAGTAAATAACCAATAAAGCTTATAGTTAGAAAACGATAATTTAAGGATGAACCGTTATAATTATAAATACATAATAGGAACAAAAACAAATTCAAAACTAACAATCTAGAATCCAAATAAATGTTTGGATTATACTATTGTTCTAGTTAGAGCATTCTGAAGTTCTTAGAGACTAAAACCAAACTTGGCCTATTAAGTTTTGAAAACCCTAATCGCGAAAGATAAAACCTTAAAAATTATCAAACGCGTAAACTTTAAACTCAAAATTAAACTCAATGATAATCTATAAAATTTGTAGAAGCTTTAAACAGATATTTGGAGACATAACTCTTAAATAACTGACATACCCGTATAACTTAATAAACTATCCTAAAACTAAGATAATTAATTAATTAATTAATATTATATTAACTACTGTACATTTTCGGTGGAAAACATACATGAATAACTGCTGGAAAATTGTGCAACAAACTCCACGCCTTTTCTTCTCTAAATTGCCTAAATTTTCACATTAAAGTCAACAATTTAAACACATAACACCAATCACAAGCCACCAAATAAGCCAAGCATTTAATGCATGTTGGAAGCTGCCATACACTTGTAAATTCGGTGAAAACCACATCCCCTATAGCTGAGCTTTGCTTTGGAAAATAACCAACCTTCAAGCTTATATAAGGGACATAATGAACTAGAAAACAAAGCATTAAACACCTTAAAACAAAGCAATACCTCTCTTGAATAAGCCCTACCTGAAAATCTAAACAACAAAAGTAAAACCAACACAAACTAGACCCAACATCATAGCAAACATATACAAAAAATACAGCTTAAACACAAACACAAAAACAAGCTTAAGGATATAAGGTTTAAAGGGAAGTAATTTTGTTTTTAGTTAGTATACACATAAAACATTAGCTTGTCTAATGTTTTTACTGATCCTAAGATTGGATCAAACCAAGGGAAGGAGTATAACATCACCACATCAGTTCAAACAAAGTAAAATTTATGCCAAACCCTAACTATAGTTATTATATGCATAGAAACTATGAAAAATCATGTGTGTAATGATTTTTAGATATTATAGGTATAGATATATCATGAATAATAGTTGAGGATCATGGAAAAAACACTAAAAAATAGTTAAACACCAAGTAAAATACACTAAAAAATAGGATCCAGCGGTGTAGGGGATAAGTTAGCAGGCTTCGAGCTATAGCTTGTGCTGGAACAACGCTACATAAAAATTTTGTACGCGTAAAAATGCATGAACACCAGCAGTGTACATGGAAAAGCTGGCTACCTTCATGCCAGTGTTCCTTGAAACATATTATTAAAATTTTGATACGTAAACGTGCAAACACTGATAGTCTGAGATTCAACACCGGCAGCGTTGATTGCCAACGTAGACACAAATTTTTCCCTAGACGAAACTTGTTTCGTCCATAACTAATAATACATACTATCATACATACATACATACATACATACACACACACACATATATATATATATACAAGAGAAAACATAAGATAAAATTTAATAAATAAATATAAATAATTTAAGATTATTATGTTTAAATATTTCTTAAGTATTAAACTTTGGTAACTGTTACAAATAAAAAACACTTTGGTTATATTAAACAAAAAGATTAGATTATGATAATTGTTCAATAATTTTTCTATATAAATAAATGTATAAGAATGAAAAATGTGAAAATGTTATCATTAAGAATAATGTAATTCCCATACATAACAAATAATAACATGAAATGAGATTAAGAGAAACACTGAAAATAATAATGAAAATAGAAAATAAATATTAATTACCATAAGATTGTCAAATTAAAGAACGATACAAAAATAATAATGATGACAATAATAAAAAATATTTTGTAAGTTTTAAAACTATTAGTTGCCGATAGATAATAATTTAGAAAAGATAATATAGATTTAGAAAGGATAAAAACTGGTTTTATGACACTTAAACAACCAATAGGATTTATACAGATACATATATATATCTGATTAGTGAATATTTATTCGTCCAATAGGTGATACTGATCAGTTCGTGGACTTTCCCGAAAACTATTAGGACTAATCATCATAAGCATGTGAGTAACTCATATCTATTACATTGTTTGTGTTTGTAACTAGTGGCATATGTAATGCAAAGATAATAATATAGTTGATGTGGAAGTCTGTTGAGTATGTGATATGAGCTGTTTGTTTATATTGACAAACTAAGATAATAAAAGTGATAATACAAATTATCTGATGACTTGAGAAAGGCATGGTATATGTTCGTGTGTAATGTATGATCACCTTAAGCTTGCTTAAGAAATATTGGCTATATAATTAAAACAAACATGAGTGTAATAGCCAGCTGCATATTAGTATTTTGGTTATCTGTTAATACTTGGTTTTCTATACAAAATATTTATAGTTCTACTCAAGATTATCTTTGTTCCATTGGTTCTATGAGAACCAAGTGGCAACGAAGGGCACTACTAGTGGTATCGTTTTGAAGTTACTAATACTTTGGGAGTTTCTATAGATTGATAAAGGAAATGGTCAATTAAAATACCTTAAATTAAAGTGATAATCCAAAACAAGAAATTGTTGATTTTCCTGTGTACTTAGTTTATCCTGAGAAGATAGGTCGTTAAGTAATTGTCCTTCAACACTGATGAGACGGCGTAAATCTTTTACTTGTTTGGATTCTAGATCTTTTAGACATGTATTTTGAGTTTTTTTTTTAATTGTTGTATTACATATGATTGTCAATGAACTTGCTTGATGTGTAATATATCTAGTTATTCACTGAGCTCGTAGTTTCACTCACGCTTTTAAAGACCTTTCGAGCTTATTCTACGATGTTGGCTTGTTATTTCCAAGAGCATGACTTCGGTAAGATTTAGAAGCTGGAAGAATTTGGGATATTTGTGATAAGTTTTTTATTTTTATTTCCCAGTTATAAATTAGTTAGTATTTGAAATATCAATTCATGTACTTGGAGAATCATGGAATAGGAGTATAGTTTATAATATTATATTATTCAAGACTTGTGATATCAATTATATACTAAATTATGACTTACATGTATTTATCATTTCTTAACAACGTAACAAAAAGACCCTTTTTATTTGAAAATATGTCATCTCTAAAAGTATATATGATAATTGTATACATGTGTGGATTGTATACTACTACTAAGATACCATCGGGAGTAACATAAATGGATTTGAAAACTTACCCTATAGCTTATGTTTGAAGAGACTTATATGAAAGGCGTGTCATTATGGTTACATGAACCCATCTCTTCAATGGATGAGTCTATCACTTAATACATCATTTTTTAATAGGCATATTTAAATTATCTAAATCATAATTATTTATTAAAATATTTTTATTTCCTTTTCCCATGAAAAGGAAATTAGTAGAACCATGGTTGTGATCCTTTTCTTTCGCCAAACGGCAACTAGCAAAGAACAAAGCATTGCTCGAGTTGAATGTCTGGTAAAGCTTCCTAATCCTGGCTTTTGTGTCTTACTCATCAAGGTACGAAGCCCAAACTTCGATCCTAGATATACAATATATGTGGACGTGTGATCGAATGAACGAGTACTATATTTGATAGGAATAGTATTGTGAGAGAGAGAGTGTAGGAAAGCCAAAGAGACATGGCGAGAAATGGAGAAGGAGAGATTTCACAGGCACAGGCACAGCCTCAGCCTCAGCCTTCAAGAAAAAGCTCCAGCAGAAAAATTAGGGCTGGACCAGACCCCGTCCTAGTGGTTTGTCGGTGCTTTAGCGTGTTGACATCTGTAGTCGCAATTCTATGCATCGTCGTTAATGTTCTTTCCGCTATTCGTTCTTTCAAAGATGGATCGGATGTAAGAATATATATAAATATATACATATCCATATCATATAATTCCTACTCTTATTGTTTACAAAAACCACTTTTTGCTGTGCTGTTATATATATATTTAAATAAAAAATTGGGTGTAACGAGTAATTCATTGCAGGTATTTGATGGGATATTTCGGTGCTATGCGGTGTTAATAGCGTTCTTCGTGGTTCTGGCTGAGACTGAATGGGGATTCATCATCAAATTCTGGAAGGTACTTCAGGATTTGGATTCTGTGCTTGGGTCTTATTGTAATTCTGCTGATGATGGTTGAGATACTAGCTCCCTTCATTTTACTCTTCTTCCCAATAAAATAAGTCCTTCGTTTTTCTGCTACTGCTAGTTCGACTGTCCATCCAGTGTTATGGTTTCGAGTTTCCACCCAGTGTTATAAAACAAATCCTTGGTTGCTTATTTTGGACTGGGATCCACTCCTGCCTAATTGAGTATAAATTATATATAGTTCTTCTATGATCTTGATTTTACTTGTTCTAGCTTTTCATTCAGACAAATACGTGAAACATAAAGCAGTTGCCCTTCATATTCAGAGAATCTTATACTGCTGTATGTGGACTAATCAAAGAATGCCAGGCAGGCTACTTTCCTAAAGCTGCCCAAGATCATCATTGCGAACCCTTGTTTGAGCATATCCTGTGTGATGGCACTTTTGCCTGTCAAACATTTCTTAAATAGGCAGTCTCCCTCAGTTCTGAGGGTAATTTGTCTTTGAAGAGGAAGGTTGCACGCTTTCATGACTATGAACTATCCTATAACACGATCTCAGCTGTGATTGCATATCCTAAAACTTGAAAATAGAAGAATGGCCTAGATAGCATTATTGCTAATGCATAATGGACTAGTTATCACATTCTCACTGGATAATTGAGGAACCTTTGAATAGTGCCATCGTTGTAGTGTGAGGTTGATGAAGATCTTCTGGAACATCATGTTAAACTACATCTTGGGGCTCAAGTTTGCTAGTCATGTTTTAGCTCATTAGAGATGAGCAAATATTGTGTCTTCTTTACTGTAAACAAAGAATTCTCTTCCCATGAGAGTTCCCAAATTTCAAAATTTTCTTCCTGTTTTTTTTTTTTTTTTTTTTTTTTCAAATGTGAATGGGCATGCTAACTGAAATAATAAGATTAAATCCATGCAGCTTATTTGAGCATAATTGGTTTCTTCGACATCAGATCGATGCTTTTACTACTGTTCATGTTGTTTACTTCATCTCGTTAAAGATTTCATTCTATCTGTTGCAGATATTAGAGTACTGGGCTGGCAGGGGCATGCTGCAGATCTTGTATGTTCTTTATACTTATGTCCTCTTTTCTCGAAAAACTGTCTTCTTTTATTCCCTTACTACTTACAGCTACTATACCATCTCATTGTGCCTGATTTGCACCATCAATCCTCACCAAAATAGTTACTTCATTTCATTTGCTTATTGCATATTTTTGTATGCATTCTGACAGAGTTGTCTCACATAATTTGCTGATTTTCCAGTGTAGCAGTTATGACAAGAGCTTTTCCAAACTACACTAATGAGCAGAAAGACCTCGTTCTACTACAAAGCATTGCAGCCTATATGCTCCTTGGTTGTGGTGTTGTCTATGTCATTGCGGTAAGATAGCAAAAAGGAGTCTCCTAAATGCTTGGAGGTTAAGCCTCAGTCCAATGCCTAATTGTAGTAAAATGTAGTTTCAGCTTCACATAAAATAATTTCTGTTTACTCTGGAGATGCCTTTTTCTGCTCTGCTACATACAGTGCATGCAATGCTGACATAATCGCATTTAGGGTCTCCTGTGCATTGGCTTTCTCAAACGCTCTCGTCAGCAAAAAGAAATATCAAGGGATCAAGCAATTAGAGATCTAGAGGTAAGCAATGTTATATTTGATAATACCTTGAGGTTGTGTGATATGATATACATGAATTCATAGTTGCAAGTGAATAATGAATAATCCGTGGTTGGATGATGCAGTTGTTTTCGTTAGCTGAAAAAGAAAGAAGAGAAGTTGCATAAATTAGACATTCTAATGACTTGATTACCTAAATGACTATCTTGTTGGTCTCATGGTCTTTCTTGTCTCACACAAGAAGACAGAAGCTTTCCTTATAGGAAATTGTCTGTCTGTTTTACAGCACAAGGATATTTGCTTATAGATTGAGCGTTTCAAATCTTCAATAATGTGCTCTCAATCCTCTACATGACTATTTTACCTTGATAAAAATAACAAAAACGTTTACTACAAAAAGGGATGATATTCAAGTAATTAATAAACGTCATACGTAATGTGGCCTTATATAGTTTCAGCCATTTTAGAAATAAGAAAAACAAACAAAATACGAAATAAAAATAAAATTTTTGCAGCTCAGGGTGCACTGGCTTATTGGGGTGGGATTGGCACTTGACGGCTTGGAAAATACCTGTAGGCCAGTCAGTGCACGCACATTCTATAACATTCTGTTTCCTCTTGATTGGTAACCAGCTCACTGGTGTATCCTGGCTCCAGCTCTTTGGTGGAACAAAATATTCTATCGGCTCGCTGGTGATAGTGGAGCTGGTAAGCCGATTCATTGCAGTAGCACAGTTCTGTTAATTTCTCCTGTTAATTGCACTAGATGGGTTGGAGCATGTTGGAACAAGAGCAAAGGATTGTGTGATACCAAGTTGTTATGGGCCACTCAATTGGTAGAAGTGAATAATTACTATTGCATCTAGGCACATGAAATTTATTTAAAGAATGTTTAGGAACTGATAAAAAGAAACCATAAATTTTAATTTTGAGGGTTTGTTATTGCACAAATCTCATGAACAAGGAAGATAAAATAACCTAATACTTCTAATTTATTAGTTTAAATCCCTTATTTATACAAGCCTAGGACCAATAACTTCTGAAAAACTGAAAAGATATTCGGCTAAAAGTATCTTTATCAGCATCTAAAAATAAAACATACAAAATCCTAATAATATCTACCAAAAGACTGATAATTATAATCTAAAAGACCGTAATATAAGCTACCCAAAATAAAAACTACAAATAAATCATTTATATTTTTTTTTCGTTAATTATCATTTATATCTATTTCCTAAACCATTTTCCTAATATTATTCCCCTCTTGGTTGATGAGCTTGTTGTCAAGTTTAAACATCTGATATTTCCACTACTCAGAAGGTCTCACATTTGGGGAAGGCTTGCGAAGAAGTTGTGCAGTCAAGTAGCTTACCAAGACAATGTATGCCATCCATAAAGAGCTTGCATGTGTTCAAATATTTGCTTGTGGTCATGGGCTGTATCATCTGCCCTCTTGTCGGTCTATGATGTTTGGATATGCATATAAAGGGTAGGAGTTAGATACTAAGGTGGTTGGGCCATGAGGGACAAGTTAAGCGCATATTGGGGTGCACATGAACTTTTGGGTGTGAATAGAGTTGTTGTTGGATTGTCACCCCAACCTAATCTATGGAGCTGAGATGTGTGGACTCCATTCAGTTTGTTTCCACTCGTTTGAACTGTCCATCAATGATAGCAACCAAATCTAGCTACTCTTCCTCGTTGATAGTGCTCCACTCTCTGTGTCACTTCTGCTAGTTGGGTGGCATGGCACTCCTCTTGGCAACTTTCCCAAAATTCCACATGTTATTGAGTGAATGAAGTCAATAGTTGCAGTTATTCATGCATAACAAATACTCATACTAAATTGATATGGGCCTGAGTGATTTAGTCACAGATCAAATATATATAAAAGAAAGGGCTGAGAGCTTATTAGACAGAATGCTCCCTCATCATGAAATTAATAAATTGCTTATGAGTTACCTAAACTCGGCTGGATATTTATTCAAGTTTAATTTAATAATAGTTGAGTCAAGTTCAAATTCAAGCTACATAAGTAGTTTATCAAGTCGAAATCATATTTCATAATGTAATTTATCTTGTGAGCCTAATCGAGCTCGGATCAAGTTTATATGTTAATTGACTTCAAATTGAATTTAGCTATTACAATTATTTTAATTAGAATAAAATACATTTTCATAAATTGAACTTAAGGGTCTGTTTGTTTCATTATATTTTGGTCATTTTGGTATTATATTTTTATCGTTTTCAAACAGATGTCGTTAAGAAATGAGTACCGATGAAAAACTGACGGTTTTACTTAGAGATTGACCAAATAGATACAATACAGATATATACAAGTAAGGTACAGATGCAAATAAGATGCAAATACGATATGGACAAAAATACGACAATCCAAACAAAATAAACTCGAGTCAAGATTGATTTTGTATAGTGCCACTTCAACTTGGCTCAATGTAAAAATTAGTCGGTGGGACTCAAATTGTGAAATTTTAAGTTGAGCTCGAACACATGCTAAAACTCAATGCTATGCCGTTTGACCTCGATTGATTTGCTGCTTTAATGTCCTCTATACAATCCCAGAATCATCACATAAAAAGATATCCCACTAGGAATATCTATATTAGCTTATAAAAATAAATGATCACAGTTTCCAGTCAACATTTATTAGAGACTTCTTATAATAATCTAAAACAATCGTAATACATTTCTCGCTATGACAAAATCAATCATTTATATTTATTTTCTAATCTGCATTTCTATCAAGTATTCCCATGCCTTTATAAAATATGCAACCTTTTTTTTAATCATACAGGTCCATGTAGAACTTGAGGTAAAACGGACAAAAGCAAAGAACAGGGGAAAAAAAAAATAGTGGAGAGGTTTTGAGTAAGCACTCAATATTACTAATTAGTGGGACTTGTAGAGAGGCAACTGCCATATGCCAGTGAGTGAATATTATGCATGTAATTATGCCATTTCTAGCAGCTATTTTCCTGTCTCGTTAGATCTCTTCCCCAGATCACAAAGGGAAGTGCATAAGATAGTTGAGTAGAGTCATTCAATCTTCTTAACAGTAAAGCCCAACTTGACAGCTTTTAAGGTGCTTTATTCCTGTTGTTCTGCTTGTCCTTGCAACTGGGATCTAAACAGTCTGAGCCAGAGACACCACAAGCAAATAACCATTCTAGTCAATAACCCTTAACACATGTAATCAGCTAATTTACCGAACCACTTACCCAATTGACTTAGGATTAGATTCTACCAGCTCACACAATATATCTTGAAAGGATAAGTTACATTTAGACCCTTTATCATTGGAAATGTGCATTTATACCTCAACTGTTGAAAAGTGTGCTTTCAAACCCATAAATAACCGTTTTGTCCTTAATTTAAAAAACAAAACGAGAGGAATCATCCCCCCCCCCCCCCGATCGAGCCCAATATTGCAACCCAAAGGACTTCAGGGACTTCTTCAAAGAACTCCAACCCGCACCCCGCCGAAGATGAAGTTTTAGATGTGGAAATGCCTTTTGTTCATGATAGGAGCTGATTCACTTCTACAATTGAGTGGCCCATAACAGCTTGGTATTAAACAATCCTTTGCACTTGTTCCAACGTACTCCAACCCATCTAGTGCAACTGACTTGTGCAAGACCTAATTCCCATTCTTCATTCACACATTCCAACGTTGTAAACTAACGAGAGGGTGGATGATATGGCTCATCACACACCTTGAGATAAGATTCACACACCCACAACCATCTGGTGAACCCTACCACAGTGCACAATCTCTTCATCAGTGGAAATATCAGAAGTTTGAGCTTGAGGACAAGCTCATTGCAAAAGGTGAATAATGTTTGGAATATAGCTCAAGAAATAAAATGAAATGACTTGTTTTGTTATTTTTGTTTACGTAAATAGCAAACAAAGTCTCTTGTGTTTTTTCTGTGTAAGTAACTTCTTATCTTTGAAATTAAGCATTTAAACTCTCAAATCTCCCCCCAAATGATTATTTTACGCCTTTAAAACATATTTATTTGTTTATTTTTTAAAATCATTTTATTTAAGGGCAAATTAGTAAAACAGGGTCTAAAAATACAAATTTTAAAGATTTGAAAGTTTAACAATACATTTGGTTCTTAGGAATGGAATAAAACTGGGAAAGAATATTAATAGTTAGAGGTATTAAATAAGGCTAAAAAGAAATAGTAATTTTTTATTTAATAGTTAGGAGTATTTTTTGGAATAAATCATGTTTTTTGGTCAGAAATAACATTCCTCTAGATTAGGGAAGGGAATGTGGATTCCTTTTCTATTCCACATTACATGAAATAAACATTCTTTTGATAGAATTTTTTGCAAACAAAACAAAGAAATAGATATTTCACGGTAATAAAGCTGGAATACTGATTTCATTTCATTGAACCAAACATATTATAAGCGCTTATTTCAAGTGCATATAGAGCGCAAACATATGAGGGTGTATTTGCAATTTACCTTTTTATTATAGATGGTTTAAATTTGAGTTTGTCATCACGAGCCTTTTAGTAATTGTTATTTTTATCTGTATTTCTAATAGCTTTGAATATCTTTTTATTTTGAAAAAAATATTGGTTTTGGGCTTGTATAATAAGTGATTTTACAAGACCATGAAAAAGTTGGAAGTGTAAAGTCATTTATCTTATTTTATACTTGGTCATGTGATTATTCTTTCTTCAGGAGCCTTGACATTAGAGATTAGAGGGTTTTTTCTAACTTCCACCTTACTGTTTCTTTTATATATTTCATGTGTGGCTAGGTCCGCATCAGGGGCCATAACAAATACATTGTAGTTGTGTTTTTGTTTGATGTTCATACAAGCCGTTAAAAAAAAAAAAAAAAAAAAAGGAAAAGAAAAGTCAATGAGGGGAAGATATAGAAAGCAGGAAGCATAAAGGAAAATGGCAGGTCTAATGGTATATAAGAATAAAACTGGTGATTGAGTAAATAAGGGTTTGATTTTTATATATTTGCATTACAAAATCAGCTTGCTGAAATTGCAAGTTCCAATCCAATGCAAATACACTTGACTTCACTGGCACCTTACTTGCCAAGATATAGGTACATTGAGAATTTGAAAGGTTTATTTGGGTTCAACTGTATCTGGTTGGTGCTCTCTGTTGGTGTTGGAAAAATTGAAATGGATTTTATGCAAGCTCTTAGCTTGCTTGTAATTGAATGTGTCTGGATGTGAAACTCCTTGGATTATTCATCCTTTTGTGCTTTTCATTACAATCTTAGTGTGTATATAGGGACGACACATATTACATGTTGCGTTGATACAAATGCTGCAGAATTGGACTAATTCACTTTACCGCAGGAATTGGAGCGACGTAGAGAAGAACTTGAACAATTGCTTATTGATGAAAGGGCCTGACCGTACTTGGTGGACATACTGCATACCATCTTTATTTTACAAGCCAACAGGAACAGGGGATTTTGGTGAACCCTTATGTGATGATTACCAGTAATTGCATTCCTCCTTTACTCTCTATGGACATCCCATTTGGCTAGAGCACTCTTAGCTATTTTCAAAAGCAGTTTCCCGTTTATCTTATCTATTTGAATTGGGGTAGTGTAGAATTTGATAGTTGTATAGTTCTTGTCAATTGCAATATTCTTAATTCATTTTGTTAGGAGATTTATAGTTGGAAAACCATGTTTTTCTTTGGAAAATCACTTATTTAAGTCTGTGTGAGAAGTAAAACTGAACAGTTTACTTGATGTGTATGTAGCCGAATCGCCTAATTTGTCTCTTGTGATTTGAAGCTATGATGATTTGCCAAGTTGTTGGAATTCAAGCGGCACAAAGGAATGCTGGAGGCTGTGTGGACACTACAGTCATTGATAGATGACGTGAACCCCAACTTAATTTAGTATCATCGAGTATATTGCATGTGAATTAACAATTGTGGTTGAAGGTCGTGACACGTTGACATATGTTCCCTTTCATGTGCTTAGTCCCAATATTTTAATCATTAAAACAAAACTTTCTGATGGCCAAAAAGGAAAAAAAAAAAAAAAAACTAAACTTTCTTTTGTTTTCTTTTCTAGCCTTGGCTGGGAAGAATCGTTGCTCTCGTCGAACTTTTCTTTTCTTTCTTTCTTTATTCTTTTGTGGATATTCGGACCCCTTGAATTGATTTTTGGGATTGGACCAGTTGATTTGTACAAAATCCTAATCCAGGTATTAAGATTATCTAAGATTAATTTTGATTCTATATGTTACTTAGGTATCATATATAAAAGAGATTGGAAAGAGTTGATTAGAGGATGTGTGATGCGGATGATAAGAATTTACAAGTGAAGGTAGACATGCTCGTGTCTAGAGGGGCTTATCTGTCGGTGAAATGTAAAGGTCTGAATTCTAACCGCTAGAACCTTGAGTGTTATAAGTGAATTTATAAGTGAAGGGTTGTGGTCAACGCCAACGGGGTGGTGGTGGTTATGTTTCACCCTATGTTATGGTGGCGAAGCACGCATGCAGGTAATTATAATGCAAGAGTACTGAGGCAATGTTTAAGAAAGCAAGTTAGTCCTGGAACTGTGGTAAAGAGTAAAATTTGAGTGACTGTGTAACCGAGAAGAGTGGAGTTAATTTCAGCATTCAAATTGTTTCAAATCCCAGCCAGATTACTAACTTATATCAACATGAATTATAGTCTCAGAAAACATCTCGTTCATAGCTTTTTGAGTTAAAAACAAGGAACCGATCTCGTTGGGACGGTGCTGGACTTCCCTACTCCTGACTCAACGGGCTGAAATTTTGAGGAAGCTTTTCCATTTTGCAACAAAATCCGCAAACGTCATGGCAAATTTTGTAGCAAATTATTCCGTGAACGTCTAATTAAATTTCTACAAGCAGCTGTACCTCCCGTGCTGAAATTGGATGACGTACATGGCATGCCGCTAATATTTCAACTTATATCATTTTAGCCCTCGACCATCCTATAGTGACACAACACCACATCAAGTCAGCCTCCTATTTTACAGGTCTACAGGAGGAGTGATTTCTAGGCCTAATATGTGTCTGTACCTCCTACATAAAAAAATTATTAATATATAAGTTGCATGAAATTAATTATCAATATATAATTATTAAATCATATCTAAAAAACAAGATAAAAAAAATTATATACAAATTGCGATATCAAGTTCTAATACTATACCGATATTATATTCGTAAAAGGCGATATGTTATTTTTCTAAATGCATTGCTTTTTATTACCGCGATATACTTGCAATATATGAACGTCCTCACGTTGGTTTTTGAATAGAAAAAAATACAACACAAATTGAACACATTTTTTCTCCTCATCACAGTAAAACCAACACAATTTTCTCTCTCCCTTGCTCTCTCTCTCCTCTGTCCGGAAAATCTCTCTTCCCAACCCGCCCGACTTGTTTTTGTCTCTATCTTTTGTCATCTCTCTTCTTTCTCTCACTCTCTCTCTCAATTGTTGGTCTTCTTGAAATTTTCTTCCTCATAGTACGCGATGTAGCACGGGGCAGCTTTTGTTTTTCTCTCTCTCTCTCTCTCCCCATATATCGCGTCTAATAATGAAATGATCTAACTCTAATTTTAATTTAACCTCCATGTATATGTTTTGTTTGTTTTAATTATTGAACTTTATGAGCATGTTAATTGATGAGAGTCATGTGTTGTAATATTAATATTGGAGTAGATGATTTGGTAATAGGCTAAATGTGTTTAAGTTGGTGTATCTTGAATATTATATATGTGTATGAACAATATAATTAGTGTTTGTGTTGAATATGTGTTATTTTGTATGTGTAGGGTTTGATTTGTCAAAGTAAGCTTAGAATTTAATCTTAACCATAGCAGAATTTTTTTTGCCCCATTTCAAGCCCAAAAACATCCCATTTTAAGGCTCAAAATGAGCCCAAATCCATGCAAATTAAAGCCCATGTTTGAGCTGCCACCAAAGTCAAGCTTTAAGATAATTTTAAGCCTTATTTTGTTCAAAAACACCCTTTTCTAAGGTAGCCCAAAAAGCTACACGAATTTCCTCTTCTTCTTCTTGCTTTGCTTCTTTGTTTCTCTAAGATATACATTCCAAAACACTTAGCAAGAACAAGTCTTAGATTCTTGTACCATTCATCAAGCTAAAGCTTCCTTAAGGTAAGTTAATGCATATCTAAAAGTTTTTTCACATGTTTAAGTTTCACTTGATATATGAGTTTCATATACTATGTGAATGCATGTTGAAATGAGCTCTTGAGAAGTTTCATGTGTTAGTTGTGTGATAAGTTGCATTTTGATGTTATATGAACTTGCAATATATGTTTTGTGTGTAAGTGTTGAAAGTTGTTGGAGTCATGAAAAAGGGTTATGCATGCTCATGGTGGTGTTGAGAAGTGAATGAGTTGTTGATTAACTAAATGGTGTTATGAGCATGAAGAAGTATTTGGTGTGTTGAATACGAAGTGATGAAGTGTTTAAGAGTTGATGGTTGTGATAGAAGTGTTTTGGTTGTGCTTGAATTGGTAAAGATGATATATGAAGTATTGGTTTTGATTTCTTGGTTGGGATGTGTTGAGTTTGTGTTGAATGTTGTTGTATGAGTTTTGAAGTGTGGGAGTAATGTTAGAAGTGTTTGGTTTGCGTTAAAGTTAAGTAGAATGTCCAAAAGTTTGATAAAAAAGAGTATGAAAAACAGGGGAGTTCATACAGGTAATTAGGAAGCAAATCACGGTTGTGATTCAAGTCTTGCTAGGCTTGGGTTGACAAATTTCATGAATCACGGGTATGATTTTAAGAGAAAAAGCTCTGTTTTGGGAAGCTTTCATGAACCATGATCGTGATCCATCTCTTGGTAGCCTAGGGTTGGTAAAAAAATTTGAAACTGAAAAATCATGGTCGTGATTCTTAGCTCAAAAACCATTTTATGACAGCTTTCCAAAAATCATGGCCGTGACTCGTGTTTTTCCTGACGTAATACTATTTCGTATTTTGATCATAACTTTTTCATTCGACCTCCGATTGAGGTAATTCAAGTTGTGTTGGAAAGCTTAAAAAGAGATCTACAACTTTCATGTTTTCAGTTTTTATAAATTTCAACATTATCAATACCTAAATTTCGATTCTTTCCAACTCATACATTTTCCAAACAAAGTTTAAAAACCCGTTTTTGCATGTTGAGTGTGTGATTGCTTAGGAAATGGATCTTTTTGGACTAAAATAAGTGGATTAATGATATTTGATGTATAATGATGATTGAATGACATAATTAAGCATGGATTAAGTGGATTTGTATGTTTAACAAATAATTGAATTTCCATGAATGTTAAAATAAAACTAGTTACATTGTATATATGGATTGAAGTTAAAAATGATGAATTTATGAGCTTGTATGATCTTGAAAAATGTATAAATGGTATGTTATGACCTTGTGTTACATTTATTTGAAATTCCATGAGTGTTAGACTTAGATTTAGTTATGTTTTATGCATAATACTAAGTAGAAATTTTAATTGAGTTGATTTTCCTTGTAACAGTGATAGATACTCCTTTGAGTTCTTCCACCGATCCCCTTTTGAATGCCCCTATTGATTCTCTTTATAGCACAGGTACGCAGTGACTTGCTTGAATGTTTGTTAGGATAGGCATACTTTGATTTGACTTAAATTCAAGACGGCTTAAGTTTTGCATGAATTGATTATGTTTTTTGCCTTTAAATCTGGTTCGGGGAGTGACGAACATGTCATGATGCAATGACATGTTAGAATAGGCGCTTAGGTCACTTGTCATAATGCAATGGTACACCATTATGCAATTATGACTTCCTTTTTAAATGGCTCAACGGGTAATCGATAAGGAATGTAGTAACGGTGTAACATTTGCTCATTTTAAGAGGAAATAATATAATTTAATTCAATGTTTATGGGAGCATGTGAATTATTTTATATTATGGATTAAGTTAAGTAAAGTTGAGTAATGGCTATGAACCTTAAATGAGATTACTTTTTCTTTGTAAAGCTATTTAGGAGATATAGGTATTCAGACTACTTATATCAACCCCCCGAGCGTCGAGAGCGTTACTAAAGACCCCAAATTTCTCTAGATTGTCTCGGAGTCTGTGTACTCCAATGTTGATTTGTTTAATAAATATTAAAGAAAGATAAAATGAAATATTGAGTTGTTGCATTAATTTAAGTTTTCTTGCCATTTCGCCTTTGGTTTTGTTGCTGTGTACTGGGCCTTTACCTCACTGTTGTTTCTTTTCAAGTGATGATGATGACTGTTATGATGATTTGAGATATGGGACAGACTGGGAGAAATTCTTGGATGAATGTGACGAGTAGGATTTCGAGTGGCAAGTGGTTTAAGAAGAAGAAGTTTTTGTAGAAAGATGTTTTGAAACTTAAATGTATTTTGTATATAAGGCTTGTTAGTTAAGCCTTGTGTTGTATAAAGAGATCTTAAAGTTTGTTTTCTTATTAAAGTTAAACAAGATGAAATCCTTTTTGTTGTGTCATAAGATTGACACAAGCTTTTGTAACCTTTTGTTTTAATGTAAATATGTATAGATTGCTCATGTAAGCAATCTTTTTTTTTAAAGTTTTTTTTTTTTTTTTTTTGTATAAAGAAGGTATAGTGGTATTAAACAAACAATCAACATAAACAAGTAGTTTTAGGACAACCTTACATATAATATGAAAATATTATATGTGGTTGGGGACTTGACTTGTTTAATTTTAGGATTAAATAGGTCGGGTCTTTACAAATAATCGTGATTATAAGACTTGATATAAATATACGTGATATTTTATTTTCATATCTATATATTAGTAATTATCTTCAATAAAAATCTTAAACTAAAAATTATTTTGTGATTTCCAAAGCTAAGATTATTGTGTTTTGCTGCTTTTATGTCTACACATGTTGTACAACTCTTAATTTAGCTAGGGTTAAGTTGTATAATTTTTTAAAAAGAAAATTACGTTTTAGTCTTTTAACCTTTGCCTACCTTTTTATTTGAGTTTTTAAGGTTTACAAATTAGGGCTTTTGTTAACACTGATGGTTTTTCCATTCATAGTTAACACGTGGCAGCGTTTGATTCTTATAAGTATGTATAATTACATATTTTTAAAATAAATGAACTAATAAAATAATAATAAATTCAAAAACTTAAAAATAAAATTAAAAAAAAAAGATTTTGTTCACATTTGAACGTTAGAATCTAATCTCATAAAAAATCGATCATTCAGAGATTAAAAAAAAAACACTCGGGAAAATCTATTTCAACCTTTAAAATATATTGGAGTCTTTTTTCAATGAAAAAAAAAGAGAGAAAAGAAAACTAGATTATCATTTCTGATGGAAATTCTTGTTTTCACAAATTTTCCATGTCATTGATACCATAGAATAATTTTTCTTAGGTTGATCAAAGTATCTTAATGATTATTCAACTATGTTTTCCCCCTTTCTCTATAATTTTTTAAATTTTCTATTTTTATTCTTTCTCTATTCAAACTATCCTATCAATTTGTGAACTTTTTTTTTTTATCAAAATAGTTATTTTTTAAAATTAATTACTAAAATAGGATACTATCAAAATTAAATACCAAAATAGACCATGAAATTTGTTTTATATGAGTTGCGCATTTGAGAGTTGCAAAGTACCCCAAGAGTCAACTCGAGTCACCATCCTCCATTATAGAACATCACCATAGACCATCATGCAGATTAACACCATGTCCGAACTACCAAACAAATTATTCAACTAACATCATCTCCAAACATACACCACATCTCAAACCCATCGAGCTCGTTGAGTTGAACCATAGAAACCAAGTGCAACTGTGACAAACCGTTTACCAACACGACACCTGTCACGCCCCGAAGGGTACCCTAAACGTGGCAGTCCATCGTACACAATATTAAAGCCTAAGAATGACCACCTCATTCACGCGGAGGCTTCCATACTATGTACAAGGGGTCTAACACATAAAGGAGACACATCGGAATGATATATTTTATGTTGATACAATTGAGTAACAATGTAAAGGAAATAAAATCTATTATACTTTCGATACAAACCACTATACTTCAAAATACAAGTCATTCAACTTCAATTACATTCATCCACAGACTTCCCTACATAAACTATTACAAGACAAATCATAAACTAGCTATAACTTCAAACATTCGTATCCTTTGCCAAAATCCGAGTCATGTTCGGCTCCACCCATCTCGATCCCCACTTAGCATTCTTGAGACAACCTGTTCACATAAACAACTAGGGGTATAAGCTACACTAGCTTAGTGAGAATTCCCTTAATTCCATACCATAACAAGCAAGTTATAATCAACCATATGCTATGCATGAGCAAACACATGAGCAAACAATTATGTATGGGTATCCGGAACCCACACACAGAACGGATTTACGCCCTCCGTATCTTGGGTTAGGGATGTATTGAAGTCTACACGACTGCTGCTAGTCCTCAAGCCCTCGGCTCATAGCACTCGCCTCGGCTAGGCTCACACATGGAATGCATCCCCGATGCGCCTTAGTTTCCTATGAATGAGCTCTGATCCCGGGTCTCATTATCCAAACGAGTCCTCGAACCATACAGATCGACCTGCGTAGGAGTAGCACGCTACCAAATGCAATATGTCCGATGCGATGCATGATTAATTTACTTTTTGCTTAGGTCAAAATATTTATACGTTCTTTAGGGTGACAAGCCAATATCATACACATAACAGAAAATAATATGAACAGTGCAGTTATCCAATCAAATCGTGGTTTCGATATGCTTTAGGATTCTTTGGCATATATTCATCACGGTCTCATCATATCTCCCATCCCCATTCATATAGAATTTTATTCTTGTTCCTATAATTCTAATGCAACTAACTACAAGCACAATCAAGGTAACAAAACAAGGAGAAAACTCACTCGGCCATTGGATCACCGGTCTTCTAGTAATAATAATCCGGTGGTAGGGAATCGTCAATCTCGGGATCTCCTAAAAAGGAAGAAATACTCTAATAAGTATTTCAACTCAAACTAATCTAAACGATCCTATACGAACTATCAAATTCGTAATTCTCGTCCTAAGCGAGGATTCCAACTTAAAACGGCCATAACTTGGTCATTTTAACTCGGAATCTCGCAAATTATATATCGATTTCTATCTACTTCGAAAGATCTATCTATTTCTAATATTTTTCAAGTTTTGAAAACTTTGAAGCTTTGAAAAGTTCGGATCAGATTAGGGCAGCAACAATTTCAATTTCCGAAAAATAGCGTTGTAATGTTTGTAATGTTCCTACTATATAAATTAGCTATACATGCAATATGAGTGGTTTCCTAACATGAATAGCATGAAATGAGTTTCATGTATACATGATCTTGATGATTTTTGGTAAAAGATAATTTGGAACTCCTTATTTTGCAAGACTTCAACTATAACTACTTTTTGAAAGTCTAGTTTTCTAACTTTGATCATTTCCATTCGTTTTGGATTTATTGCTTAAGAAAATATAATTATTTTTGTTAAAATTGAGTCTTCAATATATATTACCTATGACCTTCATTTCTACATAAAAATTTCCATTTTACACTTTGTAAATATGTTTTCCAATATGATTTACTCAAAAATCCGAATTTTAGAAAATCCACTTTTTTTGAATGATTCATTTAGGGAAAACTTGTTTAAAGCATTAAGATTTAAGGACTTACTATATCAATTACCTAAGAACTTCATTTAACACATAAAACTTGCAATTTGAGCTCAAATACTAAGTGATTACTTATGCATCATCTCAAATTACGAATTTGACAATTGATCACTAACTCAAAATTTTTCATTTTAATTCCATTACTTGTTTAACACCTTACTCATGTCTAAACTCATTTTAACTTGTAAAAATCATTGCTTAATGATATCTATTACCTATATACTTCATTTTTCTCATAAAACATGAGTTTTTGAGTTGATACATGGGTTCTAAAAATTGGTCTTGGTTGGGATCCGAATTTACAAAATTGATTTTTGGTTATATTTTTTGATAAAATCTATCTAAGCTCATGAAAATCCATTCCTTACATATCATATCTTATGAGCCTTTCATTTCTTAAATAAAAACTTCATTTTTGAGTTGGAAAACATGTTTTTAAAATAGGCCTTGGCCAAAATCCGAAAATAGAATTTTTATTTTGAAAATAACTTTTGATTCTTGTGAAAAGAAGTCTTGATGATATACATATATTAAGCCTTCATTTTCTTAAGTAAAAATTACATTTTGACACTTGGAAAGTGGTTTTTAAATGAGGGTCTTGCCAAAATACGAATTTCACAATTTTGTTTGAGTTCATAACTAAGATCTATACTTAATATGAACATAAACATAAAACAAATGCATGGTAATAAGCTATAAACATCATGGATCTAAACTTCACTTATCAAAATCCTTCATTTATGGTATCTATACCCTAAGCCCTTCATTTTAAATGAAAAATACACATTTTGAAGTTGAAAAACCACTTTTCTAACTATGGGTCCATTTTCATCCGAATTTTCAAAGTTGATTTTTGTTGAAAACAAATTAGATCTTGGGTTTCCTACAACTTTCCTACCATCATCAAGCTATAGCAAGTTGTTCATGAACATAAACAAAGATCTAATGCATCTATGAACTCAAAACTTTAGATCTAGTTTTCTAAACTAGTTTTACATGCATGAATCACTAAGATAGACATGTGGATGCTAGATCTATGCATAAGTCATAAGGAATAACAAATAAACAACTTAAATAACAAGATCTATGGCATAAACAAAATCAAAGCTACAAAAATTTAGATCTACAAAATATATCAACTTTAAACAAGAAAATAATTGAAATACAAGATAATAAAAGTAGAGAAAAGGAGAGTTTCATCTTTGGCATCATCATCCTAAGCTTTCAAGCTTATGGAAGGTCATTTGATGCATGAAACTTTCATTATACTTTACTATATCACCATGGAAGCTTTGAGAGGAAGATTTACTTAAAAATCTTCAAGAAATATGTGTGGAGGCTCAAGAATGGAATGGGGGCAGCTTGGTTCTTCTAAGAACAAGAGCAAAAATGGAGAGGAAAAGAGAGGAAAAAGAGAGAGAAAAAGCTAAGGAATGAAAAAGGAAAGAAGGAGTAAATGAAGGAGAGAGAGAAAATGAGTGTATTAAATGTGTTTTAATTAATTGAAGAGAGAAAAAAAAAAAACATGCAGAAAATAGAGGGGGCTGGCGTGAATTTGAGGAGAGAGGGAGAGAGGAAATTTTGTTGAATTTTGACTTGAAATTGTAATGTAATTATGTTATAACTTTTGAAGAAGGATTGAAATATAATTAATTTTAGTCAAAATAGGAGTAAATAAAGGACAATGGCAGCCATAAATAGGGTCAAAAATCTGCCATGAATTGTGGGATTATGTGTAGAAAGATTGAAGTGAAAAGGAAGTGATATGTGTAAGGTGTACTTGAAGGTATGGGTTGTAAAAATACTTTATTAATAAAATAAAATAAAATTAGAAAATTTATTCCAAATATTTGTAGCAGATTTTTCATAATTAAATTTAAATAATTATTTGAATTATTTTAGTATTTTAACAAATATGTTACCGGTATGATCAAAATACGCGATTATGGGCTATAAATAATATTTTTATAACCCGAAAAATTATAAAAAATTATTTTATGAAAATATAAATATATTTCAAATATTTTTCAATTATTAAATTAATTTATTTTATTTTTAGTATCGGATCTTAAACAGAATCTGATCCCGTAAAGACCCGAAATGAACTAATTTTTGGAAAAACAAATTTTTCTATAACTTATAAAATATTTATCTCAAAATATAAGGCTTTATAAGAATAATAAAATTTTTTAATGAAATAAAAATGAATAATGCAAAAGACTAATCAATTACTGGTAATAATAGAAATACAATAAAAAGGTTATAACTGTAACTTTTATAACCCGAAAAATTATATAATTGATATATTTAGAAATATTATGAAATTACGATTCTAACGGTACTATTGGTATATTTTTTATATCTCGAGCCCCGGGACACGCTTTTCGAAGTCTGTATCCGAACGGGTTCGAAATAGGTCAAAAATTTACCAATCTGATATTTTTAAACAAACTCATATTACTATGAGCTATTCTACATATTTAACTACATCTCGGCCTCTAGGGTTAGGGGCGCTAAATTGCCGGTCTTACACTATTGTATTCCGGTTAGGGTTTCGGGTGATTTTTCGGTTTAGGCCTTTGCCAATTTGGAAACTGATATTTATGTTTATACAACATATTTAAATTGAGAAATTTATTTTAAATTTTATTTTTGTAAGTATTTAATATCTCTTAATGTTCTCGGAATTCCTGAAGTGAGTTTTATTTCCGAAGGTCAATCATTATTTACTTTTTAATAGTTTGTTTTTGGGCTTTATATTACCCGATTTTATAAGCTGGAGTTAGATAGGGAATTTTTCGTACGTCGTGGTTTTGAATTTGACGACCACTGTGTTCTTATTTAATTTTTAAAGATTTTCATTTTCTCAAGATTGAGAAGTTTCTGAATTCGTTCGTGTTTTTGGACTAATTGAAATTCGGTTTTAATTTGGAGTGATTTTTAGGGCTTATTTTCGAAGTTCATCTTGAAATTATTTACTGAAATTTTCTGGGGCTTACAACACCAAAACCTTGATACCAAACCCAAACTCATCAAACCCATTAGCCACTGAATCCCAATACATCGAGAGACCACCTTAAATAGCTTGAAGTATAAAGGAGAAGAAGACCTATCATACTCGATTCACACAGCTATGCCTAGTTTGTTCGTGCTCATGTTAGGGATAGGGTAGATTCGCATCTTAGGAGTGCACAACATTATTGACACACACTCGAGAGATGGGAATTAGGGTCGGACTCATATTTTGCAAATGCGAATTTGTTGATGACCAAACTGCGATTTTGATAGTCTATTTTTGTAATTAATTTGCAACATATCCTATTTTGATAATTATTTTTTTTAAAGGGCTAGACTAACCTTCCACCCATCAATTTGTACCCCTTTCATCTTAACTTTCGTTCTTTATTCATTTCGATTTAGTCATCTTGTTTCAGAATTATTCCAAAGAAGAACTACTCTTCTCACAATAAATTACCATATATAGATGGTTTAAGATCCTATTTCCAACAATTCTAAGTGTCAATATTCAATTTTTTACATTCTTCACATTCCCCATTAATTGTGCATTTTTGTCTCTTTATAATTTTGAAAATTTAAATCTTGTTTTGTTTAAATTAAGGAAAAAAGACAAAAACTTTTATTAAAAAAAAAATATTGTACTTGTTAAATCTGATATATATATTATTCATATCACACAGGGATGTTGCCAAGACCAATCAACTCTTTTTTTTTATTATTTCATTTAATTTATATATATCTACCTATATTATTTATTTAAATTAATTATTTTTATAAATTTAATGTGTGTCAACTATGAATAGAAAAGTTAACGATATTAACAAAAATCTCAACTTGTCAACATTTGAAAACGTTAAGAACTCAAATAAAAAAAAAAAAAAAAAAAAAGCTCGAGACTCAAATAGAAAAAGTGGACAAAGATTATGGATTGAAACTTAAAACTTAAAAGCCTACCTTTCCCTTTTATAATGACTTACTATTTGTAATTTTGTATAGAGCTAGAGGTCTATAAATAGGAAAAAAGTCAGTTAGGAAGATAGCCAAATATTTTGCTTAGAGAACGAATCTTTGAATAAGCAATTTGCTCATGTGAAGCTTTCATACCTAGAAGCTGCATAGCAAAATCTATAAAATACCTTCCATTTTTACCCTAATTGAACCAAAGCTCCCCCATATAGCCAGAGACATACATAGTGTAATATCTCAAAACTGTGCTCCAGAATACAAATGTACAAGCAGCAATGAAGAAATCGCTATTCAGCCAAACCTTCAGTAATCATATTGTCAGCCTTCAGTGGAGATCATATACTCCCATCAATCCGAGACAGTATGGTGCCCGGCGAGATTATTTTACGGTGTAATATGGATGAACAATAAAAGTTAGGTTAAAAGTCACAAAGAGACCATTCTCATCTCCGTCTAAATTGCACAAGGAAAACTTAGAATTTGATGTTATGTATATATAATCAGGAAATTACTAAATAGCATATTACATGTAATGCAGTTACATAACTGCAAAAACAAGAATGCATATGTCGAAAAAGTAGAACATCTGTATGAGTTTGTTTCATGGGTTTTCTGTAATTTTGCAATGGTTGAAAGATGACATCTTCAAATATCAAGATAATGGAAGTCGACTTCTATCCAATGAAAAGATGCATCTCACTATGCTTCAATCTCTTTGGTCCCGCTCAGATGAATTTGGATTTTTGAAGAACTTTGTGCGCCATCTCTCCAAGTTCTTCTCAGCTTTATTGACATTCTGAGAGAATT
Organism: Combretum micranthum; assembly: GCA_024138025.1. Taxonomy (NCBI): domain Eukaryota; kingdom Viridiplantae; phylum Streptophyta; class Magnoliopsida; order Myrtales; family Combretaceae; genus Combretum; species Combretum micranthum. Next base: position 385,485 of record JAMXBD010000812.1, on the reverse strand, counting down.
CTCTCAAACCCTGTCTAAATGCTCCAAGGTTTACACCATTGCCAACCAAAATACTCGTTACCCCCATTTTTGAAACCTGTAGCACAATGATCAATCTTGATTAAGCAATCTGGCATATCCAAATGAAGCAAATCACCAAATGTATAGGCATATCATTTGTATAAGAAATAAGAAGAGCAAAATATATGCTTATAAAGTGGAGCAAATAATAAATACCGCTTGAATGTTCCGATTCTCATCATCGAAAAAGAGCATGGAGTTAAATGGCACATTTGTCCTGGAATGTATTTTACGGAAATGCTCGGTCTTGTGCGTGTAACTAGAAAAAATCTCCTGTTATTATAAGCAAGAGAGAGACAATTAGCCATTCTCAACCATTTCGCAGATGCATTTGCAGATACATCAGCCCACAAGAAATTACCCAATATCTCTTGTCAAAATTACCAAAATGGAAAACCTGAGCAACAGCAACTTTATTATTGATTCTATCATCTATTATGACAATTAACCATGGTTGTCGTACATAAGCCATTTTAGCTTTTGGCGCATCACTAAGTCATACAATCCCCATAACATTAATTCGGTGGATTCAATGGAGATATATTCACACAGTACTATAATCTATAATCCTACTTCGGGTACCAGTAAGTACCGACCAAGAGGAATCAGCAGGGGGACTAGGACTCAGGACTTAGGAGTCATCATCATATTATTTATAACTCAGAAAGTACCCTCTAATCTGTGACTTACTTCGGCAATGAACATGGACCTCAAGCTCAACTTATCAAGGAATGTCTTTGCTATATCAGCCGTGGGCGACCTCGATGCAATTGCTACAGAAATTCCCTTTTCATTGAGGGCATGCAGAATGCCTTTAGCATGGGGGTACAGAGAAGGCATTTCGCGTTTGGAACGACATTCGCTGAATGAATAGATACAGATACAAAAAACGACAAAATTTTAGTTACCATGGTATGAGTATGAGTACCTTAAAACAACCAAACGTCGATCACGAACTAGTAACCAACTTAGAGAGACACAAAGAGAACTCGGAAATCGGAAATACCCATTTAAAATCAGCAAGTCAAATAGCGGTAAGAAGTCGGAAAATTTTTAGGTGACAAAAGAGTATATCCAGGTATTTACTATTTACCAGAAAAAGGGCCAGAGCGTGTAATCGAGATCGAAAACGACGAGTCTGGGCAGCACCTGAAACATCCCTATTATCTGCAGCGCCTCATCCTTCACCTTCTCGTCCCCCATTTCTCCTCCTCTCTAAGCTAGCTAGCGTCTTAGGCAATTCCCCTATTGGTGCCCAATTCCATATTTTTGAGGACCAAATTATCCCTCTTTGTGTGGTCTCCTTGTTGAACTTACAATTTCACCCTTCAATTTTTGCTAAATTTCGACTTCGCCATCCTGCGCTTTTTGGGGTAATTTATCTCTTTTCGGAAAAGGATAAAAGGTGAGTAATTTCCTTTCCTTTTGTCTCAAAGAGGTAATTAATTTTAGTGTGGACATATATTTGCGTGTATATGTTACACTTAACATGGTAGATGAATAGTCATAAGAAACCAGAGGTGGTGGGATTAATTAAAGGTTATAAGAAAGTAAATGGACATTTACATAAAATCATATAATTATAATTCTTCCCTAGATGTCTTTTTTGTAAAAGCAGATAGCCTTGTTTATCTTATAAAGGAAAACCTAACAGGATAAAACCTTTGTCAATGAAAAAAGAGTATAATACTTAACTCCTCCTATTTACAACAAAACTAGAAATCTTTAAGTTGTTGCACTCTAATAAATTATCACTCAAGCGAATTTGTTGATTATTAGTTTCACAATTCTTTTAAAGATCATGTGAGATGAAGAATTTTGGTGAAATATCTTTTATTCTATTTCTCTTAACATATCATTCCTTTTATTGAGCAATGCACGCACCTATTTGGTTACTTATCTTAACTAAATACATTTTCTATTTGCTTTATGAATAGCTATTATCTTAGGAAAATTTTATGGTCCCACTATTAATTTTGACAAGATTAGTCCCGTCACCGTCCAACGACTCATACTATACTCAACCGTGATCGAATCATTAAAATAATTAATGTTCTATTTACAACATTTATTTTAATGGTTAGCTGGGACAGGACCATAGAAGCTTCCATTGTCTTAGTATGATTTGAAGAAGTAGCATTTATTGTTTACTTTATAGAATGTCAAGATATAAATATATGTCAATATATAAATAAATAACATGTTCATGGTCAACCTTTATATGGATTGGATTAATATTCTATACATGCATAACCAACCAATTAAGATCTAGCTTATTTATGTAAAACAATTCTAAATCAACATTTCCTTGGAGATATTGCAGATATGTTTAATACCATTCTAATGTTTTCAATTTGGTGAAAAATTATATCTTAATAACAAATTAATTGAAAAACAATATTAGGCTCCGTATTATTAGCAAAATACATTAATGCACATATTGTACTAAGATATGATACTTTAGGATTAAGGATTTATTCGTTATTTTCTTAAGGCTGCAAAAGGATCCTGTTTATGTTAAGTGATTGGATAATCATTGGACTACTCAATGGATGTGCTTTGTTTATGTAAATCCTTTGAGGAACTTTGCTACATAATTTAATTGTTGCACAAAATTCACATATGCTCAATTTGTAAATGGTGACAAAATTTTGTCTTTCCAAAATCTTTCACTTTCAAATATTATACTTGTTGGCGGTCCATTCTTGACTTCAGGCCTGTCAGAGCTAAGCACTCCACTCCATTGGGCTGGGCCAATGGCCCCTAAGCTCTTTAAGTCACTAATAGTAAACTGACCTTAGTACTGACTTGAACGCAATGCTCAGTCAGTCTCAGAGCGCTTCTTACTCGGCATACGTGGCTCAATTGGGATCGCTTCATGAAAGACGATATCGTGACACTTCTCTACGTTCATCACCAAGCCTACTACGATTGTAACTGCTAAGCTAACCAACCACTCAACCACCTTCCCACCTCCTCACTACTGGCAAAACCATTGGTCAGTCTCTTATAAATATTCACATCCCATTCCAGATCAAGGTAATGTTGCACTAAACCAATCATATTTATGCAATCTACGGGCTTGTCATTGCAAATATTGACTTAAGCATCAGAGTGGCTACTTATCGGATTCAAGTAAGCAGCATTTGACACCATCTGTGAGAAAATTTGACCCTTAGCGGAAGAATTTCCTAGTTTTGTCCCCTAAGGATTAAAACAATCCTACAACAAATTCCTTAGAAAGATAAAACTCCTTTCTTTAACATGCTGCTTTGCACTAAAAACAAGAAAATGTCTTAAAGTGAAGGCCTTGAAGGTGACCTGAATTCTACCTCGGGGTCACTTAACTCTATGAGGCACAAGGGCTCCTAGGCAAGGCCCAGCATTCTCCCAGCCTCTAATGGCCCACATGAATAGGATTGCTTTAGCCGCCTAGAAGACATGTTCCATCAAGTAACATAACAAAATATTGAGATTATCAAGTGCACTACAAATGTTGAGAAAACGCCTCAAGGAGTTGGAACTAAGGAGAAGAACTAATAAAATAGATGGAACAAGAACCTCTTTTAGTTTGGGTCCTTTTTGGTTAGGTAGAATAAGAACCTCTCTCTTAGGAACCCAAACTAGCTTGCTTTGATGATTTAAATGTATTATTTTTCTTATTGCATAGTTATGTGTAATGTGACCAGATTTCCTATAATAATTACATGTCCTATAGGTGGTTCTTACAAAACGAGTTTTGTGGGACTTGCAACTACTTTCTCTATAGCCAATTCTAAATTTATTTGAATCAAGCATTTGATTCCTAAGAAGTATGTCCAAATTCTTTTTACCATTTGTGAGTTTGACTATGATTGCCTTTGAATCATCCAAGCTAGCTTTCAGCAGAATATTCTCATTTTTTTAGTTCTTATAGCTCTTTTAGAATTTCATTATTACTGTTGGCATATTCAACATTATTATTCTTTATAGTTTTAATCTCAAGATCTTGATCAACTGTTAATTTTTCATTGATCTTGATCAACTCATCATTTCTACTTTTTAGCTTTTTACACTTATTATCTATCTTATCATTTCCTAATTTTAGAACATTAATTTCTTCATGCAATTTTTCATTTTCAATTTTAATCTCTCCATGCTTGGTTTTAAAATTTTTCAGCTCTTCTCCTGCTTCTATCATTAATGATTTAAGCATTCTATTCTTTTTTTCTACCTTTATTAATTTACTAGATACTTTTTTATACATTGCATATAACTCAGCATACGAAGAAGAAATGGGGAAAGTTACCTCATCGTCTAGCCATGAAGCACATGTTCTCATCATTTGAGTCGGATGAATCTTTATCGCTCCATGTTGCCATAAATGCTCTTTTCTTCTCCTCCTTTGATCTCTTCTTGAGCAGTGGACAATACTACTAGGTATGTCTTGGTTTTTGGCATTTGTAGCATGTTATCATATCCATCTTTTTGTTTTTAGATGAGCTGCTGTCATTGTCCACTCTTTTTTACTTGAAACTGAGCCTTATGAATTTCTTAAGCTTCTTAACCAATAAGACAAGTTCATCATTTTCATCTTTATCTTCATCATCACTGGAATCTTGACTTTCGAATTTTAAGGCAATAGCCTTGTTGTTGGATTCCTCTCCTTACTTTTTGACAACCTCATGCTTTTTGAGCTCTTCAACAAGTTCTTCATTCCTCATAGCATTTAAGTCTTGTGCTTCTTTTATTGCTGTTCTTTTTGCTTCCCAATTCTTGGTAGTAACTTGAGAAGTTTAGAACTTATTTTTGAGTTAGAAAAGTTCTTCCCAAATACACTTAAGGGTTAATGATATTAATGAATCTGTGATGCATATCATCTATTGATTTATTAAGAAGCATTTTCAAATTTTCAAATGACCACATAAAAGACTTATTTTTGTATCTTGAACTCTAGTCGTTCCTTCATAAGTCTTTTTCCAGTTCATCCCATATTTCTGTAGCAGTATTACATGTACATATTCTATTGAAATAACTTTCATTTAAACCATAATGCAAAATATTCATTACAATTTCATTTAAATCTATTTTCTTCCAATCTTCTTCATTATAACCTTTTTCTTCTTTTCCTTTTATTTTTAAAGGCCCATTTTCTATGACATTCCAAATTAGTTTATTTTGAGCTTTAAGAAAAGTTTTCATTCTACACTTCCAATATGGGTACTTTCCCCCACTTAGAAGCGGTCACCTATAAATAGCTTGTCCTTCTAGAAACCCTAGTACATTAGATGCCATGGTCTTTACTCTATTATGCGATAAGCATAAATAAGATATAGATTGGCTCTGATACCAATAGAAAACGTATTAAGAATACTCAAGAGAGAGGCGGGTGAATAGAGTATTTGTCCTAAAAAGTTCAAACAATAAATTTTAATTCGGTAGATAAAAAATAACTTTAATTGTAGCGGGTGTACAACAACAAATACAATATAAAATTTAAAAGAGATAGGGATAGAGAAAATTAATTTAGATATAATGTGGAGTTCGACCTACTTCTTACTCTCCACGGTTCACCAATGCCTCCAATCGAGGACTTCACCACCACTATATTGATTACTCAAAACATGCTCAAGATAAGTAGTACATAGTTTTTACAACACACTTAGGAAATAAAATATTTCTTTTTTCTCTTTAGATGCTTTCTGATAAATGGCAAATATAAGAATAGGGCACTATAGTATTTTTGCTCTTTTTGAGATATACAAATCAGTGACTAAGAGAACAAAAAAAAAAGATTTGTTTACTCGCAAAAAATCGCACACTATTTTTTTAACTTCTCTATTTGAATCTCCCAAAGACAATATATATATATATATTTATATATATTCAAATGTCTATTGGAGATAATGTCTTTAAGTTGCCAAGTATTAAATGTACTCCAATGGCTCTTTTTGCCAGATCGGCTCCAATATTTAATTTGTCGCGCCTCGATGCTTATCACACCTGAAAGTATCGCACCTTCAAGTTTGCTTTTGACAAGTCTTTGCTTACTTAGACTCTATCAAGTCTTGAATTCAAACTTGTCATGCCTCAATGACTTGTCATGTCTCAAAGTATTGTCCTTAACTTTGCCCTCGACTAATACTATGCTTATTTAAGCTTGTCGAGTGTTGGCTTTAAGCTTGTCGTGCCCAAATTGATCAACACGTCGAGCTCCCGACGTGACCCTCGACTAGGATTCTGTATTTTTAACTTTGCTGCGCTTTGGCCTTTTAGCTTGTCGCCTCTTGAAGAGTAGGCTCGTTGAGCCCTCCATGAATCCTTAGACCACTAATTTTGCATTTTCAAACTTGTTGAGCTTCAATCTTAAGTTTGTCATGCCTTAGTGAGTGAAGCTGTCAAACTCTCGACTTAATCCTCGATTGATATTGTTCCTGCTAAAAACTTGCAGGAACTCCACAACGATACACAACATACACACATATATATTTGACTAATTAAGTGTAGCTTACAATGATTTGATAGCTAATTGTGCGTTATATTGTTTCATCAAAATCCATATTGAACATACAAGTTCAACAAATTCTTAGTATCATACTTCACTTTCATCCACTGGCACAATTCATCCATGGATTGACTTTGCTTTTTCTAACATGGATTGATGTTTTCTTAACATTTTAGAAAACAATTGCACCCAATTATCATGTATTTCTAGATGGCTTCTCAAGCACTTCACATATGGATTTCTCTATTCTCTTGAATTTTCTTGTTTCCATCATGGTTACTCAATTGAAGCTTTAATTACCAATTGGAGTAGTAGCTAGCTAAACTTAACCGCAAGCTTTGATAGAGTGTGCTTGCATGTAAGAGAGAACTGGGAGCAACCATATTGCATTGTATTCTTATTTGATTTTCTTTTTGTACTACACACATGATACTTACACAACTGAAAAGTTCCCACACAATTTTGCAATATTGATGATGGCATTTGTAATTTTTGCACCTTATTGAGTTAGTTACCCAAGGTTCTAGAACTAGAGTAATATTGTACAATACTACTGGACCGTGCTTTTAAAAAGTATTAATAGTTAACATTAGACCTTTGACCCATAGGTCTATTACTTACTGCCCGTTCATTTCGCTGTAATTGCAATTTAATTACAGTTTTATTTCTTACAATAGCTACTACGCCGTTTAGTTCACCGAATAACGATTCCACAATGAATCTCTATTACACAAAACATTGAATAGTCATTTTTTATTCAAACCTATGAATACCAATTCAATGCTAGAATGCCTTTTTTTCAAAATACCACAATTTAAATAAAAAATTAATAAAGAAAATTCCTATTACAACTCTATTCCATTCCACCGTAATAGGAATTCCATTACAACCTTATTCATCAGTGAAGTGTACGAACAGTTAGGCTTGGATTATTCCTCTAGTGACACTCATGAAAGCACCCTAGCAAAATCATCAACGATGACCACTTTACTTTCTTTGATCGACAACATCATATTATCCTTAGTGTCTGTAGATGTGGGGTTCTTGATGATAGCGATCACGCACGCGTCACGTGGATTTTGCTCCTGGCACGTGACTTCAGAATGCTGTTGAAGAAATGACACTTGATGATGGGATGACTTGGAGAGAATGACAAGGGAGGAGGAATAGGCAGTCTCAATGTCTCAAATACACAAGTGACAGATAAGGGAGCTTGAGTAGCCATCGCGCATCAACCTTACAGTTTTTTGAGCAGTTGGAGTAGAAATCACTTGAATTGCCTTGTTTGATCTTCCTGAATAGAACCTCCTTTACAGATTATTGTTTGTCTTCTCTCTCCAAAAGTTCTTTTTGAGGAGGAGGAGTGACTAAATATTTATAGGTACTTGGCGTGGATGACGACCGTCAGATGACCTTAGTGATTGACAGATGAGATGGAGCAAGATCAATTCATGCTTATCTTGGATGAGCTCCTCATGGACCAAGACTTGTAGTCATTTCCTGTGAGTGCATGAGCCTAACTGAGAAAGTTTGGATACGACGAACCGGTCTAACGATCCCTGTTCCAAGTCTACCAAGCCAAATCTCCCAAAGTCATCCTAATAGTTGAACTGGACTCATCGGGCCCTGTCACTTAGCCCGCAAGTTAAATCCAAATAAATAAATAATAATATTTAAATTTTAAAGCCCCATTACAGTGTCAAATGTGGTTTGTAGAAAAACTAGTTCAGGAGCACTTATTACTATCTCTAAATTGTTAGCAAACTGAATCATTGGAACCATATTCTAATTAGGTTCCGGGTTCTCTTTTGATCTCAGTCATGTTTTCATAAACCTCCAACCTCGTGTTATAATCTCGTTATAATTTCTTATTTTTACACAACAATCTATAAAATATCATAACGAGATCAAGTTATGAAATTCTACGTTAATGTGTGTATTGAAGCAATAATGAAACAATCTACAAAATATTATAGATCAATTTATGGCATGACAAATCCATTATGACGACTATTATCGTTAATGATCAACAATTTGGTAAAATCGACAGTTTTAACGGTTCCCTTACAAACCAAACCGACAGTCCTCTTTCGTCCTAAAATCGACAAGAAAATACAATTTTATCATCATCGATTCTTAGATGAATAATAAAGAGTCAAAGACTCAGATTTTTTCCACCTACTGGTCCTGGTGGCTGGTGCTCTTGCTTTTTGAGTAATGTCTTAAGAGATTCTATATGGTATACTTATTACTTGGTGGGTAGGTGGTAAATAAGGCTGATAGGATTTAGAATTTTGTAGCAAATTACCTACTTTCGTTTATATAATAATTTTAGGGGATATTTTAGTATATTTATAAAATCATGTCGTTCGTCCTATAATTTTAAAAAATATTCCAGTGAATTTACGAAATCATGAGTTTTCTTTTGTTTTTCACTAACCGTATATCTCGTCCATCAGAAAATGGGGGATCACTGGGGATTGGTGCCGATATAAATAGGAAATGGAGAATATTACAATGTATAATATACTATAAAAAAATTCTATAAAATAAAATTGTGAAAAAAAAGAGAAGATTATAAGAATAATATCACTATATAGCATCTTAAATGCGTTACAATTTTTTTTTTTTTAAATTGTATGCATATCGCACATTGGACGTGCAATATACTTCGAAACTGTATCGCGTACCCAATATGCATACAAAGGTGCTTAAACTTTGATAAGATATGTTGCTACATCTCCGCTTGTACATGCAACACAAGCACAAATTAAAGTATTTCTACTTCAATGTGTGATATAATGATACTAATTTGGTATTTGCTTTTATATAATAATACTAACTTAGTATTTACTTTTATATAATTTTTATTAATTAATTTTTTTTAAATAAAAACGGACACACTGGGATCATTAAACTAAATTTACATTTACAAAAACCCTCCGCTTCAGTGTTTGTAAAGTCTAAACACTGAACCCCTTCTTGCACGTTGCTACATAATCGGCTCTTTTTACAGTCCATCAAGCATTCATAGGTCCTGTGCGCTCAAATGGGGCCCAACGTACACATAAGCCTTCTGTCTTATCTGTTATTACCATCCTAAATACTAAAAGGACAAACGTACCCTTACGAAACTAACTCTATCGCACCGTGTGACTTCACTGCTCCCTTACATTTCCTAAATCGACAGTCCTCTTTCGTCCTAATAAAGATCGGCTCCGAACACCATTTCCTTCTGACTGTACCCATCATTCAACGCGAAAGGACGAAATAGCCCTGAAGGCCGAAACGAAACCCATCGAAGTGCGGGCAGAGAGAGTGCATCCATTCTGAAAATGTTGTATACCTTTTCGTCCACCTGAAAAATAATACACCACCCCGATTTCTTCCTTTTTCTCAAAGCTCAAACGAAACAAATCTTAGACCTAGAGAGAAAAAAAATCGAAACTCTAAACAGAACAAGAAAAGAAAAGAAGAGAGAGATTGGCGAAGAGAGAGAGAGAGAGAGAGAGAGAGAGAGAGAAAGAAATGGATAGCAGCCGAGCTGAGGCAGAGCGTTGGCTCATGGCAGCCGAGAAGCTCCTCGCCACTCGTGACTTCCATGGCACACGCAACTTTGCGATCCGCGCGCGTGAATCCGACCCTCGCATGGAAGCTGCTGATCATATCCTCGCCATCGTCGACACGCTCTTGGCTGGCGAGTCGCGAGTTAGCACTAGCAACGGTAACAGCCAGCTGGATTATTATGCAATCCTTCAACTTGGTCACTTGACTCAGAACCTTGAGCTCATCGCAACTCAGTTTCGCAAGCTTGCTCTTTTGCTTAACCCCGAACGAAATCAACTCCCTTTCGCAGATCACGCTTTCAGACTCGTCTCTGAAGCGTGGTCCATACTCTCCAATCCTTCCAAAAAATCGTTGTACGACAGCGAGCTTAAACTGAGTCTACTTGGTCAACTCGGTAACCCAAGGAGAAGCCCTAGGACTGCTCCCAGGAGCGGCATCATATCTTTTGGTGATGGAGAAGGAGAGCGAGATAGCCAGCCAATTTTTGGAAATGGCTTGGAGCCAGCTGCACCCCAGACTCACCAGACTCGTGCCCCAGCTCAGCCCACTCGCACATCAACTCAGTCCACTCGTACGTCCACTCAGTCGACTCGGACGCCTGCTCAACCTACCCGGGGTCCGGCTCAGGGAAGTACTGATTCTGCCTCCCCGGGTCATGTGAATAGTTTCTGGACTGCATGTCCGTATTGTTACTATATGTTTGAGTATCCTAGGGTTTATGAGGAGTGTGCTTTAAAGTGTCAAAATTGTGAGAGGGCGTTTGAGGCAGTATCGGTGCCTTCACCGCCTGCGGCAGAGAAAGATGAGTACTTTTCGTGCTGGGGTTATTTTCCGTTAGGGTTTGGAGGTAATGATTCTAAACGATCAGACAAAAAGCCTAAATGGAACCCGCTTTCTCCTATGGTTGTTTGCCCTACTTCTGCTGGGGCTAGAAGAGGTGCACCTCGGAAAAACATGCCGAAGGTTTACTATGATGAGGATGAAGTTTATGTAGAAGTTTCAGATCCGAGTGAAGATTCGGATGATGACTGGGTGGGTAATAAGGCATTGAGGAAGTCTAGGAGGAGGAGAATTGGGAAAAAAATGGCTAATGTGACCCCAGTGGAGAGGCCGAGGAGAGGGGTGAATAAGCTGGTGGATTCGGGAAATGCCGGTGGTGAAGAGACTGCAGCTGGTGAGAATCCAGTGCAGGCTGGAGCTGGAGGGGACAAGGGAGAGTCTAGTAAGAAGACCGCTGGAAATTCGGGCAGGAGGCAGATGGGAAAAGGGGCCAAGGCAAAGTTGGATTTAAATGTGGAGTGCAACGAGGGGGAGGAGCCTGCACGGGCTGTCAGACAAGGAAATGGGCCAGGGCACGGGGTGGAAGATACTATTGAAGGGACTGGATTTTTCGAAGGGCTTGATGAGTTTTTAAGCAGCCTCCCTATTTTGTCGGTTGTGAACGAAAAAGAGGTTAAGGCTAGTTAAGGATCCTAATGATCGACTCTGCTCCATTGGTGCTTTTGTTTTTTGTTATAGTTCTCCTCTCTTGCTTGTTTGTTGTACTATGAACATGTGGGAGCTTTAGGTCTGCTCCACTTGCCCCTTAATTTAAATGCAATGTATATTATGTAGCAGTATTTCACCTCTCTTTCCTAACCTGCTTGATCAGATTATTATTCTCTAATGGCTTCTTTAGAAAGTATTAAAATTGAATAAAGATTAAAGGAGCCTGGTGTAGTTGTCAATCATAAAGCAGTTTCGTTGTCATTTTCATATAAATCTTGATAATTTTTGTATATTAAATACTTATCGTTTTCTTGGCACCATTTTTAGTCACTATTTGCTTGATTTTTCCCTATTTTTTAAAACTCATTTGTGGGTAATGTCATTAGTTTTTTTATTTTGTTGATTATGGTTTGATCAAATCTTGAACTCTCCTCACCTGATGTACTTGATTTGTATTTCTTTCATTGGTGAGATGAAAAAAATTATTGTCTGATCTTATCCTACCACTTAAACTCACCAATGCATGTTACTCAAAAGTTGTATGAATATTGGTGTGAGAGGAACACACTTAAAGACATCATCTTGCCTTCCTGACTGCTCTTAAGTTGATGTGGAAGCTGTGGCTAATATACTAACGAAAATATAGGACTGGAGATAATACATCAAGGACCATTCATCTGTGTATGTTCCCACCTAATGACCCTAATTTAGATGAATTTTTGTTGGCTGGTAGTAACAGATCTCGCTGTGTATGCCAGTGAAAGAAGCTGCAAGTTTGATGTTTTTGAACATCTTTCTGAGTGCCCATTCACACTCCCTTGCATGCCAGTTTTTGCTGCTGCTGACTTTGGTAAGGTTACTTCTTTTTCTTGCATTAAACAGGGTGATGTCCCATGTATGGATACTTTTAATATGTGACTATAGATGAAATTTGTTCACAGAATATGCTGGTACCAAAAAAAAAAAAAAAAAAAAAAAAAAAAAAAAAAAAGAATAAGAGAGATCAAAGCTTAGGTTGAGAAAATTCTAGGGATATATTCATCAGATTTCTTATTTGGGCATCCTGTGTGTGATACATTTGTTATGTCTTAATGGTTCAGCTATGTTAAAGTATAATTCATGATAATGTAGACAATGACCAGTTTTGCATGTCTTTCTCACTCTACTTTATGCATTCATATCTGCAGGTTCTCACTAGGAGATTGCTGATTCAGCAGCTTGCCTATCAATGAACCTATTACATTTATTTTTATTTTTTCATGTCTAGTGCCATCTTTACAAAAATGTATAGTACTTTTGAAAAAAGTAGTCTTTCTTTGCAAATCTTTGAAAGCCTGATACTTAATGTTCTATAGTATTGGCATTGTTGCATATTAAACCTTTTTTCTTTGCAAATATAGTTTTATGTATGTATATTTTATTTACCTTTATATAATTCCAATATTGTTTCACCAGTATGATGTTAGGTGTAATTAATTATTGGACAATTTTTTGTAGTCTGCAAGTATTCTAACTGTGTGTTTGTTTGACTTTTCCAGTCAAAGACACATGCATTTGCACTTGCAATTTTATTATCTCATTGCAGTCAGATTTTTCCTTGTTATAATCCACCTTTTTCAAAGCTTGCTTATCCCATTTAACAGATTTTGTGCGTGTTGTTTTATTGACATATTTACTGATTATACCTCTTCAAAATACTTACTCCATTCCTTACCTTTGGCAAATTTACATATTTCCTTTCTTTAGCATTCATTGCATCAAAAGCTCACTGAAGTTTTTTGAATGTCAATCCATGATATTGAGATCTTGTTTTCCAGATGTCTTCTATCTAAAAGGTTCAAATTTGTTGCTACTAAAATTTGTTCTGCAATCAACTCTTATAGCTGGGGGGACCCAAGTTTCCATCTGTTGTCTTAGAAGACAGATATGGATGGTAGTGGAATCATTTTGCTCTAGCTGTTTAACATCCTATAAGGACTCGTATCTAATCAAAACATATTGAAATACCCCCTAATGAATTTAAAGGGGAAGAGTTCAGCAATTGCTAATCTTGTACGGTTTGAAGGGCATTTCTCTCACAGTATTTATATGCTTGTGTGGGAAATGGACAGGATTTCGCTGGGGTTTTAGATCAAGAAAACATTTGTAAAATGAAGAATGGCAATTAGATGGACTAAACCAAAAGGCAAAATCTCCTTTTTTGGTTTTCTCAAGGGTTAGAATTCTTCAAAATCCAAATTATTATTATTATTATTATTATTTGGATAGCTTGGTCAATAGTGGTGGTTACTGTAAAAAGCATGAACTCATGGCTTCTAATGTTCTGGGATTTGATTCCTCTTCCCTATAGTTTTTAGGATACAGAAAAATTGGGCCTAATAGATTGCACGTATGATCATTATCGTTTTATTTGGGTATTTGTAGAAGTGGAAAATATGAGCAGCAATTACAAGATGCTCTTAATACTTAGTTTGCATTCCAGTTTTATATTCTCTGATCTTTGGTCAAGAAGGAGAAGATACATGGTATCATGCAGAAATTCCTACATCAGGTTGTGTGCTGTCAGCATGAATTATTGTGGTATTAAGGGGGTATAAGTAGCATGACTCCTTGCAGATTCTGTGAGCTTTAATATGCCCAGGAACCTTTAACTGTCATTTTTGTTGAGAAATGAAATGTGTTGCAGCATTTGGAGCGATCCAGATTTCCTAAATCATTTTCCTAGTTGCAGGTTCTGGTGAACTGTAATATGCCAAGCCCAGGAACCTTAACTATCATTTTATGAGATGTCAGGAATGAGTTATGTTGCAGCGCAGGTGGAAATTTTTTTTTTTTTAAAATTCATTTTGACTGTTCGCATCCATATATTACTTCCCACAGCCTTGTTTGCAGCTAATTGCTCTTTTGTTTTGCACTGCCAACAGGCTAGTCTGTCAAAGGCATCGTTATTGTCTTCTGCAGTAAGCAGTCGCTAGTTTCTCCACGATAATGGAAGTATTATGTGCTATACTCTGAATTTTGGTGGGAGCCACTCCATCCAGCTGTAAAGAGCGACGCGCAGGATTCTAGATGCTAGGGAAATTTTGCTTCGCGTGCTGGCTCCATGACCTGCTCCAAGTGACTCCTAACTTGCACAAATAAAGCTCATCCCCTGGATTCAAGATACCGGAACTAATAATTTAGCAATTGTGTGATGATTGAGAGCTTTTCTTTTTCCTTTTTCTGCCATTTTCTTTAAAGCTCTTAATATTAAGTATACTATATAACTTAGACATCTCCACCGTGGACCTGCCCATCCTGATACAGCAGGTCTAGACTATGGATGACCAGTTCTGAGCAGGATGAGGGCCTGCTGGGTCCCTGGTTCATAGCCCAGGCAAGGACGTAGCATATTATCAAAGCAAGAAAAAAAATAAAAAAGATTAAAATTTGAAAAGAATAAAAATAATTATTAAAATAAAAACAAAAATTAATGCAAAAAATTTAGAAGGGTAAATAACATGTAATATTTAGACTTATCCATTTACGTTATTAATTGATAATAACAGTAGGGATAAACATATTTAAAAAATGTCCATATTGCTTTATTCATAGTTCTAATAATATAACAATCTTATTTTCTAATAATGTGGGCTTTTTTTTTTTCCCTTAACTTTTTTTTATGTATTTTAATCTCACATTGTAATATTGCAATTGAAATGGGATGTACTTGCACATAACTAGATGCGCATTCTAGACACCTATGACACTGGGTTAAAAACAAAGCTAATTTGTTTTTTGTTCTTAATTAGAAATTTGATGGGTCTTATAAAAGAACTAACAAAAGTAACAAATATATAAAGGATTTGTCAAAAAACTTGTGAAATAAAAAGATTGAAAATTTTGGTGAAAACTTGGGGTTCTCAATTTGAAATGATTTGTTCAAAACTAGAACCAAGAAGATACTCTTGAACTGGCTTTTCTATTTTTGTTTCCTTCTTCAGCTCTTTAATTGCTAAAAGAATAGAGGAGGTCAAGTGATAATGGATTGTTGGTTTGTACATAGGTCATGGGTTTGGTTTATGGGTTTACTTGTGGTGAAGATTCAATCGTAGGTTTGGTGTTGATGGCATTCGAGTTTGTCGTAGGTTGAGAGAAGGTTCAATGGTGATCGCCTCAATGGCGTCTAATGAGTCTATTATTCAACTTTTATAGTAAGGGGTTTTGGTTGAAAATGGCGGCTAAGGTTAATGATGGTTTTGGGTTTGGTAGGTATGGATTAATGGGTTCCGGTTCTGCGTCTTGGTGCAGCTATGGATGGTTGTGTTTCGCTCTTGGTGAATGGAAGTTAGAGAAAGAGAGTTCCATTAATGGTGGTTTTAATTTTTCAGTGTTGATTTGGTAGTCGAGAGCTTCATCAATGGTAAATTGAGGGGAGAAAGAAAGCTTTGTCAATTAGCAGTAGAAATTGATAGTGTTACATGAGGCACCAAAATTAGCCATGAAAAGTTCAATTAAATGTTAAATTAACATTTTCAAAGTTCAAGTATGTAGTTGCATTTTTAGGTAAAGTTCGGATACTAAATTCAACATTTTCCCTCACAGATCAAAGGAATTGTTGGAGTAGCAAATTGAAAAGATGGAGGTGGTAGTACTAGTAAAACTACAAAAGTAGCAAGGGTCTATGCTATGCATGGAACTCCAGTTGATGATAACGAGATAGAGGAGAAAGATGGAGAGAACATTTGGGATAATGCCGACATAGGAGAAACCAGTCTGATGTGCTATGATTAGTATTGAATTTTAAAGCATGTTTCTAGCAAGCGTACTAGGTCTTCTATTGTAATATAGCATGAATAAAGTGTCGATCCCACGGAGATTTACTAACTACTAGACAATTATCAACTAATACTAATATCTTGGCAATTGATCTTTTTAAGATGATTAGATTAAACTAATTTATCTAATTAATTATCTATATGAATGCAATGAGCTTTTTAAAGAGAGGGATATGGTGAAAAATGTGGGAAGGAGCAGAATCCACTTTAAACTATTGCCAATCAACTTGAAGTCATGTTATAATGATAATTAGATTTATGAACATTCATAAGAAATTGTCAAGGTTTAAAAACAGAGTTTAAAAATCTTTTAAACCACAAAACAATTCAATAACTTCCGCTAAATAAATTATTAGTGGAATCAAAATTACAATTATAAATCTTCCGATTCTATAATTGACTAATACTTTATATTAACATCTCCTAATTCCTTAGTAAGAAATCAACATAAAACATTGCATTAATATTCATGTACAATTTCTAAATTAGATTAAATTACGCCGCTTCCGCAATTGCAATTTAATCTCAATTTATGAATTCATATGAACCCTAATTTCCCTTCCGAGTTACTAGAATTCTTATACACCAAAAGTATGATGAATAATCAGAATTCAATATGAATATTTCATGATTCTAACTATCTTATAACATGGATTCAAAAATCATTTTAGCATGTTTAAAGTTTCATCAACTTTCCACAAAAAGAATTTAGCTACTCATGGATGATGATTCAAAAATCAGATAAGAAATTGCAAATGATTTCATTATAATCAAACTATTCAGATATATGAATTGCATAAAAGAAATATGATTAGATATCACCAATTCAAAATACCAAAGCTTCACTTGCAACTTCTTGAATAACTTCAAATATCTCTTCAAAAATCTCTTAAGAAATGCCTAGTTCTAAGTATTCTAGAGCTACTTGGATTGTGGAATGTATGCTTAGATTACTGGATGCTTCTGAAAGTGATGGGAAGACCCCCTATTTATAGGAAAAATTTCGTGCAAAACATTAAATGATCTTTACTGTTTCACATTGTACGCCGGCCGTTATGGATCCTACGCCGGCGGCTTGCAGGCGGCGTATCTTCGAATTCTTCTTTGCGCAGGCAGTGCACTGGTAGCCTTTAATATCAGTTACAATGTAGGCCGCTTCTACGCCGGCGGCTTAGATGTAGATTTAGCCGGCGTATATGGTCAGAAATGAAGCGTTGGGTTGATTTATAACGAACACCGTCCCAAAGCCGGCGGCTTTCATGCCGGCGTAGGCACTCCAACAAATTTGTCTCTTCAATTTCCTTCAAGCATTGAATATCTTCATGTCGCTTCAAATCTATGATGTACGCTGCCTCAAGGCCGGCGGCTTAAGTGCCGGCTTATAATGTAACTGCTTCAAAGCTGGTGATGTTTCATTTCTGAGCTGCCGGCCTTCATGTACGCAGGCTGCTTCATCTTCTATGCCGGCAGCTTTGAGGCGGCTTTGAGTGTTGTGTTGATTTTTGCTTGGCAAAGCTGGCAGTGCTGCAACGGCCTTGGATGTAAGCCGTCTGAACGCCGGCGGCTTTGAATGGTGAATTGCCGGCCTTGACTTCAATTTTTCCTCTTTTCAATTCAAATTCTCTTGTTTTGATTTCTTTATCCAAATTAGTCCTGAAACATAAAATTTAATCAAAACAAATATCCATTTTACCTCTTTTGATCATCAAGATTTGTATAAAATATGATCTTATCACAGTCCCATTGCAGGTATGAAATTACATACAAGTTATTATAAATAAAGCATGAGCATAATTAGATGAATCATAATATATATCTTTATGAAGCATTAATAACATATAATGAATGGTACATAAAAACAATTCAAGTGAAAGACCATGCAGTGTATGCATTATTTGATACAGGTGCAATGCACTATTTCATACGTGTTGAATTGGCCAGACAGATAGAGCTAACACCTGAATCTATGGATAAAGGATTAAGGATTACTCCACCAATAGGAGACATGGTTATAACTCGAGAGGTAGTGAAAGAATGCTCATTAAAGATTGATGAAGATGAGTCAATTACTGATATAATTGTGGTAGATTTGCACAGATATGAAGTTGTTTTGTGTATGACTTGACTAACTACCACAAAAGCAAAATTGATTGTTGTCACAAACTAGTATCCTTTGTCAATTGCCAAGGACGAAAAACGAAGTACAAAGGAGAAATACTCATGGATAATGAAGCCAAAATAACAACTATTGAAGTTGATAACGAAGGAATTGAGGTATTGAACAATAATATCTTGGGAGCCATGGATGGAGAACTCGAGAAACTTGATATTCATGTTATAAGAATGGTGTGTGAATATCCAGATATATTTTTCGAGGAATTACCTAGATTACCTCCACATAGGAAAGTAGAATTCTCTATTGACTTGGTGCCTGAGATGATAGGAATCAGCAAACCCGAAATCGTGGGAAAAGAAAGCAAATTCAAGGCTAACACAAAAGATTAAAACTTCAAGCCTCATATGTCGACCTTTAATTGTTTTGATGTCTTTTCGAATTTCTTTTGTGGCTTTTCAAATTTCTTTGTTTTTATTGACGTAGGAATTATTTACAATTATGTTTTTCAATTACATAACTGAAAAAAATATAATTACGGTAGTTACATAATTGACAATGTAACTGAAAAACATAATTGTGGCAGTTACACAACATAATTGTGGCAGTTACACAACGTAACTGAAAAATATAATTGTAAATAATTCTACATCAATAAAAACAAATAAATTTGAAAAGCCACAAAAGAAAGTCGAAAAGACATAAAAAAAATTAAAGGTCGGCATATAAGGCTTGAAGTTTTAATCTTTTATGTTAGCCTTGAATTTGCTTTCCTTTCCAACGATTTCGGGCTTGCTGATTCCTATCATGAGATAGAATTGGTATCAAAAGCTCCATATTGAGTGGCACTCATAGAATTGAAGGAATTAAGTTGATGGACAAAGGATGTAAACCCTTAAAATTTTCGGTTAATTTTAAGTTTGATCTTAGAATTAAAAGTCAACCGAAATCCTAAAGGTCAACAAAAGGCTAGTACTTACCCTGGATTCTAGATCCGGTATTCCCGTTTTCTTTAGCCTTAGAAAAGGAAGTTGGAATAATTAGCGATAATAGTTTGTAATAGCTATAGGTTATATAAAAATATTAGAATTTTGAAATTCAAGTGTCCTTTGAACTCGATCGGACACAGTTCTTGAAAAACGTGTCATGGGGCTCGGAATAGTAAAAAATATTCCGAATATACCGTTAGACTCATAAAAATATAAGATTTTCAAAAATATCAATTTCATAATTTTTTCGGTAGCTAAAAATATCAGATATCGCATTTATACACGTATTTTCTTACTACCGGTATTTAAATTATCATATCTACTTTATATTACACTATTTACTACTATTCTACACTATTCATCTATCTCTACTTTTTCTTACAACCTACTCTTACAACCCATACACCTATTTCTTACACATTTTCATTTCCAATACAATTTCACATATTTCATTTCTTACTTTTAATTAACCAAAAGACAAAAAAATAATTTTTCTCTTCCCCATTTCACCAAATTTGCACCGGCCACCCCCTTGTTCCTCTCAAATTGTTTTAATTTTCAATTATTTAATTAACACAAATTATCTCCCATATTTTCCTATAAATACCTCCTCATACTTCCACTTCTTTCACACCACTTCTACACTAAAGTTACTATACTCAAATCTCTCTCAAAATTTCTCCAAGAAGTCTCTTACAAGTTCTCTTCTTCTTCTTTCTTGTAGGTAATATGCCTTCAAGATTTTCATATGTTCATCTACTTAGTATGAACTTAGTGTGTGTTTTCTAAAACCATGAAGGTTAAGAAAGCAACAATAAGTTCATACTTTGTTTTTGTTCGTAATCTAAATTCCTTTATGTTGCTTTATGTTTTATAACTATCTAATATATCTATATAGCTATATATATTTAGAGCATATAAGCTCATTGTCTTGCAATTTATTTACTTTCCTTGCAATTTATTTACTTTATTGCAATTTATTTAATTTCAAGTTGTTTTTAAGACTAGTCTTTCTAGTCTTAGACTTATCCTCATCAAGTCAAAACATTTTCTTTTTCTTTTGGGACTAGTCATTTCTTAGTCCCGGGGTACCTTGATGAAGCTAAGGTCCCAATACTTGATTTATTCCTTTAATTGCTTATTCTTTCAAGTTATTATGTTTCTTTACATTTCCATAATTTTATGATTCATATTCATGCATGAACATAATGATTTTTGTCTCAACTAAAATAAAGGAGGAAGTGTTTTCTTAAACTAAAGATTCTTTTGTAAGAAATAAATGTAGAGATTAAGTTTCTTAAAAACTCATAAACATGCCTAGAAATGATTTTTCTTAAATAAACAAAAGGTTTTATAAAAACTTATTTTTCATCAAGTATTAGAAATTCTTTTAGAATAATCACAAGAAACAAAAATATTATTTTATGAAATTGTTATTATTTTTAAAAGTTGTTGGAATCTAAGCTTAGAAAAATAAAAATCATTCTTTAGAAATTTAGAACAATTACAAGAAATTAAATTAGAAAAAGAAATACTCATTTCAAGTAACTCAAAATCTTTTCAAAGTAAAATGAATATTTCAAAAATTCTCAAGTTCAAAATCATTCAAGACTTTACTTTTTCATAAATTGAGACAACTTCATTTACTTCATACATTGTTATGAGTCAATAAATATATGTTGATATCTTTCAAAAAGCTTACAAAAATATTTGGAAAATCTATCTCTTCAAGTGAGTTTTTGATAAAAGGAAGAAATCAAGTTTTTACAAATTCGTGGTAAATCTAGTCAGCCTTTTCGGGACCCAAATGACTTAGTTTTATGGAAATAAGTTTAGAAATGTGTAGATCTTTTCGAGTAGATAGAAAACGGTATATCATATGTGAAATTCCGAGTTAAAACGAGCAAGTTATGGCTATTTTAAGTTGTAATTTCCTTTTATACAATTTTACCGCGATTTTAAGAAAAGTTTAGAATCTTCAAGAAGAGAAACTTCATGAAATACTCATTTTGGGTATTCTTCTTGATTAGATAATCTCGAGGAGGATTGTTCGTATCCCGAAGATTACTACGATTAGTGGAAATCCCGAACGACTCATCCATTTCAAGAAAGGTGTCATCATGGCTGAGTGAGTTTATTCCTCGTTATTTTTCATCCTTATGATTGTGCTTGTAAAATTAGTTGCACTAGAATTTAGGCAAAATAAAATGGAAGTTGTATGATAACATGTTGAAAGAATATTAAGTATATCGAAACTTGATTTGTTTGTAATAAAGTTGTTTGTACCTTACTATCTTGAAGTGTTTGAAATTGGTTGCTCACTTGAAAGAAGATAAATATAACTACTAGACTTTAATCAATAAATTATGCATGCACTTCATATGTTGAGTCACATTTCATTCCCTACTATACAATTGGTGGGACAAGTGTATAATAGTGATGGTAGACATAACCGTAATATCATGTAATGGCGAGTAGGAGCCAGTAAGAACTACGTAATTGGTGGCTAGTAGGACCTGTAATAACTACAAGTTTTTGATGTGTATACCGGTATATCTATAAAAGTGTTTTAAAAGTTGTGGCTGTAATTGGCCTAATACCTAACCCCAATGAAGGGCGTAATTCATTCAACATATGATTCCTGAAAGTCATATGTCTTGTATGCTCACGTGGTTGTTGCATTCCATATGTTTGAATAATAAACTTGGTCGATAATTTACTTTGAGTATGAATTTTGGGTTTACTCACTAAGCCCATAACTTACACCCCTATAGGTATTTGTATTCTCAGGAACACCTATTTTTGTGCCCGGGGCCTCCCCATATCCGTGTAAGTTTTCCATTAAAGCTTTGGGAGGAAATCGACTTGAAGACTTAGATTAGAATTCCTTTGAAATCTTTAATATAGTATTTGGATGTTGTAAAGACTATCACAATCTTTGGGATTAGTAGGGTATGCCCTAAGAAATCATGTAATAGATCTTTGGTTATTAATGATATAATATATTTTTTCTGGATTCTTGTATGTTCATCTTTACTTGCTTAAACTATGCTTCCCAAAAGCGTCTCCAATTACCGTGTTAGACGCCTTACATGTAATACTAAGGCTTTCGCATGACTAAGGTAGTCATTCTTAAGTCTTGATATTATATGTGGCGAACTGCCACATTTAGGGTACCCTTCGGGGCGTGACAAAGGATTTATATAGCCTAATGTGTCCTCATGGGGAGCTCTAATATTATTTGTTAAGAAGAAGGATGGTTTGATGAGACTCTGTATTGATCACAAGGAATTGAATCGAGTAGCCATCAAGAACAAGTATCTACTATTGAGAATTGATGATATGTTCGATCAATTGCATGGAGCAAAAGTGTTTTTCTTGTATTGATCTAAAGTCAGGATACTATCAAATTCAAATCAAGGTAGAAGATGTATCTAAGACTGCTTTTGAAACTCGGTATAGGCATTATGAATTTTTACCCATGCTGTTTAGATTGACAAACGAACTTAATGGATTTGATAAATAAGATTTTTCGACCTTTGTTGGATATTTGTGTAATTGTGTTCATAGATGATATATTGGTATATCCACCTTCTGAGAAATAACATGAGGAACATTTGAGGAATGTATTGTAGTATCTGAAGGATAACAAGTTATATGCCAATTATCAAAATGTGAATTTTGGATTAAGAACGTATCTTTTCCTGGACATGTTGTATCAATAGAAGGGATTTCTGTAGATCTTGCAAAAATCAAAGCTATTATAGAATGGAAAAAAACTCGAAACAATTAACAAGGAGAAATTCGAATGGAATGATAAACGAGAGCAAAGTTTCCAAGAATTGAAAAAGAGACTAATATCGGCACCGGTATTGGTTTTACCCAATGATCAAGATCCATATGCTATATATAGTGATGCATCTAAAAATGGTTTACAATGCGTATTGATGCAAATTGGAAAGGTGATAGCTTATGCTTCCAGACAATTGAAAGCCCATGAGATGAATTACCCTACGTATGATTTGGACTTAACTGCCATTGTTTTTGTGCTCAAAATTTGGTGACACTACCTATATGGACAAAAGTGTGAAATTTATACGAATAATAAAAGTTTAAAGTATCTATTCACACAAAAAGAATTAAACATGAGGCAACTATGATGGTTAGAGTTGAAAAAGGATTATGATTTGAGCATCAATTATCATCTAGGGAAAGTGAATGTTGTTGCTGATGCACTAGTGGGAAAAATTATGGAGAAGTAGCCTCAATGTTAATAGAGCAGAAGGAACTTATTAAAGAATTTGAAAATTTGAGATTAGGATTAACGATGCAAGGTTTTGAAGCTGAACTCGAAAATTTGATCTTGGAGCCTACTATACTCCAACAGATTAAAGAAGCATAAAAGGAAGACTTGGAAATTCAGAAGGTTATAGAAGAAATATCACAAGATAAATATAATGATTTTTTGATAGATGACGAAGGAGTCCTTGGATTGATTAATAGATCGTGTGTACCCCAATATAGACTTGAAGAAGGAATTGATGTGTGAATACTATTCATCCAAGAGAGATAAAAACACATCAGGAGTTGAAAAATGCATATTGGTAGAGTGGAATGAAATGAGTTTGTAGCCAAATGCGAAATGTGCCAGAGAATTAAAACTTAACACCACAAGCCAAGAGGATTACTGAAACCACTACCAATTCTTGAATGGAAATGGGATCAAATTTCCATGGACTTGATATGTTCTTTACCCAAAACCAATAGTGGACATGATGCTGTATAGGTTATTATAGACTGACTCACTAAACCGGTACATTTCCTACCAATCAATATGATATACACATTAGAAAGGTTAGCGCAAATATATCTTAAGGAGATTGTTTGGCTATATGGAATACCAACCAGTATAGCATCAGACAAAGATCCATGCTATGTCTCTAGATTTTGGATTGGATTACAGAAAGCATTGGGAACACAGTTGAAGTTTAACACTGCTTATCATCCCTAGATTGATGGACAAACAAAGAGAACTATATAGACCTTGGAAGAGATGTTGAGATCTTGTATCTTAGAATTCAAGGGGAATTGGGATCAACACTTACATTTGGTGAATTTGCGTATAACAATCGTTATCACTCAAGTATTGGGATGCCAACGTATGAAGCACTTTATGGTTGAAAATGTAGATCACCACTATTTTGGGATAACTTAGTGAAAATGATTGTCGGACTAGAATTGGTGCAAGAAACGATTGACAAAGTAGCAATACAAAACGAAAGATGAAAGAAGCACATGACCGACAAAAAAGTTAGGCAGACTTGAAAAGGAGAGAATTGGAATTCAAAGAGGAGATCATGCGTACCTTAAAGTAAGTCTAATTAAGAATCTTCATCGAGGACGGACACAAGGAAAATTAAGTCCTCTATATATTGACCCTTTTGAAATCTTGGATAGAGTGGGAGATTTGGTATATCATTTGGCTTTACCCCAAAATCTTTTGGGTATACATACAGTATTTCATGTGTCTATTATAAGAAAATATGCACCAGATCCAGATAAAGTGGTTGAATTGGAACTGATTACAATAAAGGAAAACTTAACATATGAAAAGCATCCTATCTAGACATTAGATAGCAAAGTATAGACTCACAGAAACAAGGAGATTCACTACATCAAAGTATTATGGGATTCATGAACAGAAGAAGTAACATGGGAGTTAGAGAATGAAGTCAAGAAGAACTATCTTCACCTTTTTGAGAAATCAAGTATGTAACAAGCTTCGAGGACAAAGCTTATTTTAGGGATAGAGGGGAGGGGGGAAGAGAATGTAATCCTTAAGAATTTTTACACTAGAATAAAACAATAGAATGGCAAATGTGAAATAGATGGTGAACTAGTGAACCAACAAAAACCTTAAAATGAATCCATGAGTAGTTATGAGCTCATTGGTAGCTGCAGACCCAAATAGAAATTTTCTAGCTCCTAATAGGTACTAAAAACAAGATTTCGTAACTTGAACTAATAACTCAAGGTATAATTACAAGTAGCTATATCTTTCAAATATAATAAAAGACAATCTATTTATAGAACGTATTGGTTATAAAACGATAACTGAAAGATGAACGAGTAGAGTTATAAATATATAATAGGAATGAAAAAAGAAAACAGATCCATAACTGCAAATATGGACTTCAAATAAAGATTTGGATTGCATAATTATTTTAGTTAGAAAATTATGAGCCTATAGGAACTAAAACCCTAATTTGACTTAATGAACTTAGAAAACCCTAATCGTGTAGGATAAAACTCTAAATATACTCAATTGTGTAAACTTTAAACTCAAGATTTGAATTAAAAAATAATCTAGGAATATTATAGGAGCCTTAAATGAACATTTAGAGATAAAACCCCTATAAAACTGATAAAATTAGACGCATATAGCCTAGTAAACTATGAGATAACTTAGATATTTTATTATATAATTATATTACTAGCTTAGATTTATAATATACGATACAAAATAAAGATGAATGAGCGGCCATGAATTCTTTGCAAGCTTCACCACCACTTGCTGGTTTCAAGTGGATCAAGTTGGCAACTTAAAGTTAACTTGAAAGAGACATCCATCAAATGATAAACGACCAAGTAACACTTGCAATTAATGAAAAGTCATGCAATCTAGGCATTTTAAAAGAATGATAAATGATAGAAAATGAGAATAGAGTGCTTATATAAGCTAAAACAATCCTAAAGCACTAACCCTATAAGTTTCAGCCCCTTTAGATACATTACAACCGAACTTAGGTTCAATAGATCAACAAGATCTATATAACATTCTAAAAATATATTAGGAAGATGGGTAGGTGATTAGATTATAGAATATGACTTTATAAATAATAGAAATTTTAACCTACAAATACGGATAAGGTTGACAAACAAAATAATAATAAATGAAAATTCACTATCAACATGGGTACTAAAGAATATAAACTCTAGCGGAATTTAAAGCCTAGGATAGAAAAACCACCCTAAATATCAAAATAAACATAAATTAAAATCAAGAGAAACACAATAAAAATAAATAATAAGTAGAAATATCAACTACTTTAGGATAGACATATTAAAAGAACCACATAAACAATAAAAGCTTAATAATAAAATTATTTAGCAAAATAAAACTAAAAAATGCCTTAATATACCTATTAGTATTCATAGTGTAAGTAAAACATATAAATTGAATAAATTAAGTTAACCATCATATAGTACTCGAAACAAGCTTTCCAATGCCTATTAAATCCGAATTAAAATGAGTATTATAGGCTTAGTTGAAGATTATACGAAAAAAACTAATATTCATAATCATTCAAATCACTATTCATAAGAAAAACCTAATCATGTGAATTTTATAGTACTAGAAAATAATAGAACTGATGAGCTTTGAAATGACTATTTATTAGTTAAATTTGAACTATAAATTAGAAAACAGTCCTAAGAAAGATAAAAATCGATTATATGATACTTAAGCACTCATTAGGATTTTTATTATATAGTTACATATCTGATTGATAAATATTTTATTCATCCACTAGGTGATCCCAATCAGTTTGTGGGATTTCTAGAAGACTATTACGATTAGTTGTTATGAGCAAGTGAGTAACTCAAACATATTACATTGCTTATGTTTGTAGTTTAGTAGCATATGTAATGAAAAGATAAAAATAAAATGGTTGTGAATATACTGTATGTTATGTAGTGTATGGTTGTCTTGCCAAACTATTTTAGAGAAAGTAACAATGAATTTGTTGATGAACTTCATGCCTATTGCATGTTGTATGTCTGTGACATGCATGATCACCTTGAACTCAACTAAGAACTATTGGTACCATAAATGAAATGGTCATGTATTGCATAATTTGCATCTAAGTGTGACAGCCTACTATGTCTTAATATTTTGGTTCTCTAGTAATTTTTTGTTGACTAGATGATATTTTTATACAAGGTTATCTTTGTTCTTTCGGTTCCGTAGGAACTACTGGCAAATGGACACCGTGTCACGCTCTAAAAGGTACCCTAGACGTAGTAGTCCGCCACATACGATATTAAAACTTAAGAATGACTTCCCGAAGTCATGTGAAAGCTTCAACACCATATGTAAGGCGTCTATCATAACAATAGGAGACTCTAGTGGGATGTGTAGTTTGAGATAGTAAATATAGCACACAAGAAATCTAGATAACCATATAACTTCAACATTATAAGAATATAGTCCTTACATCATTTTAAGAGCATTCCCTCGATAAATCTCCAAAGAACATAATATCAGCTTAGTGTTTCACATAAGGAAACAATACTAGAACCAAAAGATATTGAAGGATATCTAGCCTAGGATCTTCAAAGGATTTCCAGAAGCTTCCCAAAACATAATCTCACTCGGGTATATGAAGTCCTCAGGCATAAGAGATATTAGTCCTGTTTTAACAAAAGTCTATCGGGTATAAGCACAACTAGCTTAGTGAGAATATTCCTGGATTAACGTAGGTGCATCAATAGTTTCAAACAAGTTATTAAACAAGCATATGAATGCATCAAGTAAGTGAACAAGCAATACATATGATCTACTGGAAATCATATGTTCTGAATGGATTTACCCCTCCATTCAGTGGTGAGGTGTTTTAGGCTCTTTAAAACTCATATTTGAAATCCAACTTATGTAGTTTGTTTTTGGCTCCTACTCACCCATCCTGAAGTAGTTCTTTCTGGCTTCAATTCACCCATCTTACAGACTTACGGCTCCCGCAAACCCCACTACTATACTCTTGTCCCATCGAGTATAGTAGCTAATGAAATGGAACTAACTATATGACATGCATGAATCAATTAATATATATAACTTGAAATATATAATCAAGGTACTTTAAGGCGATTACAAAATTTGCAGACACTCCAGCATGATAATAACAAAACACAATTTGATTAACAATAATTCATGTCCTGTTATTCTTAGTATTCTTTCAACCTATGTTATCATGCATACTTTATTTTCATCTTTTTCTACTTCTAGTGCCTCTAGCTATAGGCACAAACAAGTACGTAAAAGGTAGGAGATAAACTCACTTGGCCATCCTTGCTACACTTCTTTACTCGTAATGGTCCTCCAAATATGGATCCTCCTAAACTTCGTTACCTAAATGAAAGAAATACTTGAAATGAGTATTTCATGGAATCTCTACTTGAACTTTCTAATTATATTCTAATATTTGTATCAAAATTCGGATAGGAGGAAATTCCAACTTAAAACGGCCATAACTAGCTCATTTTAACTTGAAATTTCGCTTATTATATACCGTTCTCTACCTACTCGAAATGATATATCTATTTCTAAGGTTATTGTTGTCATAAAAAGCCTTTTCGGTTGCAAAGTACCACAGTACATAATAGTTACGAATTTCAAAATCTTCAAAATATGATTTTCTAAACTTTTCTTTACCCAAAAATCTTTAAACAAAATCTATGGATATTTGTATAGTTGAAAAACCTTTTGAATATATATATTTATACTTATACTGTATGCATGATTTTTGTAGTGTTGTCTCAACATTGATTTTTCACAAAACAATTTGTCTTTAAGAATT
Organism: Combretum micranthum; assembly: GCA_024138025.1. Lineage (NCBI taxonomy): Eukaryota > Viridiplantae > Streptophyta > Magnoliopsida > Myrtales > Combretaceae > Combretum > Combretum micranthum. The sequence continues at coordinate 356,332 of JAMXBD010000812.1, read as the reverse complement.
TTAAAAGATGAAAACTTTGAAAATTTCTCCTTTTCAAATTGCTAGAAGGAAAACTAAAATATACTTGGGTTGTTATAAGTGAGTATTTTCCTATTATAATTTTATTCCCTAACTTTTTAAAAGTAAATTAATTTCCAAATTTTGGTTCTTTAAGTTATTTACCATTTTTATTTCTAGTGATCGAAAAATAAACTTTTCAAAATTTTCCTTAAGTTGTTGATGAGGTCTAATATTTGGAGTTGGGTTAAATGTATATTTTCCTCTCATTCTTATATTCTTTCTCTTCTTTAGAAAATAAGTTTACTTTTAAAACTTTACTTTCTTGGCAAATTTTATTTTTCCAAGTTGGTTTTCTAAACTAGTGAGATGGTTTCACCTTGATTTAAAAAACTTGTTTTATTCCTATGTTTATCAAGTGATGGCATAATCCTTTTTGTTAAGTTCCTAAGAAAAGTTTTCCTAATAAAGAATTATCAAATTAGAACTCAGCAAAAATTTCATTTTAATTTTGAAAAGAGAATAACAATATAAAAATTAAGTTTTGTAGAAACTTTCTTAGTAGGTGATTTTCAAAGTTTATGGTAAACCTATTTAAGTTTTATAAAAGATGTGGTTAGGTTAAAATCTTAAGTTTAATGCGAAAATTTATATTTTTATAGAGTATTCAGTTGTGATTTATAAACGAAATAAGTTCCTTTTATTATTTGAAGAAATCTTCAATACTACTACTTCTAAAATTTATGGGTAGCTTACCTTTTGAAAAGAGTTTATTAAAAACAAAACTTAAATCTTTTGTTGAAAATTTCTTTATTAAGAAATATAGCTTACTTTTCTTTATTTAAGAAAGAACCTATTTTTATTTTTATTAAGACAACAACCTTTTAATCATGCATGGATATGATTATGTAGCAATGAAAAAGTAAGAATAATATTTAGTAAGATAAAAAGAAATATAATAAGCATATAAAAAAACAATATGGTCAAGCATTGGGAACCTTAGCTTCATCAAGATATCCCGGTCAAGTATTGGGAGCCTTAGCTTCATCAAGACTTCTTAGGACTAAGAATAGATAGTCCTAAAAAGAAAGGAAAAGAAAATCGTTTTGACTTGATAAAGACAAGTCTAAGACTAAAAAGACTAGTCTTAATAATTTGCATGAAACAAGTAAATAACTAAATTGCAAGGCATGAATAAATAAATAAATGTTATGTTAGTGAGCACATATGCTTTTAGGAAATATATAGATATACAAATAGATAATAATATATATTATAAAGTTAGATTAAGAGCATAATAACAATATAATAACATAACAATAATAATAAAACAACATAGTAATAAAGTAAGGTTTGTTCATGAACAAGAATAAAATATGAACATAGTGTTGCTTCCACAACAATTATTTGTTTAGGAAACACACACCATGGTCATGTTAAGTTACATGACATGGTAAACAAATATAGGTAGGATTTTACCTAAGAGTGTTTTTGAGTGGAATGAAGATGGTAGATGAATGTGGTATTATGTGAGTAGTAAGGAATGGTAGATGGTTTATATGTAGTGAAGAATTTTGGGAAGGATTGAATGGAAGAGAGTTTTTGTAGAGAGAATTTATGGAGAGAGAAGTTGTGGAGAAATTTTGGGAGAGTTTTGTTATGTAAAATGAAGATGTGAAATAATGAAGGAGGGAGAGGGTATTTATAGGAAAAGTTGGAGGTAAATTATTGTAATAAAATAAATTGAAAGAAAAAAGAAATTGAGAGAGAGAGAGAGAGAAGAGGAGGAGGGGCCGGTGGCAATAGAGGGAGAGAAAGAGGGAATTTTGTTTTGTTTTGTAATTTCTTGTAATGAAAAGTAATAATGTGTAAGGTTTGATGCGAATAAAGTTGTGTTGGAAATGTAAAAGTGTAAGAGCAGTTGTGTAGGTTGTAAGAAAATGTAGAGATAGTGAAATAGTAATGAATAGTATAAATAGTTAGATGAATAGTAGACTATACAAATAAAATACCGGTAGTAATAAAAGTATGCGTAAACGAGCTATATCTGATATTTTTAGTTATTGAAAAATTATGAAACTGATATTTTTTAATTTCCTATATTATTACGAGTCTAACGGTATAAACGGGATATTTTTACCATCCGGTGTTCTCGAGCATGGTTTTCGAAAACTAATCCCATTTGGATCCGAAAGACACTAGAAATAGGCGAATCTGATATTTTTATATTTCCCTAGATTATTACGAACTATTATAAGTCATTAACCCAATTTCGTTGTCTAGGGTTTGAGAGCACGGGACTGCTGAGTTGAAACTGCTACATTATCTTGATCTTTGTTGACTTTTGAAATTCCAGTTTGACTAGAGTTAGGGTTTAATCCAACTTTACCTTAGAAATTGAGGGGTATACATTAAGGATTGGATAGATGAATTTTCTTATGTTCAGGTTTTGAGTCCAACGATTATTGAATTTTCTATTTTTATTTTTGAATATTCTCTTTTCTTAAGACCATGAAATCCCGTGTTTAATCTTGTTTAAGGTTCAATTTTAACTTAGGTCCACTTTTAGTATTTTGATTCGGTATTCCAAAACTATTTTCTAAGAATTACGAAAAATTCGGGGGTTTACACACCACCTATGATATCGATATGGAATGACTAATACTTAGTGGAGTTTCTAAGACATGAAATAGGAAATGAATGTTCAAATACTATTGAGATAAAGAGATAATTAATGCGAGTGTTGTTGTCATTCTTGTATGCTTAGTTCTCTTGGATAGGTGGGTCATTGAGGCTAGGTGCCTTCAACCTCAATGAGAGTGTAAACCCCTAAGGTTTTGCGATCGGTTAAGCTCAAACCCTAATTAGAAGGTCAACCGGAAACCTTAAAGTAAGCAAAACCCTAGTTAAAAGTAATAGTTTAAGTCCGGTAATCCCGCGTTTATAACCTTAAGAAAGTAAGTATGAGATTAGTAGGTATAATAGTTCGCAATAACATAAGAGAGCTTAGAAATATCGGATTAGTCAAACCGTAATTCGTTTTGAATCCGATCCGATACAATTTTCGAAAAAGCTGTCTTGGGGCATGGAATAGTAAAAATATTCTGAATATATCGTTGGGCTCGTAAAAATATAAGGTTTTCAAAAGTATCAGTTTTATAATTTTTTGGTAACTAAAAATATCAAATATTGCATTTACACGCGTATTTTCTTACTACCTGTATTTTATTAGTCACATTTACTTTATATTATACTATTTATTACTATTCTACACTATTCATCTATTTCTACTTTTTCTACACTTACTCTTACACTTTATATACCTATTTTTTTTTTTTTTACTTTTTACCTTTTTCATACACTATATCACATCTACCTTACATATTATTATATTTAATTAACAAAAGTACAAAAAATTACAATTCCAACCCCCCCCCCCCCCCCTCTATGTGGCCCGTCCCCACCCCTTCCCCCCTCCCCCTTTTCACTCATATGTTTTTCTTTTTTTCATTTATTTAATTATACAATTTCACTTCTCATTTTCCTATAAATATCCCCTCCTCTTTCACTTCATTCACACATCTACTACCCACAAATTCACTACCAAAAACTCTCTCAAATACTCTCTCCATTACTCTCCCAAAATACTCCTAAACTTCCTTCTTCTTCACACACAAAACCCATTTAGATATACTACTCCCATCTTCTCTTTAGGTAAAAATTCTCTTCATATTCTTACTACCATGTTATGTAACTTTACATGACCATGGTGTGTGTTTCCCAAGCTTATTGTTATGGAAGCGACACTATGTTCATGTATTGTTCTTGTTCATAAACATCCATTTCTATATTTTTATGTTGTTATTTTACCTTGCTCATATTATTGTTGTTATTATGCTAACTTCTTAATTATACCTAACTAAGTATATTTATGTATCTATATATATTCTTTAGAGCATATAAGCTCACTTATTATTTATTTATTTTCATACAATGCAATTTATTTACTTTCATGCTATTTTGAGACTAGTTTTTCTAGTCTTAGACTTGTCCTCATCAAGTTAAAACAATTTTTTTTTCTTTTCGGGACTAGTCCATTTCTTAGTTTGAGAGCCTTAATTCAAAGCTAAGACTCTCAATACTTAGCTTATATTATTTTGTTGTTATAATTTTGCTTGTTATTATTCTCATATTCATGCAAAATAAAGGGTGTTGTCTAAATCGTCAAGTTTAAACTATACTTTTTACAAAAGAGATTTTTGTCATCAAAGGAGGATTCTAAAAGAAATTCAGAGTTTTTAAATTATTAAAAGGAATCCACTTTTCTCAAAGCCTTAGGAAAAACTCACTATAATTTTGGAAATACCATTATTTTGAAAGGCTTTTTCTAAAACCATAACTATACTAGTAATAGGTTGTTTTATAAAAATAAGGAAGATGATTCTTTGTTACAAAAATGTTTTCCTTAAAAACATAATATAAAAGAAACTCAAAAAAAAGAAAAAAAGAAAAAAGGAAATGTAAGTTTTCAAACCAAGGTTTAAAAAGATCAAAATAAAAGTCAAAGGAAATACGTAGGAACCTATTACGATAAGTGACACTCATGTTGAAAGTTTCAAAAATGAAAAATAGAGAAATTCATTTTTATGGAAATGTCACCAAGGAAAATAGTGAGATAAACCTAAAATACTCTTTGAAAACAAAAGAATCAAAATATTCATTTTTAAAGAATTTACAAAAGGATTTCTTGTAAATTATGATTTTCCCAAACTTCTAACTTACATTGTTTTTACTAAAGAATTTTGTTTGGACAACAAATCCTTGAACATGTATGAAATATGAGCTATACATCTATAAAAAGAAATGTCTCAAATATATAGATAACTAAGTATTTATCAAAGTAATTTTTGGATGATTTGATGATTGAAACAAATGCTTTCAGGATGGAAAATTTCGTGGTGAATATGATCGCCACTGTTCTAGAGCTCAAATGACCTAGTTTGATGAAAATAGTTTTCAAAATGGATAGATATTTTCAAATAGGTAGAAAACGGTATATTATATACACAATTCCGAGTTAAAATGATCAAGTTATGGCCATTTTAATTTAGAATTGTCTCCTATACGAATGTTAACGTTCTTGTGACATAGTTTTGTCAAATATCGAGGCGGGAATTGATTGTAAAGGTTTGCTTCCCTTAATATAGAACTTGATATGTTTGAAATTCTATGATCACTTTAAAATTGACAATAATGATGCTATGATATCTTAAATAAATTGATTCATGCATACCACGAAGTGAGTCACATTGCATGAAATTATTATCCTTGGGTGAAAGGATAGTAATACTGTTGAAAGTAATGCTTGGCGGTAATGATGGAAAGCAAATGCTTGGTGACAAGGAATTAAAATGATGTTTGACGGTAAATCGAAAGCATGGCTCGACACGAGTAGTCTTAATATGCTTGGTGGTAATGACTGAAAGTATGAATTAACTAAGATGACTCTGTCTGAAATTACTCGTTATCACCAAACCCCGAATGGAGGGCATAAATCCATTCAACATATAGTTCCCGAAAAACTATATGCCTTGCTTGCTCACATGTATGTTGCATTATACTTGAATGCTTAAATAATTTGTTTGGATTTTGCTACTCAAGTATTTACTTATGGAAATAATTCTCACTAAGCCTGTTAGCTTATACCCCTATATATATCTTTTACAGTTTGACTTTTTGTGGTTAAAGCCATGGGGACCTTGCACCCAAGTATTTCCCTTTTTGGTTAAGGAGTTTTAGATGAAGTTTATGTAAACCCCTAAATTTTCGAAATCGGTTTAGCATAAAAACCCTAACCGGAAGTCAAACGAAACCCTAAAGGTCAACAAAACCCTAGTTTACTGTATCAATCTAAATCCGGCATTGTCGTTTTCTTTGGCCCGGAAAAACGAAGTTGGGTTAATTAGCTCAAATAGTCCGTAATAACCATAGGTTTTATAAAAGTTTCAGTTTCGAATTTCGGATGTCCTTCGAACCCGATCGGACACAGTTCTCGAAAAACGTGTCCGGAAGCCCGGATAGTAAAAATATTCCGAATATACCGTTAGACTCGTAAAAATATAAGTTTTCCAAAAATATCAATTTCATAATTTTTCGGTAAGTAAAAATAACAGATATAGCTATTATACGCGTATTTTCTTACTACCGGTACTTTAATTGTCATATCTACTTTACATTACACTATTCATTACTATTCTACACTATTCTTTTATCTCTACTTTTTCTTACACCTACTCTTACACTCTACATAACCTATAATCTTAACTTTTTACCTTTCCCATAACTTTATATCACATCTACCTTACTTATTACATCTTTTATTTAACAAAATACAAAAATTAAATCACTCCCTCTCTCCTCTCAAAATGTGGCCGGCACCTCTCTCTCTCTCTTCCCTCTCCATTTGTTTTAATTTTGCATTTATTTTATTCATCCAAAAATCACTCCCCATTTTCCTATAAATACCCCCCTCCTCTTTCACTTCTTTCACACCACTTCTACACTAAAATTACTCTCTCAAAATCTCTCTAGAATTTCTCTCAAGAAGCTCTTCAAGAAGTTCTCTTTAGCTCATCTTCTTTAGGTAAAAGTTCTTCAAGAAGTCTCCATGTTCATCTACTTAGTATGAGCTTAGTGTATGTTTTCTAAAACCATGAAGGTTAAGAAAGCAACATAGTTCATACTTTGTTTTTGTTCATAACCACAATTCCTTTATGTTCATGTTTCCTTTATATTTCTTCATGCTCCTCTTATGTTCATTTATGATTCTTTTATGTTCATAACTATCTACTATATCTATATACTATATATACTTTAGAGCATGTAAGCTCATAATCTTGCAATTTATTTACCTTTCATGCAATTTATTTACTTCAATGCAATTTATTTATTTCAAGTTGTTTATAAGACTAGTCTCTAGTCTTAGACTTGTCCTAATCAAGTCAAAACAAGTTTTTCTTCTTTCATTTTATTTCTTTATGGGACTAGTTTATTTCTTAGTCCCGGGAGCCTTGAAAAAGCTAAGACTCCAATACTTGATTTTATTATTTATGCTTTATGTTACTTTGTTTATTATTATTCTCATAATCATGTTCATTTAGAATGTTGTCCAAAAGTTTTGTTCTCTAAAGATAATGAAATAAAAGAAGACTTTTGTCACTTAGAAACAAGTTTATGTGAAACATAAAAATATAAGATAACAAAAATAAACTCATTCATTTTCAAGTTACAAAAAGAATTCGCTATAAATTTAGAAACTATTTTTACTTAAAAGCTAGTTAAATCTTTGTTACTTTACTTTGCTTTTCAAAAGAAAATATTTTGTTGACAAAAATGGTTCTTTTCATAAAGAAAATAAGATGGATGACTAAGGAAATTTTTAAGTAAAGACCTTGCAAATAGGCAAAGAAAACTTATGGTTTGAAAAGAATAAAATTTTCACTTTTCAAGTTACAAGAAAAAGTTAATAAGATTATAGAAATTAGTTTTTCTACAAAAAGTCCTTAATTGTTCCACTTTGTTTTTATAAGGAAACCAAATTTTCATGCATGAGTAATTGTTTTTGGAAATGGAGACATGAGAAAAAGAATGAGAAATATCAAGTAAAGATTTTTGCCAAAATAAGTAAACAAAGGAATTTACACAAGAAAATAAGGAAAAGCATATTTTCTAGAAAAACTTCAAAAATATTATTAGTGTAACTTAGGAAGTAGAAAATTCTATTTTCAAAAGTCACTTAGAAAAAGATAAATAAAACCAACATAAAACATTTTTAGAAAACAAAATAAACAAGGTATTCATTTCAAAGAAATTCACAAAAACAATTTCCGAAAAGCTTCAAACCGACATTGTTTTACTTAAGAAAAATAATTTGGACAACAAGACATTTGAGCATGCTTAAGTATGAGTTATATAGTTATAAAAAGAGAATTTTCCAACTATATAGATAACTAAGTATTTATCAAACAAATTTTGATTTCTTGAACCAAAGTTGTTTTTACTTGAAAATCCGTGGTGAATTTTGTCACCAGTTTTTCGGAGCCTATGTGGCTTTGTTTGTGGGAAATAATTTTAGAAATGGGTAGATCTTTTCGAGTAGATAGAAATCGGTATATTATATGCGCGATTCCGAGTTAAAATGACCAAGTTATGGCCATTTTAAGTTGGAACATTCTTCCATACGAACTTTAACGTTCTTTGACATTGTTTTGTCAAAATTCAAGGATCTTCAAGAAAAACTCATTGTGGGTATTTCTCTTTGGTTAGGTGACCCGAGGAAGGATTTCTTCACCCCGAGAACTATTACGATTTAGTGGAGTGTGTGAACGACTCATCCGCTTAGAGGAATAGACGACAATGGCATCGTGAGTTTATTTCCATTAAATGCTACACTTGTTGTGCTTGTAAATTAGTTGCACTAGAGTTAGGAAAAGATAAACCGATATGCATGAAATAATTCCTTGAAAGAATTCTAAGAATATCGAAGCCCGAATTGTTCTAAGTGATTGTTTTAGTATAATATTGATTTGTGTGAAATTCCTTGATCACCATAAAGTTGAAAATAATTATGTTATGACTTTATAAATTAATGAACTCATGCATACCACGAAGTGAGTCACATTACATGGTTGGGATATTATCCTTGGGTGAGAAGGATAGTAGGCTCATGTCGAAAGCAACACTTGGCGGAAGATCCGAAAGCGATTGCTTGGCGGCTTAATGGAATATGCTTGGCGGTTGATCCGAAAGCAAGGTCAATCAAGTAGGTTCGGAATACTTGGCGATGTGCTCGCAAGTATAAAAGTTTTTATTGAATGCTTGGCGATGTGTGCTCGCAAGCTTAAATTTTCTATTGTTAAAACTACTTGTTTTGAGTATCACCAAACCCCGAATGGAGGGCGTAAATCCATTCAACATATAGTTCCCGGAAAGCTATATGATTGTTTGCCCACGTGTTTGATGCATTACATATGTGTGATTAACCAACTTGTTTGAATCTTGTTACAAGAAGTTATTTATGGAAATAGTTCTCACTAAGCCTATTAGCTTATACCCCGATAGCTACCTTTTGCAGTTTCCGTACTTATGGCTAAGGCCACGTGGACCATGTGGGCAGGTAATCCCTTTTGAATATTAGAACTCTGGATAAAGTACATCATAGTATTAGCATGCAAATATTTATATAATAGCTTAGTAATTTAGAATTGTTCCTAAGTATGCACAGTTTTGCATGACAAATAATTATTGTGATTCTTTTCTTAATATGTTTTTATATCTCCTTAAGCTTCATTATTCCATATATGGTCCTCTAAAATTGTGAAAGTAAGCCTTACACTTAATATAAAAGCTTTTGGGAATGACTAAGGTTGTCATACTTAAGCTTTAATATTGAGTGTGGCGGACTGTCACGTTTAGGGTACCCGTTGGGGCGTGACAGTTTAACATTAGATTAGAGGTAGACTTCACAGAAAAATTTCTTGTAATAGACTCTAGCATATTTTGATGGAGGAATGCCCCTAAGACTTGTAAGACAATATTTATAAATAAATGAGTATTATGATTTCCATTTCTTAATTTGTTATTGTATCTTCTTAAGCTTTATATTTCAAAGTATGGTCCTCTAATATTATGATAGCACGCTTTACACCTAATATCGAAGCTTATGAGAATGACTAAGGTTATCATACTTAAGCGTTAATATTAAGTGTGGCGAACTGCTACGTTTAGGGTACCCTTTGGGGCGTGACAGGGAAGGCGTAAATCTCCACCCTGTTTGGATTCCGGGCTATCCAAGCTTGTATTTGAGCATATGTTTGATTATTGTGTTACATATGATTGTTAATAAATTGCTTGGCATGTGGTATGTTTTGGTTATTCATTGAGCCATGATTTATGCTCACACCCCTATAGCTTTTTTAGGGTCATTCTTTGATCTCGGCATGTCTCATTCCTAAAGCTTGAAGGATTATGGTTCGGGGATAAGATATCTATCCATTAGTTGTATAGTAAAAGGTGTTCTAAGTATTAGTTATGTATTTGAGACTTTACTTTATAGTTATGGGCTATAATAACTTATTATTTAGACAATTGATATATTAGTTTTAATTGATATAGTGTATGTTATACGTATTTTTCATTCTTATCAATGCAACCAAAAGATCCTATTTTGTTGAATCAATTCATGACTCAAAGTATATCTAGTTTTAGCATACATCTGTGATCCTATTTGATGTCTCTTTATTCCTTGAAATTACAAGTTAAGGCATGAGTGAGTATCATAATATGCATGTTACTAGTAGGGTATCCTTAGGAGCATGACAACATCGGGTAAACAAGAGGCCCCATGACAAGGAGAAGGTGTTGCTTTGCCAAATGTTTGAAGTGTAGGAGGCTGTGGATAGAGCCTATTTAGCGACTGATAATTGGGTTACCATAACAAAACCTTGAGGCCGAGATTGATGGGCTGAAGTCTGGAGAGTCGTAGATTGTGCTGGACAATCATTTTGGTAATAAGGCTTGATGGAAAAAAAGGAGGTTAAGATCATGTAGGATGCCATTGACTCTTTTGTTTGAGTCATACACAACTTGTGAGTTTGCAACAAAATCAATTAGGAGGACTTTGTTGATTATCTAGAAGAGTCAGATAAGGAGAGGAAGGCTAAAATAAGGGTAATGTCGAGCTGCATGTTAGAGAGCCTGCTAGTTTACTCAACAAAATCGGTTGAGATAAGGGCATTTATCTTAAGGTCAATTTTCTCTCTTTCGAGTTAGGTGAACGACCTTTAAGTGGGGACAAAGGCATTGACATTGTAAACCCCTAGGTTTTACGCCAAGTCTTATGTTTAAACCCTAGAACGGAAGTCAACTAGAAACCTTAAAGTCAACAATTTTATAGCAAACCATAGTGGTTTTAGATCCGACAATCCCATGCTCTTAACTCTAGGATAATAAAATTAAGATAATAGTATATTGTAGTTCGTAATAATAAAAAGAAGCCTAAATAGATCAGATTTGTCAAAATCTAGTTCGTTTTGGATCCGAATGGGATCAGATTTCAAAATTGAGTCCCAGACACATAAAACGTTAAAAATATTTTGATGACACCTTAGGCTCGTAATAATATAAGGATTACAAAAATATCAGTTTTAGAATTTTTTGGTAACAAAAAAATTAGATATTTTATTTTTACGCATATTTTCTTTATTACCGGTAATTTAATTGTCTAGTCTACTATTCATTGTACAATTTATTCTATTTATTACTATTTACCTATCTCTACTTTTTTTTTAGTACTTATACACCTATTTATTACATTTTTTATTTTCAATACCGCTTTATATCTCTCATATCTCACATCTTAATTACTTTTCATTACAAAAATATGAAAAAAAAAATTAAATTTCTCCCCCCTCTATTATGCTGGGATAGGCACCCCTCTCTCTCTCCATCTATCTATTTTATTTTCATTTTCATTTTATTTAATTACATATAATTTCTCTCCACAAATCTCTGTAAATACCCTATCTCCCTCAATTTCTTTCATACACTTCATTTCCTTACTAGAACTCTCCTAAAATTCCTTTACAAAATTCCTCTCCAGCGATTTCTTCCCAACTCTTTTTTCTCTCCATAAAACTACCTTCCACATATCATCACATGTCCCTCTCTTCTTCTTCAACCAACAATATCCTTTAGGTAAAGAAACTTCTATAAATATTTTCATGTCATGGAACTTAACACGATCATGGTGTGTATTTCCTAAACCTATGGTGTTATGAAAGCAACACTATGTTCATGTTTTGTTCTTATTCATATGCAAAAATTTCTTTATGTTGTTATGTTATTATATTGCTATAATGTTATTATTACTCTAATCTAACTTCTTATATATATATATATAATATGTATATCTATATTTCTTAAAGCCTAAATGTTTGCTAACCTAACATTTATTTATTGCTCTTATTATTATGCTTTTTCTTTTCCTTCTTTTCTTTTCTTTTTGGAACTAGTCTATTCTTGGTTCCGAAAAGCTTTAGTGAAGCTAAGGCTCCCAATATTGACCTTACTATTATGCTCATTTGCTTCTTTTATTTCTTTCTATCTTATTATGTGATTATCTTTCCCATGACTATGTAATCATATTCATACATGATCAAGTTGTTGTCTTAATAGAAAAAGAAGAAGAAGAAGAAGAAGAAGAAGAAGAAGAAGGATTCTTACTTTAATAAAGAGGATAAGGCTAAAATCTTTCTAAAATAAATTTTGTCACTTAGTAAAGATTTTTCCATCAAAGAGGTTTATAATTTGTTTTTGATAAATTCTTTTCAAAAACTTAGATAAGATCATCATGAATTTTTGAAGTATTAGTAATAAAGATTTCCTCAAGGATTTAACTAAGTAGATAAATACTCTCTTTTCAAAATAGTAACATGAAAATTATTAAAACATTAATGTTGATAATTCTCTATCATGCAAATTTTCTTAAAAAATTATTTGTAAGATTTTTACCAACTTCATAATAAAAGCCAAGAACTAAACAAGTTTTCACAATCAAGATAGAAATCAATCCATTAGTTTATAAACCATCTCAGAGAAATAAAATTTGTCAACAACCTAAGAAAGAAAGTTTTTAAAATAATACACTTATTTGCTAAGAAGAAGGGAAATGTAAGCATGAAGAGAAAATATACATGTAACACAACTCAAAAACATAGATACCACTAACAACTTAAGAAAAATTTTTGAAACTTCATTTTTCAGTAAATAGAAATAGAATTAGTAGATATACTAAAAAGACTAAGTTTTTGAAAATTAATTTATCTTTTGGAAAGTTAGAAATGAAATTATAATAAGAAAGCACTCACTCATGATAACTCAAGAATTTTAAGCTTTCTCCCCAACATCTTAAAGAAGACTTTTAAAATATCAATCTTTCCAGCTCTTAAGACAAGTTGTTTTATAAAAAATCATTGTTGAGATGACACCACCAAAATCATGCACAACATGAGTCTATATCTATCTATTCAAAGGATTTTTCAACCATACAAATATCACTACGTTTGATTAAATATTTTTGGATGAAGTAAAGTTTGAAAAACTGAATTTTGAGGGTTGGGAAAGTTCGTGACTATTATATACCTGATTTTTTCATGATTCAAATGAATTTTTATGATAAAAATAACCTTATAAATGGATATATCTTTTCGAGTAGGTAGACAACGACGTATAATATGCGAAATTTCAAGTTAAAATGAGCAAGTTATTGCCCTTTAAATTGAAATTTCATTCTACATTATTTTTGATTAACTTATTGGAATAGAATTAGCAAGTTTAAGTAGAACTTCCATGAAATACTCATTTTGGGTGTTTCTCTTGTTTAGGTGATGTGAAGACTGAGTCCTAGTAACCCGAAGACTACTACGACTAGAAGTTTATCCGCACAATGGCTGAGTGATTTTATTTCCTGCATTTTTATATTTATGTTTTTTGCTTGTAGAATAGTGGCACTAGAATTAGGAAAAGATAAAATGGGAAAGTGCATGTGCTTTACATGTATGGGTGAATTTATGTTAAGAATATCGAGGCGAGAATTGTCTATAATCAATGTTTGATTTAATATAGGAATGATACGTCTGCAAATTCTATGATCACCCTTAAAATATCTAATATTAAGCCATGAGTGCTTAATTAAATTGATTCATGTATATCACGTAGTGAGTCATATTGCATTCATTACTATATATTTAGTGGGACAAAGGCATAATAGTGAGGTCGTAGAGCTCGAAACTCTACAAAAATGGCGAAAAGTCAGCCGAATTAGTTTAATGGTGAGTAGACACTGGAATGAACTATATTTTAGCAGTTAGTAGTGGCTTGAATGAACTACCAAAATAAATCTTATTTACAAAATGCAGTTTTCGTAGCCTAGAATACCTAACCTTGAATAGAGGGATAAATCCATTCGACATGATTTTTCGGTAAGCCATGTGTATTGTTTGCTCACGTGCTTGTTGCATTTCATGTGTGTCTTAAATAACTTGTTTGATATTTGATTATGCAAGTACTTGATTGTGGAAATGATTCTCACTAAGCATATAAACTTATACCCTGTTAGATATCTTTTGCAGCATACATACCTTTGGCTGAAGCGCAGAGGCTACTTTACCTAGGTATTACCTTTTGAATAAGGAGCTTTAGATAGAAGTCAATATCTAGATGTAGATGTAGACTTCTAAGCAAAACTTCAATGTATTTATTTTGGAGAGACAGACTCTGATGGACTAAGTTGTTTTGATTGCCCCCTTTAATATTTGTAAGGCTCTATGTATTTTGATTAAGTTGAACTGTTATGATTTTTATTCTTAATTGCTATTTGTATATCTTCTTGGATGGCTCGTTTCAAAGTTTGGTCTTCTATGACGTAAACGTATGCCTTACACCCGATATCGAGGCTTTTGGAATGACCAAGGTGTCACACTTAAGCCTTAATATTGAGTGTGATGGATTATCGCATTTAGGGTATCCTTTGGGACATGACAGTTTAAGTTGATATCAAAGCATGGTTAAGAATTTAAGATCATAGCAATAGAAATGGACTTAAGAAGAAATAAGTAGAATAAGAATATAAAGACTTAGATAGGTTTTTCATGGGTAGGTTAAGTTTGCTAATCTCCTTTCTTTTTGTGAATAAAAGACCTTAGGAGAAGCCCGTCTCGAGGCCCAACGATTTCGTAAGAGACATGATGAGAACTTTGCCAATTACCGTTTGAGACTTAGAGCTTTGTGCGAGCAGTTTGCATTAGCTGGAAGGCTAAAGTCATTGAAGTAAATGTTTGTTTTGTGGAAAAATGGACTAAAGCATACAAAATGGGAAAGGGTTATGGAGACAACAAGATATTGCCCAATAAAGAAGAAGAGATAGTCAAAGTTGGAAGTTATATATGTTATTGAAAGTATCGCTGTGTATGTGAAACTGCAGTAATTACACTTATTATACTCTAATAATTTTCAATTTCAAACATAAGTGTAATACTTAATCGGTCAGCAAAATCACCTGATACAATGCGGTATTATCTGGTAGTCCAGGTCGTATGCACAGGGAGCTATATAGCTAATTACTAGATTTGAATCTTAGCATAATCCGAGCTATCAAATGTTAGATTCTTAATTACTCTATGATGATTAACTAAAAATTAACTATCAAATGATTGTCAAGGATTAAAACCGTATATTCTAGCAACAACAATGAGGGATAAAGGTTTAGGAGATGCAGATACAAATATGAATAATGCATTTATATTCTCATTTGAAATAACTCATGCTTCAAATTGATATTTGAAATTGATTATTTGGGATTTAATCAAATTCACTAGAAATTGTTCACTTCCCGGAGTAACAAAAACCCTATCATAACATAAACTATCCTGCCAAGACAACTTATCTATGATTAACTATTTAATAGTAATTTGCTCTCACCAAAATTACTATTCTAATTAAAACTACAAACTAAGCATCGCCAAGTGACCTAAATTCGTAATTCTAACTGCAATAAGATCAGTGAATTCTTAAATTTCATCATAGACTTGCATATCCCTATGACAAATCTTTTTAAAAAACTTAAGTTTTACTTGTATGGACCATTGAATCCCTCCCGAGTATCTTTAATCCTATCCATCTAATTGATGTTGATCAGGTTCGTATTAAATAAATTATAAGCAAAGATAACCAAATTCCCAAATAATTAAAATCAATATCAATATGATTCATAAATCAATTCATTAAATCCATTCATGCATATTGATAACAATCTATGAAAAAACATCTCAAAATATAATCAAGCATACATATATAATAAAACAGGGATAGAAACACCTTAAATTGATTCCTTTCCATAAATTGATGTCTCTAGATCCATAATCCCACATATGTAATCACTGCTTGATTGTATCTAAACCCTAATAACCTCTATGTTGCTAGAACATTAGGGTTTTAGTGCCCTAAAGAAGAAACAAACTCAAACATTTTTAAAACTCTCTTTTTCTCTCTTTTCTAATGATTTTCGAATGTCCCTATAACAAGGAAACCCTAGAATATATGAGAAAAATTCCAAGCATTTCATCTAATTTTTACAGTTACAAAACATATATCGGCTGTTACATTTTGTACCCTAATGGCTTATAGGCAGTGTACATTATGACAACGCTGGAACACTGGCGGCTTTGGCTTTGGCGCTAACGGTTTGAATTATGTGGATGACCTACGCTGCTTGAACGCCAACAGCGTAGGATTTGAAATGCCGGTGTAAAAGGGAAACATCAAAGGCTGGCTAGATCTACTTCAAGGCCAACTGTGCATGTGATAGCCTTTAAAAATCCAATTCTGTGGACGCTCAAAGTCGTCTCAACGCTGGCGGCTTTGATTCCCAAAAAGATGGCGTTGGATGAAATTATAGAAGCTAGCTTTTTCCTCCTTCTACACTGGCAGTGTTGAGCTAGTGCTTGATTTTTGGTTACTGATCTTCAGCTTATACCGTGCCTAAGGCCGGTGGCATATAGGATTATTGTTGCCAGCCTTTGAATTCTTGAATCTGTTCCATTTCAAAGCTGGGTCGAACATCGGCAGTGTAGAGACAGTGTTAAAGTTTAACATCCTGATCAACCTCTAGGCCGACTATACGTCGGCGACATATGATCCAGAAAAGCCAACGTATCCCCTGAGATTCTTTAATTTCAGTTCAAACTTCTTTGTTATGCTTTCCTTTGTTCAATTTAGACCTGAAACATAAACTTAAACAATCTAAGTACCAATTCTAGCAATTTTTATAAAATTCAAAACAAATTAATCACTAATTGCTTGTTAAAAGCTTTGTAAAATATGATCTTATCAACTCCCCTACACTTGAACTTTTGCTTGTCCTTAAGCAAAATAATTAAGAACAAAACTTTTGAAATCTGTCATCGATAGTACAATTTTTCTAATTCAAGCATCAATTCTTTCCTTTTAACTTGCTTTTCTTGTACCTACTGCTCTAACCACACTAGTTTCCTATAATTAGAGTACTTTAATTAAAATTTAGGAGCTAATCCAAACAAAACAAGTTTTAATCTTAGTTTTTAACAAAAGAACATTCAATTCAAAAGTAGATACATAATCCACTAAGGAAAAATACTCATTTAGACTTCACTGGACTTTTAGCTTACATATACTCTTAGCAACACAAAATGAAAGCATGTGGTATTTACTTTTCCGTTAGATTTTCTTCTTCTTTATTATAAGTCTCCTTTCATTTGAATCTTTGCATTCATTTTTCTTTTCTTTTTCATTCAAGTATTTATTTTCTTTTTGAGAGATTTTTGCCTCCATCTTTTTGTTTTTCAAAGTTCAAAAATTAAACTTTTGCCTTTTCTCCCTTCTCATTATAGTGAGTTCATTGAGTCGGTACATCTCGGGCTTATCACCCAAGTGACCAAGTTTCAAAATACCCCTAAGAACTCTTCCTCACTTTAACATTCAAGTTCAGATACTCA
Organism: Combretum micranthum; assembly: GCA_024138025.1. Classification (NCBI taxonomy): domain Eukaryota; kingdom Viridiplantae; phylum Streptophyta; class Magnoliopsida; order Myrtales; family Combretaceae; genus Combretum; species Combretum micranthum. The sequence continues at coordinate 338,747 of JAMXBD010000812.1, read as the reverse complement.
TTACTCAAATTTTTAAGTCAGTGGAGTAGAGGCTATGCTTGTTTCTTTCTTTTGAATGCAATAACAAATTTAAGACTTATTTTTAGAAAGGATCACTAAGTTAAAAGTTTCATTTACCTCTTTCATTAAGTGTTATAAAGTTAAAAACACAACTCAAAGAGTATATGTAAAGTACAAATAAATAATTCATATTGAAGGGTATAAATGTAATATAATATTTTTAAGTGGGTATTTTTGTCATTGTATAAACGAATTTGAACTCGAGGAAGTCATATACGAAGAATTGGATAAAGATAATCAAAGTTGGCAAGTAAGCCGCCAGCCTTGAATATAGGCCATTAGCCTATATTGGAAAGCCGCTGGCTTTTAGACGGCTTTGAACTCTCAGGAGAAAATTGAGAAATTTAGCCAAATAGTGAAAGTCAGTATAAAAGCCGTCGGCTTATAATGTGGAAAGGCCGCCGACGCATCCACCGACCTTCTTTTTAAAACATGGAGATTTGTTTGATGAATTTCCCTAGTCTTCAAACCTTTTCAACTTCTCCTAAAAGCTTATATATAACCTCCCATTCTTTTGGAAACCCTAGGAGCTTTCAAGGAGCAAAAGCCTTAGGTATGTAACCTTCCTTTAATCTTTTCAATCAAATCCTTTAGATAAATCTTTTCTTATGCTAGTTATCTTATGGATTGAAGGAGATTCAAGAGTTGTGGCAAAACCTTAGTGTGATTGGAGATTTGGAAGACTTCGATTCAAAGGAAAAGGTAATATTCTTATTAGGGTTTTATAATTCTTATGATTTTGAAGAAATATCCTTTAGATTATAATCTAGGTTTATGTGTTCTTTCAAAGGGAATCCAGGATTTGTTGTTGAGGATTAGTGGTGGATCTAGATATGAAGTTGTGATTTCGAATCAAGGAGAAAGGTAAGGGTTTTATTAGATTTATGGATTATGAGATCTGTAAATTATGGAATTATAACTATAGTTTATTATTCAACAGAATTGAGAATTAGGGTTTCGATTTCCAAATTGAGATCTACAAGTTCTAGTGTCACGCCCTGAAGGGTACTATAAATGTGGCAGTTCGCCGTACACAATATTAAAGCCTAAGATTGACCGCCTCAGTCACGCGAAGGCTTCCATACTATGTACAAGGCGTCTAACACATGGAGGAGACACATCGGAGTGATACATTTTATATTGATACAACTTGAGTAATAATGTAAAGGAAATACAATTCACTATACTTCAAATATAAATCACTATACTTCAATTTCCATTCATCAAAAGATTTCACTACATAAAACTATTACAGAGCAATTCACAAAACCTAGCTAATATCTTCAAGTATGTTTACTTCCTACAGAAATCTCGAAGTTATACTCAACTCCAACCATCTAGGCTCCCACGTAGCATTTTGAGTTAACTTGTTTAATCAAACATCTATTGGGGTATAAGCTACACTAGCTTAGTGAGAGTTCCTTTAATTTTGTACCATAACAAGGAAGTTATAATTCATCCATATGCTATGCATGAACAAATACATGAGTAGACAAGCATATAACCTTCCGGTAGCCATATGTGAATGGATTTACACCCTCCATTCGGGGTTGGGATGGTCCATAAGTCATGCAACCATAATTCCAATCTTGAGTGGGGTGGTCCATAAGTCATGCAACCATAACCCCAATCTCTTTTTCTTGATTGTACAACCTCTGTTGTTTTATTGTGATGGTTTTATGTGTCTACCCCACATTCGTTAACTTAAGTGATCTCAAATCCTTAATATTAACATAGGCCCCCTCGCCTATCCGCTAATACACTTTTGTCCCACCAAAGGTATATCAACCAATGCAATGTGACTCAGTATGTGATATGCATGTATAGTTTAATCATATAATCGTGGCATATTAATTATGTAGGTTAAGAACGATCATAGAGAATTTCAAACAATTCAAGTCTATACTAACTCATACAATGATCTTACAATAAGTCTCGCATCGATATACTTATCATTCATTCAACCAAGATTATATCACAACTCATCACAATTTTTATCTTTTCCTAATTCTAATGCAACTAGCTATAAGCACAATCAAGGTAACAAAATAAGAGGAAAACTCACTCGGTCATTGGATCACTGGTCTCTTAGTAAAAGTAATCCGATGGTATGGAATTGTCGATTTCGGGGTCATCTAAAAAGGAAGAAATACCCTAATAAGTATTTCATCACTTAACTAATCCAAACTACCTTATACAAACCATTAGATTCGTAATTCTCGTCCTAAGCGGGAATTCCAACTTAAAACGGCCATAACTTGGTCGTTTTAACTCAGAATTTAGCAAATTATATATCAATTTCTATCTAATTCGATAGATATATCTAATTATAATATCATATTTAAGTTTTAAAAACTTTAAAGCTTCGAAAAGGTCTGATCAGTTCTGATCTGTAGCGAAATTCAATTTTGAAAAGTAGTTTTGTGAATGTTTGTAATGTTTCTACTATCCAAAGCAAGTATACATGCAATATGAACAAGTTTCTATCATAAATGATATGTCATGAGATATATATATATATATATTTACACATGTTCTTGATGATATTTTATAAAATAAATTTTTAGAAAACTTTTTCTTTGTAAGACTTTATGAAAAATTAACTTAAAAAGGCTAATATTGTATTCTTGACAATCCCTACTTGTTTTTAGAAAAATTCCTTGATAAAATCTATTTATTCTTGTGAAAATTAAGCCTTCATTATGTATATTCCCTAAGGCCTTTGTTTTTCAATAAAAATTTCCATTTTATACTTTGTAAACATGTTTTTAAAAATGGTTCATCTCAAAATCCAAATTTTGTAAAAATTGTTTTTGTGGTGATTCCTTAAATAAAAAATCATTTGATACTTAGAAAATTAAGGCTCAACCATAACTAGCTACTAAGGATTTCATTTCTTTAATAAAACTTTCATTTTAAGTTTGAAAAATAGGGGTTTTCATTGTAAACCCCCAAATTTTCGGAATCAGTTTAGCATAAAACCCTAAACCGGAAGTCAAATGGAACCCTAAAGGTCAACAAAACCCTAGTTTACCGTAACCGATTAAATCCGGCATTGCCGTTTTCTTTGGCCTTGGAAAACGAAGTTGGGATGATTAACTAGAACAGTTCGTAATAACCATAGGTTTTATAAAAATATCAGTTTTTCAGATTCGGATGTCCTTCGAACCCGATCGGACACAGTTCTCGAAAAACTTGTCCGGAAGCCCGGAATAGTAAAAATATTCCGAATACACCGTTAGACTCATAAAAATATAAGGTTTTCAAAAATATCAATTTCGTAATTTTTCAGTAGCTAAAAATAATAGATATCGCATTTATACGTGTATTTTCTTACTACCGGTACTTTATTAGTCATATCTATCTTACATTACACTATTCGTTACTATTCTACACTATTCTTTTATCTCTACTTTTTCTTACACCTATTCTTACACTCTACCTATAACCTTAACTTTTTACCTTTCCCATAACTTTATTTCACATCTACCTTACATATTACATCTTTTATTTAATAAAAAAAAATAAATAAAACTCTCTCCCCTCACATCACTCATGGCGGCGCCCCTCCCCCTCTACACCCCTCAATTTTGTTTCAATTTTTCTTTATTTTAATCACACAAAATTCACTCCATATTTTCCTATAAATACCCCCCTCCTCTTTCACTTCTTTCACACATTCACTACTCACAAATTCTTACCAAAACTCTCTCAATTTCTCCTCTCCAAACTCTCTCAAAATACCATCCCAAAACTCTCTCAAAATATTTCTACAACAACTTCTACCAACAACTAAACCCATAACCACATAACCATACCAAAGTCTCCTTTAGGTAACCACCTTCTATTATTTTCTTCTTCTTCATGTCATGTAACTTTACATGACTATAGTGTGAGTTTCCAAAGACTACAAGTTATGGAAACTACTTTATGTTCATGTATTGTTCTTGTTCATGCCAATGCCAATCCATTTATGTTTATGTTGTTTTATTATTGTTAATATATTATTATCTATATATATATACATATTCTTTAGAGCATATAAGCTCACTTGCAATTTGTTTATTTCATGCAAAGCAATTTATTTATTTATTCCTTGTTGAATTAAGACTAACCTCTAGTCTTAGACTTGTCCTCATCAAGTCAAAACAAGTTTTTCTTTCTTACATTTTATTTTGTTTTGGGACTAGTCTACTTCTTAGTCCCGGAAGCCTTGAAAAAGCTAAGACTCCAATACTTGACTTTATTATTTACGTTTCATATTATTTTGTTATTTTCATAATCATGTTCATTTAAATTGTTGTCCAAAAATTTTAATAGCTAAACAAAAGAAGAATTTTGTCACTTAGAGATAAGTTTATAATCTATAAGATAACAAAAGATAAACTCATTTCCTTTCAAGTTAAAAAGAACTCACTATAATTTTAGAAACTACTTTTATCTTAAAAAGCTACTTAAACCTTTATTACTCCACTTTGTTTTTCAAAAGAAACTATTTGTTGATACAAAAATGGTTCTTTTCATAAAAAGATAAACAAGATGAATGGCTAAGGAATTTTCAAGTAAAGACCTTTACAAACAAATAGGCAAAGAAAATCTATGGTTTGAAAACAAAAATAAAATTATTTCTTTATAAGTTAAAAGAAGAAACCACTAAAATTTTAGAAACTACTTTACTATAAAAAGTTCTTGAGTCACATATTGCTCCACTTTGTTTTATCAAGAAAATAAACGTTTATGAATGGATGATTTCTATGAAAAACATAAGGCATGAGAAAGGAATGAGAAATTTTCAAATGAAGATTTTTGTAAACAAATAGACAAAGAAATTTGTACAAGAAAAATAAATATGAAGAATAGCATATTTTCTAATAACTTCAAAATAGTATAGAAAACTTAGAAAATAGAAAATTTTATTTTCGAAAAGATACTTAGAAAAACAATAAAATCAACGTAAAGCATTTTAGAAAACAAAAGGGAACAAGGTATTTCATTTCAAGGAAATTGCAAAAACAATTTTTGAAAACTATATTCTTCCAATATTGTTTTATTTAAGAAAAATAATTGGACAACAAAACACTTGAGCATGCTTAAATATGAGTTATATAGTTATAAAAAGAGAATTTTTCAACTATATAGATAACTAAGTATTTATCAAACAAGTTTTGACTTCTTGAACCAAAGTTGTTTTTACTTGGAAAATCCGTGGTGAATTTTGTCGCGACTATTTCGGAGCCTATATGGCTTTATCTGTTGAAAATAATTTTAGAAATGGGTAGATCTTTTCGAGTAGATAGAAATCGGTATATTATATGCGCGATTCCAAGTTAAAATGACCAAGTTATGGCCATTTTAAGTTGGAACATTCTTTATACGAACTTTAACGTTCTTTTGACATTGTTTTGTCAAATTTCAAGAAAATCATCAAGGAATACTCATTGTTGGTATTTTCTTTGGCTAGGTGACTCCGAGGAAGGATTCCTTTACCCCTAGGATTATTACGATTAAGTGGAGTGTGTGAACGACTCATCCGCCTAGAGGAATAGTCGACATGGCATCATGAGTTTATTTCCATTAAATGCTATACTTGTTGTGCTTGTAAATTAGATGCATTAGAGTTAAGAAAAGATAAACCGATATGTATGTAAAATAATTCTTTGAAAGAATTTTTAAGAATATCGAAGCTAGAATTGTTATTAATGATTGTTTTAGCATAGTATTGATTTGTATGAAATTCCTTGATCACCTTAAATTTAAAAATAATTATGCTATGACTTTATAAATTAATGAATTCATACATACCATGAAGTGAGTCACATTGCATTTTGGGTTATTATCCTCGGGTGAGAAGGATAGTAAGCTCATGTCGAAAGCAACACTTGGCGGGAGATCCGAAAGTGATTGCTTGGCGGCTTAAGGGAAATGCTTGGCGGAAGATCCGAAAGCAAGGTCAATCAAGTAGATTCGGAATGCTTGGCGATGAGTGCTCGGGAGCATGAAAACATTTTAACTAAACCTACTTGAATTGAGGTTATGTATCACCAAACCCCGAATGGAGGGTGCAAATCCATTCAACATATAGTTCCCGGAAAACTATATGCTTGTTTTGCCCACGTGCTTGTTGCATTACATTTGTTTGTTTAATCAACTTGTTTGAAATTTTATTACAAGAAGTTATTTATGGAAATAGTTCTCACTAAGCCTATTAGCTTATACCCCGATAGATATCTTTAGCAGTTTCCCTACTTATGGTTAAGGCCACGAGGACCCTGTGGGCAGGTAATCTCTTTTGGATAATAGAAATTTAGATAAAAGGTAGTATTAGTATTAATGTACAGATATCCATGTAATAGATTAGTGATAAAGGGAAATGCCCCTAAGTTTGTAAAGCCATTAATATGAATGAATGATTATTATGAATCCTCTTTTCTTAATGTGTTATTTATATCTTCTTAAACTTCATAATTCCATATATGCTCCTCTAAAGTTGTGAAAGCACGCCTTACACTTAATATAAAAGCTTTTGGGAATGACTAAGATTGTCATACTTAAGCTTTAATATTGAGTGTGGCGGACTGTCAAGTTTAGGGTACCCGTTGGGGCGTGACATTCATACCATTACTCCATTATTATGAATTTCTTAAAATGACAAACAACCCAAATTTTCCTACTTTATTTCTACCTCTTGTTTTACATATTTTTCTTATCAAATCTTATCTTAATTTATAAAAATCATTACTTGATGATACCTATGACCTAAACTCCTCATTTTTCATATAAAGCACAAGTTTTGAAGTTGATAAATGGATTTTTAAAATTGGTCTTGGTTGAGATCCGAATTTTCCAAATTTATTTTTGGATATATCTTTTGATAAAATCTATCTAAACTTATGAAAAATCATCCTTTACATATTCTATCTTAAGAGCCTTCCATTTCTTGAATAAAAACTTTATTTTTGAGTTGGAAAACATGTTTTTAAACTAGGCCTTGGCCTAAATCCGAAAATAGAATTTTGTTTTGAAAAATAATCTTTGAAAATCATCTTTGAACCATATAAAATGAAGTCTTGATGATATATATACATTAAGCCTTCATTATCTCAAGTAAAAATTTCATTTTGACACTTGAAATGTGGTTTTTTTTTTTTTTAAATGGGTCTTGTCAAGATACGAATTTCACTATTTTTATACAAGTTTAAAACCAAGATCTACACATAATATGAGCATGAATATAAAAGAAATGCATGGTAGTAAACTATAAACTCATAGATCTAAATTTTACTCCTTAAAATCATTCATTTATGATATCTATTCCTTAAGACCTTTATTTTAAATGAAAATACACATTTTGAAGTTGAAAAATAGCTTTTCTAAATATGGTTCCCTTTTTATCCGAATTTTCAAAAATGATTTTTGTTGAAACTAAAATAGATTTTGAGTTTTTTAAAACTTTTCTACTATCATCAAGCTATTACAAGTTATTAAAGAAAATAAATCAAAAGTCTAATGCATTTATGAACCTAAAACAACTAGATCTAGTTTACTATACTAGTTATAAATGCATGAACACTATGATGGTTATGTGAATGATGAATATATGCATAAATCATTAGAAATAACAAAATAATAACTCATACAACATGATTTAAAACATAAACAAAATCAAAGCTACAAAAAAAAAAGATCTAAAAAATTATGACTACTTTTAGCAAGAAAATAATAATGATACAAGAAAGTAATCATGGATAAGAGAAGTGTTTCATTTTGGCATCATTATCCTTAGCTTTTAAGCTTATGGAAGGTCATTTGATGCATGAAACTCTCACTATACCTTACCTATATCATCTATGGAAGCTTAAGAAGAAAGTTTACTTAAGGAATCTTCAAAAATAGAGTGTGGAAGCAAGAAATGGAAATGGGGGCAGCTTGTTTTTCTTGTAAGAACAAGAGAAAATGAAGAGAGAAAGAGAGGAAAAATAAAGTGAAAAAGGTAAGGAATGGTAAAGGTTTGAAGGTGTAAATGAGAGAGAGAGAGAAGGAGTTAAAGACACATTAAATGAAGAGAAAAAAAAAATAAATGGGCAGCCAAGACAAACCTCGAAGCTGGCGTGAAAGTTGGGAGGAGAGAGGGAGGAAATTTGGTTAGCTTTTGACTTGAAAATGTAATGTGTAATTAATGTGTAAGTATAGCTTCTTAAAGAAGGGTTGAAATAACTTTACTTTAATAAATTTTGAAGTATTTCAAGAGACAAGGCAGCCAAAAAGGAGTAAAAAATATGCCAAGAAGTGATATATGAATTGTAGAAAGATTGAAGTGAAAAAGAAGTGATGTGTGAAAGATGTACTTCAAGGTATGGGTTGTAAGAGTACTTTCTTAATAAAATAAAATAAAAATAAGAAAAATATAAAAAATATATTCCAAATATTTGTAGCAGATTTTTCATAATTAAAATAAGATAATTAATTAATTTATTTTAGTGAATTAATCAAATAAGTTACCGGTATGATCAAAATACGCGAATATGAGCTATAAATGATATTTTTATAACCCGAAAAATTCTAAAAATTTATTTTATGAAAATAAAACTATTTTTAAAATATTTTTCAATTATTAAATTAATTTATTTTATTTTTAGTATCGGGTCTTAAATAGAAACTGATCTCGTAAAAACCGGAAACGAATTAAATTTTTGAAACAAAATTTTCTATGATATATAAAATATTTTTCTAAAAATATAAGGGTTTACAAGAATAATAAAATCATGTAATGAATAGTAGTGAATAGTGCCAAAAAACTAGTTAATTACCGGTAGTAATGAAATACGAATATAATTGCAAAATTAGATATTTCTAGTTATTGAAAAATTATATAACTGATATTTTTGAAATCCCTATGAAAATACGATTCTAATGGTTCTAATGGTATATTTTTTATATCTCGAGCCCCTGGACATGCTTTTCAAAGTCTGTATTCGAACGGGTTCGAAATAGGTAAAAAATTTACCAATATGATATTTTTAAGTGAACTTATATTACTATGAGCTATTCTACACACTTAAACTACACCTCAGCCTCTAGGGTTAAGGGCACGAGATTGATGAACTTAAACTACGGTATTCCACTTAGGGTTTCCGAGTGGTTTTCCGGTTTAGATCTTTGCCAATTTGGAAATTGATATTTTATATTTATACAACATATTTAATTTGAGGAATTAATTTTAAATTTTATTTTTTGTAAGTATTTAATATCTCTTAACGTTTTCGGAATTATTGAATTGGGTTTTATTTTTGAAGGTTAATCATTATTTACTTTTTAATAATTTGTTTTTTTTCTTTTGGCTCTATATTACTCGATTTTATAAGTCAGAGTTACGTATAAAATTTGTCGTATGTAGTGGTTTTGGATTTGAAGTATGTTGAGTTCTTATTTTATTTTTAAGGATTCTTATTTTTCTCAAGATTAAGAAATTTCTAGATTCGTTCGTGATTTGGACTAGTCAAAGTTCGGTTTTAATTTGGAGCGATTTTTAAGGTTTGTTTTCAAAGTTCATTTTGGAATTATTTACCGAAATTTTCCGGGGCTTACATCTAGGTACGTAAGAATCTATACCATGCTAATAATCAATGAACTTTATTTCTTATTGTGATAGAATTTCTAATTGGAGACTTTTTATGTACATATATATATTGAATGAAGTTGTGGATAAATAAAGGGATATGGAGATAGTTGTATTGAACATTTCCATTGGATTATAAACAAAGAATAAAAGGTGAGTGTTAATCTAATTTCATAAATCTATGGTTAGGGTTTTAGATCTTTGAGTCAAATTATGGAATTTAGAGTTAGGGTTTAATTTTGTGGAAATGGAAATTTATTGAGACATATTGTTGGTCAGGAAACGTGTGAGATCTGTGTTCTTGTAAGAAGTTCTATTGGTGGATTGAAGTATTGAAAGCAATACTAGGTACAACCTTACCATGTATGTTTGTTTGTGTTTGTAGGATTAGTTGCAAAATTTTACTTAACATATATTTGACTTAAATTGAAATGGGTGTTGGTTGTGCTTGGTTGTGATTAGTAAAGACCACGACAGTAGCGTGATACTAATGCTGGCAATCTGATGATCCTTGTGTGGTGGTGTCTCGAGTGGAGTTGCACTTGGAGATTATTCTGGTAGGTTAAGAGTCGTTACCAGCTTAATTGTGGAACACATCTATATATGTATATATTATGATAATATGGTTTTCATCGGGGTCATGATTTGCTATGGTTCTAGGATTAGTGATCAATAGTCCTAAGCTGTGTTGTTTGCAGGCTAATGAAAAGACAATTAAATTGTACTTGTTGCATTAGAATATAAGTTGTATGTGATATTATGATTTACATGTTCATGTGCATGTGCTTTCGGTTTAATGTACTGGGCGTTTTTCGCTCAATCTTTATTTTTCCCACAGATGCAGGTGAAGATTCTATGATTTATAACTTGACAGGCTATGACATATTTGTTGATGATGGGGAGAGCGATAGCGATTATGACCATCCTGTTGATAATTGAAAATTGTTATTAGTAATTTGAGAAGAAGAAACATATGATGATTTAGTTAGTTTCTTTTGGAGACATTTTATTTGTAAGGATTTCTTATTTTGTTTTAGATTGGAATTTTTAAGTTATGCTAGTTGATGATGAGGACAATTATTTTAATATGAAAAGGTTTGTTGAAAGTTACCTATATGTGAGTATTTGGTGATATTTGAATTACATATTTGCGGTTTTAGAAATCTATAGTCTTAGCATGTCTATTCTAGTAAGGATACATGGCGGGTTGATAACGAGACTAAAATTTCCTAGAAGTAAACCTGTTTATTTTTTACAAAAGGACTCGATCAACTCTCAAATTTCCAATTCTAAAGCTAAAAACAAAGTAAATTTGTTCCTTAAGGATTTCAAAACTTAATTTCAACTAAGTAAACTAATCACAACATCAGGTGAGTAAGGTACTTTAGCAAGTTATTTCCATTATTCCTTTGTTTTTTAGATGCTATCAATCAATATTTTGTACTATCTCCAAATTTCAAGAAAATTTTGAAAAATTTTGGCAGAATTTTGCCATAAATTGCTCTAAGACTAAAAATTCAAGGTGGTTATTTCACTCCGATCAATCCTGTAGATGTCATATATATTAAAATAAATAGCAACAATTCAGACACAACAGTTCAGACATCCAGATCAATTGCACAACTTCATTCATTCATTCATTCTCTAGCAATTATCTCTTCCCCCACACTTTAATCAAATAGTGTCCTCACTGTTTCTCAGCAATTTTCAATTATAGGAAAGGAATAAAAAGTGCAAGAAAAAGAAATTGGTGCTTTCCTGATTTCATTTGTTTCAAAGTCATCAAAATGTCAGTGCAAGAGAGTGTTTGTTTTGTTTTCTTCCTTGTAATCACTATAAAAGAAAAACTAAAAGAAAATAAAAGCAAAAATAAAAAGCTATCTACTAAGATAAGTACAGATCAGAAAGAGTCTACCCACAAGGACTTGGGTGCTCATAATAAGTACATGCCAAATGAAAAACAAGAAACAAATAAAAGTAAATGAGAGCTAGTAGGGTCTCTAGCTTTCTGGCCCTAGACTAGATCTACTGGTGTGCTTTGGGCTAACTCTGGTGGTGTCCTCTGGGCTAGCTGTGGGAGTGTGTTCTGAGCTAGGTCTAGACTCAGTAAAAGTCTCATAGATCAACTCATCCCCAACTACTTGATTGATGCAATAGATAATAGCTTTCATGCTTTGAAGATCATACTCCGAAATTTCTTGTTTTTCTTGATTTCTTTATCTTGTCTATCCCAGAGTTCTTGATTCTGCTTCTTTAAATCATGAATATCCAGCCTGAGTTGGTCCATATCATATCCAGATGAAGTATCAAGAGGAGGAGAAGGAGGAGCAGATGATGATAGAATATCAGTAGGAGCAACTAGAGGCTGAATATCTTCATCATGAATCTCATCTGCTGCCTACTGCACTCCCCCAGGGATTTTGAAATGTCTCCAGCCTCTAAATGGTGCAGATGAGATCTTCTTACTATCAATCTTCTCACCACCAACTGGTTCTAAGTTCTAAATTGTCCTGCTCCTCATCACATAAGCCTAAAACCTTCCCCATTGCCTTTAACCTGATCTCCTGAATCTGCCCATAAGCCTGAAAGACAAATTTGGAATCATCTTCCTCCGACTCCACTTTTAAAGTGGAGAGAACTTCAATGGTTAGATTTTTGTATGCTGGTTCTCTCCATCCAAAAATTTTCAGCCAGGCTTCATCTCTTATCAAATTCAATACCCGATCACTAATGCCAAAGTCATCCAATAACTCTCAATCCATATGTAGGAAGTTCATGAAATCCATTTTCAGAAGTCGTTTCTTGCGATCCTTGGTATACTGCTAACTGGACAAAACATTCCTGGATTGTGATCCTAAAGAAGATGGCTCAGTAGTACATTGTTTCTTTTGTTTTAGAGCCATATCTACAAAAAAAAAAAAAAAGTCCAATTTAACATAATAGGAATGCATACAAATTTCAACACAATTCTAGATCATATGGGTTCTTTTTACTCCAGAGATTTTCTTACTTTCAAAGCTTTATTAAAGATTTCCTTAGGCATTTTACTGAGTTCAGCACAGTACATATACAATTTTAAAATCCTACACTTGCTCTATTGAAATCAAAGCTGGCAGCTTAGGCTTGCCAGCTTAGAATTGAACATTAGGAATTTAAAATTCATTGGGAAAATTTTAAATTCATGATTTTCAAAATATTTTATCAAAAACTCTTTTAAACACTTCTAAACCCTTTTTATTCTTCAAAATTTGCACAATTTCTAAGTTTAAATTGGAGGAATTAAACTAATTGGAGCTAAATCACAGCATAGAAAACCATTTTGTTCATCCAATTTCAGTAAAAACACCAAAGCCCCAAATTTTGAATTTTCAAACCCAATTTTTCATTATAGAACCCTAATTCACGCATTCTTAAAATCAAAACAAGCAATGCAATTATAGTGTAATCCAACATGCATACAACAATCCATATCAGTCAAACAACCATCAACAACCATTAATTGATCAATCCAATCAATTTCTAATCCCATCCTCCTTTGTCTCAATTCGCACACAAATTCAACTTAATTCTCAATTCGTAGCATGTCAAAGATTTATAGCAGAATAATAGTACTTAATTAAGCATAAAGAATGAGATTGAAAGGAAAAAAAAAAATACTTACTTGATCGAGTCCAAACAATATCTAAGTGAACTTGTTAAAAATCGAAATTGCAGAACATACGCCAGCAAATCTGTTGAGTATGTCGGCAGCGTAAGTGCCGGTGTATCAAAGTTTTAATTTTTGCTGAGAGCAAATGGCCGGTGACTTTCCCTTCTACACTGTCGGTGTACAGGTCTACGCCGGACTGAGCACTGACAGCATTGAAAATCCAGGTGCCAGCATTCATCATGATTATAGAACTTTAGAAATGATAATTATGCTGCTCCAAACATTGGCGGCATAAATGATATCAAGCCGGCGTGATAAGATCATATTTCATACAACTTTTGATGTTTAATTTGTGATAAACTTATCATAGATTGCTAGAAATGGGTACTTGTTTTGGTTAAAATTCATGTTTCAGGTCTAATTTGAATAAAGGAAGCAAAACAAGCAACTTTGAAAAGAAAATAGGAAAACTCAGGGGGTACACCGGCTTTTCTAAAGCCTAAGTCGCCGACGTACAACCAGCCTTCATCATGCTCATAATGCAAAATTTTAAGGCTGCCTCATACACTGCCAGCCTTGAGGCGGTGTAGATTGTGGGAAGCTAAGGAAACTAGCTCTACACCGCCAGTGGAGAGGGAAGAAGAAGCCAGCTTCTGCAATTTTGTTAAACATCGGCTTTCTGGGAATCAAAGCTGCTGTTGTTGAGACGGCTTACAAGATGAATAGATTTGCATTGCTCAATGCCGTTGCATACACTGCTGACCTATTTCAATTATCATAAGCCTTCTTTCATTTGAATGCACACCGTCATGTAAGCCACCAACGTAGAAGGTGAACAGGGCGGTGTAGACTAGTAAACCACTAGCTCAGAGCTTAAAAGTTGCTAGTGTAGAAGGAGTTACAATGTACACCGGATGTTACACCGCCAGCCTTAAAGCAGTGCAAGTTAAAGATTAGGAGGCAAAACCAAACATGAATGCTAAATTACAAAATGACCGACCGAATTTTAATGCATTACCTAAGCCGACATGAAAGCCGCCGGCTTTGAAACAACCTTATTTATAAAAATGGCCAACGTTTCATTTCTGTGTATTTACGCTGGCTAGATCCATTTCTAAGCCGCCGACATACAAGCTGCCTAGACTTGTAACTGAAGATCAAAGTTGCCAGTACACTGCCTGTGCAATTAAGAGATGGACTTTATGCTGCATGTAAGCCGCTGGTGTAGAAAGTGTAACTGCCAGCGTACATGTTGAAACTGCAGATTTCCATTAATGCTTTTCATGAAATTTTTCCTATATAAAGGGGACTTCCCTCCTCTACTTTCATCAAGAAAATCAGAGAAACAATTCAGAATACATTCAGAAGATAGATAAAATAGTTTTTAGCACTTCATAGAGAATTGTGAGAGATTTGAAGCTTTCAAGAATTTGTAATTGAAGATTTTGATACTTGAATTGGTGATATCTGATCTCTCTTTTCTTATGCAATTCATCTATCTGATTTCTTTGTTCATAATGACATCAATTACATATTCTTATCTGATTATTGAATCATCATCCATGAGTAGCTAAAACCTTTCTTGTGGGAAATGATGAAACCTTAATCTTGCTAAAATGATCTTTGAATTTATGTTATAGGATTGTTAGAATTATGGAATATTTGTAATGAATCCTGATTATCTATCTTGTTTTTGTATGAAATTAGATTGATAAGAATTTTGATAACTCGGAAGAAGAATTAAGGTTCATAGGAATTCATGAATTAAGATTAAACAACAATTGTGGAACTGGTGGAGTTTAATCTGATTTAGAAATTGTCCCATGCAATTCATGCAATGTTTTATGTTAATTTCTCAGTAAGGAATTATGAGAAGTTGATTTAGGGCATTATATAATTGTAGAATCGGGAGGTTTACAATTATGAATTCGATTCCATTGATAATTTATTTAATGAAAGCTAGTAGATTATTTTATGGTTACTAAAACTTGATAGTTTTAGGTCTTGACAATTTCAGACAAATATCCACAATTCTAACTATTCATATAATATAACTTTAGTATAATTAGCAAAGATTAGGGTGGATTCTAATCCTTCCCACATTTATCTAATATATCTCTCCAACAATCTCATTGCATTCATTAATAGTTATTAAGTTAGATCGGAATTAGATAATTAGTTTAGATTGATACAATTTGATTGCCTAAATATTAGTTAAAGCTAATACTGGTCTAATAGTTAAATTGATTCTTGTGGGAATGATACTTTACTCACTTTTGTATTACTTGATCAGACTCAGTATACTTGCTGGTAATATCCATGCTCATATTTTCTATACACATTTTAAGCGGATCACGGCGTTCTCATGATTTTGGCCTTGATCACAAACGCTGGCTTTAACCCGACAACTTTAAATCTCCAATTGCCAACGTTTAGCATTTTTTCTCTCTTTTCATCATTTTATATATTATAATATAGCCCTAATAGCAAAAATTTTGTACTCTAGAAATTAGAATACTTACCTTGCAATTCCTTAGAGCTTTCCAATTTGACCAAATCGTTCCTTATTCTCTTTTTGAAGTTGAATCTCCAATTTAAAGCTCAATTTTTCCTTTTATTGCATGGTCTATACACACTGAACACTAAGTTAGTAAAAACAAAACAAAAATACTACTATTAAGTTAAACATGGGTTGCCGCCTAAGAAGTGCTTAGTTTAAAGTCGCTTAGCTCGACTTTTCTTTTATAAGCTCAGCTTGGATCTTTAAGATCCAAGTCCTTCTTACTTGCCTCCACAAATCTCCTCTCCCAAAAGTGTTTCAGTTGATGACCATTGACTTAAAACGGCTCCTCTCCATCTTTTTTTATTTCAATCACTCCATAGGGAAAGACTTTTGTGGTCTCAAATGGGCTCGACCACCTAGACCTTAGCTTACTAGGAAAAAGCATTGGTTGAGAGTTATAGAATAAAACTTGTTGTCCTTTCTTAAATTCTCGATATAAGATTTGCCTATCATGCCACTTCTTGGCTCTCTCCTTGTAGATGTGAGCATTCTCAAAAGCCTCATTTTGAAACTCATTTAGTTCATTCAATTGGAGTAACCTATGGTTCACAACAGTTTATCGATCAAAGTTCAAGAACTTTACTGCCCAGCAAGCTTTTTTTTTTTTTTTTCCAATTCCACAGGGAGATGACAAGCTTTTCCATACAACATGCGGTTTGGGGACATTCCAATGGGGTTCTTGTCAGTAGTTCGGTAGGGCCAAAGTGCTTCATCAAGCTTTAGCGACCAATCCATCCTTGATGAATTGACCGTTTTCTCAAGGATTTGCTTAAGCTCTCTATTAGATAGCTCTACCTGACCACTTGTTTGAGGATGATAAGGTGTGGCTACCTTATGTCTCACTCCATACTTTGCAAGTAAACTATCAAATTGTTTATTGCAGAAGTGAGTTCCTCCATCATTAATAATTGCTCTTGGTGTCCCAGACCTAGTGAAAATGTTTCTTTTTAAGAACTTAAGAACTCCTCGTGCATCATTAGTAGGAAAAGCAACAGCTTCAACCCATTTTGATACATAATTGACTGCTACAAGGATATACTTGTTATTGAAAGATGATGGGAGTGGTCCCATAAAATCTATCCCCTAAACATTAAAGATCTCTATCACTAGGATCCCATGCTGTGGCATCTCATGCTGCTTGGAAATGTTCCCTGTTCTTTGGCATTGATTACAACTCTGAACATATTCTCTACAGTCTTTGAACAAAGTGGGCCAATAAAATCCACATTGAAGTATCTTAGTAGTAGTTTGTTCCACACCAAAATGACCACCAGCTTCTCTGTTATGGCAGTGATAAAGTATATAAGCAATTTCAGATGCAGGTACACATCTCCTGATTACTTGGTCTGCATAGCTTTTAAAAAGAAATGGCTCATCCCAAAAATATTGTTTCACATGTGATAACAATTTTCGTTTCTGGTGATGAGAAATTTTATATGGTGAAATTCCAGAGACCAAATAATTCACTATATCTACATACCAAGGTAGATCTTTAATTGAAATTTCATAGAGATACTCATCAGGGAATGATTCATTAATAGGTAACTCATCTTTCTCATTTACAATCCTTGAAAGATGGTCAGCAACAACATTTTCCACTCCCTTCTTATCTCTAATTTCAATATCAAATTCTTATAAAAGCAAGATCCACCTTATAAGCTTAGGCTTTACATCTGATTTTGCTAATAAGTATTTAAGTACAGAATGGTCAGTATAGACAATTACCGTAGAACCGACAAGATATGATCTCAATTTATCACAAGCAAATACTACAACTAGCAATTCCTTTTCTGTGGTAGCATAATTTCGTTGTGTGTCATTCATCATCTTGCTAGCGTAGCAAATTACCTGAAATACTCAGTTCCTCCTTTGACCAAGCACTGCACCAACTGCTATATCACTAGCGTCACACATAAGCTCAAATGATAGCTTCCAATTTGATGCTACAATAACTGGTGTTGTGGTCAACTTTTCCTTCAAAAGCTTACAAATAGGCACTATCAAAAGAAAAAGGAGTATCTTTTTCTAGTAAAGTACAAAGAGGTCTTGAAATCTTGGAAAAATCCTTGATAAACCTCTTGTAGAATCCTGCATGTCTAAGGAAACTCCGTATTCCTTTCACATTTACTAATGGTGGTAGCTTGGAAATCACCTCTACCTTAGCTCTATCCACTTCAATTCCCTTACTGGAGATCTTATGACCTAGCACAATTCCTTCTTGCACCATAAAGTGACACTTTTCCTAGTTTAAAACTAAGTGAGTGTCTTTGCATCTCTTGAGCACTGATGACAAATTCTCCAAATAGTTGTCAAATGAAGCTCCATATACAGAAAAGTCATCCATGAAGACTTCTATGAATTTCTCAATCATGTTTGAGAATAATGCCATCATACATCTTTGGAAAGTTGCTGGTGGCATGCGCTTGAATGCAAACGTACCGTATAGACAGGTAAATGTAGTCTTCTCCTGGTTCCGTGGAGCTATTGGAATTTGATTATAGCCCTAATAACCATCCAAGCAACAATAGTATTCATGTCCGACTAGCCTCTCTAGCATTTGGTCTATGAAGGGAAGAGGAAAATGATATTTGCGAGTGACATCATTCAACTTTCGATAGTTGATGCATACCCTCCATCCAGTCACAGTCCGGGTTGGTATCAACTCATTTTTGTTGTTATGCATAACTGTCATACCCCCCTTCTTAGGTACCACTTGAGTAAGACTCACCCACTTACTGTCGGAGATAGGATAAATGATTCTGGCATCAAGTAGCTTTAGTACCTCCTTCTTCACTACTTCTTTCAAAGTAAGATTAAGTCTTCTTTATGGTTGAACTATAGGCTTGCATTCGGCTTCCATAAGAATCCGGTGAGTACATATAGATGGATGAATTCCATGAATATCTGCAATTGTCAACCCAATAGCCTCCTTATGACGTCTAAGCACCTTAATTAGCTTACTTTCTTGCTTAGATGACAACTCTATAGAAATGATGACTGGGAGTGTGTTATTCTTACCTAAGAACACATACTTATGGTGTTCAGGAAGTTATTTTAACTCAAGTTTAGGAGGCTTTCGTATAGATGGAATTAACGTATTTGTGCTGGCCTTTAAGCGCTCAAACTGAGGTGGTCTCATCCAAGCTACAGTAGCTGTATCCGCTGAATGATTTCAATTTACTTCATCTGTACTACTATCTTGATCATGAGGCTTCATCAACTGCTTATCTGCTTCAATTCCATCATGAGGAATATCAAGCTCATTCTCGTCATCACTCCAATCCGGTGATAGTTCATGCTGGGAATATCCACTCATCTCAAAAGTATCCTCCTTATATTCCTGAACTAGCTGATCAATAATATCAACATGGAAGCAAGTATCATTACCAGCTAAGTGTTTAAGAGATCGAAACACATAAAAAATGACCTGCTCATCCATGGCATGAAGTGTCAATTTTCCTTATGCCACATCAATCAATGCTTGTCTGGTAGCCAAGAAAGGTCTTCCCAAGATCAAGGGGATCTCCCGGTCTTTAGCCATATCAAGCACGATAAAATCAACCGGAAAAAGAATTTTTTCCACCTTGGCTAACACATCCTCCACCATCCCTCTTGGATGTTTAATGCTTCTATGGGCTAGTTGTAAGGAAACTGTGGTCGGTTTACACTCTCCTAGCCTCAATTTCTTAAAAATTGACAAAAGCATAAGATTTATACTTGCTCCAAGATTGCAAAGTGCTTTATCAAAATATGATTCCCCAATGATGCAAGGAATAGTGAAGCTACCCGGATCTTTCAATTTCGGTAGCAACTTATTTTGAAGAATAACTGTACATTCATGGGATAGCATGACAGTCTCATGTTTAGCTAGTCGTCTTTTCTTTGTGAGGATATCCTTCATAAACTTCACATAGGATGGCATTGATTTAAGTGCATCCATCAATGGAATGTTGATGCGTAGCTTCTTGAAAACTTCAAAAAACTTCTCAAACTAATGGTCCAATTGTTGCTGCTTCAACCTTCAAGGAAAAGGAATAGGTGGAACATAATGCTTCACTTCTAGCTTCCGTCTCTCATCTTCTTTCACCTCTCTCTTCCGTTTGTTATGGCTTGATGATGGCACATCCAACTTGATTTTTGGTGAATTTTCAGCCCTATCCTCATACCTTCCATTGCCTTGGTCATCAATTATTTTGCCCTTTTATTTAACTTTTTCTTGCATTTCTGGACTGCTTCCTACACCACTCTTGGTGACTTCTTTTCTACTTCTAAGAGTGATTACTTTCACCTCCTCTTTAGGATTCTTTTAGCAGTACTTAGAAGAGTGCCTTGAGGACGGTGTCTTGATGTTTCAGACAATTGAGCTATTTAGGTTTGCAAATCCTGAATGATTGAATCTTGATTAGTTTGCTTTTTTAATATCTCCTGCAAAAGCTCAACTATTTTATCCTTTTCTTTTTGTGGATTTGTTTGTTGTTAATGCACAGGTAGTGGTGGTGGTGGCGGTAATGCTTGAGGCGCATTATGATTGCTCCATCGAAAATTTGGATGATCCCTCAATCCAGTATTGTAAGTGTTAGAGTATGGATTGTAATTCCTATCTCTTTTCTCATATTGATTCACATAGTTTGCTTGCTCGTTGCTGGAACTTGGAGCATAGGAATCTTCCATTGGATACTCCAGAAAACTCATGTTAGGATCATTATGAGAGATTGCATTCATGCTCGACTTATAACTCTGTTCCACTCCTAACATAGGTTATATTTGTCTCATCTGATCAGTAAGTGAAGCCACTTGTTGTTGAAGTTTAGAAACTGTCTCTAATTCATAAATGGCACCCACTGGTCTCGGCTTATTACGTTCACTATGCTAGTGAAAAGTTGTTTTTACCAACCCATTGATTAAATCGTAAGCCTCTGGAGCACTCTTGTACATCAAGCTCCCACCTGCTGTCACATCAATCACCGTTTTCAATTGATCTCCAAGAGCTGTGTAGAAGATTCCCATTTGATTATGAAGAGAGACTCCATGATGGGGGCAACGTTTGAGGAGCTCCTTAAATCTTTCCCACACTTCATATAGGGCTTCGCCTTCATACTGCCGAAAGGAAAAGATTTCGTTCCTTAGTTGGATTATCTTGTTGGGAGGAAAGAATTGTTCCAAAAATTGTTGTGCCAATTGATCCCAACTTGTTAAAGAGTGCGAAGGTAAATAATTTAACCAACTTCTCGCCTTATCCCTAAGTGAAAAAGGGAACAGTCGAAGGCAAATAACATCATTAGAAACCCCATTACTCTTTATGGTAGCACAAATCTACAGGAAATTTTCAGATGGTCATGTGGATTTTCAAAACTACCTCTACCAAATTGATCTACTTACACCATTTGTATCAAAGCTGGCTTCAACTTAAAGTTGTTTGCATGAATAGCAGGCCAATCAATGGATGGTGCAACTCCATCAACTGTGGGCATAAAGTACTCCCACAAAGGTCTGTGAATCTTATTTCCTGCTATTGGATGAGGAGGATCATCATTGGCCATAACAGGAACTGACAAATTTTGTTGCCTTTCAGCAGGGTTCCCATTGTGTCCATTTCCATGATCTCCATTCCTTCTCCCATCTCCTTCTTTAGGATTTTCCTCCCTCTCCATTGCTATTGTATTTTTTGCTTATCTTTCTCTTAACCTTTGGTGATAAGTCCTGTCAATTTCTGGATCAAATTGCAAATCTTGGACCTATTCACTTGACATACAATAACAAATTGATCAAGGTAAACTATTTTTGGTATTTTTATTTTTTAGATTTTTATAGATTTTCTAAATTTATGTGCTTATTCTAAGGGCTTAATTATTATCCTAAAATAAGCAATCGTAGCTCCCCGGCAACGGCGCCAATTTGAAACTGCAGTATTTACACCAATTATACTCTAATAATTTTCAATTTCAAACACAAGTGTAATACTTAACCAGTCAGCAAAATCACTGAATACAATGCAGTATTATATGGTAAGTCCAGGTCGTATCCACAGGAAGCTATATAATTAATTACTAGAATTTGAATCTTACCCTAATTTAAGCTATCAAATGTCAGATTCTCAATTACTTTATGATGATTAACTAAAAATTAATTATCAAATGATTGTCAAGGATTAAAACCGTATATTCTAAGCAACAACAATGAGGCATAAAGGTTTATGAGATGCAGATACAAATATGAATAATGTATTTATATTCTTATTTGAAATAACTCATGCTTCAAATTGATATTTGAAATTGATTATTTGGGATTTAATCAAATTCACTAGAAATTGTTCACCTTTCGAAGTAACAAAAATCTTATCATAACGTAAACTATCCTGTCAAGACAATTTATCTATGATTAACTATTTAATAGCAATTTTCTCTCACCAAAATTGCTATTATAGTTAAACTATAAACTAAGCACCGCCAAATGACCTAAATTCATTATTATAACTGCAATAAGATTAGTGAATTCTTAAATTTCATCACAGACTTGCATATCCCTATGACAAATCTTTTTTCAAAAACTTAAGTTTTACTTGTACGAATCATTGAATCCCTCCCGGGTATCTTTAATCCTATCCATCTAATTTATGTTGATAAGGCACATATTAAACATATTACAAGCAAAGATAACTAAATTCCCAAATAATTAAAATCAATACCAATATGATTCATAAATCAATTCATCAAATCCATTCATGCATATTCATAACAATCTATGAACAAGCATCTCAAAATACAATCAAGCATACATATATAATAAAACAGGGATAGAAACAACTTAAAATTGATTCCTTTCCATGAATTGATGTCTCTAGATCCATAATCCCACAAATGTAGGCATTGCTTGATTGTATCTAAACCCTAATAACCTCTATGTTGCTAGAACATTGGGTTTTAGTGTCCTAAAGAAGCAACAAACTCAAACATTTTTGAAACTCTCTTTTTCTCTCTTTTCTAATGATTTTCGAATGTCCCTATAATAAGGAAACCCTAGAATATATAAGCAAAATTTCAGGCGTTTCATCTAATTTTTGCAATTATAAAACGCACGTGGTAGTTACATTTTCTACGTCGGCGGCTTGTAGGCGGTGTACATTGCTACAACACTTGAACACTGGCGGCTTTGGCTTCGGTGTTAACGGTTTGAATTATGTGGATGACTTACGCTTCTTGAACGTCGACAGCGTAGGATTTGAAATGCCAGTGTAAAAAAGAAACATCAAAGGCTAGCTAGATCTACTTCAAGGCAGGCTGTGCAGGTGACAGCCTTTAAAAATCTAATTCTATGGACACTCAAAGCCGTCTCAACGCCAATGGCTTTGATTCCCAAAAAGCCGGCATTGGATGAAATTGCGGAAGCTGGCTTTTTCCTCCTTCTACACTGGCGGTGTTGAGCTAGTGCTTGATTCTTGGTACTGATCTTCAGCCTATACCGCCTGTCACGCCCCAAAGTGTACCCTACACGTGACAGTCCGCCACACTCAACATTTAAACTCAAGTAAGACGACCTCAGTCTTCCCATGAGTTTGAACATCGGGTGTAAGGCTCGCTCTCAACATTTATAGACCATACTTTGCTTCGTAGTAGCTTAAGGAGACATACATAGCAGCAAGAACGTAAATCATGACCGTCTTACAGTGAATTACTCTATTACATGAACTAGGGGGCATACCCCCGATAACAAAAGGTACAAATTCTCAAGCCCACAATTTCCTTGTATTATTCTTCAAATACTGATTCGGGAACAGGATTTAAGTTTGTTTCTAATCTTTAGGCCCTGGCTTCGTCAAAGCCCCTTAATATCTAAGAGCTGTACCTGGTATCCACGGGTCCTCAGAGAAAGCCAAAGGTATTCATACTACAATAGGAAACTGTTGGGGTATAAGCTACACTAGCTTAGTGAGTGAAACTTCCGAATCACAATTAATACAAATATTCACGCAAGTAATTAATCAACCAAGTGGAATGCAACAAACGAATGAGTTCAGCAAACATATGACTAGCCGGAAATCATATGTGGATGGACTTGCGCCCTCCATCTCGGGTTGGCAGATTAACGAATCCAGCGGTACAGCGCCGTTTAAGCTCACGGTCAACTGACAATAATTCGTTTTATGGATCACGATTAACCAACAAGTATTCGTTTTATGGATCACGAAAAACCAACAAGTATTCGTTTTATGGATTACGATTAACCAACAAGTATTTGTTTTATGGATCACGAAAAACCAACAAATGCTAATGCTCCGTCCCCATCGTGATGTGAATGAGTTCATTTATAATTGAGGTCCAACAATAGATTAATCCAATTCTTTTAGGTGGCCAAGCAATGTTCGCAGACAATCAATGCTAACCCGTCTCTACACAAACAATAACTTATCACCCGGTTTCGATATTCCTTAAGTTCAATTTCACATATCAACAATAGACAATCATAATTCCCAACTAACCCCATCATACATAATCATTCTTTTTATCTTTTACCTAGTAACTAGTGCGACTATCATTACAATCACAAGCAATAATTGAAGTCGGAAGAGGAACTCACTCGGCCATGGTACGCCGATCTCTTAGCAATGGTGGTCGGTGATATGGTATCGTCGTGTTCGGGTTCACCTACCAAATAAGAATAGCCTAATAAGAATCTCATCACTAAACTACTTCAAACTATGTATCTATACTACACAAAATCGGAATTCTCGCTATTTGCGGAAGTTCCAACTTAAAGC
Source organism: Combretum micranthum (assembly GCA_024138025.1). Taxonomy (NCBI): domain Eukaryota; kingdom Viridiplantae; phylum Streptophyta; class Magnoliopsida; order Myrtales; family Combretaceae; genus Combretum; species Combretum micranthum. Next base: position 314,104 of record JAMXBD010000812.1, on the reverse strand, counting down.
GGCCATAACTCGGTCATTTTAACTCGGAATTTCGCAAATCTTATATCGATCTCTATCTACTTAGAAAGATCTATCTATTCCTAGTATTATTTTCAAGTTTTGAAAACATTAAGGTCATGGAACAGTAGGATCAGATCTGTTCCACAATTTCTCAAATTCCAAAAATTTGTTTTGCTTTTGATGAAAAATGTTCCTAGTTGATGATTCATGCATGAATGGCATATGAATGAATTCCTAACATGAATATCATGAAATGAACTCCTTATATGCATGGTTTTGATGATCTTTGATGATGGACTCTTATGAATTCCTAATTATTAGGAAATTCCTTAATGATTCCTTATAATAAGTCATTATTACCAATCTTACATCCCCTAATGCTTTTATGATATTATCCTTAGAATTTACTTGTCATCAAATAAAAAAATGAGTTCCCAACATCCACATTAATCATGACCTTCATTCATGCATAAAAATCCACATTTTTCATTGAATAAATATGTGTTTGAATGGGCTACTTAGAAAAATCCGAATTTTGAGATTTTCATTCTCTTGCAATTTCCTTATGAGAAAACTTGTTTAATGCATCAAAAATTGAGGCTCCCATATATCTATTACCTAAAGACTTCATTTAACTCATAAAACATGCCATCTAAGCTTAGATACTAACGGTTTATATGGCCATCACCCAAAATTACGAATTTGACTACACATCCATAAACCAATATTTTTCATTCTAACTTTACTTCTTGTTTTTACATTTTCATCATGCCTAACTCATCTAAGTTTATGAAAATCATTCCTTCAATATACTTATTACACATACCCTTCATTTTTCTTGTGAAACATGAGTTTAAAAATGATTTTGGTGGTTTTTAAAATAGGGTTCCAAATCCATCCGAATTTCCAACAAACCATTTCCTACAAAGTCTTTTATTTTTCAATGTTCTTGCTTCCTTTATGTGAAGATCTACTATCTAACATCTCTATACATATACAAGACTACATTTTTATGATCATCAATGCATGGAAATCAAAATAAACCTATGATCATGCATGTACATGAAGATGTGGATGTCTAAACTTTAGATCTACTAAATATAATGCATGAATCATGGATCTCATGGCATGAACAACAATATATATACAAGATCTCTACTTTACATGCATGAACTAGAAGATATCTTAACAAAAACTCATTTAAACTTTAGATCCACTTCTTGTGATGGCTTGAGATTCTTGTATTAGTGTTTTCTCATCCCTAGCATTTGCTCATGGGGTTTAAGGTGGAAAACACACAAGAATGGTCTTGCCATTACAAGATTTAGGACTAACAAATCTTGAAATCATCATCTAATGGATGATTTGAAGAAGAAAAGAAGATGAAACAAGCTTATGGGAGTGTGCTAGTGTGTGTGTGTGTCACGGCATAGAAGGGAGGAGGAAGAGAGGTTTTCAACCTTTTACAATTTTTGAAAGAGTGAAAAATGAGAAGAGAGAGAGAACATAAGCTTATATAATAAGTGGATTAGGGTTTGATTGAATAAAAGGAGTAAAATAAAACAAGAATGAGGGGGAAATCAGGGAGAGGGGCGCCGGCCAACATGAGTGGAAGGGAGAGAGGAGTTTGAATTTTGATAGAATTTGTAATTTTAAGTAATAAAATGTAATATTTGTAAAAATTATTTAGGGAACAAATTTTTTGTTGGAAAAGAAAATATAATGAGTAGTTGTAAGGATGTAAGAATAGGGTATGGGTAGTGTGTAGTGTAGGTTGTACTTGTAAATAGTGGACAAGACATCTACTTTACCGATTGTAACGAAAACACGGGAAAAGCTATAACTGTAATTTTTATAGCTTGGAAAATTATAAAATTGATATTTTTGGAATCCTTATAAAATTACGGTTCTAATGAATATTCCGGAACATTTTTCTGAATCCGTGTTCCGGGACACGCTTTTCCGTAATTGAGCTCGGGAAGGCTCGGAATTGAAAAATTCCCGAATTTGAAACTTTCAAAGGTTTAAAATATGCTTTAGAACAATAATTCAACTTCATTTACTTCATAAAATTTCTTTTATTATGAAATCGAAGGAAAGCCGGATCTAGGGTTTCTAGGCTCCTCTCACTAAGCTGGAATCGGATCGATATAGGGTTTTGTTCTCCGGTTTCCAAAGTTCGTCCGATTACTAACCGATCACTAGGAGAACTAGGGTATATCTTATAATAATAATAATAATAATAATAATAATAATAATAATAATAATTTAGGTAACTAATAATATTGAATCGTACTGGAAGACTCACAAATTACCGATAGTAACGAAATACGAATAGATTTGTAAAATCAGATAATTCTAGCTATTTGAAAATTTGTAAAACTAATGACTTAGAGATCCTTTAGAAATATGAGTCTAACGGCATGAATAACATATTCTTAACATTTCGAATCTCAGAGCGCGCTTTTCGAACTAGCACCCGATCAGATTGGAATAGGTCGGAATTTTCTTGATCCCATCTTTCCAGAGTATCCTAGACTTAACACGACCCGATTACACTTTTTCCTCTTGTTCCAACTCCTGGGTTTAGGAATACGAGATTGCCGGGTCTAGGTATGGAGCTTCTTGGGAGTTTTAGGGACTCAGGTTCCCTGGTTGACCTTCCGATTTACGCCATTGCCAAGGTCAAAGCTAATATTTTATACTTATGTGACTTGTCTGGTTGGTGTGACTTAATTTAAGGTCAATTTTTATAAGTGTTTAATATCTCACAACGTTCCCGGAATTCCTTTAGATTGAGTTTTATTCCCGAAGGTTAATCACTATTTACTTCTTAGCAATTTGCTTTAGGGTTCTATTTTACCCGAATTTATAAGTTAGAGTTAAATAGGAAATTTGTAGGACATAAAGGTTTCAGAATAGAAGTATTTTAAGTTGCTATTTTATTTATGAGATTTCTTATTTTTCTCACGATTCAGAATTTTCTGGATTCGTTCGGAGTTTGGGACTTATCAAAGTTCTGTTTTAATTCGGAGTGACTTTTAGGGTTTTATTTTCAAAGTTCATCCTCGGAACTCTTTACTGAAATTTTCCAGGGCTTACACCGCCCCAAGGCCGGTGGCGTATAGGATTATTTTTGCCGGCCTTTGAATTCTTGAATATGTTCCATTTCAAAGCTGGATTGAATGTCGGCAGTATAGAGGTAGTGTTAAAGTTTAACATATCAACCTCTAGGCCGACTGTACGTTGGCGGCGCATGATCCAAAAAAGCCAACGTATCACTTGAGATTCTTCAATTTCAGTTCAAATTGCCTTATTATGCTTTTCTTTGTTCAATTTAGACCTGAAACGTAAACTTAAATAATCCAAGTATCAATTCTAGCAATTTTTATAAAATTCAAAACAAATTAATCACTAATTGCTTGTTAAAAGTTGTGTAAATTATGATCTTATCAATATGCGTACAATGAGGCTATGCTGCAAGAAGCCACATTCGTGCTATGAAAAGAAGGAAAACCAACTTTTCTAGATTTTCAAACATGGAGCCCAATTGGACCTCTGTTCATCTATGCCCACGACGAGCTGAAGAATCATAGCAAGTGGTCTATAGCGGATTATGAAGCAACCTTTTATTGGCAAGGTATGTATAAAAATATTCTCAAGCTGCCCCGTGAAGTGTCAACACAACCACCAACTTTGACGGGACTTCAAATTGTAGATGATGAGATGCTAGTTGATGTTGGGATGGAAGAAGCAAAAGGAAGTGAACCTGAAGAGGAAGTAGAAGAAGAAGAAGATGAAAACCCAGAAGAGGATCTCAAGGAGGATCCGGGAGAAGAATCGGAAGGAGGAAATGGAGGTTTGGATCTTACTGTGCCATGGGTAGAAGAGATGTGGACCGAAGAGGAGAACGATCTACACAGAAACATCCGAAGATACGAGGAATGGCAAGCTCAATTGTCGACAAAAAATCATGCCACCACTCCCATGATGAATGAGGATGCAATAATGAAATTGCAAATATGTTTAAATTGTGGTTCTTAATGTTGAGAGCATTAAGTTAAGCATACATAATGTTACACAATGTTACTTAAGACATGATTTAGCTAAGGATTCTTGTATAAAACAACAAACTTAACGTCTTCTCCCTCTTTGGCCTCATGAAAAACAAATGAGAAGTAGACAATAAATGAAGAGAGAAGATTAAGTAGTACAAGCAGCAGAGTATTGACTTAAGCCAAAAAATTTTCCATAAAAAAGTCACACTCAACACATATATTAGCCAACTAACCACCATACATCATGGTTAAGCTCAACTCTAAGCATTAGAGAAGAAATAACAAACACATATATCAACAAGTAGAACATGATATATAAAAAACAAGATAGTTAAGATAACACGATATTAATTGAGTAAAGGACTATAAGCATCATTATAAACATACAAAAAGAGAGTAGCTAGAAGCCAAGTTCAAAAAAATACAAAAAAAAAAAAAGGCTAAAAAATGACAATAGAGATGACAAAATATTAGTATCAGCTGATGGGAAGGGAAAAGGTGAAGCCTGTAGAAATGTTGGAAGAAGGCATTCATATTGAAGCGCATCTTGTTCTAAGTCTTAAAAATTGTACTGAAACGTTGGTTGATACTTGTCATAAAGTTTCAATTTCCTTATAGTTGAATGATGGTCCCCTCATAACTCTATCCTCAATTGAGCCACCCAATCAATCTTTAGTATAGTTGTCTCACAACCACATCTAAAAACTAAATTCTTTACCCAAATGGGGATTGAATTATGTAGAGGAGACCAAGATAGTCCAGAAAATTGTTCCTTGAGGCCCTGAAAGGGGACCACATATGTCTTTTGAACTCCGAGCTGGAAGATAGACTCGAAGGTTGTAGTGAGCTAGTCATACTTACCAAAGAGGTTTTATTGGATGATTGCCCAAGGCACACAATGTGAGTAAGGATGTTAATCGCCCCGGTATTTAAAGAAGGTTTAATCGTATTCTTACGGGCACATAAAGATGTCGTTGTATGGTCTCCATATGATATGTTAGGTAGCAACTTGATTGTGATTATACACTAGTCTACTGCATGCTATATGAGACTTAAGAATCACTACTTCAGTCATTCAAAAGTCTTGTATTAGATGCAAGGCGTTCTGTTACGACAATAACATACATATGCAGTTGGAGATAGATAGTTCAACTTGATAGAATTAGCATAAAAACATAAACCACAGATATCTCAGGATCAGTTACAAAATACTAAGGGGCATTCCCCCACTAAACAAGAAGTCCAGATATTAGTTTTTAATAACATCCCGAGCATTTAAGGTTTTCTATGAAATTCTATACAAAGCTAAGTATAACTTTAAAGGGAAAACTCACAACTTCGCATTACCTGATTTGGCCAAGTCGGAGGACACAACCATATGTATGGGAACTGCATAAAAAAGAAGCTATGAGGGTATAAGCTACGCTAACTTAGTGAGTTTCACTTCTAAAATTAAATACTCCATCAAACAATAGGGAAAGCAAGTTATATTAGACAATCATATGAAATGCACAAGCACATGAGCATACAATACACAAAACTTTCCGGGAATCCTATGTTGAATGGATTTACGCCCTCCATATGAGGTTAGGTGTTTTAGGCCCATACGACCATAGATTTCAATTTTTCTTATTTATATAGTGGTTGATTCAGATGCCCACCCACTCATTAATTTTGCAGTTGATTCAAGTGCCTACTTCACTTCCATTTTAATTCAGCAACCCCACGCCAATAACCGAGTTTTCAGGCCCACCCGTTACCTAGCTATTATGTCTTTTTCCCATAAAGGTATAATAACAAATGTAATGTGACTCAATATATGATATGCATGGGCAATTTAGTTATATAGTCATGGCATATCATTTAAGTGAATTATAAGCGATCATAAAGATTTTAGACACTTCAATTCTATGCTAAATCATACACATATTTATAGTAATTCCCATTTCGCTATTCTTAACATCAATTCAACTAAATAGAATTCACATGCACATTCCCATTTTATCTTGTCCTATTTCTAATGCCACTACATTACAAGCACAATCATAAGTATGTAATTTAAAGAATGTGAACTTACTCGGCCATGGACACCGGTCTCTAATAATAGTACTTTGGAAACAAGAATTCCCCCGATTCAAAGTCACCTAAACGAAAGAAATACCCAAATGAGTACTTCAAACCATAACTAATTCCAACCTATTAAATAAAAAATCTTAATTTTGTAATTTTTATGGTAAATGGAAATCTCAACTTAAAATAGCCATAACTTGGTTATTTTAATTCGGAATCTCACAAATAAGCTATCGATTTCTATCTACTTCAAAAGATCTATGTATTTATGATGTTTTTAATAAGTTTTGAAAACTTTTAGGTCTTGTAAAGCTCGGATCAGATCTGAATAGTAGCTAAAAATTGCATTTCCGAAATATTTTGTTAAATTTGCATTGTTTCTACCAAGTATATTAAATATGTGTGCATTATCTATAAGTTATTATTATGAATGACATAATATGAGCTATCTATATGTATTTCCTTAATGATTTATGGTTAAAAAGAATTTTTTGGAAAACTTTTACTTAGCAACAACTTCAAGAATTCTTGGTTGAGAAAAACTAGCTTTGTTTCTTTGAAAATCATCTATATTTCTATTAAGATAAAGCCTTGATGACCTATATGCCTAATACCTTCATTATCTTAATAAAATTCTTCACTTAGGAGTTGGAAAATAGATGTTTAAATAGGGGTTTTGCCTAGTGACGAATTTACATAATTTTAGGAAATGAAAATATTGTTAGATCTATGTTTGGAAACCTTTTCTTTGTTTTAGGTTTATACTTTGATAAAATCCATTTATTATTGTCAAAATTATGTCTTTACTACCTATATACTCTAAGGCTTCTATTTTTTTATATTAGAATTCTCATTTTGGCATTTGAAAATAAGTTTTTAAGTGGGGGTCATTCTAGATCCGAATTTTACTAAATTGTCTTAATGTTATTCTTTAGAAAAAACTCATATAGTCTTGCTAAAATTAAGTCTTAACCAAACCTTCTCCTTAAGGCTTCCATTTCTTTCATAAAACTCTTCTTTTAGGGTTAGAAAATAGGTGTTCATATATCAACCTTTCCCTATTAGGAATTTTATGTTTGTTGTTGGGGTTGAAACATAGTGCTAACATAACTTTTGTAAACTTTTCTTATTTTGAAACTATCTCTTAGTAGATCTAAGCTGTACTCATCAAAACCATTCCTTTATGATACCTATTCCCTATGGCCTTCATATTTAATGTAAAATACTCATTTTGAAGTTGGAGAATAACTTTTCTAAATAGGGTTATTTTTCCATCAGAATTTCCAAAAATCATTTTTGTTGAAATAAAGATAGATCTTGGACTTTCTAACATTTTCTCACTATTATAATGCTACTACAAGTCTTTTATGTACATAAGACAAAAATCTATGGCATTTATGTACTCTAAACAAATAGATCTACTATGTTACTCATGTCATAGATGCAAATGCAACATAAACACTATGTAGATGAGTTTAAGGAAGAGTATATGTACGAAATATCCATAAGAACAACATAAAGCAATATTATAGCAAAATAATGGTAGAATAACTTAAATATAGAAATCCACAACATTGTGATGGCAAGAATATCATGTCTAAGTGCTTCCACATCCCTAGCATAAAGCTCATGGGGATTTTAGTAGAACCACACATGTATGATATTGCCATGACATATTTTATTGTGGTAGGGTGTAGATCTATTATCTATTAAATGTTTGGAGTAAGAAAAACTTGAAGAATTTTTTTTTTGGTGTGTGTGAGGGAGGGGAAGGCTCGCGGCAATAGAGAGAAGAGAGGGAGAGAAAAAGACTTTTTCCAAAAGTTTTACTTTGTGAGAAATGAGATAAAGTGAAAGGTAAAAGAGAGATTATATAGGAAAATAATTAGGGTTTTTGTTTTATTATTTAATAGAAGAAAAATGAAACTAATTGAAGGCATGTACAAGGGGTGGAGGGGAGGGGGCGCTAGATTTGGAGAGAGGAGAGAGAGGAAGATGTGTTGATTTATTTTGTGTAATAAAATTCAAATTTAATAAGTAATTTAAGTAGTAAAAGTTGTATTGGAAAAGAAAATATAAGGAAAATGATGTAAGATTGTAAGAATATGTTGTAAGGATATAAGAATAGGGTATGGGTGGTTGTACTTGGTGAATAGTGAGATAGAAATCAAAAAGTAGATTAGACAATTAAATTACTAGTAGTAATGAAAATACAATAAGAATGCTATAACTGTAATTTTTATAAACTAAAAAATCCTTACAATTATATTTTTGAATTCCTTATTAAACTCTGGTTCTAATGAGTCATATATATATATATATATATATTATTTTTCTATTTCTGAGTCCTGAGGACCGGTTTTTTAGAAAAGATCCCTATCGGGTCCGAAACGAATGAATTTCTCTTAAATATGATCTTTTTATGTTTTGATAAATTATTTAGAGCTATATTCTAGAGCTAACTCCTTTCTATAGTTCCAGGGTTTCGTTCTCAGGGTAGCTGGACTTAGGGTTTCCAGGTCAACTAGTCCTAAAGTATTCTTTTACGGTTTTGGTTTTCGGTTCCAATCTCCGAAATCGAATTCAGGTTGCTAAGAGAACGAAGGCTTACAAGTTCGGCAAAAGGTCAAGCACTTTGCGATAGAAAGGCAATCAACAATTGAAAAAGAGGTTCAAAAGCTCTTAATAGTTGGTTCATCAAAGATGAAAAGTATCTAACCTGGTTGGCTAACATTTTATTAGTCAAGAAATCCAATGGGAAGTGGTGTATGTGTGTTAATTACATTAACTTGAAAAAAGCATGTTTGAAAGATTATTTCCCACTCCTAAGAATTGATCACATTGTTGATAACTCCTTAGAGCATGAGTTGCTAAGTTTCATGGATGCCTTCTCAAAACAAAATCAGATAAAATGAACCCAAGTGATGAGGTCAATACTTCGTTTGTCACTAACTTTGATACTTATTGTTACACAGTCATGTCATTTGGACTTAAGAACACTAGGGCCACTTTCCAAAGACTAGTGACTGAGGTTTTCGAAGCTTAGATCAATAGAAATATGGAAATTTATGTTGATGATCTGATTTTCAAAAGTAGAGAGGCTAAGGATCACCTCTATGATCTCTACGAGACTTTTGATCGCCTCTGTTTCTTCAACATGAAGCTCAAACCCTAAGAGAGTGTCTTCAGGGCCACCTCGGATAAATTCTTGGGTTATATGGTGTAAGAAAAGGGATCGAAGCCAATCCCAAGAAGATAAAAGTGATACTAGAGATGTAACCACATCTTTCATTAAAGATGTACAACGACTAATGGGTAAAGTGGCTACATTAGTAGGTTTCTTCTCAAAAGTGTTGATAAGTGCTCCTGTAAACCCCCAAAAATTTTCATAATTCATAGGAAATAAATCTAAAAGTATAAAATTTAAATTCCAAAAATCGACTCGAGATAAACACCCGATTCTAGACCGAGTCAAAACGCTGGAAACGAAACCCTAAAAATTGAACCAAGTTAAAACTTGATTCCAAGTAAGAACAAAAATGAGTTTTCTCAATCTTGAGAAAACGAGAACCCTTGAAACGAAATATAAAGTCCAATTACCGATATAATCAACGTCCGTACGTCGATTAAATAATCTACCCAATTCCTAAAACGCGAATCGAAACGATAGATCCAAATACCGCTTAACAACGAGATAATAAAATCCTAAATCCTTCAGAAAAATTTTAGAATCACAAAATCCAAATTTTCAACAAAAGTCAAATTGAGTCAACTCATAAACCTAGACTCGGTTAAACGGTCCCGAGAACTAAAAACAAATAAATAATCACGAATAAAATAAGATGAACCATAGACGTCGACCTAGAAATATAAAACGATCAAAACTAAAAAATTATACGATCTTACGAATATCTCGACAGAAACGGAAATCAAAACGGAACCCTAAAAGACAACAAGCCTATAACGAACCCTAGTGTTTAAGATCCGGCAATCCCGCGTTTTCAAACCCTAGAAAACGAAATTAAGTAAATAGCCTAGAATAGTTCGTAATAACGTAAGGTAACATAAAAATATCAGATTCGCAAATTTCGAGTGACCTTCGGACCCAAACGGGATCGGTTCTCGAAAAGCGTGTCCCGGAGCTCGAATATTAAAAATATTCCGTTTATACCAATAGACTCGTAAAAATACAAGGATTCCAGAAATATCAGTTTTAGAATTTTTCAGTAGCTAAAAATTACAGATATCGCATTATTACGCGTATTTTTATTACTACCGGTACTTTAATTGTCTAATCTACTATTCATAGTACTTTTTCTACTATTCATTACTATTCACCTATCTCTACTTTTTCTTACACCTATTTCTTACACCTACATATCTATTTTCTTACTTTTTTCATTTCCAACACAACTTTAATCACATCAAACTTTACACATTACTTCTTTATTACACAAAATTAAATCAAAGTTGTACAAATTGGCCCTCCCATGCCCAAAACCGGTGCTCACTCTCCCTCTTTCACATCTATTTTATTTTATTTTCCTTTTATTCAATTCACTCTTAATTCCTCCACAAAATTCTATAAATACCACCTCTCCCCTTCTCATTTCTTCACACCATTCCAAAGCAAAGAAATTATGCCAAAATCCTCTCCAAAAACTCTCCTCTATAATTTTACAAGAACTCTCTTCTTGTAAAGAGAAAATCCCTCCTACCAAAACTCTCTTTATGTAATACAACTACCATCTCTCCATAACCATAAATTCATTACCATCTCCATACCTCTTACATACTTTAGGTAATATTTCTTCATCTATTATTCATCCATGTCATGTAACTTAACATGACTATGGTGTTGTTTTGAAACTCATATGAGTAGTAAAAGCAACAACATGTTCATATTTTGTTCTTGTACATAAGCTTCCTATTTTATTATGTTGTTATTATTATTGTTATTATTTGCTTCTAATCTAACTTATATTATGTATATTATGTATATATATTTATTTGGAGCATATAAGCTCATTTGGTTATTTATTTACATTCAAGTTATGCAATTTATTTATTTTATTAAGACTAGTCTTTCTAGTCTTGGACTTATCCATATCAAGTCAAAACAACCTTTTGATTATTTATTTTAATCTTTCGGGACTAGTCCATTCATAGTCCCGGGATGCCTTGATAAAGCTAAGGCTCCAATACTTGATCGGGATTCCTTGATGAAGCTAAGGTTCCCAATGCTTGATATTTTATTTTTCTTGCTCATTAATTATTTTTAGTAGTTTCTTATGTTCTTATTATTTTATATGCTCAAGGTACTTGCATCTACATAATGTTAATGTCTCAACTAAGTCTAAAAAGTAGAATTTCATTTTATTAAGGGAACTCAAAACTAGATTTTCTATCATGTGGTTTGTCACAAAATAATGAAGTTTTTATCAACAACATAAAAATAAAGCACTACAAGCTTTCCCAAGATTTTCCTAAAATGACGAAGATAGTTTTATAAGAAATAAATATCTTCTTTATATTTCATGGTAATTTAAGTTTTAAGAAAAATAAATCGTTAATGTTGAAAACTTAAATTCTCTTCTAAACTAAGGAACAAACTAGTTTTCAAAGTTAATATAAAAATCAACTCAAGAAGAACCCACTTAGGAAAAGTAATGATTTTTTTTAAAATTCTAAAAGAAAGAATTTGTTTTCAAAAGAATATAAATAAAGTAAGGTTAGCAATAATGGATTTTATCAATAAAGATGATTCTTTTCAAAGAAATGAAAGAACAAGTTTTAGAAAGCAAAAGCTTATATTTTAGAAATAAATATAAGAAGGCAAGATTCATTTTCTAAAAACCATCCTAAATACAAAAATTATAAAAAGGGTTTTCATCAACTTAATGTATTTTTGATGAATTTGAACCTTAATCACTAGAAGGAAAATTTAATACATGACTAAAGGTTTAAGGAAAAATTTAACTTGTTTTGGAAAAAGGAATGAAGAAAATAAAATAAAGATTATACTCATTTATAACAATCTAAGAAAAATATAAAATTTCTTTAAATACTTGAAAGGAAGTTTTCAAAGTTAAAGTTTAAAAGAATTATTTTATGAAATAAATTGTTGAGACACTACCATTAGGATTTTTGCATATAAAGTGAGCATGCCTATATATTCAAAGTGTTTATCAAATATATATTTATATTGTTACAAAAGGATTTTCTTTAAAATGGAGTTGAGTTAGAAAATGGATTTTTGCAAAAGTTTAGAAAATTCGTTTTAAATCTGTACCTGACGTTTTTGGAACCTAAATGACCTTTTATGACCAAGATAAGTTTAGAAATGGATAGAACTTTTCGAATAGGTAGAAAACGGTATATCATATGCGAAATTCCGAGTTAAAATGAGCAAGTTATGGCCATTTTAAGTTGGAATTTCTTCTTATACGATTTTACCACGATTTTAAGTAAAGTTTAGAATCTCCAAGAATAAAAATACATGAAATACTTATCCCGGGTATTTCTTTTGTCTAGGTGACGAAGGATACGGAAATACCCTACCCGAGGATTTCTACGACTAAGAAGATAGCGAAATGGACGAGTGAGTTATTCCTCCTAAATTCGTTACTTTGCTTGTGCTTGTAAAGTAGTAGCATTAGTATATTAGGAAAAGATAAAAATGGATATATATTTGGGGAAATTCGGGATTATATATATGATTCTATGTTTGTGCGTGAATTGAGAAGTAAGAATATCGCAACTTCGATCTGCTTGTTTAAATAATTTTGTTTACTTACTTGTATGATTGTTTATTGTTGCTAAATTGATTGATCGCCCCAATAAACCTTAATAAGGTTTGACCTAAGAACAATAAAACGTTCACGCATAGCATCCATCGAGTCACATCTATTTCAGAAGGCTGCTACTCCTACGCGTAGAGTTGGATTGGCTGTGATCGTGCGGTGCCACGGGCCATGTTCCTTCCTGGAGAATCCAAATCGCTCGGGGAAAGCGACTCTAGGTTCGGAGCCGAGCCAACCGAACGCTGTGGGTGAGGACCTGGGGACTAGCAGTAGAAGGTCGAGGACCTTCAACCCCGATTCCCTAACCTTTGATACGGAGGGGTAAATCCGTTCTATATATGGTTTCCGGATGACTATATATATTCGCGTAATCATGTGATTGTTGCATTGTATGCATAGCATATGTGTGATTAAATAAATAAACTTGTTTGAAAATATGGTGCGAATGAAAAGGAATATCTCACTAAGCTAGTTGTAGCTTATACCCCTATAGATTTGTTGAAACAGGTATACCAGTGGCTTAAATTGAGGATCATGACATTAAGGAAGTCATGGATGAATGGTTAAGCTTCGACGAAGGAGATGGGATCATAAGATGAAGTAATGTTGTAAGAATCTTCATATGAAATGACCTATATGATAAGTGATGTATATTTAATTGAAGTAGGTTATGCCTCTAAGACTTGAGATGCAATATGTATGTTTTATGATAAGTATTCTCTTTGTCTTGTTACTTATCTATTATCAATGTAAATTGCGCTACTCCGATGCGTCCCCTTGGTTGTGATGTACGCCTTGTACATAATATGGAAGCCTTTGCATGACTAAGGAAGTCATTCCTAGGCTTTAGTATTGTGTACGGCGGACTGCCACGTTTAGGGTACCCTTCGGGGCATGACAGCTCCAAGTTCTTGAAGATCTTTAAGAAGCCTATGGAATTCAAGTCAACCCAAAAACTCCAAGAGGCCTTTAAGAAACTCAAGCAACTCCTTATGAACCCCTCTATGTTATTTGCTATTGCTGTAGGCAACAAACTGTACTTGTACTTGATAGTAAGTGACTGAACTCCCTCTTTGTTCCTCACTCGAGCCAATGGATACTAGCATCGACCTATTTATTATGTGAGTCACATCTTCCAAGGTGTAGAAGGAAGGTACACCAAACTGGAGAAGTTCGCCCTGGCAGTAGTCATATTAGCTAGACGTTTACGACCATACTTCTAAGCATATCAGGTAATCATGCTTACTAACATGTGATAATATCATATTCTACACAACTTTTAATAAGCAATTATTGATTAATTTGTCTTGAATTTTATGAAAATTGCTAGAATTAGTACATGGATCATTTAAGTTATTGTTTCAGGTCTAAATTGAACAAAGGAAAGCAAAACAATGAAGTTTGAGCTAAAAATGAGAAAATCACAAAACTATAATAAAGATCTTACCTTTATCTTGAATCGAAACCACAAATCTCCAAATCTGCTTTAGGGTTTCTTCACTAGATCTTGAATCTCCTTCAAACATATGAAAAGAACCTTATAAGGAAGATAACCCTAAATGATTGATTGAAAAAGACTAGAGAGGGACCCACTTACCTAGGGTTTTGACTGAGAAAGAGTTGTGAGGAGGGAACAAAAGGGTTCGGGGGCATTTATAGGCTTTGGGAAAACCTAATTTTAAATATTTCATTTATTGTCCTTCTTTATGACAGTCATTGTCCTTCTTTATCATTTATTACATCTCCATAAAACTTGTTTATTTATTAACATATCACATTCATTATCCTTCTTTATTATTTGATTTGAATGGACTATTTTGCCATCTTATTTAACAGCATATGACATTCCTTACCCTTCTTTATAATTTATTTATATACTTTAGGTTTGACCATAAAACCTTCTTATTTTATATCAAATGACATAATTGTCCTTCTTTATAATTTACTTATCTGTATATTACATTTCTCCCCTCCTAAAAACAATTTTCGTCCTCGAAAGTTACCTAAATCATTATCTCCTTTTTATCCATGCGACCATCAGATCTTTGTCACTTATACAAATTTCTGCTTATTTCTAATTCTATATACCATATTGATCCATTTTCATCGTTATATCTTCTAACTAGAATATAATATCACTGATGTCTCCTTAATCCTTAACTTTCACCACTCAAATTAGATTCACTTCCTTTGCTACTTCATGACATACCTCTTGAATATAACTTAAACTTATTATCAATATCCATAAAAAAATCTTGCCTCGACTTTGTTGTATTAAATCTTCAATTCGATTTCCTCGAGCGATCTTTAGAAAGCTGAAAATCTTGACTTAGTTTTAAATTCTAAAGGTTGAATCTTACATTAACCTGGAGCTCCAAATGTCACTATGTTACTTGTACTTCTATTAATTCGACTTAGTTTTTATCCTTGTTGTTTCATAACAAAAAAATAATTCACATCACTTGCATATCATTCATCTAATCTCAAAATACTCATTAACCAACCATTCTACTTCTAATATGCTTTCTCAATCTTCAGTATATTTTATTATATTTTCCATCAATATATACATAAAGCTTAAAAATTAACACTTATGTTCTTAGGCAAACCTTCAAAATCACCAGATAACTTCTAACTCCACCTTTGACATCAATACTCCTAACGTTCCAATATTTCTTGATATCTGGATTACTAATGCACTTTGTCTTCAAAAATTAACACTATAAATCCATTCTTTGCCCCAAGATTAAGTGATTGTTCTTCATTTACCATTTGTGCTATTTCAATTGTCTTCCAAAACTTGTATTACTCTTTTATATAACAATTTATATCTTCGTATAGATTTTCTTGAAGAATCATCCCAAAATTCATCGTTATAGATTAGTGTAGATGTCATCATGGTTCACCATTTATAGATCTCCCATATCTTACAACTCACTGAGATCACATTTCCTTCTAGTAGTTATTGTTCCACCTGTATCTTTATAAGATTTAACTATTCTCTAATTTATGCTGGTTATCTCAATACTTTTCCTCCATTCTTTAACATGACCTTTCTCATTTAGTTTCATGTCTACATACTATATTTTCCCAGCTAACAATCTATTTGTTAATCA
This sequence comes from Combretum micranthum, assembly GCA_024138025.1. Lineage (NCBI taxonomy): Eukaryota > Viridiplantae > Streptophyta > Magnoliopsida > Myrtales > Combretaceae > Combretum > Combretum micranthum. The sequence continues at coordinate 298,057 of JAMXBD010000812.1, read as the reverse complement.
TCTATGAGGATTTCCTGCTTCTTAATTACACCACTAGCTCCTTCTGGTCAACTCCAGTTATTCATCTTTTTACATCTTTGCCTACTCAGTACCTTTAATATTGTCATCTTAATTCAATAATATCGTTTACTTGTTTCTTATTTTATTGGTCATATTGTCTAACTCTTCATCATCATACTGATATAGGTTGTCTTCACTTTTATTGATATCTACCTTAAATACACCTTCACCCATAATATGAAAATTTTCTTCACTCTTACTCAAAATTTTTATTTTAGTAATTTGATTATTCTCTAATTTCTTTACAAATAGAATGAAGCACTTCAAGCTTATTTATAAACTAATCCCATTTGGTAGATTAAACTCCAATTCCCAAAAATATGTTTATAAACAACTATTCCAGCATACATTCAACATACTCACAACATATAGATATAATGATCCATGCACTACCACTTGATTATATTAATCCATTGGTTATCTATGTCTCACTTTGATACTGGTGCTTACCTAAAAAGACTTGACTTTTCTATGTCTCACGATCTTTTATCTTATTCAAACCTTGCTCAAGGTCTTTGCCTTATTGACCACAGCTGAAAAATTGGTTAAATCCATCAGATTCACATTATGTTAAATCTCATCTTCTAACATTGTAATAAACCTATTCACCAAGTTCACATCGTTTTCTTATAATTATTATTCCACATGAACCTTCATGCCTTTCATACGATTTAATGATTCTCTTATCTATATTAGTCATTCTCAAATTCTTTTCATCTATTGTTCAATAATGATTCTTCTCATTTTACTGTCTATAGATTTATATCCATTCATCCACCAATCACATTGTACGCTACCATCTTGCATCCAAATTCTCATGCATCTTAATCATGTCACTAAATCCTTCTATTCCACTCCAAATATCCATCTCTTACCTCAAATCAAAATTTTCTATTCAAAATCTGCACTAACTTCATTTTCCTTCGTTGTCTTTGTATCATCTATACCACACTTCTTACTATATTTGAAAATTAGATCTCTAAAATTCCATCTCCATTAATGGAATTGTCTTAGGTGATTACTTTAACCATATGCTCCTTGGTGTTCATTTACCAATTATTTGATTTCCTAATGAGAGAAAAAAAGAAAAATAGGAGACATACTTCACCTTCTTATTTTTAGGAAATTCAGGGTAGCAAAGATTTACTTTACCTCTTCCATCTATAGCTGTGCCTCAAGTGGTCTCCTAGGCATTGATTCAACTTATAGACTAAATCCAAAAATTCATTCAAGCTAAACACATCAGCATGCCTTGTTCCATTACCTCCATTCCTATTGTTTCTTTGATTCTCTTGTCTCATATTCTATTGCCATTAGGTAGTTGCTCCCAAAAGAGTATTCACCGCTTACTTGAGCTCTGCATCACTCACTGGCACCTGTTGACCTACAGGTGGGGCGATGGTTGTGGTAAATCCTCATGCACTTGATCCAAAGGTAGCTGATTCTCAAGTGGCATATTCTCATGTGGTCCTTCATGAACTTCCTCTTTACCATGACTGAATGAATCAATATCAGGGGCTCTTCTTTTTGGAGGCTTGCTAAGATATTAAACATATAAACATTAAGAACAAAGACAACATACTATTAAGATTAAAACACTAAAGGTACTATAAGATCATAATCGATATAAACTAAAGCATCCTTAACCCATTTACTACCCCACTCATCAATGCTCACCGTCCTAAGGAGTCATAACTTAAGTTTAATATGATCTTATCCTATTGCTCTGATACTAAATGAGCTGTAACCCCCTAAGTTATAGGCATTACAACTCGCTACATGTCCTTCTCTTGTTATGAACATGCTAAGGCTATAATATACTAAATCCACCAGTTGTCAATTTAAATCATCAAAACTCTGATAAATGGATACTTTATAATCTCATATCAAAATCTCATAAAATATACAATCCAGAACTTTAAATCATCTAAATCAAAAGAAACCTAATAACAAGTTTCATAAAGTTTTAAAACGTTAAATCTCAATATGTTCTCAATAACTATCCTTACCTACTTCCATATCGAAAAATCCACTGATCATCAGCTGGGTAGTTAATCCACTATCGCCATCCCCATGATCCATGAATATATCATAGCGAGAAAGATCATATACTACATCATCCTCACCTATACTTGAAAAAGATAAAGGGGTGAGCGAAAACACGCAGTACAACATACCACAAAAAAATATGCATGATCATACAATATACAGAAATCACATACAACCCTAAAACTAATGCAACAATCACAATTTGTTATCTTTAATTTAGCCAAGCAACTAACACAGTTTAGAGACATTTGCAACTAGTCCTAAACCCGGATTAATTCATGACTCCATAAAACAAGTTTTATACCAAAATACTTTTATGTACATATATTGGTGTTGGATGCGATCCACCCACCTTTATGTATCACAATTAAGCTGGCACGACTCCTAGTCTATAGGAATCATATCCAGGTGCAACTGTCACGCCCCGAAGGGTACCCTAAACGTGGCAGTCCGCCGTACACAATATTAAAGCCTAAGAATGACCACCTCAGTCACGCGAAGGCTTCCATACTATGTACAAGGCGTCTAACACATGGAGGAGACTCATCGGAGTAATACATTTTACGTTGATATAGCTTGAGTAACAATGTAAAGGAAATACAAATTTACTATACTTCAGATATAAATCACTACACTTCAAAATACAAATCATTCAACTCCAATTACATTCATCCACAGACTTCCCTACACAAACTATTACAAGACAAATCATAAAACTAGCAGATAACTTCAACATTCGTATTCCTTGCCGAAATCCCAAAGTCATTCCCACTTCAACCAATTCGGTCCCACTTGCATTCTTGAGATAACCTGTTCATTTAAACAACTATTGGGGTATAAGCTACACTAGCTTAGTGAGAATTCCCTTAATTCCGTACCATAACAAACAAGTATTAGTCAATCATATGCTATGCATGAACAAACACGTGAGCAAGCAATTATGCGGGTATCCGGAACCCACACACAGAACGGATTTACGCCCTCCGTATCTTGGGTTAGGAATGGTATTGAGTCTACAACCGCATCTAGTCCCCAAGCCCTCGGCTCTTAGCACTCGACTCGGCTAGGCTCATCCAAGAATGCATCCACATGCGCCTTAGTACCCCTGAATGAGCTCTGGCACCGGGTTCGTTATCCAAACGAGTCATCCACGGACCATACCGATCGACCTGCGTAGGAGTAGCATGCTACCAAATGCAATATGTCCAATGCGATGCATGACCAATTTAATTTTTGCTTAGGTCAAAAATATTTATACATTCTTTAGAGTGACCAATCAATATCACACATATAACAGAAATAATATGAACGGTGCAGTTATCCAATCAAATCGGGATTTCGATATGCTTTAGTATTCTTTGGCACACATTCATCACAGTCTCATCATATATCCCATCCCCATTCATATCGATTTTTATCTTGTTCCTATAATTCTAATGCAACTAACTACAATCACAATCAAGGTAACAAAACAAGGAGAAAACTCACTCGGCCATTGGATCACCGGTCTTCTAGTAATAGTAATCCGGTGGTAGGGAATCGTCGATTTCGGGATCTCCTAAAAAGGAAGAAATACTTAATAAGTATTTCAACTCAAACTAATCCAAAATTTCATACGAACTATCAAATTCGTAATTCTCGTCCTAAGCGGGAATTCCAACTTAAAACGGCCATAACTTGGTCATTTTAACTCGGAATCTCGCAAATTATATATCGATTTCTATCTACTTCGAAAGATCTATCTAATTCTAATATTATTTTCAAGTTTTGAAAACTTTGAAGCTTCGAAAAGTTCGGATCAGATTAGGTCAGCAACAATTTCAATTTCCGAAAAATAGTTTTGTAAATGTTTGAAATGTTCCTACTATATAACTTAACTATACATGCAATATGAGTGATTTCCTAACATGAATGACATGAGATGAGCCTATTGCATGCATGATCTTGATGATTTTACTAAAAGGAAATTTTATAACTTTTTATTTTGCAAGACCATAATGACAACTTACTTATGAAAAATCTAGTTTTCTAACTTTTATCATTTCCATTTGTTTTGGATTTGTTACTTAAGAAAATATAATTATTTTTGTCAAAATTGAGTCTTCATTATATATAACTTATGACCTTCATTTCTACATAAAAATTCCCATTTTACACTTTGTAAATATGTTTTCCAATATGATTTACTCAAAAATCCGAATTTTAGAAAATCCACTTTTTGAATGATTCATTTGGGGAAAACTTGTTTAATGCATTAAAATTTAAGACCTTATGATACCTATTACTTAAGGACTTCATTTAATACATAAAACTTTCATTTTGAACTTGGATAATAGGTGTTCTTATGGCCTTCACTCAAAATTACGAATTTCACAAATTGGTTACTAACTCAAAATTTTCTCATCTTGATTCTATTTCTTGTTTTATACATTAATCTCATCAAAACTCATTTCAACTTATAAAAATCACTACTTAATGATACCTATTACCTATATACTTCATTTTTCACATAAAACATGAGTTTTGATGTTGATAAATGGGTTTTAAAAATTGGTCTTGGTTGGGATCCGAATTTACAAAATTCATTTTTGGACATATCTTTTGATAAAACCTATCTAAACTTATGAAAATCCATTCCTTACATATCATATCTTAAGAGCCCTTCATTTCTTGAATAAAAACTTTATTTTTGAGTTGGAAAACATGTTTTTACACTAGGCCTTGGCCAAAATCCGAGAATAGAACTTTGTTTTGAAAATTAATCTTTGAAAATCATCTTTGAACCATATAAAATGAAGTCTTGATGCATATATATATATTAAGCCTTCATTTTCTTATGTAAAAATTACATTTTGACACTTGAAAAGTAGTTTTTAAATATGGGTCTTGCCAAAATACGAATTTCACAATTTTGTTTGAGTTCATAACTAAGATCTATACTTAATATGAACATAAACATAAAACAAATGCATGGTAATAAGCTATAAACATCATGGATCTAAACTTCACTTATCAAAATCTTTCATTTATGGTATCTATACCCTAAGCCCTTCATTTTAAATGAAAAAATACATTTTGAAGTTGAAAAACCACTTTTCTAAATATGGTTCCATTTTCATCCGAATTTTCAAAATTGATTTTTGTTGAAAACAAAATAGATCTTGGTTTCCTACAACTTTCCTACCATCATCAAGCTATAGCAAGTTGTTCATGAACATAAACAAAGATCTAATGCATCTATGAACTCAAAACTTTAGATCTAGTTTTCTAAACTAGTTTTACATGCATGAATCACTAAGATAGACATGTGATGCTAGATCTATGCATAAATCATAAGGAATAACAAAAATAACAACTTAAATACAAGATCTATGGCATAAACAAAAATCAAAGCTATAAAAAGTTAGATCTAAATATATATCAACTTTAAACAAGAAAATAATTATAATACAAGATAATAAAAGTGGAGAAGAGAGATTTCATTTTTGGCATCATCATCCTAAGCTTTTAAGCTTATGGAAGTTCATTTGATGCATGAAACCTTCATTAACTTTACCTATATCACCTATGGAGCTTTGAGATGAAGATTTGCTTAAAATCTTTAAAAATGAATGTGGAAGCCATGGAAGATGGGGGGCAGTTTGTTCTTGAGAAACAAGAACAATAAGAAGAAGAAAAGAGAGGAAAAAGAGAGAGAAAAGCTAAAGAATGAAAAAGGAAAATGAGTAAATGAAGGAGAGAGAAAATGAGTGTATTAAATGAATGAAGAAGAAAAAAATAAAACAAGGCAAATTGGGGGGGTGCTGTCCACGTGAAAAGAGGAGGAGAGAGAGAGATTTTGTTGAATTTGACTCAAAATTAATTGTATAATTAATGTGTAATGTAACTTTCTTAAGAAGGAGTGGAAAAATAATTAATTTGGTCAAAATGGAGTAAATGAAGGACAATGGCAGCCATAAAGATTCAAAAATCTGCCATGAAGTGATTAATAAGTGTAAAAAGATTGAAGTGAAAAGGAAGTGATATGTGTAAGGTGTACTTGAAAGATGGGTTGTAAGAGTACTTTTTAATAAAATAAAACAAAATAAAATAAAATTAGAAAAATTATTCCAAATAATTGTAGCAGATTTTTCATAATTAAAATTAAATAATTATTTGAATTATTTTAGTATTTTAACAAATATGTTACCGGTATGATCAAAATACGCGAATATGGGCTATAAATAATATTTTTATAACCGAAAAATTCTAAAAAATATTTTATGAGAATAAAAATATTTTTAAAATATTTTCCAATTATTAAATTTTTATTTTATTTTAGTATCGGTCTTAAACAGAATCTGATCCCGTAAAGACCCGAAACGAACTAAATTTTAGAAAAACAAAATTTTCTATAACATATAAAATATTTATCTAAAAATATAAGACTTTATAAGAATAATAAAATTTTGTAATAAAATAAAAAAATAGTGCAAAAGACTAATCAATTACCGGTAATAATGGAAATACGATAAAAAGGTTATAACTGTAACTTTTATAACCCGAAAAATTATATAACTGATATATTTAGAAATCTTATGAAATTACGAGTCTAACGGTACTATTGGTATATTTTTGATATCTCGAGCCCGGGACACGCTTTTCGAAGTCTGTATCCGAACGGATTCGAAATAGGTCAAAAATTTACCAATCTGATATTTTTAAACAAACTCATATTACTATGAGCTATTCTACATATCTAAACTACATCTCGGCCTCTAGGGTTAGGGGCGCTAGATTGCTGGACTTACACTATTGTATTCCGGTTAGGGTTTCCGGGTGATTTTCCGGTTTAGACCTTTGCCAATTTGGAAACTGATATTTATGTTTATACAACATATTTAATTTGAGAAATTTATTTTTGTAAGTATTTAATATCTCTTAATGTTTTCGGAATTCTTGAATTGAGTTATATTTTTGAAAGTCAATCGTTATTTGCTTTTTAATAACTTGTTTTTGAGCTTTCTATTACCCGTTTGTATAAGTCGGAGTTAAATATGGAATTTTTCATACGTCGTGGTTTTGAATTTGAAGACCACTGAGTTCTTATTTTATTGTTTAAAGATTTTCATTTTCTCAAGATTAAGAAGTTTCTGAATTCGTTCGTGAATTAAGACTTATCGAAATTCGGTTTTAATTTGGAGTGATTTTTAGGGCTTATTTTCGAAGTTCATCTTGAAATTATTTACTGAAATTTTCCGAGGCTTACAACAACTCTACTCGGGGTATCGTCACACAAGGATCATTAGGTTGCCAGCATTAGTATCATACTCTGCATGGTCTTTACTAACTACAACTAAGCACAAGCAACAAATCTAATTAAAAGGTCTGATAGAATTAGGTCAATTTATTTCTCTAATCCTACACGCACAAAAAGCAAGTAAGGTAAGGTCGTACCTGGATTTGCTTTGAATTCCAATCTTACCAATAAAACTTCTAACAGAAAAGAAACTTAAATCTCACAATTTTTCCTGATCATCAACATATCTCAAATCATTTTCAATTGCAAATTCATAATTAAACCGTAAACCTAATTTCCATAATCCTATTCAAAAGATCTACAACCCTAATCATGGATCCACAATAAAAATTTAACATACCTGTTTATCTTCTTCACAATCCAATGAGATCTCAAAACACAGTTCCTTCAAAGATTCATAGTTTCTTCCACAATTCCTTCAATATACATATAATCCTCGATTAATAAACCAACCACTAGAAAAATATCACATCTTTAAAATCACAAAGATGGGATTGATCCACACTGACCTAGATCTTGCAGATCTTGCTTGAAATAGGATCTCAATTCAATCAATCTTCTAACACAATCAATTAACTATTCTTAATTGCTATAATTATATTCTTATAATCTATAAATCTTAGAAATCACAAAACTATAATAAAGATCTTACCTTTATCTTGAATCGAAACCACAAATCTCCAAATCCACTTTAAGGTTTCTTCACTAAATCTTGAATCTCCTTCAAACATATGAAAAGAACCTTATAAGAAAGATAACCCTAAATGATTGATTGAAAAAGACTAGAGAGAGACCCACTTACCTAGGGTTTTGACTGAGGAAGAGTTGTGAAGAGGTAACAAAAGGTTAAGGGGGTATTTATAGGCTTTGGGAAAACCTAATTTTAAATATTTCATTTATTGTCCTTCTTTATCATTTATTACATCTCCATAAAACCCTTTTTATTTATTAGCATATCACATTCATTATCCTTCTTTATTATTTGATTTGAATGGACTATTTTCCCATCCTATTTAACAACATATGACATTCCTTACCCTTCTTTATAATTTATTTATATACTTTAGGATTGAACATAAAACCCTCTTATTTTATATCAAATGACATATTTTCCCTCTTTATAATTTATTTATCTGTATATTACAATATCTATAAGTCTAATTACTAATATAACATGATTTCAATTTGATTAGCAATGTTAAGGTGGATTTTTTCCTTCCCATATCATTTTGATATATATATATATATATATATATATCTCAAAAACACTCTCATTGCATCCATAGATAAGTGTTAGATAGATTAATAGAAGATACTTAGTTAATTCTAAAAATTCAATTGCCTAAATGTAAGTTGAAGTTAATACCAGTCTAGTAGTTAAAGTGATCCTCGTGGGAACGATACTCTACTCACTTTTGTATTACTTGATCAGACCCAGTATACTTGCTGGTAGAATCCGTACTTTTATTTATATGCACATTTCAAGTAGATCAACATGCCACTAAGGACAATTTGACAAAATCCTAATGTGTCTGGTCAAATGATGAAGTATGCCATCAAGGTCTGCACATACAAGGTACTATATCAAAATTGAAAAGCCATAAAGGCTTTGATCCTAACATATATTGTCGCTGAGTACACAAGCTAGGAAGAATATAATGACCATAAAAAACCTATGTATACTCCATGTTGACGGATCCTCCTCCACTCAAGGGGGGAGTGAGACTGAATTCGTGTTAGAAAGACACCGATTAGGAAAAACTTGAAATTTTCTTGGATTTCATGCTCGTGATGCAGTAGGTTAAAGGTACCCATGAAGCAAAAGATGATGAAATGGCAAAATACCTAGAAATAATTTTATCCTTAATCATAGAATTCCCCTCTTGGGATATCATAAAAAGTCCCAAGAATTGAGAATTCGAAAGCTGTTATGCTCTCTAAGTTTACCTCTCTAGCAATTCCTAGCTCGAAGAAGCTCGAAGAAAGAATCTTTATGGAATTCCTTCTAGAGAAGTCCATCGTGAAAATAGCTAATGAGATGCTCGAGCTCCAAGATGCTTCCACCTCATCGTATTGGATGACCCCTATAGAAAAGTACTTGAAAGAAGGAAAACTAACCTATGGTAAGGAGGTGAAAAATCTTATGTATTGAGCAGCCAACTACACTTTGATCAATGGAGCAATAAACAAAATGGCATTCAGTTTCCCTTTGCTTCAATGCCTATGCCTTGAAGAAAGATAATGGGTCTTAGAAGACCTTCATGCTAGGGAGTGCAACAACTATGTTAAGGTTCAATTGATATACATGAGTTGTACAAGTAAGATATTTTTTGCCCATTTGTACAACAATGTGGACGATGATAGAAGGATGCCCTAATCAAGCATGCTCTGAGCTCCAATCTCCACTACCATACGAGCCCATGGTCATTTGCCCAACAGGGACTCCATGTTGTTGGGCCACTCCCTATACTGACCGTGTAAAGCCAGTTTCTCATAGTAAGACATGAGTACTTCATAAAATGGGTCTACGCCAAAGCGGTGGCTAATGTCATCGATAAGAATTTTCAAAGTTTCATCTACAACAATACCTTTGTCAGGTTTGAGGATCCACATTCTCTTGTGATGAACAATGGTAGACAGTTCAATTGCAACAGAATAAAAGGTTTATGTGCCAAGTATGATATTACTCCACATTACACCTCAGTTGCCTATCCTTAGGTAAATGGATAGGTCGAGGTGGTTAACAAGATCGTAAGGGAGAGCTTGAAGGTCATGGTTGATCATCTAAGTAGAAAATGGGTTGATGAAATCCCCTACATTTTGTGGGGATATCATACCACTTGCAGGACTTTGACGAGGAGACGTCATTCTGATTGGCCTTTAGCTCAGAAGTGCGCTACCTATTGAGCTGGACTTGCTTAATATCCATGTTCAATCCTTCGATGATGATGGGAATCAAACTACACCAGTCATAGGATCTATCACTTGTGCTCGAGCTAGAGGATTTTAGAATCTGACATTAAGGGTGCCAGGAGATCATATGGAACCAGATGAGATTCAATTGAATAAATCCTTCATGTTACATATTGATCTTGAGTTTAACTCAAGAATTACAGCACTCGGATTAAGGGAACATCAGGAACTTTAGATGAGAATGTGTTAGAGAGCAACGCCTATGATGTAGGATAGAAAAGCCAGTGGCGTATCTATAAAGGCAGGCGGCGTACCCAGCTCAACAACACCACAAGCAGGACGCACAATGTGGTAGCCTTAGATTATTTTCCCATGAATCAACACCAATGGCGTATATATTCAAGGCTGGTGGCGTATGTCCAAGGTTAGTAATGTGAGAACGCTAGCTTCGTATCAGCTTAATCGTGTACCGCCTTAAGGCCAGTGGTGTATTTTCAAAGTCGGCGGCGTATCTTGTGTCACGCCCCGAGGGTATCTTAGTAGAAGTAGACAAGTCACACTTGAATACTATCACTAGATTACCTTCGAAGAGTGACATATTTTCCAAATAATAGGATCTTTTAGTTACTTGGATAAGTAAGGATAAATACATGCAAGATATAAATTAGTAAATAACTATCATCTCAATCATAGATTATCATAGATTATTATAAACTATGTAATTTTTTTGTAATTCTCCACATACATAACTGATAAGATAATACTAGCTAATCTATTCTAGGAAAATATAAACCATTTATCCTAAATAGAACCATAGGCTTCCAGCTTTTAAGCCCTTACCAAAGCCATATTTTGTGGAAGTAACTAACTAAGGTTGAAGCGTAAACTTGAAAAGATTGTTGGAGTGTGAGTGAAACCATGGCTCAATGAATAATCAGCTTGTGTTCTTGTTCATGCAAAATTTAATTGTTATATTATTATAATATTATGCTCTATTTTTTTTAATCTAACTCCTATATGTTATTAAATACAATTATGCATATATATATATATATTTGAGCCTATAAGCTCACTAAGATAACTTTTTATTTATTCATGCTTTGCAATTTATTTATTTATTTCATGCTATTATATTAAGACTAGTCTTTCTAGTCTCAGACTTATCCTCATCAAATCCAAGCAATTTTTTTTCTTCTTTCTTTTTGGACTTTTCCATAATTTAAGTCCAAGGAGCCTTGAAATAAATATAAGACTCCCGTGATTTTCTTATTTGTTTGCTTATTTTCTTAAAAGACTTGCCTATGTCTAAGTCTGAAAAGCATTGATACAAGTGGAGACTTCCCAATACTTGACTTTTATTATATGCTTATTTAATTCCTATATCTTTTGTCTTTTATATGAATTATTTTATTCATAGTACTTAACTACAAGTTCATATTCATGCATGATCATGTTGTTGTCGTCTTGATCAAATAAAAAGGATTTCTTCCTTTAATAAAGAAAAAATATGATTAGATTCTTAATAATAAAATAATTTTGTTTCTAAGGAAAAATTTCTATTAAGACTTAGAATTTTTGTTTCAATAAATTCTCTTTAAAAATTTAGACAAATTCATCATAAATCTTTAAGTGTTAATATTGTAGACCTCTTCAAGATTTAATTAAATAGTGTCATTACACACTCTCTTTTCAAACTACTAAAATAAAATTTATTATAAAACCTTAATGTTGATAATTCTTTATTATGAAAATTTTTCTTAAAAACTTATTTATAAGATTTATACACATACTTTGATAAACACTAAAAACCAAAAAATTTTTCTAAGACTGGTTTAAAATCAACTCACTCGTTAAAATCCACTTGCAAATAAAATCAGTATACAACTTAAGGAACTAAGCTTTAAGAAGTAAATTCATTTTTTTTTTAAATTAAGGAAATAATAGTTATAATAAATAGACACTTATAACAAACTAAAGATTTTTTCTAATAACCGCTAAAGGTCCATGTGTTGAGAAATTTTGAATTGAGAAAGAAATATTAGAAGCATAAAAGTTTAGAATAAGTCATTCACTTAATTTTTCTCATATGATAAAACTTGAAACATTTTTTTTTTTTGTTATACAACTTAGGATGATTTTTCCTCACAACCACGTAAAGGTTCATGTTTCGGAAAATAATTAGTTAAAAGAAGTCTAGAGTGAAGATAAAATATTCATGAACTCAAAATAAATATGGAATCATGATTTTCTTTAATTAATTTCACATTTATAAATCAAAGAATTAGAATTTTGTTGAAAGAATCAAACTTAAGAAATTCTTTAAAAGAAAATGCACTTAGGATCTATGTCACAAATAGGTGAAACCATATTTTATAAAATAAATTGTTAGATAAGAATTTTGAACAAATATAAGACCTTTAAAACTTTTAAAATATAATATATATATATATATATATATTGCATTATGACTTACTTGTTGAGTCACATACTGACATAATAGCAATGTAATCACAATCAAAGGATAACTTCCACAAAACTCCATGTTTCATAAAGATTATTTACAAATTTTTATTTTTGAGATGACATCACTAGAATCGTGCATATAATATGAGCCTATGTATATATTTAAAGGATTTTTCAACTATATAAATATTTACATATTTGCTATGGAATTTTTGGATGAAATACAATTTAGAAAAATTACAATTTTAAGATGGAATTTTCATGTTAGAAGTGTACCGACCCATTTTCAAACCTAAATGATTTTAAATGTTCAAAATAACTTTAGAAATAGAAATATCTTTTCAAATAGGTAGAAAACGACATCTTATATGCAAAAATTCGAGTTAAAATGAGTAAGTTATGGCCATTTTAATTTGGAATTTCACATAATCCGAATTTTGACAAAAATAACAAAATAGAATTAGAAAATTTGAGTAGAACTTCTATAAAATACTCATTCTGGGTATTTCTCTTATCTAGGTAATGATGAATACGAGATTTCACTTCCTAAGGATTACTACGACTAAGAAGATTGCGATATGGACGAGTGAGTTTTCCCCCATTATTTCATTACCTTGTTTATGCTTGTAGATAGTTGCATTGGATTTATAAGTATAATATAAAATGAATATGAATGGAGATATGGGCTTATATGTATGCTTTTATGTGTGACGATGGATGCTAAGCATATCGAAACCAACAAATGATTGTTTAGTATATCATTAATATTACATGTTGTTTATGTGTGTATGATACTTGCTTGATTGCCTTTAAGTGTACCATAATTATACTTGGCTTTGCTATAATTAAACGGACACACATTGCATCCATCAAGTCACATAATAAGGATCGCTACTCCTATGCGAAGAATCAGAAAGGCTGGAGGTCAAAAGTGTCATGATAATCAACTCCTTCCACATATGTAAAACCCTTAGCTACTAGCCTTGCTTTATAACACTTAATCGAACCATCGAGCTTATATTTGATTTTATAAACCCACTTGCAACCTATAGGTTTCTTACTTAACTCTGCTAAACCCTGGGTATCATTCAATTCAGGAGTTATAAGCTCCTTTCCCATAGCATCTATCCAATCTTTATGCTTAGATGTTTGCTCATAGTAATGAGGCTCTTGAATAGATAATACATATGCTAGGGAACAAAGAAAATCATTAGAAGTAGAGTGTGTAGAAAAAGGAAACAAAGAATATGGTGTAGAAGTTGAAGTATGTACAGTGGAAATGCTATACACAAAATGTGTATAATCCTTTAACCAAGCTAGAGCATAACATTCTAATGGAGATCAGATAGCATCAAACCTAGAGCCGATCAAGTCCAAGTCTAACAATCCATTTCAAGGAATTGGAGGTACAATGACAAAAGCATAAGTCAAGTGAACGAAGGAAGCCCTACATGGATTGATCATGGAAATTCAAGAGAAAGAAGTTGTTCAGCAAGACTCTAACACGTCTCCTAAACCAATTAATATTTTATATAGGAGTGGAGGTAAAGTAGTCTAGGACACAAAAAATTAAAGCCTTTCAAAGTGTTGAAGCTTCAAGTAACGCGTTACATGTTTCAAGTCTTATATCGCTGGAAAGCTATCGGCCTTAGAGCTTCTATGCCACCAGCCTTAGTTTATGAACTGCCAGCTTTAGGAGAAATTACACAACTAGCATTGTTTTAGGCTTATGGTTATTTTATTCTCAAATTTTATATGTTTTCCTTATTTTGTTGTTTAGTATTGAGACCAATTAAATGTTGCTTAGTTTTGAGGTTAATCAGCCTGTACAAACTTATTGGATGCAACTTTTCAAATGAATCTTAGATATCAATTAAAATTGAGAGTTTGATTTTTCTTTAGTTCTTGATAGAATTCTTTGAACTTATCAGGTTATCCCGTGGCATTCATCAAGACTTATTAATCAGATTTCCATTACCGATTGTGGTATCCTCCTTATACCAAGGTTCTTGCTTTGTTGAACAACGGGTCGCGGTTCTTATATACAATTCTTAAATGATCTTGGGTCATTTTCCAAATTAGGTATCAGGTTTCATCACAGATTTATGTGGCTTGTAAGGTTTTCTAAGAATCTATAATCCGGTTCGATTAGAGGAACGTATATCAAAACCCTAACTCAAGTCATTCATATCTTTAATTTTCTTTTGTTAGCTTTGACTTGTTTGATCTTGTTGATCTAATTCCTTTAGTGTCTTTGTTATTAAAAAAAAAAAAGGGAGAAGAAAGAATCCGAGCAAAAAAAAAAAAAAAACTGATTCTAATTTGTTTGATTAAGGTTCTCATGAAATTCATGGTTTTAAGTCTAAGGTTTGATTTAAAAAAAGTGAGTGACATACGATTGAACCCAAATCTGTTGAGGGATGATGGTGATGAGGTCCCATGTGAACATACAAGATATGCAACTTAATTATCGACAGTAGGAGTTGTACAATGTTGCTAGTACCTTATTGTTGGACAAGTTAAATTTAAAAACCTTGAAGCATCAAACACTTTACAAATTGCAATGGTCAAATGAGTGTGGCGAAGTTAAGGTGACTAAACAAGTTCTAGTTGCTTTTTCCATTGGAAATTACCATGATGAAGTATTATGTGATGTGGTGCCAATGCAAACCAGTCATATTCTTTTTGGGCGACCACGACAGTTTGATAGGAGAATCGAGCATGATGGACACAAGAATCATTATTCTTTTGTTCTAAACAAAAGGCTTGTGATTTTAACACCCCTTAAACCATGGGAAGCTTGTGAGGATCAGATGAAGATAGGAAGAGAATTCCAAGAAAGAGAAAAAGAAAAGAGTGCTCAAGAAAAGAATGAGAGTGATAAAAAGAATGAGAGTGAAAGAAGGAGTGAGAGTGTGAAAAGAGTGAAAAAAATACATTGGTGAGCATTGAGGGGAAAGAATCAGAGAAGGATATGAGAGTGAGTGATATTGCTAAAAAAAGTGAGATTAAGAGTGCCATGATGGCAAGACAACAATCACTTGTACTATGTATAAGGATGTTTATTTTTCCACTAATGAGTTTAATCCTTCTTTGCCTAGTGTGGATGCTTCGTTACTACAGGAGTCTAAAGATTTTCTTCCTCAAAAAATTATAGATCGTTTAACATCAAATTGATTTCATTCATAGAGCTTCCATTCCAAATAAACCAGCATATAGATTCAATCCAAAAGATTCCAAGAAAGGAGATTCAATGATGAATTCTTTCAATAAAGGAGGGAATGATAGAGATCAGGTAGCATCAAACCTAAATCCGATCAAGTCCATGTCCAACAATCGATTTCAAGGAATAGGAGGAATAATGACAAAAGCACGAATCAAGCGAACAAAGGAAGTCTTACATAGATTAATCATGGAAATTAAAGAGAAATAAGTTGTCTAGCAAGACTCTAACACACCTCCTAAACCAATTAATATTTTACATAGAAGTGTAGATAAAATAGTCTAGGACACGTGTCACGCCCCGAAGGATATCATAAATGTGGCAGTTCATCACATATAATATCAAGACTTAAAAATGACTACCTTAGTCACATGAAAATATCGGTATTACATGTAAGGCATACCACCGGTAATAGGAGACACTATTGGGAAGTGTGGTTTAAGCAAGTAATAATGAATATACAAGAATCTAGAAATAAAGATAACTCATAATAGCAATTAAGAGTCTATTACATAAATCTTAGGGGCATTCCCCTACTAATCCTCCAAGGATCACATAAAAGTTAATAGTCCTTACAAAATAATTTAAACACTCAAAAGATTTTAAAGGAAGCATATTCTAATCTTTGAGTAGATTTCCCCCAAAAGCTTCCCAAAAAGAAGACTTACGCTGATATAGTGAGACCATGGGTATAAAAACAAATGGTCTTGCGTATACAAAAATTTATAGGGGTATAAGCTTTACGAGCTTAATGAGAACATTCCCGATTTACATACTCGAAACGAAAATATCAACCAAGTTTTATTATACAAGCAAATGAAATGTAATAACTATGTGAGCATACAAAACATATGATTTTCTAGGAACCATATGTTGAATGAATTTATGTCCTTTATTCAGGGTTAGTATACCGGCCAATTACAGCCAACAATATATGACATTAATTTTTCATATACACTACCAAAAACATGTGGATCTTACTAGCTCCTACTCGCCATCAATTTATGTAGTTATTACTGGCTCCTACTCACCATATACATATTATACTTGTTACACCTACCACCACTATCATACACTTCTCCCACCAAATGTACAGTAGCGAATGCAGTGTAACTCAACTCGTGAAGTGCATGCATTAAAATTATTTAAAGTCTAGCCATTTAATTTCAATTTCTTCCAGGTGATCTACCAATTTCAAATACTTTAACATGCTAGTAAACATACAATTCGTTATAAGCAAATCATGGCCCGATATACTTAAAGTCCTTTCACCAACATTATAAGTCACATGAATTTTCCATTTTATCTTTTTCTTCTATATGAAGTGCTACTATTCTACAAGCATAATCATAAGTATGAAAAACAAGAGAAGTTATAAACCCCCAAAAATTTTCATAATTCGTAGAAAATAATTCTAAAAGTTTAAAATTTAAATCCCAAAAATCGACTCAAGTTAAAACCAAATTCTAAATCAAGACAAACATCAGAAATGAAATCCTAAAACATAAACCAAGTTAAAACCTAATTCTAAATAAAGATAAAAAATGAGATTTCTTAATTTGAGAAATAGGGAACCCTCAAGAAGAAAATGGAAAAATCCAACTATCGGTCAAAACAACATTCGTACATCAATCAAATCACCTAACCGTTTCCTAACACGCAAATCAAGACAATATATCCAAGTAACGATCAACAACAAAATCTTAAAACCCTCGATAAATTTCACAATCAGAAATTTCAATTTTTGCCAAAAGTCAAACTAAGTCAACTCATAACCCTAGACTCGGTTAAACGATCCCGAGAACTAAAAACTATTAAATAATCACAAATAAAATAAGGAAAACCATAGACGTTGAGCTTAAAATATAAAACGATCAAAACTCAAAAATTATACGATCTTACGAATAACTCAGTAAAATCGGAAGTCAAAACGGAACCTTAAAGGTCAACAAGCCTATAACGAACCCTAGTGTTTAAGATCCGGCAATCCTGCGTTTTCAAACCCTAAAAAACGAAATTAATCCAATAGCTTAAAATAGTTCGTAATAATATAGGGTGACATAAAAATATCAGATTCGCGAATTTTGAGTGTCCTTCGAACTCAAACGGGGACAGTTCTCGAAAAGCGTGTCCCGGAGCTCGGAATATTAAAAATATTCCGTTTATACCAATAGACTCGTAAAAATACAAGGATTCCAAAAATATCAGTTTTAGAATTTTTCAATAGCTAAAAATTACAGATATCGCATTATTACGCGTATTTTTATTACTACCGGTACTTTAATTGTCTAGTCTACATTCATAGTACTTTTCTACTATTCATTACTATTTCACTATCTCCACTTTTTCTTACACTTACTTCTTACACCTATATATCTATTTTCTTACTTTTTTCATTTCCAATACAACTTTATTCACATCAACTTTACACATTACTTCTTTATTACATAAACAAATAAAATAAAATCAATTCCCCCCCCCCTCTCGGACCAAAACCGACGCCTCTTGTCCCCCATTTCATCTAATTTTATTTCTTTTTCAAATTATTTTATTACATCTAAAATTCACTCCAAAAATTCTATAAATACCCCCTTCCTCTTTCATTCTTTCACACAATTCTTTACACTACCAAAACTCTCCCAAATTCACTACACAAACTCTCTCTACAACATTTCCCTCTACCAAAACTCTCTTTCACCAAATACCCATAAGAATTCCTCTTTATGCAATACAACTACCATCTGTCCATAACCACATAACCATACATTCACTACCATCTTCGTATCACACAAATACCTTAGGTAAAAATTTCTTTCAACCATTTATCTATTCATGTCATGTAACTTAGCATGACTATGGTGTTGTTTTGAAACTCACATGAGTAGTAAAAGCAACAACATGTTCATGTTTTGTTCTTGTACATAAGCTTCCTATTTTATTATGTTGTTATTATTATTGTTATTATTTGTTTCTAATCTAACTTACATATAGTATTATGTATATTATGTATATATATTTATTTAGAGCATATAAGCTCATTTGTTATTTATTTACTTTCAAGTTATGCAATTTATTTATTTCATGTTATTATTAAGACTAGTCTTTCTAGTCTTAGACTTGTCCATATCAAGTCAAAACAATCTTTTGTTTATTTTCTTTAATCTTTCGGGACTAGTCCATTCTTAGTCCCGGGATGCCTTGATGAAGCTAAGGCTCCAATACTTGATCGGGATTCCTTGATGAAGCTAAGGTTCCCAATGCTTGATATTTTATTTTCTTGCTCATTATTTATTTCTAGTATTTCCTTATGTTCCTATTATTTTATATGCTCATAATACTTGCAATTACATAATGTTAATGTCTCAACTAATCTAAAAATGGAATTTTACTTTACTAAATAAACTCAAAGCTAGAATTTCGATTAAGTGATTTATCACAAAATCATGAAGTTACTATCAACAACTTAGAAATAGAGTAGTACAAGTTTTCTCAAGTTTTCCTAAATAACAAAGATAGTTTTATCAAGAAAACGTAAGAAATAAATATTTTCTTTGTATTTTAAGGTAACCTAAGTTTTAAGAAAAATAAATCGTTAATATTAAAAGTTTAAGACTTAAACTCTTTTCTAACTAAGAAACAAACTAGCTTTCAAAGTTAATATAAAAATCAACTCATAAAGTTATGAACCCACTTAGGAAAAGTAATGATTTTTTAAAATTTCTAAAGGAAAGAACTTATTTTCAAAGAATATAAATAAAGTGAGATTAACAATAATGGATTTTATCAATAAAGATGATTCTTTTCAAAAGAAATGAAAGAACAAGTTTTAGAAAACAAAAGCTTATATTTTAGAAATGAATATAAGAAGACAAGACTCATTTTCCTAAACCATCCTAAATACAAAATTATAAAAAGGTTTTCATCAACTTAATATAATTGTGATAAATTCGATTTTTAAAGTAAAACTTATGGAAAACCAAGGTTACGAAAAAATTTATTTTTCCTTGGAAAAAAGAATGAAGAAAATAAAATAAGAATATACTCATTTATAACAACCTAGGAAAATATAAAGTTTCTTTAAAATACTTGAAAAGAAATTTTCAAAGTTAAAGTTTAAATGAATTTATGAAATAAATTGTGGAGACACTACCATTAGGATTTTTGCATATAAAGTGAGCTTACCTATTTATTCAAAATACTTATCAACTATATATTTATATACATATATTGTTACAAAAGGATTTTCTTTAAAAATGAAGTTGAGTTAGAAAACGGATTTGTAAAAGTTTGGCACTTTTCGTTTTAAACATGTACCCAGCGTTTTTGGAACCCAAATGACCTTATATGACAAAGATAACCTTAGAAATGGATATATCTTTTCGAATAGGTAGAAAACGGTATATTATATGCAGAATTCCGAGTTAAAATGAGCAAGTTATGGCCATTTTAAGTTGGAATTTCCTCTTATACGATTTTATCGTGATTTTAAGAAAAGTTTAGAAAATCCAAGAATAGGATTTCATGAAAGACTTATCCCGGTATTTCTTTTGTTTAGGTAACGAAGGATACGAGAATACCCTACCCGAGGATTACTACGACTAAGAAGATAGCAAAATGGACGAGTGAGTTATTCCTCCTAATTTCGTTACCTTGCTTGTGCTTATAAAGTAGTAGTATTAGTATACTAAGAAAAGATAAAAACGAATATATTTAAGGAACTCAGGATTTTGTGTTTATGTGTGAAATGAGGATTGAGAATATCGCAGCCTCAAATTGCTTGTTTAAATAATTTTGTGTATTTAGTTGTATGATTGTTTATTGTTTGCTAAATTGATTGATCGCCCCTAATAAACCTTAATAAGGTTTGGCTTAAGAAAATTAAAAATGCTCACGCATAGCATCCATCGAGTCACATCTATTTCGGAAGGCTACCACTCCTACGCGTAGAGTTGGATTGGCTGTGATCGTGCGGTGCCACGAGCCATGTTCCTTCCTGGAGAATCCAAATCGCTCGACGAAAGCGACTCTAGGTTCGGAGCCGAGCCAACAGAACGGTGCGGGTGAGGACTTGGGGACTAGCAGTAGAAGGTCGAGGATCTTCAACCCCAATTCCCTAACCTTTGATACGGAGGGGTAAATCCGTTCTATATATGGTTTCCGGATAACTATATATACTTGCGTAATCATGTGATTGTTGCATTGTATGCATATCATATGTGTGAATAAATAAATAAACTTGTTTGAAAATGTGGTGCGAATGAACAGGAATATCTCACTAAGCTAGTTGTAGCTTATACCCCTATAGATTTTGTTGAAACAGGTATATCTGTGGCTTAAATTAAGGATCATGACAATGAGGAAATCATGGAAGGATCGGTTAAGCTTCTATGAAGGAATAGAATCATAAGATAAGTAATTTTGTAAGATTCTTTATATATAATGACTTATATGAATAGTGATGTATATTTATTTGAAGATAATAGATGGACATGCCCTTAAGAATTGCAATGCAATATGTTTATGATTTATGATAAGTATTCTCTTTGCTTTGTTACTTATTTATTATCAATATAAATTGCGCTACTCCGATGCGTTCCCTTGGTTGTGATGTACACCTTGTACATGATATGGAAGCCTTTGCGTGACTAAGGTAGTCATTCTTAGGCTTTAGTATTGTGTACGACGGACTGCCACGTTTAGGGTACCCCTCGGGGCATGACAGAAGTAGACTCACTCAGCCATGTCTTGACAATACTTACTTAGTTGAAATAGTCCTCGGGATAGCACACGTAGTCTTCCTCATTTCCTAAACAAAGGAAATACCCAAAATGAGTATTTCATGGAATTTCTAGCCAAAAATTCTAATTCTATCTTCTAGTTGCAGTAAAATCGATATGGATGGAAATTCCAACTTAAAATGGTCATAACTTACTCATTTTAACTCGGGATTTCGCATATTATATACCGTTTTCTACCTACTCAAAAAGATCTATCCATTTCTAAGGTTATTTTTGTCATAAAAAGTCATTTAGGTACCAAAACAACAATGTATAGGTTCATCACGAAAATCCTAGCTTTCAAAACATAAGTTTCCAAACTTTTCTTTATCCAAATATCTTTATACAAAAATATTGGTATTTGTATAGTTGAAAAATTCTTTGAATTTATATATATATATATATATATTATATAGATACCCATATTGTATGCATGAATTTAGTGATGTTATCTCAACAATGATTTTTGTAAAACAATGTGTACTAAAAGTTGGAAAAAGCAAAGACTTGAAAATTTACTTAAGTTTGTTGGAAAAATTCCTTAAGTTGTTTATAAATTAATGTTTCCTCCTCTAAATTTTATTTCTTAACCTTTGAGAATAATTTAACTGTCTAAAAATGATTTTAGTCTTTTTAAGATTCCTACAATTTCATTTTTAGCTGTTGAAAATTGCAGTTTTTCTAAGTATTAATTGGCAGTGACTACAATTTCTTAAAGTAATCTTGTTTATGTGTTTTAAATTTTCTTTAAATTTAGTTCCACTTTAAATAAATAATGATAATGACTTTCTAAGTTATTTACTAACTCTATCTCTTAAGTAAGACTTATTCCTAGGAGGTTATTCTTTAGTGATTTTGTAAAACTTGTTTAGACCTTAGTATTTTAGAGTGTTGGTAAAAATTTTATAAATGAGTTTAAGAAAAACCTTAGTTAAAACAAATAATTAGCAATATCAAGTTTTAAACAAACTTTCTTATTTCATTGGTTTGAAAAGAGTATATGTGATAAATTTACTTTAAGTGTTCTTTGATGAAATTAAATGTACTATTATTACTAAAAACTTATGTTAAACTTATCTAAATTTTGGAAAAGATTTGTTAAGATAAAATTTTAAGTCTTCATGGAAAAGTCATTTATTAGATGACAAAAATTTGTTTTCAAAGAGAGTTCCTATCCTTCTCTTTTTAAGAAAACTCCTTTTATTTTTGTTGAGACATTATCAATATGTTCATGCATGAGTTCGAATATGTAGCCATGAGAAATAGAATAATATCACATAATAAAATAAGATATATATAAGAATCAATATGAGCATAATAATAATAAGGTCAAGTGCCTTAGCTTCATCAAGGCAATCTGGGACTAAGAATAGATTAGTCCCAAAAAGAAAAAGAAAAGAAAAAGCAATAATAAGAGCAATAATAATAGTAAGAGCATGTTAATTAAGTTAGTGAGCATTTAGGCTCTAAAAATATATAGATAATAATATATATACGAAGTTAAGTTACGAGCATAATAACAATAATATTGACATAATAACATAATATTAACAAAATAATAAAATTAGAATTCTTGATATGTTCAAGAACAAAATATGAGCATAGTGTTGCTTCTACAATTCACATGAGTTTCAAGAAACGACACCATGATCACGCTAAGTTACATGACATGGATGGTAGAAAGTTTTACCTAAGAGTATGTTTATGTGGTAGGAAGAAGATGGTGAATATGTTTATGTGGTAGGAAGAAGATGATGAATGTAGGATCATGTGGGTAATGATATGTGGTAAATGGTTTATGTGTAGGAAAGAATTTTAGAAGGAATTAGTTGATGAGAGTTTTGGTAGAAAGGAATTATGCAGAGAGAGAATTTGTGGAGAAATTTTGGAGTTTTGTTATGTAAAATAAGTATATGAAAGAAATGGAGGGAGAGGGAGTATTTATAGAGTTTTATGGAGGGAAATTAGATGTAATAAAATAAATTGAAAAAAATAATTAAGTTGAAGAGAGAGGGAGAGGCGCCAGCCATAGAAGAGGGAGAGAATTGATTTTATTTGTTGTTTTGTAATGAAAAGTAATTAAGATGTGAAGTTATATTGGAAATGAAAAAAGTAGAAAATATGTATATAAGTAGTAAGATAAAGTAGAAATAGATGAATAGTAGAATAAGATAATGAATAATAAACAAGACTAATAATATACCGATAGTAAAGAAAATACGCATACAAAATGTGATATCTCTTATTTTTAGCTACCGAAAAATTACGAAACTGATATTTTTGAAATCCTTGTATTATTACGGATCTAACGGTATCATCGGAATATTTTTACTATTCCAAGCCCCAGCACAAGCTTTTCAAGAGCTAATCTCGTTTAGATCCAAAATACAATAAAAATTAGTGAATCTAATATTTTTAAACTTTCTTATATTATTATAAACTATTATCCATAATTAATTCAATTCCGTTATTTAGGATTTAAGAGCACGAGATTGTCAGATCTAAATACTAGGATTTGCTCTAGTCTTTTGTTGATTTTTAGGGTTTCTGGTTGACCTTTAATTCTAACATTTAAGCATAAACTTAACAAAATTTTAAGGGTTTACAACATGAAAGATTAAAGCCTTTCAAAGTATTGAAGCTTCAAGTAACATTTTACATTTTGCAAGTCCCACACCGTTGAAAAGCCACCAGCCTTAGAGTTTTTATGCCACCGCCTTTATATGAAAGCCACTGGCCCTAGTTTTTGAGCTGCCAGCTTTGTAAGAAATTACACAACTGGCATTGTTTTAGATTTAGGGTCATTTTATTCTCAAATTTTATATGTTTTCCTTGTTTTGTTGCCTAGTTTTGAGGCTAATTACCCTATATAAACCTATTGGATGAAACTTTTCAAATGAATCTTGGATATTAATTAAAATTGAGAGTTTGATTTCTCTTTGGTTCTTAAAAGAATTCTTTGAACTTATCGGGTAATCCCATGGCATTCATCAAGACTTATCAACAGGATTTCCATCACCGATTGTAGCGTCCTCCTTATACCAAGGTTGTTGCTTTGTTAAGCAACGGGTCGCGGTTCTTCCATATAATTATAAAATGATCTTAGGTTATTTTCCAAATTAGGTATCGGGTTTCGTCACAGGTTGACATGGTTCATATCACATTCTCTATTAGACTTACAAAGGACGGAAGAATTAGAATTGAAAGGAGACATTGATGAAGAAACAACTTCATATCAGGAGAAGCTGAGGATACAAGACTAAGCTGATCAATAGACCCTAGATGCAAAAGGAGGAGGAACATCATCACAAGGGAAAAGAATATGTCGATGTTGTATAAGAGAATGTATAGGAGTATGTGTATCAGCAACAGGAACAAAGTCATGAAAGAAAAAAGGTGTTCACGAAACACAATATCTTGGCTAATGACAACTTTCTTCTTTTCTAAATCATATACCTTGTAACCTTTTTGACCATACAAGCACCCCAAGAAGATGCAATTAAGACCACGAGCATTAATTTTATGCTTTTGAGGTGAATGATTAGCAATGTAGCACAAGCAACCCATAACCTTGAGATGAGCATAGGTTGGTTTCTTATGGAAAAAACCTCAAATGGAGTCTTCCAATTTTTAATTGTGTGTAGGCATAAGATTTATGAGGTAAGTGGCTATCAAGATGCATTCCCCTAAAAATCTTAGGTAAATGAGCATGAATTCGCAAAGCTTTTAGCCGTATCAAGCAAACAATAGTGTTTTCTTTCAACTCTCCCATTTTGTTGTGGGGTATATACCATAGAATGTTTATGTACAATGCCCAAGTCATGAAAAAGATATTGACAAGCATGAGACAAGACTTCAACCCCATTATCAAATTTGACTACTTTAGGCTTAGCCAAGAATTGTGTAGAACCATCTTAAGAAACCGATCAAGACAAGACAAAGCTTAAGACTTATGATAAATCAAAAAAGTCAAAGTACAACAAGAGTAATCATCAACAATAGTAGGAAAATAAGTAGCACCACAAATGGAAGCAATAGAAAAAGGACCCCAAATATCAACATGAAGTAATTCAAAGTGTGGAGATGAACAATTTGTTCTACGCTCAAAAGGAGAACGATGTAATTTTGCTTGTGAACAAGTATCACACACAAAGTTATTCAAAAGTGTTTAAAAACCATCTAAGTGACACAATTTTGACAAAGATGAATAACCAAGTCTATTTTAACAAAATTTCAGCATTACAAGAAATTGAATTGATTACATTGGATAAAGATAATGTAGAGTCCCTTAAAAGACATATTTCTTCAACTAGATTAACTTGCAAGATATACAATACACGCATATCTTTAAGTGAAACTATAATCGATTTAGTTTGATGGTCCTAGGAAGTGGAGGAATGAACATCAACATGTGCAATTAGTTAATTGTCATGTAATAGTTTATGAATTGATAAAAGATAGTGTTTGAAGTCAGGAACATATAAAACATTTTGTATGGTTAAGGATTAAGAAATATGAATAGAACCAACTTCTTGAACAAGTTTAACTTGTCCATCTGGTAATTGAATTGAAACAGATTAAGGCAAAGTGCATGGGTTAATGAGAAGAGTATTAAAAGGAATCATATGATGTGTAGCACCCCTGCCAACTATGTCCAAAGGAGTTTCAAAATGAGAAGAATTAGTTTGATCAACAAAACAATGAGCCGCTTGCTTAGACAATCTTACAGTGACCCTTTTTTCCTTTGTACCAAATTGGATAACTAATTAATTGGAAACAGTTTCCTCTGTTTTACAATATCTGCAAAACTGTTTTGATTGATTCTTCAAAAACTTCTTTTGAAACTTATTTCTTCCAACTTCAAGCTTACTAGCCAAATAGGCAGAGACATCCATATCAGTTGAGTTATGTAAACTAATCATTTTTTGTCTTTCAACTTATTGTACAAGATAATATGCTTTGTTAACTATTGGAAGAGGATCCATAGACAACTATTGATTACGCAGTGATTCATATCCTTCATTTATTCCCATAGGAAATTGAACCAACCTATTTTCCATCTCATACTCTTGAATTCTATCCTTAAGACAACAAGTACAAAATTCAACCATACCATAATCACATGAAGGATAAGCATGCAAAGCTTGTAACTCGTCTCAAATTCTTTTCAATTTATTGTACTGACTGATTCATCTGTCTAACATTACTTAATTCACATTGTAATTGAAAAATTAAAGGACCATTGCCTTGTCCAAATTGTTCAATAATCTCACTCGATAATTAATACGTAGATCGAGGATAGAGATAATTTTGTGAAAATTCACTTTGCATTGAATTCAAAATCCAAGCACACACCATACTATCACTTTGATTACAACACACAAAATCAATAGAATTTTGACTAGGTTGAACATTAGTTCCATCTATAAACCCTAGTTTCAATTTTGTTGCTAATCCAATTTTAATAGACCTATTCCACATCAAATAGTTCATTCCATTAAATAGGATATTTCCAATAACCATATTAGGATTATCGGATGAAGAAATATGCAAAGGATCTCTATTTGTAACTTCATTTGTTGATTCTGATTCATGTCCGTAGTAATATTAAAAATTTAATAAAACAAGAAATTAAGGAAAGATCTTACCAGAGGCGCTGTGATACCATGTGAACTTTGTGAATCAAGAATTACACAAACCGAAGAAGTAAAGGAATGTGAGGAAATTCAGTATTGAAATGTGTTGCGAAACAAGTTTAGTTCGTTACAGAGAAAGAAGATAACAAAGTGTTTATATACCGCAAACTAAAATACTAACTACCAAATTAAACACACCAAACAGATATAGACACATGGACCAATCTCCTAAGGACACGTGACAAATAAATATATGATAGCATATTCTCCACAATTTCTACTCTTGATTTTGAATCGGTGATTAAAATTTAGCATAAGATGGTTCTCGAATGTCTGCTGTCAAGGGTTGACAGTTCCATAGGTGTGACTAAGGAAGATGCTATGATAATCTTAGCCATTCAAAAAAAAAATAATAATGTGTCTGAAGAAGGGATATCAGATAGAGTAAAATGTAGAAGGAAATCAAGAGGATGCAGAGACAGAGTCAGAAAAGAAATGAAGAGCAGCTCAATGAAGGAAGAGCATGAGAAAGTTCATCATAAAGGAAGATTTGCAAGCCCCTATTCAAACAGACAAATGGAACATTAAAAATCAAAGGGAAAGAAACATGGATGCGGTACCCATCTTAAACTCTCTGTAACTAAGACGTGAATGTAATTAGGTGTAAGAATCTATGTAATTTGAAAGATGTCTTATATGGTGAATTGATGGATGAATTCTGCAAAGATCTTAACAAATCTTTCAAAGACAAGTGAAAATCAAGATTTTATGGGAAAATTTTGGTGATTACCTGGCAATCATGACGATCTTGTTCTAATTTCTATGAGGAGGAATGAAGCTTTTGAAGAACTGAAAGATGGCGTTCCTGTACTTGAAACTAAAGCTGTTTCAATCCTAGAGTTTGAGCTAGTTTTGCAGATTTTGCAGTTCTAGAATGATTACTACCTAGAGTAGGAAGTAATACTCCTGTTACAGAAGAGGATGCTTTGATAATCCTGGCAATAAAGAGGAGGGGAAAAAAAAAGATTGATTTGGCTGCATTAGATAATAAAAAGTCTATTGAAGAATTGGATTATAAAACCTTATGGGAGCATTGTCATGAGGTTGTTTAAATTTAAGAAGGTAAAGATACATTCATCTGTCCAATATCCACAATATTTAAAGAAAACTAAAGGTTTGAGTTTCCAGATGAATGATTGTTTTACTGATGCGTGGATTTTAGTAGTAGTTCTAAGCATTGGATACTACTATCTAGGTAAAAGGCACGTAGTAAAGCCCTTGTGTCTCGGTCATAGTGCGTGACCTTGCTCACCCAAAAAGAAATTGTATCAAAGGGACCTCCAACTAAAATTTTCCCAACAAGGCATGATTTATCACTACGTATTAATACCTGACAGCGCAATCCTTGCATTACGGATACTCTAAAAATCACAAAATATCATTAAGTGGAGGATCTAAGCGTGTAAAGTAAACTTTAAAATGGGGTTACGAGAACTTTAGAGCACATTTTTAAGTTTAGGCTTTTTCGAACTTGGAACATGTACTATAGAAATAAATTCTAATATCTTTTTGACCTTTGCGACTATCCACGCAGCTGTCCTTAAAGCAAATCAACCGTGGCTGGAACAGCGAGGCCATGTTCGTCAAGAAATCATCACGATTACAAGAAACAAGACTTGCAAATTGTGAAGAGGAAAAATCCACATGTGGTTTAGCTTCAAATTGTAAGAAAAGCGGAAAGCAACATGTTTGCTGGGGAAATCTAACTTCTTGAGGAAATCTGGTATAAATGCATGCTGAGCTCAATTTCTAAAATGTATGGGATCAAACTTATGTAATGAAATGAAAAATGGGAACAGATGTGCATGAAATAGGAAATATCTTAAAATATTTTGTGATGTTGAAATTCTACCCATCGGGGATCTCCTATTGTCAAGAAATTGAGTTCCTCCATCTTCTTGGAGTCTTACTCGAGTGTCCTTGAGAAGGAATTTGAGATCCCATGTCCTGATTTTCTAGGGGTGCCATTTTGGTGAGTTTACTCAGTTTCTTCCATCCACTGCTCCAAGCTGAACTCTGTTTCTGCTTTGACATCTTATCAAACTGCTTCTGTAAGGCATCCATGTCGTTTTGGAGTTGAAGGTACTTAGCCTTCATGCTATCAAGCTCAAACTTGAGGGTATTTATGTCCTTCTTGGCTGCCACCCACCCTTCCTGGAAAGACTGTGGAGTCCCTTCCAGGAGTGTCTTACGATTCAATATCATTGGCTGGTAGTTCATCTCATTGGGATCTTTCAGGGTGCTACTGGCAAGTGCATTGCTTATCTTCACTTGTTCAGAGAATAGCACTTGCACTACTACTCTCAATGGAAGTCTTTCATTTTGGGCAGCGTGCATGCAGGCATCAATCGAGAGCTTCTGGCAATCCATTACCCGGCAGAGGCGCTTCCTTTCATGCTCTGTCAGCATTGGATGCGCCTGATAAAATAGTTGGATAAAGCACGACAAAAGGCAAAGAGGATAAACACATTAGAATTAGGACATTGACAACCACACGCAAAAACACTTCACATCCAATTGTTCATTTTTTAATGCATCATTTAAAACGAAACTGAGTAGCATAAGTATGATTGATGTGGTAATCATTTACCTTTAAATAGGAGTCAATTGCCCGATAAAGTCCATCATCACACGTTCTTGCAGATTCAGGCAAAGCCTCAGCCAGCACTTGAAACTTGGTAAGGGAGAGGTTTCGATCTCGAGACACTTCTGTAAGATAGCTGTCAACAAGTCTGGCCACTCTCATTTTAGCATTTTTCCCACTAATCCGCTGAGTTGCATCATACCCAAGTTTATCAGAAAAAGAGTGCCTACTTGGATTCGGACTTTCTGTCTGTTCCTGAACCAGAAAATGTTCCAAAAGTCTCTGAACAAGATCTACATCATACATTGTTTCTCTCTTACTATAGCAAGGAATGAGGAGATCTGCTAAAGTTGCCTGTTCGAATTGCATTCCTACACGTTTCTCCAATTCAGTGACCAGAGCTGGCGCCACTTTTAGGATATTTGCCATCCTCAATAGCTGAAGAAGGAAACTACACGAAACAGAGTCTTTTTGTGGCGGAATTATGCTAATAAGGCTTTCAATTATCATCCTTTGATCTTTGGCTTGAACTTTTGGGGTGTCATCTTTACTTTCTGCCACTATCATATGCAGCCCACCCTTCCAGCTACTGCCACTACTGTTGCTGTTGCTGCTGCTGCTTCCTTCTTCTCCAGACGTGGATCCATCTTTTATCAATTCAGGGAGCCATTTTGATGCATACTGCATAATAGCAGCTCCAATTAATTCAAACCTCATTCCCTTCACCTTGATTGCAGTAATGACTCGGACAAAGTGATCAATTCTCAGGATGGAGACATCTTCAAACCACCAATCAGAAGGAACCTGCTGGTTTCTACATGGACTGGAATCCTTCATCTCATTCCATTTTGGGCTAGAGACTTTTGGAGGCTTGCCCGTATACGCCCATCTGATTCCTTTTGGATTGGCACAAGCCTTCCATGCTATCGACTCACTGCATCTTCTAACAATTTGGAGGTTTTCTGCCCATGGAGAGAGCTTTTCGCAGCTCTTTAGTACTAATATGGAGTCCCTCCATGATGACAGAACAACATAGCTGAGGAACGCTTCAGTTTTGAAGATTAGATTGCCTTCTTCCAAGTCCTCTGTCATCTCCAAATATTCAGCGGCACTTCTTAGGCCTGAGATGTTGGCTGCTGTGAGGTCGACTGCAATACCATAGCAAAACTTTGCAGCTAACTCGAAAGCTTCAGGGCCACCAGGAAGGTCGTCCAAAACTACTTTACTCAAAGCAGGATCACGAGACTCGTATATGATCCGATTGAATTTTCCACTCCTGGAAAGCAGCGGATACTTCAACAAGAGAAAAAGTAGCGTTAATGAAATTTTTAACTCAGTTTTTGTTAGCCAAAAGCCAAACATTAAAAGAGAGGAAAATCAACCCAATGGAACACAAGGTACCCAACCCACCTTGTGCAAATGAAAACTCATGTCTCCAACTTGCACTAAAAGGTCGCTAGGAATGTCTGTTGCAACATGCCTGCATTAAATGTAGAACAAAATCTTTTCATACTATAAGCATAGGATGAAACACATGCAAATATGGTCAGAGAGAAGAAATTGAACTATTTCTTCTTTTCTTTAAATAACGCAACAGTTAAAAGCAAGATAAATCGTTAAATAAATACGATAAGTAGCAACTGTCGATCGGCTTTATTTTGCCCAAGTGTATTTGCTAGAGAAGTTTTAAGCTACAGCTGATTCTGTAAAGTGTATCGGACATACCAAGACTGCTCTCTCAGCTCAAATCCTTCTGTTTTGACCCCATGTTTGGTTGAGCTAAGGACTCCATTTTCATAATCTCTTCCGGAAAAGGATTCGTTCTCGGAATCCCACATGATGGCGAAACCAAGATACTACAAGTAGAAGAAAATCGATCACTTCACCTATATGCTTCTCTCCCCGTCTCTGTTTCTATCTCTGTCTCTGTATCAGCTAGATAGAAAACATAAAGGAGCTCACAGCAACCAGGATAACAGAGCATCGGAGCAGAAAACCATGGAAAGAAAAATAAAATGAAGAGTCCCACATGGGAATGCTTCAGTTGTCAGTTACTTGCAGATTTTCGATTTCGAGGACCTCTTCTCAATTTTACAGGCACAGGCTGTGGAAGAATTGGCGTGCCTGCGACTACTGTTGTTGGATTGTTATGGGAAGATGATCGTATGTAACTAATTTCTGAACAATTTGCTTCTTTTTTTTAATTTTTTAATTTTTCTTTTTTCCTGCTAATTAATGCAGTCCCTTTTTCTTTGACACAACACAATCATTAATCATCCGCCGTCAATTAGCTTCTTGATTTCCTTTAATTCAGTGTTTATCATGTCTCGGAGACATGTTACTGTAGAAAATAATAAACAGAAATGATCATTGTACTCGTATGCTTTAATGACATGAAACGAGGTAGGGAACTTTGATTGCTTGTCCAAGTTAACCGGTATTTTAAACTGAGTAAATTATACCAGTATGGCACCATATTTGATAATAAGTCTATTTTAAGTTATAAAGATTCAAAAAATTTAAAAAAGATTTTAATATTTAGTAAGTTTATTTTAAATTATAAGATTTCAAAAAATTTAAAAAATGTCATAATATTTAATAAGTAAGTTCATTTTAGGTCATAACATCTTTTAATAGTTCAAAAAGATATCATAATATTTTAAAAAATGGATCAATTGATATCACCATTAGCACATGTTAACAGGAGAAATATTTAAATAAAACTTAGAAAACTCTTTTTTTAAGATCTCATTAACATATATCAATAAGAAAAATATTTAATTAAATCTCAAAATACACTTTTTCAAACGTTATAGCTTCTTTTAAACTTTTCGAAACGTTATGATATAAAATAAACTTACATTAAACGTTGTTACTTTTCAGTATAATTTATCTTATTTTAAATATTAGTTAATAAGTTTAAAATAGGAATTTAATGTCTTTTCTAGATCAACTTACTCATGAAAAAGTTCATTATAATGTTCATATAATCAATTTAGCTCTTTTGGAAATTTGCTTATTCAGTGTGGTTTGGAAATTGGGGCAAGTCTGCAAACAGGTCCTGACAGTGAAGTGAGAGGATCAAATAAATGTTAATGCCAATGTGTGATGGTGAGTGGTGACAATAGTACGATTTGGGATGATAATTGGGTTTTGTTTTCCAATCAACACTTGATTTCCACATCACTATCACATGCTGCTCCATTGCAAAATGTCCCCAAAATGGACCCCTACACTTGCAATTAAAGATGAAAATTCACTTTAACTGTTCCTTCTCTGCATTAATTATATGAATGTTTTGATGATTACTTTCAAGTAAAATATTAATTTTACAGGGCACTATCAGAACTTGGGAATGATTAGAATATCCACCAACCTTTCATAAGTAATATAATACCCCTTTTCCAAAAAAGATGTCTTTAAGAGCATCACTATTTATTTACCAACAGTAAAAAGAATGGGGAAGAAAGCTGATATATCTTCCCCACAGAAGTGCACAATAAGGTGTTTTCTTTTCAGGGTTTAAGGATCTGTCTCTGGGCTTGTCCTTTTCTTTCTAGGAGATTTCACATCTTCCACTTTTTACTGCTTCCCCATTCTTTTATTTCATTTTTATTTTTTTACTATTCAATGCATCAATGCATATATAGGTGGAACTATAATCATGATAACCAAGCGTATGTACCCAGGTATCTATTATTCATATAGTAACTCAATTGATTTTGAAGAACACAAGCGTGTGAGCCCAGGAGTAAGTATCCGATGAAAAAGACTAAGAAAAAAGTCATGTTGCAGAGCGTAGCCATTCAGACGAAGTGATTAAAACTAGGGAAATCATATCAAATGGATGTTGGTGCTGTCCAGCGAAGTCAAGCAATATCGATGAAAAGCCTTGAAGGACTTCGTTTGAATGGAACTCGAGCGTCATATGTACCTACTGCATTTAGAAAATGCTATAAAAAGAAAGACTTTGTATATCATGCACTAAATTACAGAAAAGATTATAATATTTCGAATAGTTAAAAAGATGTCATAATACTTAAAAAAGTGGATTAATTATATTACCATTAATAAGTTAACATGAGAAATATTTAAAATTAAAATTCAGAAGACCTGACACATTATAACATGTATCAATAGACCTCAATTGATCCACTTTTTTAACGTTGTAATCCCTTTTTAACCACTCAAAACATTGTAACCTCAAATTAACCCCAAACGATGTAACATTATTGTAATTTACCTGGTATATTATATGCCAAAGGATTCACACGAGAACACAGTTTTTAGGTTTTAAGAACGTGAAAAATTCTCACTCATAGAGCATTCCGTTAGGGGTGCTTGATGCGGTCCATACGCTAATGACCTCATGAGGTCCTTAGTAGTGGAGAGGTCCTTTAACTTTTTTTTTTTTTTACCAAGATCCCAAAAAGTAAGGTTGTTCAAATCTTTTAACATTTGTTTTATTTTATTTTATTTTATTAGGTGCATCATATATAAATGTGTTAGGCTTACAGAATCTAAAAAGATGTGAATGGACCTTGTGTAAAGAAACTTAGAGATAAAGTGATAAAGTTCTTTAGAAAAAGATATTCTTAAAATACTTATATGACACTCTAAAAACCTCATAGAGGTCCTAGCTTATTTATAGCCATAAAATAAGTGACTCTATTGTTTATGGATTAGGGATTTTTCTATATCGAAGTTCTTAATTCAACATAATAAGAAGGAAGTTGACATCTTAAAATAGTTATACCAAAAGTTCTTAGGATTGTTTATAGTTAATAGGTCAAATATCTCTTATATCTTTGGATCTTCAATAGCAACTCTCCTTAGGTTTTAGTCGATGTGGCCATAACCTAAATTTAGCATTTCGATGTTCAGAGCTTTGGGTCTAAAATTAGGTTTCTATCGCAATTCTTTTTTAAATTGGTGAATTTTATTCAATTTTGGTTCATATATATCTTTTTTTTTCTTTTTTGTTTGTGAAGGAGAAAAAAAGAACAAGATAAAGAAAAGAATTGCTTTTAATTTCATTAGTGATAATCATGGAGATTAATGTGATTGCATGTGACATATGGATTAAGTTGAGATTGTGAAAATCGATGTTTATATGATTGGATACAAGCAAGGATCTTTGCTTTCTACATATTGATTTTCATTCAAGAGTTGAAAGAAAGACTTGACATTGAATATGCTCAAAAAAGGTCATTTGATGTTTATTTGAAAAATAAATACATACGTACGTACGTACGTACGTACATAAAGAAACCCGAATAGAAGATTCTTAAATCAACTCTGTTTGGTAGGGAGTTACTTGCGTCCAGTCATTGTATGAAGACTTCTAGGAAGTTTTTTTTTTAGACCTACCACACCTAGAACTTTATTTTTTGACTTACAACTTTCAGAACATACAAGGCCTACAATACCTATAACTTTGTTACTGACCTACAACTTTTAGAATATAACATGACCTACCATACCTACGATTTATTATTTGACCTACAACTTTTCAAAAATAACATGACCTATCACACTTATTACTTTATTACTTGACCTACAACTTTTAGAAATTACACGACCTACAACACTTACAACACCTACAACTTTGTTACTGACCTACAACTTTCTGAAAATAATATGACCTATCATATCTATCACTTTATTACTTGACCTATAGCTTTCGAAAATAACAAGACCTACATCACCGATGACTTTGTTACTAACCTACAACTTTTGAAACATAATATGACCTATCATACCTATGACTTTATTAGTTAACCTACAACATTTCAAAAATAACATAACTTACCATACCTACCACTTTATTACTTCACCTATAGCTTTTCGAAAATAACAAAACCTACAATACCTACAACTTTGTTACTGATCTACAACTTTTTCGAAAATAACATGACCTATCATACCTACCACTTTATTACTTAACCTACAACTTTCGAAAATAACAAGATCTACGATACTTACAACTTTGTTATTGACCTACAACTTTTGAAACATAACATGACCTATCATACCTATGACTCTATTACTTAACCTACAACTTTTCTAAAATAACATGACCTGCCACACCCACTACTTTATTACTTGACCTACAACTTTTCAAAAATAACAACACCTACAACTTTGTACTGACCTACAGCTTTCGAAACATAACATGACCTGCCATGCATACAACTTTCTTAATTGACCTACAACTTTTCGAAAATAACAAGACCTATAATATCTACGACTTTACTACTGACTTACAACTTTCGATACATAACATGACCTACCGCACCTGCAACTTTATTACTTGACCTACCACTTTTCGAAAATAACGTGACCTACAACACCTATAACTTTATTACTTCACCTACCACTTTTCAAAAATAACATGACTTACCATATCTGTCACGCCCCAACGGATACCCTAAACGTGATAGCCCGTCGTACAAAATATGAAAACTTAAAAACGACTACCTCAGTCACTCGAAAGTTTTCATATTGGCACAAAGGTGTACGTTCACAATAAAGGGAGACCGGTGGAGTTATGCATTTTAAGATATTGATAGCGGAACATGCAAAATAATACTTTTTTTTTTTTTACCAAGCAAAATAATACTTAATATAATTCATCAAAATATAAAGTTCTACAACTTCTACAGGGTATTACCTTGATAAGTCTCCATAATAATAAAGTCTTATTAAGACAAATAATTAAAGCTAGAAGATTTTAGAAGAAATCTAATCTAAGACTTCAAAACAGAATTCCTCCAAAAGCTTCCAACAAAATGATTCTACCCAGATGATCAAGGTGGTCTCGGGTATGAAACAAAGATCCTGCAACATCAAAAGTCAATTGAGGAATAAGCATAACTAGCTTAGTGAGATAATTTTTACGCAAAAGTAATCATAACAAGCATTCAAATAAGTTCATTAAACAAGCATATGAAATGCAAGCAACCATATGATCAAACAATACATACGACTATTTGATTTCTATGTAGGATGGATTTACCCCTCCATCGGTAGTTAATGAATGATTAGAATTGGGCCCCAATCGACCTCCTTGAAAGTTTTCGCTCATATTAGGGTTCCAATGAACCATACTACTAGTATCCAGGCTTTTCTTATCCAAAATGATCGATCCGGCTCAGCTACACCTTGAGACCATATTCCCCGAATGTCCTAATTCCTTAAGATATAGCTAGGCAGCTTACCTTTCCGTTCCCACGTTGAGGAGTAGTAGCATAATGCAAAATGATATTCTAAGTTTTATGCATAAGCAAATTAGTTTAAGGAAATTTCCAATCTGGCATTAATTCATTTGAGGCGATCAATTAATATTTGCACACATAGCAATATACATAGAAACAATTATAATTATCAACAAATCGGGCTCCGATATTCTTATCGTTCATTGATCACACATAGCAATTCACATGCATAACCCCCATGATAACTCACATGCATATTGTAAGCCCCGGAAAATTTCAATAAATAATTTCAAAATGAACTTCGAAAATAAACCCTAAAAATCACTCTAAATTAAAATCGAATTTTGACAAGTCCTAAATCACGAACGAATTCAGAAACTTCTCAATCTTGAGAAAATGAAAATCTTTAAACAATAAAATAAGAACTCAGTGGTTTTCAAATTCAAAACCACGACGTACGAAAAATTCCATGTTTAGCTTCGGCTTGTAAAATCAGGTAATATAAAGCCCAAAAACAAATTATAAAAAAAGTAAATAATGATTAACTTTCGAAAATGAAACCCAATTAAAGAATTCCGAAAACATTAAGAGTTATTAAATACTTACAAAAATAAAATTTAAAATAAATTTCTCAAATTAAATATGTTGTATAAACATAAATATCAGTTTCCAAATTGGCAAGGATCTAAACCGGAAAAATCACCCGAAAACCCTAACCGGAATACAATAGTGTAAGTCCGGCAATCTAGCACCCCTAACTCTAGAGGCCGATATGTAGTTTATATATATAGAATAACCCATAGTAATATAAGTTCGTTTATAATTATCAGATTGGTAAATTTTTAACCTAATTCGAACCCGTTCGGATACAAACTTCAAAAAGCGTGTCTCAGGGCTCGAGATATAAAAAATATACCATTAGTACCGTGAGACTCGTAATTTTATAAGATTTCTAAATATATCAGTTATATAATTTTTTGGGTTATAAAAGTTACAGTTATAACCTTTTTATCGTATTTTCATTTCTACCGGTAATTGATTAGTCTTTTGCATTATTCATTTTATTTTATTACACAATTTTATTACTTTTAGAATGTATACCCCGGGTTACCTAGTAATCAAGTAAACTTCGGAAACCGGAAAATGAAACCCTAAACCGGTTTAGTTCAAGCTTTGTGAGAAAGACCTAGAAACCCTATATCCGGCTTTTCTTCGGTTTCATATCAAAAGAAATTTTATAAAATAATTTAATATGGAATATTGTTTTAAAATATATTTTAAACCATGGAAAGTTTTGATTTCGAAAAATTTTCTATTCCGGGTCATCCCGAGACCCATTATAGAAATGCGTGCCCCGGAACTAGAATTTCAAAAATCTACTTGTGAATACTCATTTGAATCGAAATAAAATAAGGATTTCAAAAATATAAATTTCATAATTTTTCGGCTTACGAAAAATACAGCTATAACCTTCTTATTCGTATTTTCTTACTATCGGTAATTAAATTGTCTTGTCTACTATTCACTACTATTCACAAGTATAACCTATTACTACCTATTTGTACACCCTATAATTTCAACCCTTACCATCACTCAAATCAATCTCTTTTCCAAATACTTTTTGTCCCTTTAAAATCATACAATTTATGACATTTGTACACAATTCAAATCAAAAGTAAATCAATCAAAAAATCAAAATTTTCCCTTCCTCCACAAGCATTGGTTGGCGTGAAATGGCCCCCCCAAGCTCCATTCTACAATTTTTTTTTAATTCATTTTACTCCATTTAACCTAATTTCAAATGCTATATAAACAACTTTTTCTCTCTCTCTCTTCATTCTTTTACTTTTCAAGTTTCAAAAGGTGAAAAATCTCTCTTTTCTCTCCTCTCCACTCCCTCTATGCCGTGAGCCTCCATGGCCTCTCTCACACACACACACACAACTTGTTTCTTTTCCTCTTTACTCTTATTTTACTCTA
Organism: Combretum micranthum; assembly: GCA_024138025.1. Lineage (NCBI taxonomy): Eukaryota > Viridiplantae > Streptophyta > Magnoliopsida > Myrtales > Combretaceae > Combretum > Combretum micranthum. Next base: position 258,796 of record JAMXBD010000812.1, on the reverse strand, counting down.
AGTAAAAGAACTTTCACTCCTTCTACTCATAGATCCTTGTAATGGCAAGGATATTCTTGGATATTTCAACTAAATGTCCCCATGATCTTTTGGTAGGGACAATGAAATATCAAAACAAGAATACCAAACCATCACAAAGTAGATCTAACATTTAAGGGAGCTTTCATGCCAAAAGCTTTATGTTTATCCATCAAAAAGTGTTTTGAACCAAAGATCTTTTATAAAAATGTGATTTTTATGTTTTCAAAGTCTATTTAAGCACTTGATATAGTAGATCTACCATTCCTATACATGTAGACATTAAGATCTCATCTTCATTTTGAGTTTATGTGCATTAATAGTCTTTAATGTTTTTGTCCTTGGTAAATAACCTTCCTAGTGCATAGATCTATAGATAGATGAGTTAACAAAACCAAAAAGGAAAACATTTTTCAAGAAATGAGTTAGTGTAAATTCGGATGAGTTGGGAACCCTAGCCTAAAAACCCTTTTACCAACTTCTAATCATGTGTTTTACAAGAAAAATGAAGCCTATAAGTGATGGATAATGTTTGGTAATATTTTTCATGAGTCTAAATGAGCTTTTACCAAAGAAAATGTTGGAAACAAGAGATGAAGTCCAATAGAAGTTTTGAGCTAAAAGTCTTGTGGGCAAAATTCGTAATAATGGGTAGATGGTTAGAAAACACTAGTTTTTCAACTTCAAAAATGGTATTTTCTTAAATAAATGAAGTCCTTAGGGTATAGGTAAAATAAATACTTAAATTTCTAAGTATAAAATACATTTTCCTTAAAAGAATCAACTTGAAAATGAAAATTTCTAAATTCGGATTTTTGTAACCACCTTAGTGTAAGACCCAGTTAAAAGTTTACAAATGAAGATTTTATTAAAGAAATAAAGGCCTTAGGATATAACTAATATAAGGGTCAAAATTTCTTTAAACAAAGTGGAGTTTTCCTAAAGAAGATCCTTATAATAAGTAAGTGTGACCAAGTGTAGTAAACTTACTTGTTAAACAATAGCATGAAATGGTTTTCTAAGAAAAAGTTTATTAAAATTCTTTGAGTCTAAAAATTTATAAGACCTTAGACACTTAAGAGTTCATATCATAACATTCATGATAGGGAAAATCATCACCATGGCATTTAGTTCCATTTTTCATGTAGGAATCTCAAGTGCATTCATGAAAACCGCATTTTTGGAATCTATGCAACCGTTGTACAGATCTGATCCCTCATTTCCGAGGCTTAGATATTTTCGAAACTTGATTTAAACTTCATATTTAGAAATCTCTTCCAAAGTAGATAGAAATCGATATAAAATTTGCGAGATTCCGAGTTAAAATGACCAAGTTATGGCCATTTTAAATCGGGACTTCGAAAATGACCCGAATTTCGATTTCACTAAGTTTTCTTAGAGTTTTAGTATCCTTAGATGGTAGAATACTCATTAGAGTATTTCTCATGTGATTAGGTGAACCCGAGAACGTTGACTCTTTGCCACCGGATTATTATTACTAGAAGACCGGTGATCCAATGGCCGAGTGAGTTCATTTCCTGAGTAATTATGCTCATTGAGTGTGCTTGTAATTGTAGTAGCACTAGATTTAGGTAAAGATAAAATTGTTGATGAGGAATGAACTTTTCATATTGAATGAATGATAAGTATATCGAGATGAGACTTGTTGAAATAATATTGTATGAGTTAATATAGACTTGGATCGTTTGAAATACTCTATGATCGCTCTTAAATTACATAATGAACTTGCTACGATTCTATAAATAAATTGTACATGCATATCATCAGTGAGTCACATTGCATTACGAGAATGCTTTTGGTGGGAACAAAAGTATGATCAGGAGGCAGCGGGCCTTCGTTAACGTTAAGGATCTACAGGGTCACTTAAGTTAACGGGCAGTGGAGTAGACACTATAAACCAATACATATAAACAGGTGGAGGACCACCTTCGTTAACATCAAGGGCCTATGAGGTTGCTTATGTTAATGGGCAGTGGAGTAGACACTATAAACCACAAGAGAAAATATAAGAATTGTGGTTGCATGTTCATGGACCACCCCAAACCCCGAATGGAGGGCGTAAATCCATTCACATATGGCTACCGGAAAGTCATATGCTTGTATGCTCACGTGCTTGTGCATTCATATGATTGTTTAAATAAACTTGTTTGTATATTTTACAATTGAGTATATTATTGTGGAAATGAATCTCACTAAGCTAGTGTAGCTTATACCCCAATAGTTATTTAAATGAGCAGGTTATTCCAAGAATGCTAAGTGGGGACCGAGATGGTTGAAGCCGAGAATGATTTCGAGATTCCGGCAAGATATAAAAATGCTTGAAGTTTTTGGCTAAGCTTTACGAATTTGCTTTGTAATAGCTTCATGTAGTGAAGTCTTGGGATGAATGTAGTTGAAGTTTGATGAATTGTATTTTTGAAGTATATGGTTTTGTATTTGGACTATAGTGGATTGTATTTCCTTTACGTTGTTACTCAATTGTATCAACATAAAATGTATCATTCCGATGTGTCTCCTTTATGTGTTATACGCCTTGTACATAGTATGGAAGCCTTCGCGTGATTGAGGTGGTCATTCCTAGGCTTTAATATTGTGTACGGCGGACTGCCACGTTTAGGGTACCCTTCGGGGCGTGACACATATCAATTTTTATCTTTTCTTAATACCTATTGCTCTATTCTATAAGTACATGTGCGAATACATAAACGTAAAGGAAAACTCACTCAACCATGGCAATCTTCTATCAATTAAAGTAATCCTCGGAAAAGAGGAGATCTTGGTCTTCGACACCTAAACAAAAGAAATACTCAAAATAAGTATTCCATCCAAGTTCTACATAAATTTTCTAACTCTATCATATTTAATTCGTCAAAAATTGCATTAGTGGAAATTCCAACTTAAAATGGTCATAACTTACTCATTTTAACTTGGAATGTCGTATATTAAATACCGTTTTCTACCTAATCGAAAAGATCTATCCATTTCTAAGGTTATTTTTATCTTAAAAGGTTGTTTGGGTCTCATAACAGTGGGGTACATAACTGATACGAAAATTCCAACTTTTAAAACACAATTTTTCAAGTTTTTCTTTATCTAGAAATTCTTGTACAAAAATATAGATATTTGTATAGTTGAAAAATCATTTGAATATATATATATATATAGACTCATATTGTATGCATGGATTTAGTGGTGTTGTCTCAACAATGATTTTTATAAAACAATGTGTTCTAAAAGTTGGAAAAAAGCTAAGACTTGAAAAATTCACTTTAGTTTATTGAGAAAAAAAAATCTTGTATTATCATAAGTGAGTGTTTCCTTCTTTCAACCTTTGACAATAATTTAATTTTCTAAAAATAATTTTAGTTTTTTTAATATTGCTACAACTTCATTTCTAGTGGTTGAAAAATGTATTTCTAAGTATTTATTATTAAGACTAAAATTTCTTTAGTCATGTTTATGTGTTCTAAAATTTTCCTAAACTTAGTTCCAATTTTAAATAAATAATAATAATGATCTTTTAAGTTATTTACTAATTTTATTTCCTAAGAAAGACTTATCTCTAAAAGTTTTTTTTTTTTTTAATGATTTTGTCAAACTTGTCTAGACCTTAGTATTTTAAAGTATTGGTGAAAAATTTCCATAAATGAGTTTAAGAAAAACCTTTCTTAAACAATGATTTAGCAATATTAAGTTTTAAAGAAACTTTCTTATTTCATTAGTTTAAAAAGAGTGTATGTGATAGCTTTACTTTATGTATTCCTTGATAAAATCCCTTGTAGTATTATTACTAAAAACTTATAATAAACTTATCTAAACTTTGGAAAAGATTTGTTAAAATGAAACTTTAAGTTTTTATGGAATACTCATTTCCTAGATGACAAAAATTTATATATATAATTATATATATATATTAAAGAGAGTTCCTATTTTCCATATTTAAAAAAAACTCCTTTCATTTTTGTTGAGACAATAGCAACATGTTCATGCATGATTTATGAATATGTTGATATGAGAAATATAACAATATCAACTAATAAGATAGGATATATATATATATATATATATATATATAAGAATAAATAAGAGCATAATAATAAGGTCAAGTATTGGAGCCTTAACTTCGTCAAAGCTTCCCGGGACTAAGAATAGACTAGTCCCAAAAGAAAAAGAAAAGAAAAAGCATAATAATAAGAGCAATAATAACAAGATGTTCGGTTAAGAGTACTTAGGCTCTAAGAAATATATATACATAATATCATATAGAAGTTAGATTAGAGCAAACGAGAATAACAATAATAACAACAATAATAACATAGTGGAAATTTAAACATAAATAAGAACTAAACATGAATATATTGTTGCTTCTTTAATTCTCATGAGTCTAAAAAATATACACTAAGCTCATGCTAAATTATATGAACATGATGAGTAAATATAAGAAATTTTACCTAAGGTTATAAATTTGTTGAAAAAGGAAAGAAGTGTTTTGTAGTAATATGTGGATAGTGGTTTTTGTGGAGAGAAGAGGAAATTTGGAAGAGAATTTGAGAGAGAGAGTTTATGGAGTGAATTTGGTACAGTTTTGGTAGGAAAAATGAGATGTGTGAAAGAATGAAGGAAGGAGGATGTATTTATAGAATTTTTTAGTGAAAATTAAATGTACTTAAATAAAATGAAAAATAAAATAAATTGATTGATTGTCGTGGGGGGGGTGTGGGGCGCTGGTTTTGCCTTGTAGGGGGGAAGAAATTGATTAATTTTTGTTGTTTTGTAATGAAAAGAAGTAATGTGTAAGGTGTGATCTGAATAAAGTTGTATGGGAAAGGTAAATTGTAAGGAATAGGTATAGTAGTGTATAAGAGTAGATTGTAAGAAAAAGTAGAGATAGTGAAATAGTAATGAATAGTAGAAATAGCACTTGATAAAATCATATGTTATACAAATCTTGATAATCAAAAGAGCTAGAATGGATATTTGTTTTGATTAAATTTTATGTTTCAGGACTAATTTGGATAAAGAAATCAAAACAAGTGAATTTGAATTAAAAAGAGGAAAAATTGAAGTCAAGGCCGGCAATTCACCATTCAAAGCCGCCGGCTTTTAGACGGCTTACATCCAAGGCCGTTGCAGCACTGCCAGCTTTGCCCAGCACAAGTTCAAACCATATTCAAAGCCGCCTCAAAGCTGCCGGCGTAGAAGATGAAGCAGCCAGCGTACATGAAGGCCGGCAGCCCAGAAATGAAATATCACCAGCTTTGAATGAGTTACATTAAAAGCCGGCACTTAAGCCGCCAGCCTTAAGGCAGCGTACATCATAGATTTGAAGCGACATGAAGATATCCAGCACTTGAAGGAAATTGAAGAGACAAATCTGTTGGAATGTCTACGCCGGCATGAAAGCCGCCGGCTTTGGGACGGCATTCCTTATAATTCAGCCCAATGCTTCATTTCTGACTATATACGCTGGCTAGATCTACATCTAAGCCGCCGGCGTAGGAGCGGCCTACATTGTAACTGATATTGAAGGCTGCCGGTACACTGCCTGCGCAAAGAACAATTTGAAGATACGCCGCCTGAAAGCCGCCAGCGTAGGATCCATAACGGCCGGCTTACATTGTGAAACAGCAAAGTTCATTCAATGTTTTGCACGAAATTTTTCCTATAAATAGGGGGTCTTCCCCTCACATTCAGAATCATCCAAGTATCCAGTAATCCAAGCATACAATCCAAGTAGCTCTAGAATATTTAGAATTAGGCATTTCATAAGAGATTTTTGAAGAGATATTTGAAGTTATACAAGATTTGCAAGTGAAGCTTTAGTATTTGAATTGGTGATTTCTAATCTTATTCTTTTTATGCAATTCATATACTTGAATATTCTGATCATAATGAAATCATTTGCAATTTCTTATTTGATTGTTGAATCATCATCCATGAGTGGCTAAATCCTTTTTGTGGGAAGTTGATGAAGCTTTAAACATGCTAAAATGATTTTTGAATCCATGTTATGAGATATTTAGAATCTTGAAATATTCATATTGAATTCTGATTATTCATCATAATTTTTGGTGTATAAGAATTCTAATAACTCGGAAGGGAAATTAGGGTTCATATGAATTCATAAATTGAGATTAAATTGCAATTGCGGAAGCGGCGCAGTTTAATCTAGTTTAGAAATTGTCCATGAATATTAATGCAATGTTTTATTTTGATTACTCACTAAGGAATTAGGAGATTTTTAATATAAAATATTAGTCAATTATAGAATCGGGAGATTTATAATTGTAATTTTGATTCCACTAATGATTTATTTAACGGAAGTTATTGAATTGTTTTGTGGTTTAAAAGGTTTTCAAACTTTGTTTTTAAATCTTGATAATTTCTTACGAATGTTCATGAATCTAATTATCATTATAACATGAGTTCAAGTTGATTGGCAATAGTTTAAAGTGGATTCTGCTCCTTCCCACACTTTTCACCATATCCCTCTCTTTAAAAAGCTCATTGCATTCATATAGATAATTAGTTAGATAAGTTAGTTTAACTTAATCATCTTAAAAAGATCAATTGCCTAGATATTAGTATTAGTTGATAATTGTCTAGTAGTTAGTAAATCCTCGTGGGATCGACACTTTATTCATGCTATATTACAATAGAAGACCTAGTACGCTTGCTAGAAATATGCTTTAAAATTCAATACTAAAACAGCACACCAGCACTATAAATAGTAAACTAGACAATTAAAATAATGGTAATAAAGAAAATACGCATAAATGGTCTATATCTGATATTTTTAGTTACAGAAAAATTCTAAAACTGATATTTTTGGAAACCTTATATTTTTACGAGTCTAATGGTATTATTGAAATATTTTCACTATCCAGTGTACCAGGGCACAGTTTTTGAAAATTGATCCCATTTGGATTCGAAACACATTGAAATTTAACAAATATGATATTTTTAAGCTTTCCTATATTATTGCGAACTATTATCTACAATTATCTTAATTCTGTTGTTTAGGGTTTAAGAATGCGGGATTACCGGATCTAGATTTACTAAACTAGACATAGAACTAAATTAACTTTAGAGTTCCAGTTTGACTTCCGGTTCTTAGGGTTTACTTATATATATCGAAAAATCTAAGAGATTACAACCTACCCTCCTTAAAGAAAGTTTTGTCCTCAAAACTTGACTATCGTACCTGATTCTTTGAATAGATTCTAGCATTTGTGTTGGATCTCATCCTCGGCCTCCCAAGTTACCTCCTCATGAGTGTGATTCCTCCAAAGGACTTTGACATATGTGATTTCTTTATTCCGTAGTTTTGGACTTTTCGATCAAAAATTTGTATCGGGTGTTCCTCGTAAGTGAGGTTCTCCTTTAGCAACACTGGCTCCAAATCCACTACTCGATTTGGATCAGCCACATGCTTGCGTAAGACTGATAAATGGAACACGTTAAGTACTCCTAACAGGTTTGGCAACAAGGCTAGGCAATAAGCTAAATCGTTAACTCGTTCAAGCACTTCGAAAGGTCCGATGTATCGTGGACTCAACTTTTCTTGTGAGCGTTTTCAGTGTGTACTCTTGATTGGATTTATCTTTAAATATACATGGTTCCTTACTTGAAATTCAAGAACTCTCCTTTTCTGATCTGCCCAGCTTTTCTATCTATCTTGGGCCTCTTTCATTCTTTGTCGAATTATTCTTTATCTATTGCATCTTGGACTAAATCTAGCCCAATAGCAAGCTTTTCCACATCATCCCAAAACAAAGGCGACCTACAGTATCATCTGTATAAAGCTTCATATGGTGACATTTGTATGGTAGAGCAGTAGTTGTTGTTGTAGGCAAACTTTATGAGCGGTAAATGAGCATCCCAACTTCCTTTAAGTTCCATAACATAAGCATGCAACATGTCCTCTAAGGCTTGGATTGTCCGTTATGATTGTCCATCGGTTTGGAGGTGATAAGCCATGTTAAGATGTAACTTTATCCCCATACACTTTTGTAAACTTGTCTAAAACTTAGATACGAATCGGGGGTCTCAATCTGACACAATCCCATGCATAGCTTGGCTAGCTTGTCCATTGAGAATTTCATGTTGATTGGTATGAAGTGAGACGATTTGGTTAAACGATCTACCATGACCCATATGGCATCATATCCTGTTGATGTTCTTGGTAATCTGCATATAAAATCCATCGAAATTTGATCCCACTTCCACTCAGGTATCGGCCAAGGCTTCAACAATCCTCTCGGTCTTTGTGTTCCACCTTCACCTGTTGACAAGTCAAGCACTTCATCACATAATCAACTACATCCCGTTTCATCCTATTCCATCAAAAGTGGCTCTTAAGGTCTTGATATATCTTAGTCCCTCCCGGGTGTACTATGTATCTGAGTATGAGCTATACTCATAATTTCCCTTCTCATTTCCTCATCATCTGGCACACATAATCTCCCTTTCATTCGAAGTACATGATCCTCATCTATGGTGAAATCGGTATACTTCTCTTTTTTCACTTCCCATTTGATCTTTTGTATCACTTCATCATACCGTTAAGCTTCTTTAATCCTCTCCACAAGGGTTAGTTCCATCACCAAGTTTGATATCTCCACCTCCACATCTTGTCCGATGAATTCGATACAGAACTTTGCGAATTCTCTTATCAACTCCTTTTGGTTGGTCAATAGAGCAGCAAACTCTTCGTGATTCATAAGGCTCAAAGCATCGGCGACGGTATTGACTTTTCCTGGACAGTAATTGATTCCAAGATCATAGTCCTTTATGCGCTCCAACCATCTCCGTTGTTGCATATTCAACTTCTTCTGAGTGGATAAGTACTTGAGGTTCTTGTGATCCATATATATTTCGCATTTCTGCCCATACAAGTGGTGCCTCCATATCTTGAGTGCGAAAATAATAACAACTAGCTCCAAGTCATGTGTCGGATAATTTTTCTCATGCGGTCTTAGCTGTCGTGAAGCATAAGAAATCACTTTTCCTTCTTGCATAAGCACACATCTACGACCACTTCTTGATGCGTCGCTACGCATCGTATAAGGCTTCTCGAGGTTTGCCAAAACAAGTATCGGTGTGAATACAAGCCTTTGCTTAAGCTCTTGGAAACTCTTTTCTCTTTTATCGGTCTAGATAAACTTCTCATTCTTTTAAGTAAGTTGTGTTAAGGGCTTGGCTATGGTTGAGAAATTCTTTACAAACTTTCGATAATAGCAAGCTAGACCAAGAAAGCTTCTTACTTCCGTTACTGCCTTCGATTGCTTCCACTCCATCACTGCTTTAATCTTCTTAGGGTCAACTGATATGCCATCTCCTAAAACAACATGTCCTAAAAAGGATATCTTATCCAACCAAAAGTCACACTTTGACAACTTAGCGTACAACTTATGTTTTCATAACGTCTAAAGCGCCATACCGAGGTGTTCCTCATGTTGCTCTCGTGTAGTTGAGTAGATCAAAATATTGTCAATGAAAACTATAATGCACTTATCCAATAAAGGCTTATAAATCCGATTCATCAGGTCCATGAAAGCGGCAGGTGCATTTGTTAAACCAAAAAATATCACTAAGAACTCGTAATGTCCATAATGAATCTGAAAAGCAGTATTTGGTACATCATCCAGCTTTACTCTTAACCGGTGGTATCCGAATAGCAAATCGATGCAGGAAAACACACTTGCTCCTTGTAACTGGTCGAAGAGGTCATCAATCCGTGGTAATGGATACTTATTCTTGATTGTAACCGTATTCAACTCTTGGTAAACGATACATAACCTCATAGATCTATCCTTTTTCTTAACGAACAAAACTAGTACTCTCCATGGCGATACACTTGGGCGAATAAGTCCTTGATCCAGAAGCTCTTGTAATTGCTTCTTGAGTTCCTTCAACTCTACCAGTGCCATGTGGTATAGAGCTTTCGATATTGTATCGGTATTTGGCATCAAGCTAATCTCAAAATCGATCTCCTTCTTTGGTGGCAATCTGGCAATTCCTCGGGAAAAACATCAGGAAACTCATTGATTATAGGTATATCCTCCAGTTTTTTTCCTTTGCTTCCTTCTTCTATGGCATTGACTTGTCGGTCAATCTCCTCCTCATTCGTCACTAACTCAAGTGAACTTAATCCTTGCCTCCTTATGACGGCAGATTCTCCTTTGAACTCAATATCCTCCCCATTCACATCCTTAAAGTTCACCTTCTTCTCTCGACAATCTACCGTGGCTTTAACACAGGTTAACCAACTCATGCCAAAAATCACTTCATACTTGCTCATCTCCAACACAATCAAGTTACTTGTCTATGGTGTCCTTGGATCTCTAAAGGACATTCCTTTAACATCTCTTGGGTGGTTACAACACTACTCGTGGATGTCTTTACCTTGAAGCTGGTAGCGGTGGTGACTATAGGTAAACTGGTCTTCTTAGCAAGGTTGGGGGTGATAAACGAATGGGTGGCTCTGGTATCAAATAAGGCGTAAGCGGTTTCACTAGCTACTCATATATTTCTTGCGTTCAACACGCACTACTTACTAACTGTACCATACTACACTTATCTAACTATTCTAAAGCTTTAGACTATAGAGATATTGGGATTCTATTACTGCAGATTCGATAACATAAAAGATACTGTAAACAAACAAAACGATAGCTTAAGATTAAGGTGAACTTGTAACTAGTCCATGATCATAGCCTCCATCTTCCTCCATGGCAGCAAACTCATATCCTTCCTCCTCATCATCGGCTTCCTTGCACAACCATTGACCTTCTAGGTTGTAAATTCTCATCCCATGCATCGATGTGCCAGAGCGATTCTTGTTCCCATTGCCGTTGTTGGTTCTGATAAGGACGGACCCTCCTGAGGCGTTGGATGGCTTTGCTGGAACATTTTTCCTCTTAGGACATTCATTTGCAAAGTGCCCTAGCTGCTTACACACGTAGCAAACACTGTTGTTCTTCTTGGGATACTCCAAGATTTTATGATCCAGGCTTTTGTAAAAATAGCACTTGTTTTGTAATTGAGGGCAAGACTTTGGATAGCGTTTGCCTCGACATTTCTAGAACGTCAAATCCACTTTGGTTACTTCTTTTTTATTGCTTCCACTTCCTTTGAAACTTCCAAAAGCCTTAAACCTCTTATTCTTGAATCCAGAAATCGGTTCTTCATAAGGCTTCCTTCCAAACACAAACACTTTCCTTTCTGGAGCTTTTGTTTTCATCTTTTTGGCTCCTTCAATTATTCGAGGCCTTTCCACTAGCTCCCTAAAGCTTCTTATATCAAACTCTACCAAACGAATCCTCAGCTCCTCATCTAGTCCACTTAAGAAAACTTGTCTTTTTAACTCCTCGCTATACTTATAGGATTCAAGAGCATACTGTAACAAACGACTGAATTTGGTTTCATACTGCTTAACGGTTCTTCCCTTTTAAGAAATATGTAGGAAGTCAGCACTGTACAGAACTCTGAGACTTCCTGGAAAATAGTTCTCCAAGAAATCTTCTCGAAACATATCCCAAGTAACTAGAGCAAGCAATTCTCGCTTCTTCGACTCCCACCATACCTTGGCATTGAATCTCAGCAAGTAAGTCCAAAAACTGACTCTCAAATGGTGGGGCACTTCATAAGCATCAAACGATCTCTCAACTTGGGCCAACCAATCTTTAGCCTCATCTAGTTTTCCAAAGGCTCCATCAAAGTAGCAATTACTTTTGATGAAATCAGGGAGCATGTTTTGGTTTGACCTCGCCACGGTGGTGGAAATGGCACAGCATACGATTGTATGCCAGGTGCTTCCATAATGGCTTCAGGGGCATTCTGAGGCAGAGCGGGAGTTGGATTATTTTGGTTTTGTTATTGAATCAAAATATTCAACAACTGATTCATCTGTCCGAGGGTAGCAGCAAAGTCGTTTTTCTAGTTCGAGGCAGGTGCAAGGTTATTCTCTGGTTGGTTTTGCGAAGGTACTCCTTGTTCAGTAGGTATATCGTTGGAATCCCGTTGCTCTTGATTTCCACGTCTTCTTGGATAGCTGTTTAATCGTTTAGATTGCGTAAGCTTTAGTTTTCTTTTATACGCTCTATACTAATGTTTCGGAAGTCATGGAAATCTCAAATATAAAGATAAAAAATCAAGATCACAATACAAAACTTATGGAAATAAATTCAAAAAAGTAAAAATTAACAAAAGCTTAATAAGAAATCAAGAAATTCAAATACGCATTACAAAGAAATCATAAGGTACGAAATTAAAATAAAAAATTTTACTTACAAAAAAGAGATAATATAAATGCCACAAAAACAAAACAAAAGGATCACATTAATAAGAAATCATTAGATTAGTTTTTATTTGCTAAACACTTAACTACATCTTTTAATTAGTTGTGATTTAATAACTACGGCGTTACGTCTTGGGTAAACGCAACGCTTTCTTCTTATTGTGGCCCCTTTACTTCTTTCCTCCATCCTTCCATTAAGATTTGAGGGAATCCGGGGTTGGTTTTGCCTTCTTTCCATTTCCAATTTCTTAAAAGAACATCCTTGCTTTCGATCCTTTGATGGCGCCTACGAGACTCGTTTCCGACGTTACCTAAGGTTGGTTGCATAGTCTTTTATGTAAGCATATTTTTCCTTTTGTTTTATTATCAAAAAGCCGGTTTACTTCGATTTCTTGTCATTTGCAACTTACAAAGGTTGTGTTTTCTTGAGACTTAAAATGACTTTGAAATTCACCTATTCTTTTAAGGGAAAAAACTAATTCTATGGCCATCTATATATCTTTGGCATGGTCATAAAACATATGGTTTTCCCATATCTCCCCATTTTCTATGATTCTAAGATCTTTCCTAAATTGTGTTTGGTCTAATACACAAGGTGATATCTACAACTGGATTCTTAGACTTTCTCTACTCTCTACCAAAGGTTCCTTTATCTTAAGGTGTAAACTATACACCCTTGACTAATCACTATATGACTATTTGTAACTTACAAGAATCTTCCAAACACTCTTATGGCTTATTCTTAAACTTATCATATCTCTAAGACTTCTACTTCTAAACTTACTGCTTTCCTCCCTAATCTTGATGCTTTGATACCAACTTAAACTATCACGCCCCAGCCAGTACCCTAAACGAAACAGCTTACCGTATACAATATTAAAACTTAAGAATGACTACCTCAGTCACTTGGAAGCTTTCATATTGGCATAAGGCGTACATTAACAACAAAGGGAGACCAGTAGAGTTATGCATTTTAAGATATTGGCAGTGGAACATACAAAATAATACTTAATATAATTCATCAAAATATAAAGTTCTACAACTTCTACGGGGCATTCCCCCGATAAGTCTCCATAATAACAAAGTTTTAATAAGACAAATAACTAAAGCTAGAAGATTTTAGAAGAAATCTAATCTAATACTTCAAAACAGAATTCCTCCAAAAGCTTCTCAAAACATAGATTCTACCCGGATGATCAAGGTGGTCTCGGGTATGAAACAAAGATCCTACAACATCAAAAGTCTATTGGGGAATAAGCATAACTAGCTTAGTCAGAAAATCCTTACGCAAAAGCACTCATAACAAGCATTCAAACAAGTTCATTAAACAAGCATATGAAATGCAAGCAACCATATGATCAAACAATATATACGATTATCCGGTTTCATGTGTAGGATAGATTTACCCTCCATCGGTGGTTATGGAATGATTTGAACTAGGCTCAATCGACCTTCTTGAAAGTTTGTGTGCGTCTTAGGATTCCAATGAACCATACTACTAATCCTTGATCCGGCTCGGCTACACCTTGAGGCCATATTCCTCGAACGTCCTAATTCTTCAATATGTAACTAGACAGCTTACCTTTTCATTCCCATGCAGAGAAATAGTAGCAAAATACAAAATGATATTCTAAGTGTTATGCATAAGCAAATTGGTTTAAGGGAATTTCCAATTCGATATTAATTCATTTAAGGCGATCAATCAATATTTGCACACATAGCAATATACATAGAAACAATTATAACAATCAACAAATCGGGCTCCGATATTCTTATCGTTCATTGATCACACACAGCAATTCACATACATAACTCCCATGATAACCCACATGCATATGAATTTTTATCTTTTTCTGATATCTATTGCTCTATTCTACAAGCACATGTGCGAATACATAAACGTAAAGGAAGACTCACTCGGCCATGGCGATGTTCTATCAATTGAAGTAATCTTCGGGAAAGAGAAGATCTTGGTCCTTGATACCTAAACAAAAAAAAAAAACTCAAAATGAGTATTTCATCTAATTACTTAAATTTTCTAACTCTATCATATTGAATTCGTCAAAATTCGCATTAGTAGAAATCCTAACTTAAAATAGCCACAACTTGCTCCTTTTAACTTAGAATTTTGCATATTATATACGTTTTTTCTATCTACTTGAAAAGATCCATCACTTTCTAAAGTTATTTTTATCATAAAAGGTCATTTGGGTCTCGGAACAGCAACGTACAAAACTACTACTAAAATTCCAGCTCTCAAAACACATTTTTTAAAGCTTTTTCTTCATCTAAAAATTTTTGTACAAAAATATAGATATTTGTATAGTTGAAAAATCCTTTGAATATATAAATATATATATATATATATATGTATACTCATATTGTATGCATGAATTTAGTGGTGGTGTCTCAACAATGATTTTTGTAAAATAATGTGTTCTAAAAATTGGAAAAAAGCTAAGACTTGAAAAATTCACTTTAGTTTGTTGGAAAAAAAATTCTTGTATTATCGTAAATGAGTGTTTCCTTCTTTTAACCTTTGAGAATAATTTAATTTTCTAAAAATAATTTTGGTCTTTTTAAGATTCCTACAACTTCATTTCTAATGGTTAAAAAATGTAGTTTTCTAAGTATTTCTTGTTAAGACTAAAATTTCTTAAAGAAGTCATGTTTATGTGTTCTAAAGTTTTCATAAAGTTAGTTCCAATTTAAATAAATAATAATAATCTTCTAAGTTATTTACTAATTTTATTTCCTAAGTAAGACTTATCTCTAAAAGGTTTTTTTTTTATGATTTTGTAAAACTTGTCTAGACTTCAGTATTTTAGAATATTAGTGGAAAACTTCCATAAATGAGTTTAAGAAAAACCTTTGTTAAACAATCATTTAGAAATATTAAGTTTTAAAGAAACTTTCTTATTTTATTGGTTTAAAAAGAGTGTATGTAATAACTTTACTTTATGTATTCCTTGATAAAATCCCATGTAGTATTATTACTAAAAACTTATAATGAACTTATCTAAATTTTGGAAAAGATTTGTTAATATGAAACTTTAAGTTTTTATGGAAAACTCATTTCCTAGATGACAAAAAATTATTTATATATATATGTATGTATATATATATTTTAAAGAGAGTTCCTGTTTTTCTATATTTAAGAAAACTCTTTTTATTTTTGTTAAGACAATAGCAATATGTTCATGCATGATCATGGAATATGTAGATATGAAAAATATAACAATATCAGTTAATAAGATATGATATATATAAGAATAAATAAGAGCATAATAATAAGGTTAAGTATTAGGAATCTTAGCTTCATTAAGGTATCTCGGTCAAATATTGGGAGCCTTAGCTTCATCAAGTCTCCCTAGGACTAAGAATAGACTAATCCCAAAAGAAAAAGAAAAGAAAGAAAAGAAAAAGCATAATAATAAGAGCAATAATAATAAGATGTTAGGTTTGTGAGCACTTAGGCTCTAAGAAATATATATACAAAACATCATATAGAAGTTAGATTAGAAAAAATGATAATAACGATAATAACAACAACATAACAACAATAATAACATAGTGGAAATTTAAACATGAACAAGAACAAAACATGAACATATTATTACTTCTTTAACTCTCATGAGTCTAAGAAATATACACTAAGCTCATGCTAAGTTACATGAACATGATGAGTAAATATAAGAAGTTTTATCTAAGGTTATAATTTGTTGAAGAAGGAAAGAAGTGTTTGTAGTAATATATGAGTAGTGGTTTTTGTGGAGAGAATAGGAAATTTGGAAGAGAATTTGACAGAGAGAGTTTGTGAAGTAAATTTGGTATAGTTTTGGTAGGAAAACTGAGATGTATGAAAGAATGAAGGAGGGAGGGAGGGAGTATTTATAGAATTTTAGAGTGAAAATTAGGTGTAATTAAATAAAATGAAAAATAAAATAAATTGATTAATGAGAGAGAGAAGGGGCACCGGTTTTGCCTTGTAGGGGGAAGAAATTGATTAATTTTTGTTGTTTTGTAATAAAAAGAAGTAATGTGTAAGGTGTGATGTGAATAAAGTTATATGGGAAAGGTTAATTATAAGGAATAGGTATGGTAGTGTGTAAGAGTAGATTATAAGAAAAAGTAGAGATAGTGAAATAGTATTATGTATAGTAAACTAGACAATTAAAATACCAGTAATAAAAAAATAAGCGAAAATGGTATATATTTGATATTTTTAGTGACAGAAAAATTCTAAAACTGATATTTTTGAAAACCTTATATTTTTACGAGTCTAATGGTATTGTCAGAATATTTTCACTATCTAGTGTACCAGGGCATATTTTTCGAAAATTGATCCTGTTTGAATCCGAAACACACTGAAAATTAACGAATTTGATATTTTTAAGCTTTCTTATATTATTACGAACTATTATCCACAATTATCTTAATTCTGTTGTTTAGGATTTAAGAACGCAAGATTACCGGATCTATATTCACTAGACTAGACATAGAACTAAGTTAACTTTAGAGTTCTGGTTTGACTTTCTGTTCTTAGGGTTTATTTATATATACAAAAAAAATCTAGGACTTACAAGTTACAACACCTACAACTTTATTACATGACCTACCATTTTTCGAAAATAACATGAACTACCATACCTAGAACTCTATTACATGACCTACCACTTTTTAAAATACATAACCTATCACACCTACGACTTTCTTACTGACCAACAATATCGAAAATTAGTAGGTCAATAAGAAAGTTGTAGGTATTGTAGGTAACTTTTTTACCGGTTACCCGGCCATAAATTCCTTAGAAGTCTCCAAAAGTGACTTAACGTAAGTTTTGCCGCTGTTTGGTGTTAAGGAAATTTTGTTATTTGCTTTTATGCATTGCTTTCCTAGTTTATTAGATTTTACTATATATCTATTATTATATTGTTTCCTAATTTGTAAAATTTTATTTAGTTTACTTTTATGTAATTGTTTCCTAGTTTTAAGACATGATTCCATGCTTATAAATAGGTTTGGTTGTAATAAACAATTTAGATATCAAAGAATATGAAACATATATTGAGTGAGAATTTCTTATCATTCTTAAAACCCAAAAACAAAGTTGTTGTGGTGTTTGAAATTATACTAATATTCCTAACTCTTTATAGGCAATGGGTTAACATTTTTCCTATATTGTGGTTCCTGATTTGATATAATCAATGGATTGAGATCTCCACAGATTTATACCATAGGTTCTTTGGGATTTCTTGCAATCAATGAGTAAATTATCTCTTATATCTTTCGATTTTGATTAGCAATTGTCCCTAGGTCTTTTTCCATTTGACTATAACTTGATTTTAGCATTCTAGTGTTTATATGTTATTGTGTCATTTGGCATTAGAGTTTTAGGTCTAAAATCAGGTTTATATCCCTATTCATTTTTAAATTTGTGAATCCTAACCAATTTTGATTCATTCATATCTTTTTGTTTTCTATTTGCGAAGGAAAAAACACAAAAAAATGTTTTTTAATTTCATGAATAATAATCACGGAGATCAATGAGATTACACATGATTTATGGATTGAATTGAGATTGATTGTGAGAATTGTTGTTTCGTTTATTTGGAAACAAGCAAAGATCTTTGTTTTTAGTATATTAATTCAGATTCAAGTGTCGTAAGGAAGATTCAAGAATGAATCTTCGTAAGGAAAGGGGATCTTATCTTTGTTTGGGAAAAAAAAGAAGATATAAAGAAGCCTAGATAGAAGACTCTCAAGTCCACTTGGTTTGGAGTTGGGAAGATTTTGTTATTTGCTTTATGTACTTCTTTCCTGGTTTAGTAGAATTTTGCTATATGTTTATTATTAAGCTATTTTCTTATTTGCAAGATTTTATTTAATTTCTTATTATGTAATTGTATCCAAATTTTAGGATATCATTTTATACCTATAAATAAGCTTTGGTCGTAATTAACATTTAAGATATCACGAAATATGAAATTATATTAAGTGAGTTTTTCCTCATTCTTATAACCCAAGAATATGTTCTTGAGGTACTTAAATTTATACCAAGGTTCTTGATTCTTTATAGTCAAGGGCCAAGGTTTTTCCTATACTGAAGTTCCTAATTCAATATAATTAATGGGTTGAGTTCTCCATATATTTGTACCATAGGATTTTTGGGATTCAAGTCTAATATTTCTTATAACTTTGGTTCTTCATTGACAAGTCTCATTGGGTCTTGATCCATTCAACTATAATTTGACTTTAGCATTGTGGCACTTTCGCATCAATTAGTGTTGCTTGATGGGCTTTATCGTTGAACCAAGATCACCAAAATCTAACAATTACAAAGGAGTCACATAATGACTACCAACTTACTACTCACAAGAACAAATCAACCAATAACATAACCTACATTTAATTTTTGGAATCTACAAGATCAAAATTGGAGGTTTACCCATTTTGAGGCATGCAAACCATGAGCTTTAAACTCATATGGAGTGCCCTTTCTAACTACTCAACCATTTTCTTGCTCTACTTTTCATATAGAGTGGGAATAAGCAAAGGCAAATTGCATTGATAGAAACATCTTGATGATCAAAATAACATAGAAAGTAGCTTAAGCTTAAGGTCCTCAACAAATCTAAAATTAGCTTAGCATTCCTCTAGCAACTACACTAATAATTGACATATGATGAGCACACATAAAAAATTTTGTAAAAGATAATTTCAAGAAAATCTATAGCATGTACGTAACCAACCAGTATGTTGGATTATGGACTAATAAAAATATGATGAGTTCACCAGTTCATATTCTTTGAAGAGGTTAAGTACTAGATTGACACCTACTACTCTAATCTAAGGCTACCAAATTAAGGTTGAGATTATTTAAACTAAAACTAACACTAAACTTTCAAATGTAACCAAAAGCTAAGGATGCAAGCGAAGCGGGTCGTTATAGGATACCCGACTGCCCAACTCGCTAAAAATCCTATAGGGTCAAACCCTATAGGGTTTTAGGATTAAAAAAAAGCCCAATAAGTTATAGGGTCGGGTTTTTGGTTTATTATGTAACCCGTTGGGAAAACCCAACCCAGTATAAATTCAAAATATTAAAAAATTAAAAATATTAAGTTATTAAAGCAAGGATCCCATTTATATTATATGTATGTGAAAGTAAGTGGAAATGAAGTGTTTGCATCATTTTATATGATATTATTGTCTAAAATTCATTCTTTCAATATAAGTGTTTGTATGATTAATAACTTAAAAAAAAATTCTTTCTTTTGATTTTTTTTAAAGAAAAAAAATTAAAAATCTTGAAGTCGGGTCGAGTCGAGTCGGGTTATGGGTTCCTTAAATCCTAGCGGGTCGGGTTTTGGGATTGATAAAAAAAAACCAATATGGTTTTTCTCGGGTTCTGTGACACCCATTAAGGACTCGGGTTGGGTTTAGATTTCAAAAAACCCGTCCCGAACCCGCCCCGGTTGCATCTCTACCAAAAGCTCTATTCATAAAAATTCAAGATTATGACAATTAATCCTTAGGTTTGAGCTTGGCATAGATTACATGTGTAAGCCCCGGAAAATTTCAATAAATAATTCCAAAATGAACTTTGAAAATAAACCCTAAAAATCACTCCAAATTAAAACCAAACTTTGACTAGTCCTAAATCACGAACTAATCCAAAAATTTCTTAATCTTGAGAAAAATAAGAATCCTTAGAAATAAAATTAAAACTCAAAAGTCTTCAAATTCAAAACCACTACGTACGACAAATTCTATACTTAACTCTGAATTGTAAAATCGGGTAATATAGAACCCAAAAACAAATTATTAAAAAAATAAATAAATAACGATAAACCTTCGGAAATAAAACTCAATTCAAGAATTCCGAAAACATTGAGAGATATTAAATACTTATAAAAATAAAATTTAAAATAATTTTCTCAACCTAAATATGTTGCATAAGCATAAAACGTCAGTTTCCAAATTGGCAAAGATCTAAACCGGAAAATCACCTGGGGACCCTAAGTAGAATACAATAGTTTAAGTCTGACAATCTCTCACTCTTAACCCTAGAGGCCGAGGTGTAGTCTAAGTGTATAGAATAGCTCGTAGTAAAATAAGGTCGCTTAAAAATATCAGATTGGTAAATTTTTTACCTATTTCGAATCCGTTCCGATACAAACTTCGAAAAGCATGTCTCGGGGCTCGAGATATAAAAAATATACCATTAATACCGTTACTCATATTTTCATAAGGATTTCTAAAATATCAGTTTTATAATCTTTTGATAACTAAAAATATCTGATTTTTTTTATTTTCTTCGTATTTCATTACTACCTGTAGTTAACTAGTCTTTTAGCACTATTCACCACTATTCATTACATAATTTTATTATTCTTGTAAACCCTTATATTTTTTTGATAAATATTTTATATATTATTGAAAATTCTGTTTTTCCAAAATTTAGTTCATTTCGGATTTTTACGGGATCAGTTTTTGTTTAAGATCCGATACTAAAAATAAAATAAATTAATTTAATAATTTTAAAATATTTGAAAAATATTTTTATTTTCATAAAATAATTTTTAAAATTTTTTTGAGTTATAAAAATATCATTTATAGCTCATATTCGCGTATTTTGATCATACCGCTAACATATTTATTGAAATACTAAAATAATTCAAATAATTATTTAATTTTATTTATGAAAATTCTGCCACTCATTTAAAGATATTTTTCTTAATTTTATTTTATATATTTTCTTAATAAAAAGTACTTTTTCAACCCATACTTCAAATACACTTCAATTGTTACTTCTACACATTAATCAAGTTTTCTTTCACTCATTTTACACTCCACTTCCCCATAAATGGCAGCTGACCATACTTATAAAAATAGTCATTTTCTTTTACATATTAATTTATTTAATGATTTAAAGTCTCTTTTAGTTAGCAAATGAAGGGACATAAGTTACACTTTCAAAATTTAAGTTACAAGACAACTAAACCCCTCTCGTTCCCCCCCCCCCCCCCCCCCCCCCCCCCCCCCCCCCCCCCCCCCCCCCCCCCCCCACCCCAAAAATTCTGCCTTTTTTTATTTTTTTTTTTCTTTCAATTAATTAACACACATTAATACACTCATCTCTCTCCATTTAATGCCTCTCATTTACATTCTTTCCTTCTTTGAAACCCTACACCATTTACTCTCTCTTTCTCCTCTCTTTATTTCTTTCTTAGCCTTGTTCTTGCAAAGAAAACAAGCTGCCCTCATCTAAAAAAATCACTTCCGCACTCCATTCTTGAGGATTCTCTAAGTATACCTTCTTCTTAAGCTTCCATAGATGGTATAGGTAAAGTATAATGAGAGTTTCATGCATCAAATGACCATCCATAAGCTTAAAAAGCTAAGGATGATGATGCCAAAATGAAATACTCCTCTTCTCCATGATTATTCTCTTGTATAATTATTATTTTCTTACTAAAAATAGTTATATTTTGTAGATCTAACTTTTTTTGTGGCTTTGATTTTGTTTATGTTTTAGATCTTGTTATATGAGTTATTATTTTGTTATTGCTAATAATTTATGCACATATTCATCATTCACATAACTATCTTAGTGTTCATGCATTTATAACTAGTATAGTAAACTAGATCTAGTTGTTTTAGGTTCATAAATGCATTAGACTTTTGATTTATTTTCTTAAATAACTAATAATAGCTTGATGATGGTAGAAAAGTTTTAGAAAGCTCAAGATCTATTTTAGTTTCAACAAAAATCATTTTTGAAATTCGGATAAAAAGGGAACCATATTTAGAAAAGCTACTTTTCAACTTCAAAATGTGTATTTTTCATTTAAAATGAAGGCCTTAAGGAACAGATATCATAAATGAATGATTTTGAGGAGTAAAGTTTAGATCTATGAGTTTATAGTTTACTACCATACATTTCTTTTATATTCATGTTCTTGTTATGTGTAGATCTTGGTTTTGAACTTGAATAAAAATAGTGAAATTTGTATCTTGGCAAAACCTATATTTAAAAACCACTTTTCAAGTCTCAAAATGGAAGTTTTAGTTGAGAAAATGAAGGTTTAGTAGATGTATATCATCAAGACTTCTTTTTACAAGAATCAAAGGTGATTTTCAAAAGTTATTTTTAAAATAAAAATCTCATTTTCGGATTTAGGCCAAGGCATAGTTTAAAAACATGTTTTCCAACTCAAAAATGAAGTTTTTATTTGAGAAATGGAAGGCTCTTAAGATAGGATATGTATGATGATTTTTTCTAAGCTTAGATGGATTTTATCAAAGATATATCCAAAAATAAATTTGGTAAATTCATATCTCAACCAAGGCCAATTTTGAAGACCAATTTTGAAAACTCATTTTTCAACACCAAAATGAAAGTTTTGTTTAGAAAATAGAAGACTTATGGAATATGTATCAATAGGAGATTTTTTGATAAGTAAATGGTAGATCTACTAGTAGAAATTCTCAAAAATAGGAAGAGATTACAGAATATGAAATTTGAGTTTTATCCAAATTTTGTAAATTTGGATGGTTCCAAAACCATGCCTTAAAAACCCTTATATCAACTTCAAAACTTGTGTTTTATATGAAAAATGAAAAGTTTAGGTCATAGGTATCATCAAGTTTATAAATTAAGATGAGATTTGCTAAGAAAAATATGTAGAACAAGGAGTAGAAATAAAGTAGGAAAAATTTGAGTTGCTAGTCAACTTAGGAAATTCGTAATTTTGGAGTGAGGTCATGAAAACACTTACTTTCCAAACTCAAAACAGAAGTTTTATTAAAGAAATGAAGTCCTTAGTGGCTAAGTATGGTTGATTTTTAAATTTCTAAGTATCAAATGATTTTTACTTAAAGGAATCACCACAAAAACAATTTTTACAAAATTCGGATTTTGGGATGAACCAATTTTAAAAACATGTTTACAAAGTGTAAAATGGGAGTTTTTATTGAAAAACAAAGGCCTTAGGGAATATACATAATGAAGGCTTAATTTTAACAAGAACAAATAGATTTTTATCAAGGAATTTTCTAAAAACAAGTAGGAATTGTCAAGAATACAATATTAGCCTTTCTAAGATAATTTTTAATAAAGTCTTACAAAGAAAAAGTTTTTTAAAAATTTCTTTTATTCAATATCATCAAGACACACACACACACACACACACACACACACACATATATATATATCTCATGACATATCATTTATGTTAGTAACTTGTTCATATTGCATGTATACTTGCTTTGGATAGTAAAAACCTTACAAACATTCATAAAACTACTTTTCGAAATTGAATTTTGCTACTGATCGGAATTGATCAGACCTTTTCGAAGCTTTAAAATTTTCAAAACTTAAATATGATATTAGAATTAGATAGATCTTTTGAAGTAGATAGAAATCGATATATAATTTGCTAAATTCCGAGTTAAAACAACAAAGTTATTGCCGTTTTAAGTTGAAATTCCTGCTTAGAACGAGAATTACGAATTTGATAATTTGTATGAGATAGAATAGATTAGTTTTGAGTGGAAATACTCATTTGGGTATTTCTTCCTTTTTAGGTGATCCTGAAATCGACGATTCTATACCATCGGATTGTTTTTACTAAGAGACCGGTGATCCAATGGCCGAGTGAGTTTTCCTCTTATTTTGTTACCTTGATTGTGCTTGTAACTAGTTGCATTAGAATTAGGAAAAGATAAAATTGTGATGAGCTGTGATATAATCTTGGTTGAATGAATGATAAGTATATCGAAGCGAGACTTGTCGTAAAATCATTGCATGAGTTAGCATAGACTTGAATTGTTTGAAATTCTCTATGATTGCTCTTAACCTACATAATTAACATGCTACAATTATATGAATAAATTGTACACGCATATCACGTACTGAGTCACATTGCATTAGCTAATATACCTTTGGTGGGACAAAAGTATATTAGCGGAAGGTAAGGTGGCCTTGTTAACATTAAGGATGCGAGATCGCTTAAGTTAACGGATGTGGGGTAGGCACATAAAACTACTACAATAAAACAACAGAGGTTGTATAACTAAGAGAAAGAGATCGAGATTATGGTTGCATGACTTATGGACCATCTCACTCAAGATTGGAATTATGGTTGCATGTCTTATGACTATCCTAACCCCGAATGGAGGGCGTAAATCCATTCACATATGGCTACCGGAAAGTCATATGCTTGTCTGCTCATGTGTTTTTTCATCCATAACATATGGATGAATTATAACTTGCTTGTTATGGTACGAATTAAGGGAACTCTCACTAAGCTAGTGTAGCTTATACCCAAATAGATGTTTGAATAAACAGGTTGACGGGAGAATGCTACTTGGGGACCAAGATGGTTGAAGCCGAATATAACTTTGGGATTTCGGCAGGAAGCAATAATGCTTGAAGATATTAGCTAAGTTTTGTGGAATGTTTTACATTGTTACTCAAGTTGTATCAATATAAATTGTATCACTCCGATGTGTCTCCTCCATGTGTAAAACGCCTTGTATATAGTATGGAAGCCTTCGCATGACTGAGGTGATCATTCCTAAGCTTTAATATTGTGTACAACAAACTGCCACGTTTAGGATACCCTTTAGGGCGTGACAACATGTATCAATGTGATTGATTGACCGGGTTTTGAAGAAATGTACTAGAACTCATCTTTAGTTACAAGCATCAAAGCTCTCTTTATGACGAAAACAGTTTGCTAAAATACTTTTCCTCGTATAACTCCCATCATAGATTATACATATTCAGGTCGAAATTGTGGATTCATCCACTATTATGTATGATAACTACAATTTCAACAAAAATAACACATTTGTGAATTCTAGTGATTTTGACCTAAACTATTGTTACATTCATTTTGAAATCATGGATGATAAATCTAGTTGTGACATCTAAACATCAAAATTTGTTAAAACTACTTATTGATGTAATTTATCATATTTCATAAACCTATAACATCAAAATACTAAGCATTCAATTAGATTATACATTAGACTCAAAAACCTAGATATCAAATCACCATCAAAGTATCACAAACCTACAAAAATATGTGTACCCACACATATCAAAGCAAGAATACCAAAAGAAACATAGGTTATTTGAAAAGAAGTTAATATATCCAAATTTCTTTAAGAAAAAAAATGTGGCAATTTACAAAAAGCACATGAGCAATGCAAGAATTTGTGCTCTACATGTGTTCCCGAGCTCTTAATATATAATATGATATTAAAATATACCATAGGGACCTAAAGCTATGCTATGGAAAAAAATGCTAAGAAATTAAGAAATGGGTGGCTTTCTCCAAATATAATGCAAAAATCTTTTTATAATCTATAGATGACGTCCGAACACCACAGGTGTTAGTGTTAGGACATTAGACATGTGTTGAACATAAGCTAAATAAGGATTTTCTATATATGCAAGGTAAAAGTAAGAGAGTCTATACACAATAAAGACTAGCATCCAAATCGAAAGAGAGTGACTTATCTCAATTTTTGTTCCAAAGAGTGTTCAACCTTCTTTTTATTAGCGCATGCACCACGCTTGGAATTCAATAGAGGTTCGGATGCTATCAAGACTAGTGTTCAAACGTTATGCTTTGAACTTGCAAAACTCAAGAAAGTTAATACACTTCACACACACTCTAATCCATTGTCATAAATTAACATTTAAGTATCGTTGATTTAATGTTACATGAAATTTTCATATTTTGATAATTCTAAACTATTTTTGAAACACAAATGGCACTTTTAAGTGGGAAAAGGCACGTTACTTCATATGTTATTTGTTGTCAAGTGCAATGAGCTTCATTGTAAACTTTTACCAAAACATCTGCATACAAGGCTACCAAAAGCCTATAAATAGTTAGATCAAATAAAATTCTCCAAAAAAAATTCTCAATATCTCATTCCATAAATATTGTTAACAATGTTTAACAAAAATAATAATTCATGAAATTAAGCAATCTCACGAGTCTAACAAAATTTTTAAATAAAAACTAATCATATAGAAATCCCTATTTCAAATAATAAACTAAATCACCTCCCTTCCACAACTATTACAATTCCCACCTCCAGCCTTCCTATAAAATCATAATGATTCTCAATCAGCATCCATATAAGCAAAAAAATGAGGGAGTAAGCAGGAAATGGTCAATACAGACCACTACAAAAATACACATACGACATCATATCACATGTGACTTCAAGTAACTAATATAACAAATTAAACAACACATTATAGATTGCATTAATTTTTAATTTTATATTTATAAATATGAATCGATAAGGTACATTTAAATCAATTAGATGGAACCAAACCTTGGAAAAAAATTTAAAAACCACAAACCATTAACACCCAATGTAGAATTTTACCACAAAAGGAGGACTCCAAGACCTCATGGTTATGCCACTATTAACTTATCGCAATTAACCAATTTTAAACCATATACCTATTATATGATCATTTTTTGGCAAGTGTACCCATCAAGTAATAGTATAGATTTAGCACAAGGGTCATTTCACCATAACCTATAATTACTAGTAATCACCCTAGTTCTACTATCTAACCAATCTAAATCGAATGAGATTAATTAATATTCCTAATTACTATAAATTACCTAACTTTAATTTATCAAACTACTCATAAATGCTTTTTTAGTAAATATTCCATCACAAAACTACCTAGTCTTGATCCACCACTAACCTTATTATGAATTTCATAACCAATATCTTTAATGATTCATTTTATGCCTTTGAATTGCCAGATTCCTTAACTAAACTAATGTCTCTTTCAAGAACATTAATTTTTAATCTTAAATGAATTAGCAGAAATTTCTTTCTCATCAAGAACTTGCACAATTGCATTAAATACAACGATTCCCAATTAATAATTAATCATCATGCACAAAGTTTACGTTTTTCTATGAGTGGAATCACATATAAACTTCTCCACTTATATAAATTTACTTTATTAAATGATTTTTCAATCAGGATAACAAGATTCATATGTTTGAATTAATACTGCGTACATGCTAATTCAACGGATCAAATAAAACATATAAATGGATTCAAAGTGCATAAAGTTTCAATAAAAGAAATGATCAATCTATTACATTTAGTTTAAAGTTTCTTAAGACCTAGGTAAAACAATCTATGTTCTCATGGATAAGACAATACAAGGGCAAAGTCTAAGAAAACAGTAGTGATTCATGATTTAAAACCCCTTCTTGATCCATGTTTTGTGATCTTGGATGAGATCCTGCATTTCTCCGCTCTAAAATGACAATTTCTCTCTCTAAAAGGCAGAAGAAAGAGAAGATGCACCATCTAAATGATTAAAGGTGGCTATTTATAAGAACGGAAAAAATATACTCCTACACAACCTCCTACATAGCCTATGTTCAAAGATCGTGTAGCAATCTACATGAAGAAATTGTCATCGGATGCTGTAAACCCCTGTTTTCTAAGCCTTAACCTTAAGCCGGAAAGTCAATCGGAGACCTTAGGTCAACGGATCTTGAGTAAAGCCCTACCGTTTAGATCCGACAAACCCGAGTTCATAAATCGAGGAGTCGAAAAATAATTAAAGTGTTTAGAATAGTCCGTAATAATATTTGAATTATTAAAAATATCATATTGGTTTATTTTCGGCTTATTTCGAACCCGTTTGGATACTGCTTTGGAAAGCGTGTCCCGGGGCTCGGAAAATTTAAAATATATCTTTAATATTTTTAGACTCGTATTTTTATAAGGATTTCAAAAATATCAAGTTTAGAATTTTTCGGATTTTAAAAATATCAGTTATAGCTCATATAAGCTTATTTTACTCTTACCGGTAACTTAATTGTTAAATTTCTAAAAATAATTTAATTGTTTATTTTATTTAAATCATAAAAATTCTGCCACTAAAATAAAAATATTTTTCTTAATTTATTTTATATATTTTCTTATTCAAAAAGCTACTTTATCAACCCATATCTCAAGTACACATACATTATCATTACTACACATTATTATGTCTTCTTTTGCTTTTTCTTACACTTCCATTTCCCAAAATTGCAGCTGCCCATTCCCCATAAATTAGCCACTTTTCATTATTTTTAATCAATTATTTGATATTTTAAAAGTCTCTTTTAGTTAGAATTGGAAGCTACAAGTTACACTTTCAAAATTACAATTTCAACTCAACTAAACCACTCCCCCACACTCCCAAAAATCACGCCAGCCCTCCCCCATGTGCAGCTGCAAGTTCTATTTTTTTTTAAATTTATTTAACACTCTTTTATCTCTATTTAAGCATCTCATTCCCTCCCTCTTTCATCTTTACAAACCCTATATTTTTCCTCTCTCTTTTTCCCTCTCTTTTCTCTTCTTCTTGGCTTGTCTTCTTCACAAACAAGCTGCCACCATTTTATTTCTTGCTCCCACATAACTTTCTTGCAAGTATTTGAGGTAATCTTCCTCTTTTTGCTCTTATAAGATGTTCTAGGATGATACCATGGATGTTTCATGCATCAAAGGACATTCCACAAGCTTGAAAAGCTATGGATGATGATGCCAAGAATTGAAACACTCCTCTAGATGATGATCTCTTTTGTTCTTATTATTTTTGTTATATGGAAGGCTTGTTTATCTTCTTGTTTATGTGATAACTTGTAGATCTAGAGTTTTACCAAGCTTTAGTTATGTTTATGTGTAGATCTAGAAGCTTAAGGCCTACTACTAAGTTTTTCTTATGTTCTCATGGTTGGATATTGAGTAGATCTTAGATTTGAGTTTGAATGAAAAAGTAAAATTCGTAACTTGTCAATGCACTATTTTAAAAACCCCTTCCAAGCCTTAAAATGGAAGTTTTTGTTAAGAAAATGAAGGTTTGATGGATGTATATCATCAAGACTTCATCTTACAAGAATCAAAGTTGATTTCAAAGTTTATTTTCAAAAACAAAAATTCATTTTCGGATCAAGACAAGAACCTAAAATAAAAACATGTTTTCTAACTCAAAAATGAGGATTTTGTTCAAGAAATGAAGGGTTCTTAAGATATAATATGTAATGGGTTGTTTTTCATGAGTTTTGATGAATTTTCTCAAGAGATATGTTCAAAATAAATTTATGAAAATTCGGATCTAGACCAAGACCCATTTTTGGAACCCATCATTCAACTTTAAAATGAAGATTTAGACAAAAATATAAGGGGCTCTTGGTATAGATATCTTAAGGAATGAATTTTCATAAGTTTAAATGAGTTTTCCTAAAAGGTATAGCTTAAATCAAGTGTTTTGTAAAAGACAAAATTTAGGTCTTGTATTCATTGTAAACTTCAAAGAAGAAATTCGTAATTATGGGGAGACCAATTTTTAAAACCTTCTTTTAGATCTCAAAACAAGTATTTTATATTGAAAATGGAATGCTTTGATGATATATAATATAGGAAATTATTTTCATTGAACTAAGTAAGTTTTAGTAAAGAATTACTCAAAACAAGACAATGAGTTTCAACTTGTAAATTTCGGTTTTATGAAAATGATCCTTAGAAGTTTCATTTGAACTTTATGTTTGGTATTGGATAGGTGTAATCTCTTAATTTGTTTTGAGAATCTCCTTGCAAGCTTAGGACTAAAATAAATTGGTCTAAGTAGTTAAATAGAGTAGATATGGCAATTTTCACAAAGCTCAAATCTTGGCATTTTCGCAACCCTACTGTACAGTATATTTCCGACCCCTAAATGACCTTAAATGTTTGAATTAACTTTATAAATAGATAGCTCATTCGAAGTAGTAAAATCGGTATATTATAAGCTAAATTTCGAGTTAAAATGAGTTAGATATGACCTTTTTAAGTTAAAGATTCAACCTAGCGGAAATTGACAAACTTAGTAAATAAAATTGTTAAGTTTAATAGAAGTTCATAAAGACTCATTGAGGGTATCCTTGTACTTAGGTGAATTGAGGACGGGTTACCAATCCCGAGGACTATTACGACTAGTGGATTTTCACTACATGGACAAGTGAGTTGATTTCTCAATTAATTATGCTCTTGGATGTGCTTGTAGTAGTAGTGGCATTAGACTTAGGAAAAGATAAAATTGTGATTGAATGTGATCTAAACTTGCATGAATGAACGATAAGTATATCTAGGCAAGCTTTGTTGCAATAATCTTGTATGAGCTAGTATAGATTTGGAATGTCTAAAATTTGTATGGTCACTTTTAAATTATCTAATTAATATACCGTGATTATATGAAAAATTGTACATGCATATCACGTAGTGTGTCGCATATCATTGTCGAGTATGCCTTTGGTGGGACAAAGGTGTATTTGGGAGGCAGCGGGTCTTTAAGAAGGGGACTAGGTTGCATGACTTATGGACCACCCCATTCAAAAAAACGAAACTATGTTGCATGACTTATGGACCAACATTAAAAACTGTGGTTGCATGTCTTATGGACCACCTCACTTAAGATTGGGACTATGGTTGCATGCCTTATGGACCAACATTGGAACTGTAGTTGCATGACTTATGAACTACCCCAAACCCCGAATGGAGGGCGTAAATTCATTCACTTATGACTACCGGAAAGTCATATGCTTGCTTGCTCATTTGCTTGTGCATTCATATGGTTGCTTAATTATAACT
This sequence comes from Combretum micranthum, assembly GCA_024138025.1. Classification (NCBI taxonomy): domain Eukaryota; kingdom Viridiplantae; phylum Streptophyta; class Magnoliopsida; order Myrtales; family Combretaceae; genus Combretum; species Combretum micranthum. Next base: position 227,769 of record JAMXBD010000812.1, on the reverse strand, counting down.
TGCTTGTATAGATATTTTAGCTTGATCGAGTATGTTACTTGGAAAATGAATCTCACTAAGCAATTAGCTTATACCACAACAGTTTTTGTTGCAGTGTTCCTATTTTTGGATGTTCCGAGAGGACACTTTGTGCAGGTTTACTACATTAGATTAAAGAGCTTTTGAGGAAGTCGGGACCTAGTATAAGCATGGACTTCTAGGAAAATCTCTTTAATGTAAATTCAGATCTGTGTAATTGGAGCTAAACGATGTAGACTCCTATTATTTTGGCGGGAGTATGCCCCCTTGACTTTTGTAAAGTTTAACTATTTATCTTGTTGTGATTTATATTCTTAATGCTATATACTTTCTTAAGACTACTCGAATCAAAGTGTGATCCTAAAAGTTGTGAAAGTACACCTTACACTCGATATGTAAACTTATGGGATGACTAAGGTGGTCATACTTAAGTTTAAGTATCGCGTGTGGTGGACTGTCGCGTTTAGGGTACCCTTTGGGGCGTGACAGATGCTACCGCACTGCCTTGATCACAGCTTGTGTAGGGAGCCTATGCAAACCTCCTAACCATATTTTGTCTTCTACATAGCTATTCACATGGTTTGTGCAACTTCTTATGCACAATTGAAATCGCCTTCTGGTTCGAAAACACGTTCGACATGAACTCATACACAAGTTGCATAACAACTCATGTATAAACTTATACAAATTCTTCATCAAAATCTCCTTTAATCCATCTAAATGTCTTCATTATGCTCAATTATCTTCTTTGACACCTGAAATCAATATTTTAATCCAATAAGTACCATTTTCTTGAATAAATTCTATAAAAATCGTGAAATATATCATCAAATTAATTCTTAAAATAAGAGCTTTTGACATGTGTCAACCACATACAACAAATCAAAAGATCCTAATAACTTTAGTAATTATGCCACACCAAGGGAACAAAAGTTATCACAACCTCTTAGTTATGCCACACCTAGTGAAACAAAAGTTCCTAAAACCTCTCCATGAAAACTAGGAATCTAAGAAATATAATTAGAAACAAGATGTGGTGTAGGTTCTAGAAAATACTTTATTAACAAAACATGAGTCTACATGGTTCCAAAGGTTTTTGTAAACAACACTTTTAAGAAATACAAACAACATATATAATATCCTATGATTCAAATAATATTTAGTCCAATAGCAACTAATCTAATATGTACAAGCAACATACACTAGTAGTTATATACTTAATGTCCGTGTATACTTCAAAATCCAAACCATATCATGAAATAATTTATTGTATCAAAAACAAATTATCAAAAGATTGCAACACCTATATTCTAATTCTTCTCACAACATTTGAATTTCCAAATTTAATGTTTTAATTTTCCGAAAATTGCCAACGTCATGCGCACTTATGGGTTAATCCTCGATTGATTTGTTTACCAACGAGTCATGTGGACCATGGCTAACCTACGTCAATTTACCACAACAATTGATTGGCGATAATTAACTAGGGGTAGTCAACTAACTTGATTCATTTGTCTTCTTCAACTGTGGCTTCCTTATATCAGTTTAGGTTCCTTTAAACATTGATATATCTTGTTTCTAAGGTATTTTGTCTCCAATTTTCTTCATAAAATTTAATCTTTAATCCACTTATCATGTTATTTATCTATTAATATGATTTTTACCAATTTTTCATGTAACTACTTGTTATCATCTCAAAATTGGTTGAAAGTTTCAATCTTTAGTTGTATATCCTATATAACTCAAGTTCCTCTTTTGATTTCCAATCATTTTTCTATTAATCTTGTGTGATATGCTATGATCACGTTTATCATGTTCACATATCTCATTATAGGTTTGTAATTCCATGCAATGACTCACCAACTTATCATAATAAGATTAAGCTAAAAAGTTCTACCTCAACATGTAGAATTGAAGTAGTGCTTGTTAGCCCATCAATATTCACTATTACAATTCTTATAGAATTGTGAACTTTATTCTCATGATTAACTTGTTTATAAGATTGATTTCTCATTATGAGAGACACTTCCCATTAAGATCTTGTAGTTATACTTCTCAACTTCCTTAGTTTCCTACCAAACATTACAATTTTTTTACAAACGATCCATGAGAGATTTTTTAAAAACAATAGATAAAGATATGGTTTCATTACTAACAATCCATTATAAATTTTCTAAAAAAGGTAGATAAATATACGGTTTCATTACTATTGAACCATGAAAGGCTTTTATAAAGATAGTTGATAAAGATTTTATTTAATTAAACTTCTTACTATTCATAATATCTTGTTAATCCAATATGCTATTAGCAATTTCTATCAAGAAACATCACTTGCGCAGTATTCATGTGAAATAATATATAAACAATTTAGGAAATGATTCATACTTTCTTATCATCCTAAAGGAGTTAACTTGTCTTCAATTTCTAAGAATCTATGAATTCTTATGAAACTCTCACATATGAGGAATGGAGTTTAAAAGGTTTATATATATATATATATATATATAGAAGAGAGAGATATAGGTTTAAGAAAATATAAAAGGAAATATTTTGGTCTACACTATAATAACCCTAAATATAAAGTATTTTCTAAGCTATTTCAATGTTAATTAGGCAATTTATACAAATCACCTTCCAATAAAAACCAATATTGCTTAATAAACGCACAAAGTTGTTGTGTATACCTTTAAATATGAAAAAAGATCTTTAATAATACTATAATGAAAAAGGGTAAATTTCGAAAACATCCTATAAACTTTAAGAGTAGTGTGGATTGATCCCCACATTTTGAAAGCATAGTTTTTAACCTCTTAATCCATAAACAATTAACACCATTAAAAACATTTGTATTTTTCTATCCAAAAAGTACGATGTTTGTACTGTTCTTTTTTTTTTTTTTTTGTCAATCATTTGTACCATTCGTTGGGTTACTTTTTAGATAGAAAAGGACGAAAATATACAATGTAGTTAACAGTACTAATTGTTTATAGATTAGAGAGTAAAAAACCACGCTTTCAAATTTGAAGAGTCAATCTATATTACCCTTAAAGTTTAGGGAGCATTTTTGCAATTTCCTCAAACAAAAATAACACTTGGAGATCACCATGACTCATTTTTTGAAGTTTTAACTCTAACCGTAAACTTTCAATATTTTATTTATATAGAAGATGAAACACATGACCATACAAGGAGTAATTACATGGTGATATGAAGGCAAAAAACTAATAGCTTGTTCACTTTGCCATATGAAATAAGAAGGGAATGGAATTCTAATTTAAAGAGAATATAAAATATTCACTTAGTATAAAAAGTAAAACAAGTAATTATTAAAGTAAAATATAAAATATCTATAATGCCCTTGTATTTATTATAAGAGAAATAATTATATTAATGATATTTTCGAGATAGATGTATTTATGATAAAGTTGAAAAATAAACATTTAAATTACAATTTATGAGGTGAAGACATGAATTGTCATTCATAATTTTACGTGATAGCAATTCACTAAGAATTATCAATCCTCTCAAATAAACACTGAAATATTAGATTTACGTCAAACGGAGAGAGAATGAATTGTTATTCATATCAACTGAACGGGCTATAAAGAAATAAAAATGTTTAAACTAGAAATATAGTACTATTGATAATAAAAACAATGTTTGATGATTTGTACAATAATTATGTTTTGCAAACATGTTTGAAAAGAATAAGAAGGAAAAAAAATGGAGAAATCTGTGAAGCTAGCAAAAAGTGCAAAATTAAAATGAGCCATAATAATACGTCTAATAAACAAGCCATGATAATAAATGAGAACTCATATCAGACATACTTCTCAAATACCATTTTTTATCTCTTTTGACAATAATTGAACTATTTCCCGGTAAAAATGAATCAAACTTAAAAATCCAAATTAAGATGGAAATGGCCAAGGTCCATCTAATCTAGCTGTACATTCTATATTATGATTTTCGGATGATCCTATTCAGGTATAATGGCTGCAACAATATCTAAATATAGGCTTGCACCTGCTGATCGGATGAAATTCCTCCATCAATTTTCGCGTACTTGTTGGCGAAAAGTTTGTCGGATATTTAGGCATCGATATAGGCAAATGTATGGTTTCATCGGTACCACCAGCTATTCAGACAATCCAACGCGAAGAAAGACGACAGGGAACATTCAGAGAGGGAGAGGACGGAGTGGGGGAAGAGAGAGAGAGAGAAGAGAACAGAGTAGCGGACCTTCTTCTTCCTCCGTCCATTGCTTTCTCTGAACCCTTCCTTCCAAGTTCCGTGCAGATTAGTAATTGACCGGTTTGGCTGTTCGAAGATTCATCCTGATGTAATTGAAAAGGTAAATCCTGGGCCAACTTTTTATTGCTTCTGTTTTTCTTTTCCCTTTGTTGCCTATTATTAAAAACAATATTATGATAATATCCGATCGAAAAAAAACAAAACATTTCAACGTCATAAATTACGACATAAATGGAGTCTTCACTAAAATGATCAAATAAAGAAAGATTAAATCCGTATGCAGCAGGCTGATAAACGACGTGTAATTTATTATCCGTCGGAATCTCATCAAAATCCTTGCGAGTATGCGATATGGGATTGTGCTGACGAATGATATCGAGCCATTTATATATCCATGACAAACTGACTGCTCTGCACTGCACGCAATTTCTTCGAGTTTGATTTTATGCCTAGACGGGAGACCTATTATCAAAGGTTCATGATGAGTCGTCATAAAAAAGAAGGAAATAAAAATTTACTTTTATTTGATGCATGCCTTTTCATTATTTCGTTTCATTGAGATATCGTTCGTTTTGAAAGATGCAGATAACTGGGCGACAACTTATGTTACTATGTTATTGGCACTAACTTGTGACGACTTCGAAGGCGACTTTTCAAGTGAAGAGTCAAGATCTAGCTAGTTTATGAAAAAGGAAAAACAACAAAATCCCTACTTGCATTAGAAACATTTCTCCCTCTATCTCTCTCTCTCTCTCTCTCCCCCTTCCCTAGTCGAGTCGAGGTGGATTCTTACTTACTATTGTGTATAAACTGGTTGTTGTTACGTCCATACATGGCTCCAAGCAAATTGAGAAGGGCAATAGGAGCTTTCAAAGACCAGACCAGCATAGGCCTAGCAAAAGTTGGAGGCAGCAGCTTGCGATGCGATCTCCGTGTGGCAATCCTCAAGGCCACTAGGCATGAAGAATTCCCTGCAGAAGAGAGACACATCCGAGAAATACTAAGCTTAACGAGTTATTCCCAAGCGCACGTTAGCGATTGTGTCAACATCATTGCCAAGCGCCTCAAGGCCACTAGGAACTGGACGGTTGCACTCAAAACGCTTATGCTAATCCAGCGCCTTCTCGCGGAGGGTGACCCTGCTTACGAGCAGGAGATTTTCTTTTCAACAAGAAGGGGAACAAGGCTCCTTAACATGGCCGACTTTCGGGACACGTCGCCGTCGCACTCCTGGGATTACTCTGCTATGGTCAGGACTTATGCATTGTACCTTGATGAACGGCTTGAGTATCGGATGCAGGGACAGCGGGGGAAGCGAAGCATGTTTGGGTTCGACGATGATGACGAGGAAGAAACTAGCCAAGCCAATGTCAGACTCGTTGTCACGCCCGTTTGGGAGATGAAAACCGAGCAGGTATTCTCCAAGATGCAGCATTTGCAACAGCTTCTGGATCGCTTTTTGGCCTGTAGGCCAACAGGTTGGTGCGCCCACACTACACCTACACAAAATTTTCTAGTATCGTCAACTTTCGCTATATCTTAATTTTACATTACTGTTTGACCTTTTTTTTTCCTTTTTTTAATACATTATACTGTATACATATACACCTACACCTACACTAAAAAAAAAAACTTTAGAAATAGAAATTCTACCATAAAAAATTGATAAAATAAGTTATAATTCTACAAATAAAATCCGCGATGATAATTTTTGTGATAAAAATTTAAATTTGTCTTAGTGTAATGCAGACAGCGGAAAGGTATATACATATAACATGGGGAAATGTGGAGGACAGGACACACTTGTACTTGTGTGACATTTGCAAAATAGCTGGGAATTTTGGACCACACATCTAGGAAATTGTGTTTATAAAAGTTACTTCAATCTTCAGTGTCGTCAGTACGTGTTGCTGATGGATTTAATGTGGTATGGATAGAGATAGTAAACGTAAGAGTAATTAAAAAAAAAAAAATCATACAAATGCGTTCCGTCCTCCACATTTTTCTTTCAAATAATTATATAGTATGAAATATTATTATTATTATTCATTTTTACATGATATTATATGATATAATGCATATAAAATGTCATCATCTTGATTAAGTTTTGTCCCCATGTGAATTTAGTTTTTAAACTCATCAAGATCCACGCTAGAGAAATCAAATCTCATGTTCCAATGGCATTTCTATGTATATAACAGATAATATGTTATTTTTCATTCTCTCCGTTTATTATTAAACTAGTTAGGTATGCTTTTTTAATTATTATTGCTTGAAAGAAAATAATAGCATCAAAACTTACCGAAAAAGTTTCCAATTCATAATTGCAGCATATCTTATCTGCACACAAACATGATGATAAATTAAACTTAAGATTATCATATAATAAATGAGCTTATAATGAAAACGAATATTTTTATAAATAACTTGAGGTCAAATATTTTAACTCCAACCTTTTTTTAAGATATATCTAATTATAAATTAAAGGAATTGCTATCTCTTTACAACCTTATTACATATTTAAAATGTTGAAAGTGAACCAAACCCACCAAAAGTATTTTCCCATCTATCTATTTTATGTGAAGTGCAGTAAGATGTTTTGCAGAAGTTTCTTGAGGAAGCGTGAAGCGCTCTTCCGATACGAATAGCATTCAGGATTTTATAAGTAAATTTGACGTACTATGTAACATAAATAAAAACCGACAAACATTTTATGCAATCGATTTTCCAATCTAAACATATTACAGCCATCGTAATGTATAATTCGTCACAAAATAGAACTTGAAATTATCCTTACCTTGAATAATATAAAATTAAAATAATGATGTGTCTATGGACACAAGATAGGCTATTAAGCCTCTTATAGCTAGAGTCGATATATATATAGCAAGTTTCATGAAGAAGAATGAGGAGGAGGGAAGCAGCATTAACCTTAAGAGCCTGATCACCACTCACTTGATCAGTTTATTTGTTATATGAGCAGGTGAAGCAAAAAACAACAGAGTTGTGTTTGCGGCGCTCTACCCGATAGTAAAAGAAAGTTTTCAAATATATTATGATGACGGAAACGATGAAAACTTTAGTTGATCATTTCGCGGATATGGAAGTTCCAGACTGTGTGAAGTGTACGAGGTATTTGCACGGAATGGAAAGCTGTTTGATGAGCTTGAAACGTCTATGGCTGGTGCAAGGATGTTGGCCTTGCCCGCTCTTCTGAGTACCCTGAAGTCGAGAAAATTACACAAGGAAACTTGATATAATGGACGACGCCATCCGAGAGAAGTCGTCGTTGACTCAGAGTAAGAGAACCAAGAGTGTGGAACTGAAGACCGAAACCGAGCAAGAACCCGGTGTCTGTGCGAGTGAGGTTGGTGATACAAGTGACGTGGACATGGCTACCATAAAAGCACTCCCTCCTCCTGAGCCTGAGGGTTTCACTGAGGAATCAGCTCGTGATCGTGTAGAAGATAAAAGAGAGCGTGCATGTGCAACCAGAAGCTGACCTACTGAACTTAGGTGATGATTCTGTAACCACAAATCAAGAACATGGAACTCAGCTAGCACTAGCTTTGTTTAATGGCAGTGGGCCATCGATCGGTCTACACCTACACCTACTCCGTCCTGGGAAGCATTCTCTGAAGATAACAGCAGACTGGAGACCGCACTGTGCAATCGGCAAGTAACATATCAAAGCAAGAGCAAGACTGGGGGTGGTTTGGATTTGCTACTGCTAGATTCTATGTATCAGCATGGAGCTATTATGGATAGTGCTAATGCAGCTGTTGTGAATAATGGAAGTGCGAGTAGTGTAGCAAGGGTAGCGTCAGCAACTGGGACGCACCCAATGCTGCTGTCCGGCTCCCCCTCCTCAAGCTCAAGCAGCAGGTGCAGGTGCAGGTGCATCTAGGACTGCTGGAGATCCATTTGCAGCCTCGTTCACCGTTGCTCCACCACCATACGTACAGATGTCAGACATGGAAAAGAAGCAGAGGCTTCTGGTAGATGAGCAGATGATGGGCAGAAATATGCAAGGGGTAGGGATGGGATGCAATTGCAAGGTCAGCATGCAATCCCTAACTTCCAACGTAATCCATACAGTAATAATATGGGTGGCTTCATGAGAACCTACCGATTTTAACATATTCTTTCCTTAGATACTCGGGCAATATAATTTATAAAAAGCAAGTAAGTCTTGCAGTTATGGTGCCATGCTAGAGAGCATCCTGCCATGACAATGGAAGACCTTATGAGAGATAGCTATATACAAATCAATGTGCTATACATATACCCTCAATACAGTGTCTTTTATCTTTCCTTAATGTGTTCTAATCTTCGGGATGCTGTTCCTTTTTTACCATCCAGAATCTTCATAGATTAAGAGCATTTTTATTTAAGGAAACTATAAAATAGATATGTTATAATCACTAGTGAATTGGCAATTTGATATGTATAAGCAGGGACGGGCTAGTGGGGGCCCATAGTGGCCTGGCCCCCAGCCCAAAAAATTCTCGTGAAAGACCCCGTCTGCATAACTATAAATAGAACGATATTAGAGAGAATGGCCAACAGCCCATTGGAATATCCGGTCCAAATCGTCCAAGTCCAAGTTAAAATTTTAAAGTCCAAAAGCACAGTTGCAGGGACATTCATTGTACTGGCTGATGTCTGACATGTTTGTCTATTTTTTTTTATTTTTTTTCCCATATGTTCCTTTGAATTTTATGTGACTTTTGGCAGAATCTAACCTAACATTGTATTCTTTGCTTTTTCAATTCTGAAACGTTACATTTGTGGTGTGGGCTTTTCTTTTTTTCCTTTTTTCCCCTTTGTATGACTATATATCGGTAGTTGATAAAAAGAGATGTTGCTTTTTTTTTTTTTGCCCTTTACCATATTGAATACTAGAAAATATTCTTGAAGGTTTTATTGACAAATCCAAATAAGATTTTTTTAGTAAATTGTTTCGATTGGCAACTCCATGTTTAAGTTGCTACATTATATTATATTTTCTTTTTTAGATTTTAGATCTACGATACTTATTAATTTTTTTCTTTCATACCAGTATTAAAATATCACTTTATAATATTTAAGGAAATCAATTTTATTTGAGATTTAAAAATTCAAAAATATCTTATTTTGCATTAGATAATCAATGAATTTTATGAGAAAAAAAGAGACGAGATACACTTTGATGATTTTTTATCTCACAATTTTATATATATTTATTTATGTTTTTTTTTCATATAATAATATAGAAGTAGTTTAAGGGTGTATACGGTACGGTTCAGTTCGATTTACACCTCGAACCGAAACACACCATATTTTGCGGTTGGGTTTTTTCTTTTTTAAATTTGAACCTGACCATAGGATTCGGTTCGTAATTTTTTTGAACCGAAAAAAACATGGTTCGGTTTGCTATTCAAACCGTTTTTATTCATAAAATAAAAAATATATTCTATAGAAAAACTTTCATTACATATTCCTTATCATTAATGCAAATATAAATAACAATATTTTAAATTAATCATTTACCAAATAAACATGCAAAACTTATAAGAAAGAAGTGATTTCATTCATTATAAAATTATAATTGTAACTAGTCTCATTTTTTTAATTATCTTAAATTATAATTGTATACTAGACTTTATCCCAATATAAGATATAAAATTCAATTTGTTGTATGCTTCTAACTAACATATTACCAATTATTAAATTAATAAGTAACTAAATAAATAGAAGTAGACTATTAGTAAGACAAATGGAAAAGGAATATGCACGAATAGAATACTAGAGGCTAAAAACTAAAAGCTATCTTATTTATAGATCACATAACAATTAAAGCATATTATGAAAATCTAACTGTATTCTAATGAAAAAAATTAATTGTTTTTAAAATTTATGACTTAGATATGTATCATTAATAAAACAATTAAAAATAAAAATAACATTTTAATTTTTTTAATATATAAAATTGTTCGGTTCGGTTCAAACCGGTTTGGTTTATGGTTTTGAACTCAACCGTGAACCGAACCGTTTTAAAAAAGAACCAAAATTTCGGTTTGGTTTGGTTCGATCCGATCCGGTTTGGCTGTTTTTTTTTTTTTTTTTTCACAGCCCTGTAGTTATAACTATAATAATGATGGTTCCCCAAGCCTTGAATCCTACGTCCGACCCTCTGTATAAGAGTAATATAAAAGGGAAGTGAATGTCGTTTAGTTAAATACCACATTAAGTAATTTGTTATGTAAACTTGAGAAATTTAAAATAGTCCACGACATACATACTTCCATCACAATATGTAAATAAATCAAAATGCGGAACTAGATATAATTCCACAAAAGTTACAAAATTGCATACTTCACATACTTACAGTCATAGTAAATTTTTTGTTATAATTGTAATCGCCATAATTTTCACACCTATATTTCCATCGTTAGGGTTAGCTGTGAATAGCTGCAAGGAATTGAAACATCAAAATTTTGGCAGGCCTTAAGCCACCAACGGAAAATCGTAATAATTAAAATTAAAGCTTGTAGCAATAAGTCAAACTTCATATAATATCGATATTAAAAACCATATGTCACGATTAGGAAAGCCAACACACATACCTTCGATCTAAAATTCAATATTTTGAAGCTAAACTAAGAGTGCAGGAATGAAATGAAGTAGCAACTATTCATCTCCAATGTCTTATAGGTGCATATACCCTAACACTAAGCTAGAATACGTACAAATCGTCTATCAACTTTAAAAATTTGGCAAGACTTAAGAGAGGAGTAAAGATTTTCCAAGTTTATATCAAATCCTATTTTGATCACTTAATATATAGTTTGGAAAAATTCTATGGTCCTGTCACTAATTTTGACAGGACAGTTTTGTCATCATCTAATGGCTTATACTATATATAATTATGATAGAATAACTAAAATAATTGATATTTCATTTATTATATTTATTTTAATGGTTAATGATGGGATGGTCTCGGGATCGTTGAAGCTCCCTATAGTTTGAGGTGATATACTTTACATTTTCAAATCTCTTTTAAATAATAATAAAATTTCAATGAATATTTAATCTATCTGTAGGTCTCGAATGCATAATTAAGAGGGGATTAAATTGATTATGATTAAAAATTTAGACTTTTTTCAAATTAATAGTTTCAATCCCCTTTTATTATGCAATATTTTTAATGGCACAAACAATAGCAATTAAGAAACAATATAGATGCAAAAATTAAAAGACAGTAATGAAAAAAAGGAAACTGGATACATCGATTTATAGAGATTTTACTTTGTGCATTAGTCCTTTCTTCTTGCTTCCAGCTCCACTACTATGATCCAGTTATCTTCATAGTTTGGTTCCACAGTCGAGCCAATTCTTGGCGAAATTCTCATTGCTAAGTCTCTTTAGGTACCTATCAGCTGATTACTCAATTATAGTGAATAAAAACTTCCAAACTCACTCACAATAAAAATTCTAACAAAAAGTAATTAAGATAATATTGTATTCTCTACAAAATAAATGCATAATCTATATGAAAAATAAAAAATACAAAAAACTCTAAGCAAGACGATTGCAATTTGTTATATGTTGATTTTCCTTGAAAATTTTTTTAGTAGCAAGATGTCTTCTTTGCATTAGTCAAACTTCCTGTGTTTTATTCTCTTGCTCTTCTACATTAAAAGAAATTCAGTTGAGCAAACCTTCCATGCAACGACTACTTTCTTGATCTTGTTGGATATTTGGTTAAATAAATCTTGAATATGAAATTTCAAATTTTAAAAAATCTTCAAACTAGTTAGTCTTCATTATATCCTCTTTATGGTACAAATGTATTTTCTTCTTTTATGGATTGAATTTGTTGTCATCTTGAATTCAAAAATACCTTTATGATGTTATTGCATAAAAGTCTTCCTCATAATTCGAAAAATTTAAAGCTAAAAACTATAGATAAACATTAGCTAATACTGCATATGTCTATCCCTTGATTTGTGGAGATTATAATCTCCATATATTTATCCATTTTTTTTGTCTTGGACGATCTTATCTTTAACTACTCAAAATTCTTGGAAACATCATAAAATAATCCTAAAATTATCTTCTCAAATCTAGTGAGTGAAATAAACAAATATCCCTTAAAATAATCCTTCTTATACTTTAAAAAAAAAAACAGCTAAACTTCATGGATAATTAAATAAATATAGCCCCTATGATATTAATCCTACTTATGTGGAACGCATTGAATATATTATTTAAGTAATTCAATTCATTAAGGGCTTAAGTTGAACCATTTTAAATGTGGTTTGGTTCGGTTCAATCCCTAAACCGAACCAAGCCAAACCATGAACACCCTTCTTCACCCTACTTGAAGCCATCCTGCACCATCATCACTTGATTCGTCAACTGGTCTATCTTAGGTCACATCAATATTACGGTCACTATACCTACTGGGTGCACCCAGTTTAGAGTTAAACGCCTAAGCTTATTTATTACCTATTACCTAGACAATATGAAGGCCATGAGATCCATGCACCGGGCTTTCAACATTACCACCAAACTTAATATTCTGAGTAGTATTAGCCTCAATCATTGTTGGCAACTCATCATATATCTCCATGTATCTACCACTGAACACTATATGTACACAACAACTCATGAACAACATCATCGTCATCAATTAACACCACATCACAGTGCATGATCACATCACCAATGGCAAATCTATGGAGCAAATCAACTTGATGTGTCAACTTATTAATTTTAAGACAATTGCATATATTAACAGGAGCTACTATAATAGGAATCATGGGTCAATTGGTCATATTATGCAAACTAAAGCTAAAGGTTCACAAAACTTAGTTAAGCGAATATTGATTAAAGGTCAATTTGAAGATGAACACAAGTACTTTTAACATTTTGATTCATTTTGCAGGTGAATATGATTCACTTTGCATTTGAGTGGAAAGAGAAGAATTTGGAGCTTTGTTGAGAGTAACAAGTGACAACATAAGTTATGTTGGAAGTTGTGTTAAGGATAGAATCATGTATGGGAAAAATGGAAGCACAAGCACAATATACGTTTGTGTTTAGGCTCTGGTTGAAGCCAAACTTTCAAAATTCACAAGAGCATCAAAGCACACAACCTAACTCGTGTTATGGTCATACTAAACTCAAAAGCTTATATTTCACTTTATTTATTAGTTATTTTGATAGTTATCTTATTTTATTATTATTAGGGGCATTATAGTCATTTTATAGTCTTTGTAAGGGTTTTAGACTACTAAATATTCTTAGTCGTGCCATAAAATTATTATGATGATGATGATTGACTTTTTGAATTCCTTGAATGCAAATTAAGAGTCTTCTTAACTTTTTCTTTCTCTTTCTATCATTCTTCATGATTCAATGAGAGCTTTTCATTGTTTCATTAATTGTGCGTCATATCAATTAATCAAACGACTAGTTTGATCTTTTTCTTAGTGCGTCATATACATAGAACGTATCGTTAATGTCTTTTACTTTCCAGTTTCCATTCAAATAAAAAAATACCATAAAAAAATACAAAGCATAAAAATTGAAAAACTTCTATATTTCAAAGAGTTTGCAGCGTAACTCAAAAACGATTTTACCCATATTATCTTGGTCTTAGAGATATGGATCGACACACAATAAATTCATAAGATTCAATTCTCATATCTTGTTGAATTTAGCATAAGTGTATTTGGAGATCCAAGCTTGGAGGCTTTGTCAAGATCTATGGTTTTGATAGGGATTACTTGACGAAGAAGGTAAGTTTGTCCATATTGACTTGTTAGGGGAACAAAAGCAGGTTCCTTTCTTACCATACTATGTGAGTCTGTATGGTAAGGTTTGTGTAGGATTGCGAATTTTAGATATTGCATATTGTCAAAATGTGATTGTTGTGTGCAATGATTGTAACTTAGGGGTTATGTGGTGTGATTGAAGGTTAATGAGTGAAATTGGAATGAAGCTGTTAAGCCAAAAACAATTTAGGCCCACACCAAGTCACGTGCTCGGTTACCTACTCAGCCAAAAATTCCTAAACCCTTTACACTTCAGTACTTAAGCTCAAAAGAACAATCTCGAATACTTAGTAAGCTTCTTACTTTTCTCTCTCTATCACTATTCGTGTTTGTTCCTTTTGCAAAAACTAGGTTTGAGATCTATGAATGGATCTAATGTTTTGATTTGCACTACTGTGCTTTTTTTATAAATCTAGTTGCTAAGTATCAAAGCTATTTCCTTTTCGTACTAATATAATTTCTCACTATTCATTTGTGTTATTGCGAGGAATGTTTGAGAAACAAATGGGAAAATTAATATCACAAGGATGCTGGAATTCAGGTCGTCCAGTGACTCCTAGACTCATTTTTTACTTGGGTAAAAACTTGTACCTAGATCTGGTGTTTCTTGTTCTTTATAATAGTTTGTTCTCTTCCCGCTTCTCTATTACAACTAGTTCTATGTTTGCCTATTACAACTTTGTTCCGATCTCTTAATGTATTATACAATTGTATCTATGTTTGCCTATTACAGCTGATCTACCGTTACAATGAAACAAAATAGATATTACATGTATTTATGTTGTACTATCTTAGCTGTAATCTATGCTGTAACATAATCTTGTAAATGAGCTGGAAATCTCTGGTTCTTTGTTACGTGACATAATAGAAGCTACATGAGTTTGATCATCATGTCCCATAAGATCATTTAGAAAGTAAATCAAATTTTTGGACTTCCACTCTAGTTATTGGGTGACTAAGTTATTGCTAAGAAGTTAACAAGGCTTGCAAGGTTTTGGCGGCACATTACTATAAGAGAGCACACCTTGAATGGGTATCATGAAGATATCACATGAGGCATATGAAAGGCTAATGAAGGAAAATTCATTCTACCCTATCATCATGATAAGCAGCATAAAGAGTTGTTGGTGTTAACGCAAGGTTACATTGGAATAAGAATATGCCTAGGTGTTTAAGACTCGTTAGGCACTATGAAATTTCTGAACCTCTTGTGCAGACCATTGATAGATTCATGAATGGATTGAATTCAAGCATCGCCTAAGGTGTGATTGTCAAAGTTTCAAACCTTAGATGAAGCCATTATGCTGCCATGTTTATAAAAATGTTGATTGCATCGTCAGTCTAGTGAAGAAAAAAATTACGGCGCCTCATGACAACTGGATCACTAAAGGATTAACTAAGAAAAAATGTTTGGTTGAAGAAGATAGTGGTGATGTTCTTGAAGAGAGTCCATAGGGCGATCATACAATGCAAGTGGAGATTACTTGTGGTGTAGGTTGTAACATTAATGACAAGAGTATAGAGGATGCTAGTGTGGATGAGATAAGTCGCCTCTTAATCTATCCCTAACTTGGGGCTACTTCTATTTGCACCCTTGACTACCGAACAAGTTAGGTATTTACATGTCAAACTTCATCCCTTTAAACTGTTTTATCAAGACTCATTGTAGTTCTATTATACATGTGAAAACTTATAGGATGTTTGTTGGTGCTTATTGGGACTATATTAATGTTATTTATGTCGGCATAGTAATTTGCATACAAATGGTGTTGGTGCAGGTGAGTTTAAGATATTTGTTAGGTTAAGATTAATGGAAATTTTGAGATGTTAATTTTTATGAACAATCATAGATGTGAATTATTTCAGTTTGTGGTGATGTTGGTTTATTTCAATATAATAGGGGGTTAATGCGATTGCTATTGAGGCCACAAGAGTGTGCCAATTGAATTCTTGTCATTATGTACACAAGACTTTGGTTTATTGAGTTCATGTTGAGTGTACAAATTATTTGGAAAGCTTTTGATTATGGGCATGAGTTATGGTATTCAATGGCTAAGAGTGTTTGAAGTTGATGTTGAAATACTCTAAGAATTATCATTGAGAGAGGATTTGCAAATCAAGTATTGGAGATAGGTTAAGAGCGAGGATAGCTAGAAATTTTTATTTAACTAATTTTTAGTTTTATAGGTTTCTGATCTAGGTGATACACTTTCAAAGATTTGAGAACAAATCTTCTTCAACTGAGGGTAATGATAGGAATCATGGTCAATTGATTCTATTACACGAGCCGAAGCTAAGGGTTTGCAAAACTTAGTTCATTGAATATTGACTGAAGACCCATTCAAAGAGAGTGTGAGTACTTTTGTAGCTATTTGATCCATTTTGCAAGGTGAATACAGTTCACTTTGCATTCGAGCGGAAGAGAAGAAGAATATGAAGCTTTGTCAAGAGTGCACAAGTGACAAACAAGTTGTGTTGAGAACAAAATTGCATATAGGAAGAATGGAACATTTTATGGACAACACAGGAACAATACATGTCTGTATTTGCACTTATATTGGAGTCAAACTTGCAAATTTCGCACTAGTGTCAAAGTACACGACCTAACTTGTGTACTTGATCATGTTAAACTCATAAGCGTATATTTTGCTTTATTTCTTTGTTATTTCAATAGTTATCTTATTATATTTATTATTAGGGTATTTTAGTCATTTTATTAGTCTTTATCAGGGTTTTAGACTACTATAAATAATTCTACTCATGTTATAAACTTATTAGCATGATGATAATTGACTTTTGAATTCCACCTTCTCTTTCTCTTTCTATTAATGTTTGTGGTTGAGTGAGAGTTTTTCCATGTTTCATTAACTTTAAATCATATCGATTAATTAAATGACTAGTTCGATCTTTCTCTTGGTGTATTATATCCTAGATGGATGGTCACACCTTCTTATTTTCCAATTTTCATTCCATTCATAAAAAATCCGTAAAAAAAAAAAATACGAAATGTAAAAATCCAAAAACTTCAACATTTCATAATTTTAGTTCCATAGCATTGCTTAAATATTGATTTTACCTAATCATGCATAATTAAAATCTTTAGAAACATTAGGCACCGCTATTAAGTTGTCTATCATAACTTACCCATCATTCCTTGCACAATATTCACATGGGCATTAGGATGATTAGCCTTGTCCATTTCAATGCCTATCTTGCTAGCTAAACATATCAGCACCAATAATCTATTATTATACTATTATTTTATATATAGTAGTCTATTAACTATGATATCTATAAATAGAAGTTATCAACATAGACAAAATAAAGTCCAAACCAGCAAAATGTTTGGTTGTTCATTGTAAAAACATTTGGAAAAGACAACTCAAATATTAGGTAAAAGTTTTTTTGCCAATATATATATATATATATATATAAAGTTGATTTTTCTAAGTTGAAGTATTTCTAACCAAAATCTTACAAGCCTATCTCCATAGCACCTTCTTACAAGCCAAAATCTTAAAAAAAGAAAAGAATAAAGAAAGATTGATATAATTCACTCAAACAAGAATTGAAACCAAGAAAAATTACAAGAGAAAGAGAGCAACAACTTATTTGGTAAGAATCGAAAATAGCTATAAATTTTGCGCAAAGTAGATCAAAATTAAACATACTAGGTTCCAAGGAAATCGCAAAACGCAATTTCGAGGCTTGGGAACTTTCAAATTGGACGAAAAACTTAGTGATTTTGAATGCAATTGCAAATGCGACAAATTAGAGCAAATGATTTAGGATTAAGGTTTTAACCAATTTCGAAAAAACACAAATGAAGAAATGGGGGAATAAGATGTGTAACGCTTTGATATGCTTTCGAGTTCATCTTTTCAAGAGACAAGTTTATTATCAATTAAATTGATATATTAAAGAGACGAGAATAGTATAATTATACTTGTTAGCTGAAGAGATAGCTTTAAATTGCTTAAAATTATAATTATTTTCATATGGCATAATTATTTATTATTTTTTTTCTATTTTCTAAATGTAGCATCTAAAGTTGTTACTTGTAAAGTATTTACGTCTTACATGACTTCTAAAAGGTTCTTAAAGTACATTATTAATATTTTAAAAATTTTATTTTCTAGGCTCTTTACTGAATTACATAGGCTCATTGGTATATTTTTATATTTTGTGGGTTTTATATATTTTTACTTGGGATATTGGATAAAATAAAAAAGACATGAAATTTTACTTTTAAAGGTTTTTTTGACCGAACACAATTCTTTAGGTCTTGCGTCACGGTCCGATTGGGAGGCTTTAATCCATTGCCGTGGTCAGAAAATATTAGCAGCCATGAAATGACCCGCAAGTGGAGACTATATATTAATTTTTCCTACCCCCTCCTCTCCAAAACTCTTCTTCCTTCCACGATCCTTCACCGTCCTCTCCCTTTGGCTTCCTTTTTATTCATTCTTTAAGCCAGCTCGTTATATATAGGAGATAAATCCACATTATTTTTGTAATTTTAATAAAAGACCTACTTAATTGAAAGGAGAAGAGCCCAATTTGGCTTCTAACATTGAAATCCCACCACCTTATATTCATAATACCTCATTATTGTTCAACAACACAAGAAAAATACTATCATGGCTTCTTCCATTAACATTTCATGCCCCTTTCAAGCTTTCTCCAGAATATCGTAAGTTCTGATCATTACCTAGTAATATTTTATACTATTTTCTTTATCTAAAAGGTCTACTCCTTTTGTTGTTTGTTGTCTTTCATGGTTTAGCAAATCTTCTTGGAAAGTTATTTAGGTGGGGTAATGTTTCTACTGTTTGTTTAGTCTTTTCGTTTTCTGGATATATGTTTCTCTTATTTTATCACAAACCTGTTGTTTTTTTTTCCTCTCTTTTGAATGATAAATTCCTCGATTAGATCCAAAGGAGCGGTTCTATTCTGGAATATTGGTGAATTTTGTCGATTAATAAGCTTATCGATACATGGCAAAAAGCTATTTAGTATCGATTTTTGATATCTTGTCTTACGTGGGTTCAGTGGACGGCTAAAGTTTTAAGTGCCCGAACTTGCTGTAAGTTAACAACAGGATGTTTTGTATAACTAATCACTAAATCTGCTCTCTATGTATGTGCCCTGGTGTTCTGGGATAGGGATGCCAAGTTTTTTTCTCATTACTTGTTACTAAGTTGGAGTAATAGAAACTACAAAAAGGAAAAACATGGGAACATATGATATGGCCCTATGAACTTTATCATGTGCTTGTATTTTGTCGTTAGCTCTGAAAGTTTTTGGGAATAGTATTACCAAAATCTGGCCGGTTCACTTTTCTGGCTTTCTTACTAGAAGATACGCACATTCGATAGCCCTCTTCTGCTGATCATGCCTGTGACTAATTTTCAGTGCTAACATCGAATCTTCATTACCCTATTGTTGCAGCGGAAGCAGATACCTGAAATCATCCAATGGACTGAATGCACCTAGTCCTTCTTTGGGAAATGGGCTCTCATCTGATTTTGCTTCGGTACGGTTGGGTGCAAAAGTGCCTTCTGATATAAAGGCTGTTGGTATAGCAAAGGCTGCAGTGATTCCTGGAGGAGGTGAACTTTTGTCTCATCCTGGTGACATAGCAGTGTCCAGTAATCTGGTGGGTGAGCAACTGCTGGGCATTGACTTGCAACCTAACACTGGAGGATCTGGAACACTTCCCACTGATGATGATGAATATGATTTGGACCTCCCAACGGAACGATTCGCCTCTATTCCCGAAGCCATTGAGGATATTCGTCGTGGGAAGGTTGCTTTCTTGATGTATTAAATGTTATTGTCTATTACATTCTTCCAATGTCAAGGATTTATATTTATGGTCGACATTGCAGATGGTGTTGGTGTGGATGATGAGGATAGAGAAATGAGGGGGATCTTATAATGGCTGCCGAGATGGCTACACCTGAAGCTATGGCATTATCGTGAAGCATGGAACAGGGATAGTTTGTGTCAGCATGAAAGAGGAAGATCTAGACAGGCTGCAGCTTCCATTGATGGTGCACCATAAAGAGAATGAGGAGAAGCTTCGTACTGCATTCACTGTTACAGTGGTTTGTCTTACATGATGTCTTATTTTCATGCCTTTTCTTTTCTTAAATTAGCCAGTGCCATTTTGTTGAAATTTGACCTTCTAATGCCAGATCAGAAAGTGTGCCTATTAGAAATTTCCATCTAGTTTTCTATCTGATGGACAGTTATGTCTTTGATTCAGTTGTAAGATGAATTTGCTTCTTTAATTATCACCTTGAAGGTATCATGCTTTAGTTTCTTATGATGGAATTTTGGAGTTCCAATTGGAATATCTTATATTTCTCTGTTGAAATTTGTGAGTAGAATGGCAGAGATGAACAGTTATATGAGCATATTATAGGCTTCTATTCTGTTCAATTTATATTTTCTATTTCTTTAGTTTAATCTTGAATATTAATCCAGAAACTTTTATAACAGGACGCAAAACATGGGACCACAACAGGGGTATCTGCTTCTGATAGGGCAACAACTGTTCTTGCTCTTGCTTCTGGGAATTCAAAACCTGAAGATTTTAACAGGCCAGGCCATATATTTCCTCTGATGTACAGGAAGGTGGTGTTTTGAAAAGAGCCGGGCATACAGAAGCTTCTGTTGATCTTGCCATATTAGCGGGTTTGAGACCTGCAGCGGTTCTGTGTGAGGTTGTGGATGATGATGGCTCCATGGCGCGGTTACCCAGACTTTATGAGTTTGCGAAGCAGGAAAACCTAAAAATTATTTCCATTGCTGATCTTGTGAGGTATCTACTTTCTCTTTGGTAAACATTGACCATCTTGTTGATATAATTCTGACATTGTGACTTGTTGAGCCATTACTTTTGTAGCCGCATTCAGCGATATATCTCAATCCATTTGATACACTATTGGGCTTATTAAAACTCAACATTTTTCATTTGGAAATTTCTTGTGTAAAAATTAAACATCAAAAAGAGGTGTTCTTTTGCTGTTACTTTTATTACTTTCTTTTGTTCAGAGTCTGATCCAGATAGAATATCTTTTGTAATGTTTACGCAGTAAGCAATCAAGTGTTTCCTGCAGGGTGCATTAAAGTTGTAATTACTCTTGAGGTTTAATAGTTAATGTGGACCATTGACTGATTTTCTTTTGAAAATATAACTAGCTGTTTACCCTTTGGGTAGAATGAAGCCCTTAGGATGTAATGATTGATTTATAGCTTCCTGTCTTTTTCACTGTGGGTGCAATCTCTCAGTGTTTATTCTTATGTTTTAATTGCCTTGCTTACGATAAGAGAAGATTATTAGTCTTCAGTGAGATGACCACCTATGATGGCAATGAGATGCTGATGTTGATTACTATATTAGTCTTAGTGATTATGTTGCTTTTATCCAACACACCTCCTATGTAGATTTATGGCATGAAGATTTTACTTCTTGCATCTCATCATACTGCATTTACTTCAATCAAACTGCTTTTAAGCACACCCTCATTCACTTTTTAAGTGAAATTGAACATATACGATATGCTACTCATCATTTAGTTTGTAGTACTTGACTAGCTTTGTGGAAGAGACAAGTTATATGGTGTACTTTTTGGCTAAATCAAGGATTTATTCTAACAATTGGAAATATTCTTACAAAAAACCAATTGACAGGTACAGGAGGAAGCGGGATAAACTTGTTGACCGTTCTGCTGCTGCCCGATTACCAACAATGTGGGGGCCATTTACAGCATATTGTTATAGGTCTATCCTGGATGGAATTGAGCATATTGCGATGGTGAAGGTGAGTGGTCTGTACATGTACTATTGGGGGACAAAAACTCATGATTAAGGTTAAAAGAAAGAAGTTACTGATAGTATTACAAGATTAGACATGACACCATACTTGCAGAAGTCATATATGATGGAAACTTTGTCTAGGCACTTGAAGTGGTTGAGGTTGTTGAACCGTTGCTATAATGCACTCTGAATGTGATTGGCTTGATGGTTGGGTGTGTGGATTTACTTTTGTTAAAGCGCTCAAAACAGTAATTCCTTCGAACAAAATTTTAAAGCTTAGGGAAGCAGATAACATTTCCAATTCGGTCATACCTAATTAACTTGTGCTTTACAATGCAGCTGCATGTACTTTTATTAACCCATTGATGGGTCTTGAATCTTTTGTATAAGAAGTCATTTAGGCTCATCAATAAGTGGTGCTCATATTGGATTCATTTGATCTATATGAATATAGTTGTTGTCGGCAGAAAATTTAACATAGCAATTGTTCAATTAGTAATTGATGAATATATTGATTAAACAGGGTGATGTTGGGGATGGTCAAGATGTCCTTGTGAGGGTACACTCTGAATGCCTTACTGGAGACATATTTGGATCTGCTAGATGTGACTGTGGGAATCAGCTAGCACTTGCAATGGAGCAGATTGAGGCAGCTGGAAGGGGTGTATTGGTGTACCTCCGTGGACATGAAGGAAGAGGCATAGGTCTAGGACACAAGCTTCGTGCTTATAACCTGCAGGATGATGGGCGTGACACAGTTGAAGCTAATGTAGAGCTTGGATTGCCTGTTGATTCAAGAGAGTATGGCATTGGTGCTCAGGTGTGTAGTTCAACTGTGCTTATATTGTTTATTAAATGCTCTCGTATGCTTTGAAGAACCTTGTTTTCAACATTTCATTTATAAATAGTTTTATTTTTATGTAGAATCATGTTACTGAATGAATGATTGTTTGGCTTTGAGAAAACATTGGAAAGTAAATGATGAATTTTACTATTTGTTTGCTTTAGAATTTTCAATTTTTTCTTTTTCCTTTTTGTACATGATGTTTGTGTCTTGTTGAAATTGAAAGCATCCCTTTTTGTCTTGTTTGTGCCTAGCATGTGTTTTATGCTTATATCGTATCTGTCTTTACTCAAAAGATTAAAAATAAGATACGAACAGAAATGACACAATAATTGAGAGGCTAGCCACAATGACCTCGCTTTGCAGTTTGTAGCATTCCTCTTGGTGGTTTTTTGGTACATGATTTTTCAATTAACAATTTTGCAGATTTTACGAGACCTGGGTGTTAGAACATCAAACTTATGACAAACAACCCCACAAAATATGTTGGACTCAAAGGTTATGGCTTGGCGATATCTGGAAGAGTCCCTCTTGTTACTCCTGTTACAAAGGAAAACCAGATATCTTGAAACAAAACGTGCCAAGATGGGCCACATTTATGAAGCTGGTCGCTTTAGCAATCTTATAAAAATAAATGATAAGCCAACTCTGAAGACTGCTTCCAAGATCATGCCGGATCCCTAAAGATACTGGTTCTATCGGATAGGATGCATTTTGTTGGGAAAATCTTCTCAAATTCTCTTGATTCATAAGATTTAGGCCAGATCTACTAACTGCTAGTTGGCTGTTTCATTAGGATGATGCTTCTTCGATTGGGAAGTATGAAATACTTTGTAAGACTTCTGACCATTCATTGAATATTCTCTCTGTTCCTGAAATTTGTGGTTGGAGGAGGAATTTCCCGGAAAATGGGACTTGTATCGGAATAATTATATTATAGTAAAGGTCATGTACGTTTGTTCAATTAACTCATCAAATTTAGACGAACCAACGCTTTGCAATGTTAGGTGGTAAAACCTCTTTTAAAAAATTGTTCCCAGTCACTTTTTTAGCATGTATTATGTCAAAAAGGTAACAAGTTAGCAACGTTACTTTGAGCATACGCTAAAACGTAGATTTTTTTTTAGTAAATTACGATGAAAGGTATGGACGTTTAAGCTGAGTTTATTTAAGTTATTAATATGGAATCAAAGTTTGAAAATAAATTTATTTAAGGTATCAACGTTTTAAATGGTTAAAATAAGATATTAATGTTTTATAAAATGAGTCAAATGGGTATTAATAATTTATTATTAGTGAAAATAGAAATTTGATTGAAAATTAATCGAAATGTTTTGCAAAATATTAACGGTGATATCTTTTTTAACCATTTGAATTTAACTATTTGAAATATTGATATCAAAGTTATTTTAAACGTTAATATCTTTTATATATATATATATATATATATATATAAATATGCGCGCGCACGTGTGCGAGATATTATTCCAAAATTTAATTTGATAAGCTATCGTATTCCACTCAGCCCTTTATATGAAGTTGATATTAAATTAGTTATTTTGATGTTTCGACTGAGAATAAATAAGATTCCAGAAGGAACAAAACAACTTTTTTAGTTGGCATTCTGTATTTTGGAGCTCCTTTGAAAAAATTGTTTTGTCAATTAGCTAGGAGTATTTTTGGTTGTTTACTTTATGTTGGATTCTTTCTTCTGATTTATCGTGTTTATTTTTACCAAAATGGCTGGAATATAAAGGTATAATTAGATAATTGGTGACCTGTTTTTGGGTCCAAGAATGAAGATGAAGAAAGGCTATGTATGTTTGTAATGACCATCGCTCGGATGGGTGGAAATAAAATAGAAATGGAAAGAAATTGAGCTTTATTTGACGGTATTATGGTTTAGAGAAATAAACGGTTGAAAAGCTAATCAATTCTGGTATGTTCAAAATCTACATTTAATACCAGAGGCTAAATTATTAATAAATATTGCAACTGATTGAAGTTAGAAATTATAAAATCTCATTTACATATAAAGAATTGGCTGAAGAAGAACTAAATAAAATAAACTATGTTTATAAAAATGCTTGGCACTATTTATTTTTATTGGTGTATATATATATATATATATATATATATATTATAGTAGGTTCTTCAACTGTTTCCTTTAAAAACTAACAAATGATGAATTTAGAAATCACCGCCCTTTGTACACATACCTTTATGCAATGCTAGGATAAGGGTGGTTTGCAGAAATAGAGACATATTGTAAATATGCTTTTAATATGATTGCTTTACAAAGTTAATTTTGGTCTTATTTAGATGCTTAAGGGGATATTACCTTAACTAAGAAATTTTGACATTTGTTCGTTTTCCTTGATCAACTGTTCAATTTCATTAAATGTCATTTATTTTAATTTGGGATTTGATGATCTCACATCTTATTTACTTTTAGAATATAACATCAGAAATAGCCCATGAACTTATATTTTAATGTTTACTTCATGAAATATCTATTATAAAAATGTTTACTCTAATGGTAGAAGTAAACTTTATTATCTTTTTCTTCTTAAATGTTTTAGTGTTTTATAGATATATTTAAAACTTTATAACAATAG
This sequence comes from Combretum micranthum, assembly GCA_024138025.1. Classification (NCBI taxonomy): domain Eukaryota; kingdom Viridiplantae; phylum Streptophyta; class Magnoliopsida; order Myrtales; family Combretaceae; genus Combretum; species Combretum micranthum. The sequence continues at coordinate 202,384 of JAMXBD010000812.1, read as the reverse complement.
ACACTGGGATACTATATAGACGGGTTTTATCACAGATTTAGGATTTTCAAATCCAACAAACTCGTTAGATATGAATACCAGTACTATCTATAGCAAAAATGGAAACCTTTCTTTCGATTTCCTTTACATTTTATTTTATTGCTTTTATATACATATGCAAACGCACACACATATATATAATCTTTTCTAGTCTTTCCACCTGGATTAAGGAAAAAAATGCCAATTTTTTTCACAAAAATTACACAAATCTCCCATATGAGAAAAATTAAGAAATAGATTAGTTAAATTCATCTGTTAAAGAGACGATGTCAATCACTTATGACCTCGTCTCTTTAACTCTTTAAGAGACGAGATTAAGTTGTCTAATTTTAAAATTATTTTCATCTAGTGATATTTTTATAATTTTATATATATAATATTATATATTTATATTTCCTTTTCCCCTTTCCACCCATTTCTTGTATAAAAAATGCCAAAATGTGACCATTTCACTTTTCAGTATTGTACTTTTCTTTTTTTCCCATTGCTTCAGTATTGTACTTAACATCCTATTTATTTGTCGTATGGTATGTTGGACTGCTTAATGAAAACTACACCAACATTTGCCTACTTTTTTGTTCAAGTTTAATGTTTTCCAAATGTTAGGAATCTGTTAAATCTATAGAAGTGTTAACTCTACAACTTCTGGCTAATTGATAATAGTTAATTTACTCAAATAATATTATTAACGTATCAATTAAATATAATAAAAAATGTATGATTAAAATTCTAACTTGTTTGTTCTTAGTTGTTCACCTGTCAAATCAAAGATTGGAGCTTACTATAAAACAAAATCCATGAGCAAAAATCAAAACTTGCACTAGAAAAAGAAAGAAGAAAAACCCCAAAATCCAAATTTCTTGAAAATAATTTCAGAAATACTGAACTTCGAATCGCAAGTTAGATTCGCGATTTTATATTGGAGGTGGAATTGAAAATCCAATTCACCATCCAGATGTGTCTCAATAGGAACCATGTCTAGACATCATGATTCCTTACAAAATTGTACAAATCGTGAGTTAAACTCATGTTCCTGTACTTAATCATCTCATATTCCTTTTTGAACTCCAAGTCCACACACATGTACATTTAAGCTCTACACAATCCACACGTGATTTGCACTTATATGTCATATAGCTCAAATAGAACTTGCCTTACTTTACGGCCTAAACACATCTCAATCCCTACACTTCACATGGAAATGGTAAAAAGGGAAAATGCTGAATTTGATGCCCAAATGTTGATAAAAAAAATCTACTTACATGCTTGGACTTTTAAGTTCAATTTCTACCTGAATGAACTTTTCGTCCTCCAAATTAGTACCAAACTAACTTTGTCCATTTTCGTCACTCAACATGTATCCATCAACCAATAGTTACCTGCCACATGTCCTTCCGTTAAAAAAAATAGAGAATATAAAGCTTTTCTTAATTTATATACATATTCAGGCTTGAAAGGATCTTCAAATCCTGGTGGTTGCTCAACATACACTTCCTCTTTAATATAACCATTTAAAAATGCACTCTTTACATCCATTTGGAATAAATTAAAATTCTTAAAACATGCATAAGCAAGTAGCAAACGTATGGCTTCTAACCTAGCAACAGGTGCATAAGTTTCATCATAATCTATTCCTTCTTCTTGAGAATAACCTTTTGCTACAAGTCTAGCTTTGTTTCTTACTATTTTGCCATTTTCATCTAATTTATTTTTAAATACCCATTTAGTACCTATAACAGATTTATTTAAAGGTCTAGGCACTAAATTCCATACATTATTTCTTTGAAATTGATTTAATTCATCTTGCATGGCATTTATCCAATTATCATCAATCAAAGCAGATTCAACACAATTTGGTTCAATTTCTGATAATAAAGCAAAGTGACTTTCAAATCTTTTAGTTTTGATCTAGTTCTAACACCAGTATCTATTTTACCAATTATTAATTCAGGTGGATGTGCCGTTTTATATCTCCAAGCATTCGAGTTATCTGGTGTATTAGCACTAGCATCTGTATTACCTTCTGTTTGACCTTCTGATCTAGCTTCTGAGTAATCAGGTATCATTGTTTCTTTATGATTTTTCTTTGGGTGATTCTGATATAGTAGCATCATTAGTAGCATTTTTCAAAAACACAGTTGTATTATCATCATCACAATCATTTTTAATTTCTTCAACAAAACGCACATTTATTGATTCTTCAATAACTTTGGATGTTTTATTGAAAATCCGATATGCTTTACTATTCAATGAATATCCTAAAAATATTGCTTCATCGGAACGTTCATCAAATTTACCAAGATTATGAATGTTCTTTTTCACAAAGCATTTGCACCAAACACATGAAAATAAGAAACATTTGGTTTTCTTCCTCGAAAAATTTCATATGCTGTTTTTGATGTGAAAGGTCTAATATAAACTCTATTTATGATATAACATGCTGTTGCAGCAGCTTCAGCCCATAAATTCTTTGCAACACCGCTTTCATTAAGCATTGAACGTGTCATTTCTTGTATTATTCTATTTTTTCTTTCAACAACACCATTTTGTTGTGGTGTGTAAGGAGCAGAGAAATTATGACTTATACCAAATTCATCACAAAAGGAAATAAATTGAGCATTATCAAATTCTGTACCATGATCTGATCTTATAGATATAATTGAAAAACCTTTTTCATTTTGAATTTGTTTTGCAAAAATTTGAAAGGCATCAAAAGTATCGGTCTTACTTTTCAAAAACAGTACCCAAGTATATCTTGAGAAGTCATCAACTATAACAAGTCCATATTTGCTTCCTCCAATACTTGAAACTCTTGTTGGACCAAAGAGATCCATATGTAACAATTCTAAAGGTCTTTTGGTAGATATTACATTTTTACTTTTATGAGGAGCTGATACCATTTTATTTTTAAGACATGTATCACATTTAATATCTTGTTTAAAAATCATTTTTGGTAATCCAGCAACAAGATTCTTTTTGGATAACTTTTCGAGTTGATAAAAATTTACATGTCCAAGTCTTTTATGCCATAAATGCACATTATCAGATATAGAAAGAAAACAACACTCAATATCCATATCAGATGGTTTAATTAGATAAATATTTTTCTTTCTAAATCCTTCAAACATTTTAATACCTTTATCATCATATGCATAGCATTTACTTTTCTCAAAAATCATTTTATATCCTTGTCACATAATTGACTTATGCTTAGCAAATTATGTTTTAGTCCTTTTACAAGTGAAACATTTTCTATAGCATGTGGTGGATAACCAATCATACCTGTGGCTATAATCTTACCTCTATTATTATCTCCAAATCTTACATAACCATTTTCTTTCCATACTAAATTTGTAAACAAGGAAACATCACCTGTCATATGACTTGAGCACCCACTGTCTAGGTACCAAGTTCCTTTTATTTTTGCTCCTTGTTCCTGCAATTAATCATAAAAGGCTATCAAACCCTTTTAGGAACCCAGACAAGCTTGGGTCCTTGATAAGATAAGCTCATTTTCTCCTTATTATTTACTTGATTCGAATTGAGCTTGTTCTTTTTATAAAAGCAATACTTTTCAATGTGTCCTACTTTATTGCAGAAGAAACAAGTATAGGTAGGTCTTATATTATATCTTGCATTTACCTGGTTCCATCTATTTTGTCTAGGATACCTTGGAGTGTATCGCTGACTGGACCTTCTGAGGTTGCCTCTGACTTGATATCTTTGTTCAGGGCACACTCTGAGGTACCTTCTGTTATTGTTTATGGGTCTATTCATTGTTTCCCTTCTGATAACAGGTTGTTGATTACATGCAACTTCCTTTGCTTTCACAAATACAGTCTTTTTCATATGGTTAGAACTACTTCCAATTTCATATCCAAGTCCATATTTATTGTTTCCAATTCTTTGACTAGAAAGTAGCATATTTAATTTTTTATCACTCTCATCAAACTTATTGAAGGTGCTTGTAATGGTTTTTGACAGATCTTCAAATCTTACTTTTAGATCTTTAATTTCATCCTTCAAAACACCATTTTCTTTTCTTAGATTACCAGAATTTACATGCAATTTTTCATTGTCAATTTTCAGTGTCATTTTCATCAATAAGCAATTTGTTTGTTTGTTTCAAGACATCTTTCTCATTTTTTAAAGCCTTATTTTCAATGTCTAACTTAGATATGCTTACATTAGCCTTTTTGAGAGCCTTTAACAATTTGTTCATTATCCATCAGACTCAGAGTTTACCTCGGATGCTGCCATTAAACACAAGTTGGCTTCTTCTTCATCTTCACTTGCAGCTTCTGATTCAGCTTCTGACTCATCCAAGTCGCTCCAGGTTGCCATCATCGCTTTGTTCTTCTTTTTGAACTTCTTCATTTTTTCAATGAGAGATGGACATTCATACTTTATATGTCCTGGCTTCTTACATTCATAGCAAATGATTTCCTTCTTCTCTTTTCTTTGTTCTTTTTCTCTATATAGTTCACCTGCATCACCTTTGTAAGTTTTTCTTTTAGTAAATTTGAACTTTTTACCTCTTTTATTCCTGAGCATTTTATTGAGCCTTCGTGCCAGCAAAGTAATGTCTTCATCATCACTGTCATCATCATCTTCGGGTTTCTGCTTCACTGACTTTCTTAGCTTTGAAAGCTATGGCTTCGTGCTTGTTTCAGCTTCTTCTGTGGTGTCCAAGTGAGATTCATACGCCATGAGTTTTTCTTTCAGCTGACTAAGAGTCAATCTTCAAGTCTTGAGCCTCCTCAAGCAGTCTTTTTCGCATCCCACGTTCTAGGAAGAATTCTGAGTATTTTCCTCACCAAATCTGGTTCAGGGATTTTCTTACCAAGTGATGTCATTCATTAGATATGGCAGTGAATCTATCAAATGCATCCTTTATTTTCTCATTAGATTTGAACTTAAAAAGCTCATATTTCTGAAGTAATGCATTAATCTTAGTATCTTTTATAGTTTCAGTTCCTTCATATGTCATGCATAAGTGTCCCATATTTCTTTTGCAGTTTCACAACATGATATCACATAAAATTCAGATGATGCAATAGTCATGAGTAAGAGATTCTTAGCCTTGGAATTTGTCTCAATCAGCCTCTTCTCTGGTAGAGTACATCAGAAATCGTTATAGTATGATCACCATGTGAGATAACCTGCCAAGAGTCAAAGTCGTTAGCTTTAATGTATGTGGACATCCGCATTTTCCAATATGCAAAATTCGTGCCATCAAAGAAAGGAGCCTTGTTCATTGCAATGTTGTTATCAGCCATTTTCAAAGATCACTCAATTAATCAAAAGAGAACCGCTCTGATACCAATTGTTGGTCCGAAAGAATAACCAAGAGGGGGGTGAATTGGTTATTTAATAAAAATTTAACCTTTTTCAATTCAACCAAATTCACTCGCTTAGTTACTCAAATTAAATGGCTTCTAAAACTCTATTTTAAATATATTGATAAATTTTGAATAATATCAGACAAGATCAAGTTTGCAAATAATAAAAAAATATGTTAATAAAAATTTATTTTGCTCCCAGTTACTCTCTGACTGATCTTCTGAGTTCAATGTTCAGTAGAACTTAAATTTCCAGTTACTCTCTGACTGGTCTTCTGAGTTTATAATGTGCAAGAATAAACAATAAAATATGCACGAATTAAAAAGATAAGGTAGAAGAGATTGCAAGATCGATTTATAGAGGTTCCGCCTCGAGCGTCAATCCTCTCTTCCAGCTCCAAGCCGGGGACCCGGTATTCCACACCGGTATGTTCCACTATCCAAAAGAAATGAGAATACAAGCTTGTTCTTCAACAAAGAACTTCAAACACTCTGCTCAGCCTATCTAGCTTCACTCAAGCTTTTACTGATCTACAGAGACTAAATGTAACTCTCACTTCTACACAAATCTCATTCAAGATATACAATGCTTTGAAACAAAAGAATAAACGTTTCTAAAATTTCAGCTCAAGGAAAATTTCCGAATGATAGTAATTTTGCAAGAGATTCTCAAAGGCTTTTGATTATTCTGTCTTTTTCCACACCTTTGTCTTCATGTCTTCGAGATATTTAAATTTAAAATTCTCCTTCTTCTTCGGTTGAAAACGGTTAGTGAATTCGAATTCAAAACAATTGGATAGATGATAATCTCCAGTAGTTCCTGATTTTGTGCTTGATATACTTCTGTGATTATCCAAATCTTATCTTGCTGTTGATAACGTTGATGTTTATCCATATCATTGTTTGACCATCTTGAAGATAGACTTTCTCGTGAAATATCTTCTAAATCCCAAAAGAATAGGATAGAATCTTTCCTTCTTGATCTGACTGTCAAACTTGATAACAAAACGAATTCTATAACATCATTGAATATAAACCCAAGCCATAAATAACAGACATAATCTGATCTTTGATTAATTTAATTTTTTCTGTCATAAGCTTTTGAGTTTTTATACGTTGATTAAAAAAAATTCGAATCCCTTGGATATAATAACCAACTTTGTGGAACATTTGAATGTATTACCCAAATACACTCAACTTTGGAGCTGGGTCTTCAAAATAATAAAATAATTTTGAAAGATTCGAACTGTGATCTTTTTGTGCGAATCCTGTTCTTATTCCCAGTTTACCTTCTGAGTTACCTTCTGAGCAGTTTTGTTTTGTCGCTCAGCCGTTTCACTCTCTGAGTTTCCTTCTGAATACTTTTGTCTTTCTATTTTGTCTCTGAACTACTTTCTGATTTATCTTTAAATTTTCATAACTTCTTGCTTAGTTCTTGAAAACTCTTACTTCACTTATCACATTAAATGTGAGATTTCTGCATACTCAAAAATTCATTAGTAATACTTAATCTTTTTGTTATCATCAAAACATCAAAAGAGAAATACTAACAAGATATTAAAACAAAGATAATCATGCAAATAATGTTGATGAATACTTATGCGATTGATGAATGCTTGTGCGATGAATGAATTTATGTACGATGCAAATGTTTGTGCAGGTTCTACAACTCGTATTTTAATTACTGAATTATCTCTGGATTATGCAAATTATGCAAATGAATAGAGTTATCTTGAAAATAATTTTTTGTTTTAATAGATGGGTTTTGTTATCATCAAAAAAGGGGAGAATGTTAGTATTTCTCTTTTGATGTTTTGATGATAACAAAAAGATTAAGTATTACTAATGAATTTATTGAGTATGCAGAAATCTCAATTTAATGTGATAAGTGAAGTAAAAGTTTTCAAGAACTAAGTAAGAAGTTATGGAAATTTAAAGATAAATCAGAAAGTAGTTCAGAGACAAAATAGAAAGACAAAAGTATTCAGAAGGAAACTCAGAGAGTGAAACGGCTGATCGACAAGACAAAACTACTCAGAAGGTAACTCAAAAGGTGAACTGGGTACAAGAACAGAATTCGCACAAAAAGATCACAGTTCGAATTTTTCAAAATTATTTCATTATTTTGAAGACCCAGCTCCAAAGTTGAGTGTATTTGGGTAATACATTCAAATGTTCCACAAGTGGTTATTATCCAAGGGGATTCGAATTTTTTTATCAACGAATAAAATCTCAAGAACTCATGACAGAAAATCAAATTAATCCAAGATCAAATTATGTCTGATATTTATGGCTTGGGTTATATTCAATGATTAAAAATATACTTACATGAAGATTACAGAATTCGTTTTTATCAAGTTTGAACAGTCAGATCAAGAAGGAAAGATTCTATCCTATTCTTTTGGGATTTAGAAGATATTTCACGAGGAAGCCTATCTTCAAGACGGTCAAACAACTATGGATAAACATCAACGTTTTCAACAGCAAGATAAAATTTAGATAATCACAGAGATATATCAAGCACAAAATCAGGAACTACTGGAGATTATCATCTACCCAATTTTTGAATTCAAATTCGCTAGCCGTTTTCAATCGAAGAAGAAGGAGAATTTTACAATTAAATATTTGGAAGACATGAAGACAGAGGTGTGTGTGTGTGAAAAAGACGAGAATAATCAAAAGCCTTCAAGAATCTCTTGCTAAATTACTGTCATTCGGAATTTTCTTTGAGCTGAAATTTTAGAAACGTTTATTCCTTGTTTCAAAGCATTGTATATCTCGAATGAGATTTGTAGAAGTGAGAGTTATATTTAGTCTCTGTAGATCAGTAAATAGCTGGAGTGAAGCTAGATAGGCTGAGTAGAGTGTTTGAAGTTCTTTGTTGAAGAACAAGTTTGTATTCTCATTTCTTTTGGATATAGTGGAACATACCGGTGTGGAATATCGGCTCCCCGGCTTGGAGCTAGAAGAGAGGATTGACGCTCGAGGCGGAACCTCTATAAATCGATCTTGCAATCTCTTCTCTACCTTATCTTTTTAATTTCGTGCATATTTTATTGTTTATTCTTGCTGCGTTATAAACTCAGAAGACCAGTCAGAGAGTAACTGGAAATTTAAGTTCTACTGAACATTGAACTCAGAAGATCAGTCAGAGAGTAACTGGGAGCAAAATAAAATATTTTTAAACATATTTTAATTATTTGCGAACTTGATCTTGTCTGATATTATTCGAAATTTATCAATATTGTTATTTAAAATAGAGTTTTAGAAGCCATTTAATTTGAGTAACTAAGTAGAGTGAATTTGGTTGAATTTTAAAAAAGGTTAAATTTATTAAATAACCAATTCACCCCCCTCTTGGTTATTCTTCGGGACCAACAAGTAACATAGGTAATATTAGGTTTTATTTCAAGGGATCGTTGGCATCTATCTTACTCACTTCTTATCTATTATCTAGCCAAAGGAAATTTAGAAAGCCATGATAAAAACAAAAGTTATCCTAAGGTTAATGAAAATTTATAAATGCTTTCAGGGAAAAATTAAAGATGAATTTGTAAAAATGCAAGATGGGAGCCCAAGGTATGCTTCACCAATTTATTATCATATGATTTCTTGAAAAAATCAGAGAGAGAGAGAGAGTTGTATGCTGATGTATTTGCATTCTCAGATTCATTGAGGTAAGCTAAAGCCTCTCTCAAGGTCAGAAACTCTAAGTCTAAACTAGAACACCAGAATCTCTTCACAAGTCATCAGCGGTTTATGTAAGCCCCTAGATTTTTTGATAAATATAAGTAAATCCTAATAACCGGAAGTCATACCACAACCCTAAAGTCAACCTCACTCTATGTTAAATCTAGTGAATCTAGATCCAACAATCCTGCGTGCAAAACCTTAAAAACAATAAAAATGAGATAATTTCGAATTATGGTTCAGAATTGTATAAGAAAGCTTAAAAAGATCACATTCGCCAAAATTTAGTTTGTTTCAAATCCAAACAGGATCAGTTTCTAAAATTGGGATCCCAATAAGTAAAATAGTGAAAATATTCCAACAATACCATTAGACTCGTGAAAATATAAGGATTTAAAAAATATCAGTTTTAGAATTTTTTGGTAACTAAAAATATCATATATAGCTTATTTACTCGTATTTTTTTTACTACTGATATTTTAATTGTCTAGTCTACTATTCATAATACTATTTCTACTATTCATTACTGTTTTACTATCTCTATTTTTTCTTACACCCTATTCTTATACTCGACCGTACCTATTCCTTACAATTTACCTTCCTCATACTACTTTATTCACATCACACCTTAAACATTATTACTTTTTATTACAAAAATACAAAAAAAAAAAAAAACAACTCTGTCCCTCTCTCCAACATGCAAACCGGCGCCCCCCATGCCTCTTCCATCTCATTTTTATTTTATTTCAATTCATTAATTTTAATCACACTAATTTTCATTCTAAAATTCTATAAATACCCACTCCCTCCTTCATTCTTTCACACATCTCATTTTTCGTACCAAATTCACGCTATAAATTCTCTCTTCAAGTTCTCTTCCAAATTTTCTCTTCTCTCCACAAAAACCACTACCCACATATTACTACAACCACTTTTTTCTTCTTTAACAGATATATAACCATAGTAAAACTTCTTATATTTACTCATCATGTTCATGTAACTTAGCATGAGCTTAGTATGTGTTTCCTAGACTTATGAGAGTTAAGGAAGCAACAATATGTTCATATTTTGTTCTTGTTCATGTCTAAAGTTCCATTATGTTATTATTGTTATTATGTTGTTGCTATTATTGTTATTATTATTTGCTATAATCTAACTTCTATATGTTATTATATATATTTATGTATATATATTTCTTAGAGCTTAAGTGCTCACTAACTTAACATCTTATTAGTATTGCTTTTACTATTACGCTTTTTCGTTCCTTTCTTTTCCTTTTCCTTTTTGGACTAGTTTATTCTTAGTCCCGGGAAGCCTTGATGAAGTTAAGGCTCCCAATATTTGACAGGGATACCTTGATGAAGCTACGCTTCCCAATACTTGACCTTATTATTATGCTCATATTGATTCTTATACATGTCTTATCTTATTGTGTGATATTATTCTATTTCTCATGGCTACATATTCATAATCGTGCATGAACATATTGATATTATCTTAACAAAAATAAAAGGAGTTTTCTTAAATGAAGAAAAATAGGAACTCTCTTTAAAAATAAATTTTGCCACATAAGAAATGATTTTTTCATAAAAACTTAAAGTTTTATCTTAACAAATCTTTTTGAAAATTTAGAAAAGTTCATCACAAGTTTGTAGTAATAATATTACATGGGATTTTATCAAAGAATACATAAACTAAAGTCACTTTCAAACCAATGAAATAAGAAAGTTTCTTCAAAACTTAATATTGCTAATTCCTTGTTTAACGAAGGTTTTTCTTAAACTCATTTGTGAAGTTTTCACTAACATTCTAAAATACTAAGGTCTGGACAAATTTTACAAAATTATCAAAGAATAACCTTTTAGAGATAAGTCTTATTTAGAAAATAAAATTAGTAAATAACTAAGAAGATCATTATTATTATTTATTTAAAGTGGAACTAATTTTAGAAAAAATTAAGAACTTTTAGTCACTACCAAGAAATACTTAGAAAAACTACATTTTTCAACCATTAGAAACGGAGTTATAGGAATCTTAAAAAGACTAAAATTATTTTTAGAAAATTAAATTATTCTCAAAGGTTAAGAAATGAAGTTAAAAGAAGGAAATATTCACTTATAATAATTCAAGAAATTTTTCCAATAAACTAAAGTGAACTTTTCAAGTCTTAGTTTTTTCCAAATTAAGACACATTATTTTACAAAAATCATTGTTGAGACAACACCACTAAATTCATGCATACAATATGAGTCTATATATATATATATACACATATTCAAAGTATTTTTCAACTATGCAAATATCTATATTTTTGTACAAAAAAATTTTAAAGAAGAAAAAGTTGGGAAATTGTGTTTTCAAAGGTTGGAAAATTCGTGGTGGATCTGTAACCTACTGTTCTGAGGCTTAAATAACGTTTTGTGATAAAAATAACCTAAGAAATAGATAGATCTTTTTGAGTAGATAGAAAACGACATATTTTATGCGAAATTCTGAGTTAAAATGAGCAAGTTATGGCCATTTCGAGTTGAAATTTCCTTAAAACCGAATTTTGTCAAATTCAATAAGATAGAGTTAAAAAATTTAAGTTGAACTTGGATGAAACACTCAATTTAGGTATTTCTTTTGTTTAGGTGATGAGGACTAAGATCTTCTCTTTCTTGAGGATTACTTCGATTGAAAGCAAACGCCATGGCCTAGGGAGTTTTCCTTTAAGTTTTATGTATTTGTGTATGTGTTTATAGAATAAAGCACTTGATGTTAGAAAAAGATAAAAATTGATATGCATGTGGGTTATCATGGGAGCTATGTATGTGATTCGTTGTGTGATCAATAAACAATAAGTATATCGAAGCTCAATTGGTTAATTATTATAAATTGTTTCTATGTATATTACAGTGTGTGTGCAAATATTATTGATTGTCTAATGTCGGATCGGAAATCCCTTAAACTAAATTGTTCATGCATATCACTTAGAATATTATCTTCGCATTTTGCCACTATTCCTCAGGATGGCACTAGAAAGGTAAGTTGCCTAGCTACATCTTGAGGAATTAGTATGTTTGGGGAATACGACCTCATGGTGTAGCCGAGCTGGATCGATCGCTTTGGATAAGGAAAAGGAAAGCCTGGGGACTAGTAGTACAGTTCATTGGAACCCTAAGACAACACAAATTTCAAGGAGGTTGATGATGACCCATTCAAACCATTCCCTAATCTACAATGGAGGGGTAAATCCATTCTACATATGAAGCTGGATAGTTGTATGTATTGTTTGCCCATATAGTTGTTTGCACTTCATATGCTTGCTTAATGGACTTGTATGATTGTCTTGTTAATGAATACTTTTGCACAAGGATTATCTCACTAAGCTAGTTATACTTACTCCCCAACAGATTTTTTATGTTATAGGATCGTTGTTTTACTCTCGAGACTACCTTGACACTAGGTAGAATTTATGTTTTGGGAAGTTTCTGGAGGAATTCTATTTAAAGACTTAGATTAGATTTCCTTTTAAATCTTCTAGTTTTAGTTATTTGTCTTAGAAAGACTATGTTATTATGAAGACTCATTAGGGAATGCCTCGTAGAGTTTGTAGAACTTTATTTTTGATAAATTATATTAAGTATTATTTTGTATGTTCTACCGCCTTATCTTAAAATGCATAACTCCATCAGTCTCCCTTTGTTGTGAACGTATGCCTTGTACCAATATAAAAGCTTCGAGTGACTAAGGTAGTCATTCTCAAGTTTTAATATAGTGTACGACGGGCTATCACGTTTAGGATACCCGTTGGGGTGAAAGTTTAGACCTGCAAAAAGTTAAAGAATCCTTTGATTTTAAAACCAGCATAATGAATTCCAAAAAAAAAAGTGATAGAAAGTTTCAACATCCTTCTTTGAAGGTGATTACGAGCAACTCCATTAGTTGAAACTGCATCTGAAATCAAACATGAATATAAAAGGTGCATCACACATTTAGACCCACAAAAATAAGTTCAATCTACTAATTACAAATACTAAGTCAATAATTACTTGAAACCGCTTTTGAAATCACATAAATTAGAATGTGGGTTTACAAACCCTAAGCTATAAGGGATTATTTCTCCATGGATGCAAACATTAAGCATGGATTCAAAAGAAATAAAATGAAATTAACGACAGATATTACAATTGAAGTTCAAAATCTTGCAAAAATACAAAAGATGGGTTAAAATGATTCTACCTAGAAAACTCGAGATTTCTATAGCAAGAAGAAAAAATTCTTTTGCCTCAAAATTGTCTTTCTATACTATGTTAGGAAATTTACACTTTGATACAACATATTGATCGCATGCCTATGTACTTTTATTTATAGACTCGGGAATAGAAATCATGACGATTTTATTTACTAATATGGCGGATTCTTTATTACAGAAATCGTTCTTTATTTCCATGCGCATGTCGTAAATGCCAGCTCATAGGGTTAGTTGCCGAGTGGTAGGTTAAGTGCTCGAATATTGCACAAAAGTTAGGGCTCAGTCTAAGTTGTGGCATTCTACTAAAATGCTTGAGTTTTTATCCATTCTTCAACTAATAGGTAATTTGACTATGTTGAAGGCTCAATAGTGTGGCGTGATAGAAGCTATTCTTCAAGTCTAAGGCTCGATTGTCTCAAAACATTCATCAAATGTCCACTTGAGGGCTCTATTTAGAGTGCAACAAACCAATTTGCTTTGTTTTGCCTTGATGTTTAGGCCTCGACAGACACTTTTGCAAGGCTCGATCAAAATCTGTCTTTGAGTTTGACTATTGTTTTGCTCCAAATCTGATTCAAAACACTTTAATTCTTCTTCCTTTGATTCTAAGAGTTGAAAAACAACGTTTAAACATTAAAAGCACTAGTTTCATAAGGATTTATCTAAAAATGCATCAAATTAAGCCCTCCATAAATAGAATAGTGCAAAAAGGAGCTATCAAATCCCCTCACCCTTAAGCCTTTGTTTGTCCTCAAGCAAACATCATTCATAGCCAAGTAAGGCTACAAAATAAGAAGATAAATCATAAATGAAAATTTGACCAGACCAATTTAAGCTCAAATCACCTAAGTACTTTGGATATTCAATTAATCTTCATTGAACTATGCTAAAATTACTTTTGCTAAAATCACAGGACTTATCCATGTAAATCAACTTTTACCCTTATTGCTTAATGAAGAATTCAAAAGGAAAAATTCTTCAAAAGATCAATTAGAGTAAGAAAGATACTCAATCAAATTTGTCCCCTTACACATATAAGTATGTAGCTCCTTAATCATCTCTCAAAGCATCATAAGAAAAAATGAAGGCATGTACATCGGTTCATCCCCTTACTTTCTTTCGTTATTTGTGCTTTTTATTTTATTTTTATTGATTATTTATGTACTTTAAAGCTACAAAGGAGAAGGTTTTTGCCTTCTTCTTTACTTTTTCTCTAGATAGGCTTTGGCTCGCTTCTTTTTGCTTTTTTTTTTTTTTTTTTTATCATGGCTTATTTAAAATTGAAAGAGCGGACAAGAAATTACTCTCCTGAGGGACCAAGCCCTGCCATTTCAATCCTAAGTGCATAGTTATTTCATTTTTATTTTTGTTTTGTTTTGGTTTTATAGAGTACAAGGAAAAATCATCAAGTTATGATCATTTTGATCCTTCATCAGAGATTACACAGCTCTCAAAATTACTAAATTGAAAAACATATAGATCATTTAAGCTTTTAAAAGTTAGTTGAGTAATCTTACCGTAGACCTTAAACTAATTCTAGTGCTAAGTTTCTAAATTAAATAGCAAGCAAAACTACTTCACACAGATATCTGTAAAATGATTTACACAAAGTAAAGTAAAGTTAACTAAATCTTATGATGATTTTCATAACTTTCTCGATAGAGTTAATTGGTGACTCTATTTCAAAATTTTGAAAAATTTTGATCAAATTTTAACTGTTTCATTAATTTCCTTTTATTTTGTATGGGAAAAATGATCATTCAAAGCACAATTATTTAATTACTTTTGACAGATTTTCAATTTCATATCTTGCCTATTCTTGCTACTTCCCTTCCCCCACATTTAAAGTGAACATTGTCCTCAATGTTTAAGAACATTATAAATAGAAAGGGGATTTTCGATCAGATAATTGCAAAGCAAGACTTAGATGTAAGAAGTTTTGAAAGAACTTCTCTGTTTAAGGTCAAGGGTTGAGTTGTTCATGTAGTCGCTGCTTAATTGTCTTCTTGATTCTGTGCTAAAGACTAAGGCAGAATCATGAAAGAAATTATTAGTAGTAACCATGGTTCAATTAAAGCTATGGTTGAATCATGGACAAAAACTTTACAATAATTCTTTCTTCCATAAAGAATCTACATAAGAATTATAATTATTCTAAAAAGATGAAAGAATGTTATATACATCACTATAGAAAGAATAATGAATGAAATAATACAAAATTTAATGAATTGTCCATAAGCAATTTAAAAATGAATCAAGGGGTTTTAGTTATTTCTTTTTCTTTTTAGTCATTTGTTATAATGCTTTCTTCTTCTGCTTTTGAGTTGTTTGTTTCTCATCCTCCTACCACTGTTGCTACAGAGTTCGAACAAGTTCTTCGTTTTTCCTTTCTTGAGCATCCAAACCTAAATGCTCTTTATATTTTTAAAGACATTCTTGCTCTTCTCTTTCTCTTTCCAAGAATATATCATTCTCTTTTTCCTCCTTAGTTCTAGGCGGTATTATAGATCTCCCCTCTGCTATTTTTTGTCGCTCTTTCTCGAGCCATTTGTCATATTTCCTTTGTTGAGCTTGACTCTTATAAAATTTTTGTACATTATCTACAAGAAATCTTTCTCCATTTAGCTTGACCCAGCCTTCTTCAGTAATAAGGGAAGCGCATTCACTTAGGATGTTGTCAGCTACTTTTTCTGGAAGGTTGTACACTTCAACTCTGTAGCCATCTTACTCACCGATTGTCTGTAGCATTAAAGTGTTGATTGCTTGAAGTATGTCTTCCTCTTCGATAATTTCCTCTTCAAGGGTTTGTATAACTAGCTAGATGATGGCATTGATGATTTTTTCATCTGAATTGCACGGAAGGGAAACGATAACTTCAAGAAATTCACTGGAGGGGATTAACAGCCCGATCCATTCATAAAAGATATCATCGGAGGTTTCTCCTAAAGAGAAATTCCTACAATTGTCAGTATTCCCTCCATAAATATCTTGCAAACTTGATCGCAAATTGTTTCAAGAATTTCTTTGTCAGCTGCTTGATTCTTTGCTTCTCTATACTTTATAATTTCTTCTTGAACTACAACAACAATCTCAACCTCGAGCTCATAATATCAGTCTTCAATAGGAGGCTCATTCAAGTCAATGTCACTAGGGACTGTGGCATTGCTTTTCTCTTCTATTGATGTGGCAGCATCATTACAAATATCTCCAACAACTTCTTCCTCCAGTGGCGATTCTTCTTCTTGTTGCTTTTTGGAAGCATCATTCTGCTCCTTCCCCTTCCCAGTCATCTGCTCCTTAACTCCTGCTTCTTTAACAATTTGTTGGACTAATTTGCTCAAGAGTATTGGGTTGTGCTCTTCATCAGATGACTCATCTTATAGGATCAACTTTCTCCTCTTTGGGATAGGTGCACTTTTTGTTTTCTTTTTGAAAGTCTTAGGAAGAGAGGGAACTAGAATTGTTGTAGATTGGGCCAATAAGATGGTTTGGTTTGAAAGCTAGTTTCGTAGGAATTTATTGAAGAGTGCATCAAATTAAACCTAAATTCCCATGAAAAGAATCGACTAAAAAGGAGTTATCAAAAGCACTAGAAAATATGGAAAGACAAAAATGGAATATGCATGTGGGGAATTTCACGGGGAATGATTGTATTCTTGATGGTTGTTGAAAGAAAGTTAAGAATATTGAAACTTGAGTTGATGATTAATAACTTTGCTTTTGATGCCATATTGTATTGTTTGTGTATATCTCTATGATCACGCCATAAATTTGTTAATAATTTAATTGAGAATAAAATAATAAATTGATCATACATGACATGAAGTGAGTCACATCATTTTCACTACTATACCTTTGTGTGGGCTAAGAGAATAGTAGTGGTGGCAAGTAGGAGCCGAAAAATCTACAAAAATATGTAGTACGTAGGAGCCTGAAAGTCTACCAAATTTTTATGATGGTCGTATGGGCTTGTAACCTCCCCAACCTAATGGAGGGCGTAAATCCATTCAAACTATGATTTCCGGTTAATCATGTGTGTTTGTTTTCTCAATAACTTACTTGATTATTTATACGAGTACATAGTTATGAGAATATTCTCACTAAACAAGTATTGCTTATACCTCAATAGATTTTTTATTTCGTAGACCTGCTTGTGGCCGGAACCTATAGGATACAATTCTCAAGTAAGACTTTTTGCAACCCCAAGGAGTTTTTGGAAGAAGTTTACAAGAAGACTTTGGAATGTAGACTTCTATAGAAATCTTGTAAACCCCTATTTTCTAAGCCCTAAACCTTAAGCCGGAAAGTCTACCGGAGACCTTAAGTCAACGGATCTTGAGTAAAACCCTACAGTTTAGATCCTGCAAACCCGAGTTCGTAAATCGAGGAGTCGAAAAATAATTAAAGTGTTTAGAATAGTCCGTAATAATATTTGATTATTAAAAATATCAGATTGGTTATTTTCGGCTTATTTCGAACCCGTTTGGATACTGCTTTGGAAAGCGTGTCCCGGGGCTCGGAAAATTAAAAATATATCTTTAATATTTTTAGACTCGTATTTTTATAAGGATTTCAAAAATATCAAGTTTAAATTTTTCGGATTCTAAAAATATCAGTTATAGCTCATATAAGCTTATTTTACTCTTACCGGTAACTTAATTGTTAAATTTCTAAAAATAATTTAATTGATTATTTTATTTAAATCATAAAAATTCTGCCACTTAAATAAAAATATTTTTCTTAATTTATTTTATATATTTTCTTATTCAAAAAGCCACTTTATCAACCCATATCTCAAGTACACATACATTATCATTACTACACATTATTATGTCTTCTTTTGCTTTTTCTTACACTTCCATTTCCCAAAATTTGCAGCTGCCCATTCCCCATAAATTAGCCACTTTTCATTATTTTTAATTATTTATTTGATATTTTAAAGTCTTTTTAGTTGAAATGGATGCAACTTGTTACACTTTCAAAAATGCAAATTGAAATCAAACTACACCACTCCCACACTCTACAAATCACGCCAGCCCCCCTTGCAGCTGCTGTTTTATTTTTTTTTTTAAATTATTTAACACACTTTATCTCTATTTAAACATCTATTCCTTCCTCTTTCACTTTACAAACCCTACATTTTTCCTCTCTTTTTTCTCTTCTTCCTTGCCTTGTCTTCTTGAAAACAAGCTGTCCCCATTTTTCTTTCTTGCTTCCACATATTTTCTTGCAATTATTTGAGGTAATCTTTCCCTTTTTGCTCTTATAAGATGTTCTAGGATGATACCATGGATGTTTCATGCATCAAAGGACATTCCACAAGCTTAAAAGGCTATGGATGATGATGCCAAGAAGTGAAACACTCCTCTAGATGATGATCTCTTTTGTTCTTAGTATTTTTGTTATATGGAAGGCTTGTTTATCTTCTTGTTTTTGTGATAGCTTGTAGATCTAGAGTTTTATCAAGCTTTAGTTATGTTTATGTGTAGATCTAGAAGTTTAAGGCCTACTACTAAGTTTTTCTTATGCTTTCATGGTTATATATTGAGTAGATCTTAGATTCAAGTTGGAATGAAAAAGTAAAATTCGTAACTTGTCAAGGCTCCATGTTAAAAACCCTCTTCCAAGTCTTAAAATGGAAGTTTTTGTTAAGAAAATGAAGGTTTGATGGATGTATATCATCAAGACTTCATCTTACAAGAATCAAAGTTGATTTTCAAAGTTTATTTTCAAAAACAAAAATTGTATTTTCGGATCAAGACAAAGACCTAAAATAAAAACATGTTTTCAACTCAAATGAGGATTTTATTCAAGAAATGAAGGGTTCTTAGGATATAATATGTAATGGGTTGTTTTTCATGAGTTTTGATGAATTTCTCAAGAGATATGTCCAAAATAAATTTATGAAAATTCGGATCAAGACCAAGACCTATTTTTGGAACCCATCATTCAACTTTAAAATGAAGATTTAGACAAAAATATAAGGGCTCTTGTATAGATATCTTAAGGAATGAATTTTCATAAGTTTGAATGGTTTTCCTAAAAGTATTGCATAAATCAAGTGCTTTGTAAAGACAAAATTTAGGTCTTGTTCATTGTAAACTTCAAAGAGGAAATTCGTAATTATGGGAGACCAATTTTTAAAACCTTTTTTTGATCTCAAAACAAGTATTTTATATTGAAAATGGAATGCTTTGATAATATATATAGGAAAATTATTTTCATTGAACTAAGTAAGTTTTAGTAGGAATTACTAAAACAAACAATGAGTTTCAACTTGTAAATTTCGGTTTTATGAAAATGGATTCTTAGAAGTTTCATTTGAACTTTATGTTTGGATTAGATAAGTATGTAATCTCTTAATTTTGTTTTGAGAATCTCCTTGCAAGCTTAGGACTAAAATAAATTGGTCTAAGTAGTTAAATAGAGTAGATATGGCAATTTTTCACAAAGGCTCAAATCTTGGAATTTTCGTAACCCTACTGTACAGTATGTTTCCGACCCTAAATGACCTTAAATGTTTGAATTAACTTTAGAAATAGATAGCTCTTTCGAAGTAGGTATAAATCGGTATATTATAAGCTAAATTCCGAGTTAAAATGAGTTAGATATGACCTTTTTAAGTTAAGGATTCAACCTAGCGGAAATTGACGAACTTAGTAAATAAAATTGTTAAGTTTAATAGAACTTCATAAGAGATACTCATTGAGGGTATTCTTTGTACCTAGGTGAATTGGAGGACGGGTTACCACTTCCCGAGGACTATTACGACTAGTGGATTTTCACTACATGGACAAGTGAGTTCATTTCTCAATTAATTATGCTCTTGGATGTGCTTGTAGTAGTAGTGGCATTAGACTTAGGAAAAGATAAAATTGTGATTGAATGGTGATCTAAACTTGCATGAATGAACGATAAGTATATCGAGGCAAGCTTTGTTGCAATAATCTTGTATGAGCTAGTATAGATTTGGAATGTCTGAAATTGTATGGTCACTTTTAAATTATCTAATTAATATACCATTATATGAATAAATTGTACATGCATATCACGTAGTGAGTCGCATATCATTGTCGAGTATGCCTTTGGTGGGACAAAGGTATATTTGGGAGGCAGCAGGTCTTAAATGAAGGGGACTAGGGTTGCATGACTTATGGACCACCCATTTAAATAATGAAACTATGGTTGCATGACTTATGGACCAACATTAAAAATTGTGGTTGCATGTCTTATGGACCACCCCACTTAAGATTGGGATTATGGTTGCATGTCTTATGGACTAACTTTGGAATTGTATTTGCATGTCTTATGAACTACCCCAAACCCCGAATGGAGGGCGTAAATTCATTCACTTATGACTACCAGAAAGTCATATGCTTGCTTGCTCATTTGCTTGTGCATTCATATGGTTGCTTAATTATAACTTGCTTGTATAGATATTTTAGCTTGGTCGGGCATGTTACTTGAAGAAAATGAATCTCACTAAGCATTAGCTTATACCCCAATAGTTTTTGTTGCAGTGCTCCTATTTTTGGATGTTCCGAGAGGACACTTTGTGCAGGTTTACTACATGGAATTAAAGAGCTTTTGAGGAAGTCGGGACCTAGTATAGGCGTGGACTTCTAGGAAAATCTCTGTAATGTAGATTCAGATATTTGTAAATGGAGCTAAACGATGTAGACTCCTATTATTTTGGTGGGGGTATGCCCCCTTGGCTTATGTAAAGTTAACTGTTTATCTTGTTGTGATGTATATTCTTAATGTTATGTATGCTTTCTTAAGACTACTCGAATCAAAGTGTGATCCTAAAAGTTGTGTGAGTACACCTTACACTCGATATGTAAACCTATGGGATGACTAAGATTGTCATACTTAAGTTTAAATATCGGGTGTGGTGGACTGTCACGTTTAGGGTACCCTTTAGGGCGTGACAAATCTCCTATGAATAGCTTCTTTAGATTTTCTTCTAGAATGAAGACAATTATTTTGAGGATTATGTATTATTAACACTTTTACGAGGGATTGCTCCTTTCACTTTGTAAGGAAACCATCTTCTAAGGTTATTTGAATGTTCTAGAATTACTTGCATGCTTTATTTTATTACCTCCTTAAATTGCATAACTCCATGAGTGTCCCCTATTGTCATGATAGTATCTCTTGCATGTGATATTGAAGCTTCTGCGTAACTAAGGTAGTTATCCTCTAACTTTAATATTATGAGCGACGGACTTTCACATTTAAGATACCCTTTGGGGCATGATAGTTTAAGTTGGTATCAGAGCTAGGTTTAGGAAAAATGACAATAGATATAGACTTAGAGACTTAGGTAAGAAGATTGAATTTTAAGGACTGACTTTTTCTTTATGAATAGCTAACCTTAGGAGAGGTTCAAGAAAAAGCTATAGAATTTTGGAAAAGTTACGAGGAATGTTTTGTGGACTACCATCTATGGCTTAGGGTCTTATGTGAAGACTTCACTTTGTAGGAAGGCTTTGCTCTCTTAAGGAAATGTTCAGAATGTGGAAGAGAAGGCTAAGATACTCCATATGAGAGGATATTGCTAAAGGGATAAGGTATAAACCTATTGCTAAGGAAACTTGGAGAAACTTAGAGGTCATTTATGGAATATAGAGGATCCTGACTTACTACTACAATGAACCAATGCTTCAAGAAATGACCTTCATCCTTAGGAACGAAGACTTCCAACCTTCCCTTACTTCAAGACTTCGGGGACTTTAGGCCTTTTCTATGTTTATGTACATGATGAGTTAGGAAACCACATTAATTGGCTAAAGGCTGATTCTAAGGACTATTTCCATTAGTACAGAGTGTATCGAAACTTGTTTCCTAATCCAAAAAGCGAACCGCTACCACCATCTTACTAATGCAAAGAAGAAGAAGGAGAGGACGAACCAATGGAGGAAGAAGCTGAGGAACATGAAGACCCGGAAGAGGGTCTCGGGGAGTTTCAAGAGGAACATCTAAATTTTCAATATGGTGCAATGTCTATGAGCAAAGTGACTACTCTATGGAAAGAAGGATTATGTCCCGCACTATAAACCCCTAGATTTTACGATAATTATAAGTAAACCCTGGAACCAGAAGTTAAATTGGAACCCTA
This sequence comes from Combretum micranthum, assembly GCA_024138025.1. Lineage (NCBI taxonomy): Eukaryota > Viridiplantae > Streptophyta > Magnoliopsida > Myrtales > Combretaceae > Combretum > Combretum micranthum. Next base: position 179,955 of record JAMXBD010000812.1, on the reverse strand, counting down.
AAGTCAACCTAGGTTTACCTTAAGTTCTAGAGTATATAGATCTAACAATCCTGCGCTAGAAACCCTAGAATAATAAAAATAAGATAACCTTAAATTATACTCTGAAATAATGTGTTATAACCTAAAAAGATCATATTCACCAAAAATTCGCTCATTTCGAACCAGAACGGATTAGTTTCTAAAATGAGGGTCCTGGTACGCAAAACATTAAAAATATTTCCATAACATAGTTAAACTCATAATAAGATGAGGAATCGTAAAATATTAGTTATAAAATTTTTCAGCTTCTAAAAGTATCAGATATAGCTCATTTACGCATATTTTTCTTACTACCAGCATTTTATTTGTTTAGTCTACCATTTAATTTACTATTTATTACTATTCCTCTATCTCTACTTGTCCTTACTACCTATTTTTACAACCTATATATCTATTTATTGCATTCTCTTTTTCAATACTATCTTACATATAACTTCTCTTACACTTTACTTACTTTTTTTTCACAAAATTTTTTTTTAATCCTCTTCTCTCCCCCTCTTCATGCAAAACCGGTGCCCCTCTCTCTTTTTTCTATCCAATTTTATTTCTTTTTCATTTAATTTAGTTCACACAAATTTCAACTCCCAAGAACTCTATAAATACTCCCTCCCTCCTTCATTTCTTACATACAATTCTTAAACCATACCAAAACTCTTGCAAATTTTCTCTACAACTTCTCTTCCTCTCTCTACAAAACAATGAATCCCTTCTCCCCCTCTCTTTGTGCAATTTTCCAAATTTTTTTCAACACATATTTCGTCTCCATCCATCTTCAAGCTTTAGGTAAACACTAAACCATCTCCTTAGTTTAAAATAACATAACATGAACAACAAGTATGTTATGATTTCTAAAAATCCTCATGAGCATATGCTAGGGAAGGAAATCATAGAAACAACATTTTGTTTATGTTATTGTTAAACTCAATGTTTTTTACTTATGATTTTGTTATGTTCATACTTCTAACTTAACTCCTTATATGTTATTATGTATAAATATGTATCTATATTTTTAAGGCCTAATGCTCACTAATCTAACATTTTATTCATACTCTTATTATTTTGCTTCTTGATTATTGCTCATAATAAATAAGACTAGTCAATCTTTGGTCTTAGACTTATCATCATCAAGTCAAAATATTTTAGGACTTGTCCATAATCTAAGTCATAGTGGGCCTTGAATAAAATTCTAAGTCTCCCATATTTTCTTATTTCTTTTCCTTGCTATTTTCATTCTTTCTATATGGGACTTGTCCATTAAGGTCCCAGGAAGACTTGAATAAGATTTAAGACTTCCACAAATTTTCTCTCTTTTTCTTTTCTTTAAGCTTTTCTTTTCTTTTTATGGAACTTGTTCATCTTTAAGTTCTAGGAAGTCTTAATACTAAGCTAAGACTACCATACTTTTGTTCTTACATGTATATCCTTATTTGATTCTCTATATCTTTTATTTTTCTATATGAGTTATTTTTATCTTATAACATAACTATCAAGTTCATATTCATGCATTATCATAGGATGATGTTGACAACAATATGAGTAATTTCTTCCATAAAAATAAGACTAAGCTCTCAAAAGGAATTATTTTCAACACCTAGGAGAAATTTTCACTAAAACATAGGATAATAGCTCGACTACATTAGTTCCAAATTGTTAAAGAAAGATTATTATAAATTTTAATGTTGATAATTCTTTGCTATGCAAAATTTTCTTTAAAACTTATTTAGATGATTTACGCCAACACTTTGATAAACACTAAAGAGCAAAACAATGTTTTATCAAGTCAAGTCTTAAATCAACTCATTAGTTAAAAATCTACTTAGGAAATAACATTTGTAGACAACTTAAAAAACTAAGTTTTAAGAAGAAAAATTATCTTTATAAAGTCAAGAAAATATAAAAATAATAGTTTTAAATGAGTAGGCACTCATTCGTGACAAACTCAAAATTTTAATTTTCCTTCCAACAACTTAAAAAGAAATTTTGTAAACTTTAGTTTTCAAACCTCTAAAGTAAATTGTCTTATGAAAAATCATTGTTGGGGCAACATCACTAGAATCATACATATAATATGATTATATATATATATATGAAATGATTTTCAATTATATAAACATCTATATGTTTGTTATAGAAATTTTGGATGGTGTAAAATTTGGAAAATTACCATTTGAGGGTTGGGATTTTCGTATCAATTATGTACCGACTTATTTTAGAACCCAAATGGCTTTAAATGTTAAAAATAACCTTAGAAATAGATATATCTTTTCGAGTAGGTAAAAAACAACATCTAATATGTGAAATTTCAAATTAAAATGAGCAAGTTATGACCATTTTAAGTCGGAATAATCTGATTTTCGACAAAATTGATAAAATAGAATTAAATAATTTGACTAGAACTTTCATGAAATATTCATTTTTGGTATTTATTTTGTTTAGGTGACAAGGAAAAATATCTTCTCTTTCCCAAGGATTACTTTGATTCATGACAATCACCATTAGAGGTAGGCAAATTGGGTAAATGGGTCGGCTTGTGGACCAAAATTGTTTTTTTTTTTTTTAATTTTTAATGTTAGTTTGTGTCAAAATTAGAATATTTATATATATAAAGGTTTTATATATATTAACGACCAATTTTATTGCTATTTTGACTACTTATATATAAAAAACAAGTTTTTCAAATAGTTTATTAGATATCATATTATGTTTAAATCAATAAATATATATTTTTAAAAATGTTATAATACTTGTGGTTCATGTATCAATCTATCTTTTTCCATAACACATATAAATAATCATTAATATGTTATTATGTTATTCTTGTTTTTAAACTTCTTCTTCCTTTTTTTTTCTAGCCCATGGGCCAACCCGACCTAGTCGCTTTAGCCCATGGGTTAAATGAGCTAGGCCAAATTGGCCCGCTTTTGAATGGGCCAAAATTTTTTGTTGTAATATGCTTTTTTAAGCAAGTTGATTAGCCAGCCCACGGGCCACAACCCATATGCTTAGCTCTAATTGCCATGGTTAAGTGAGTTTTCTTTTTGCATATATGTATACATATGTGCTTATAAAGTAGAGTACTAGATATTAAGAAAAGATAAAAATTAATATACATGCGGGTTATCATGGGAATTATGAATGTGATTCGTTATGTATGATCAATGAACGATAAGTATATCGGAACTCAATTGGTTGATTAATGTAAACTGTCTCTATGTATTATGCAATGTGTGCAAATATTGATTGATAGCCTTAAATGAGATGAATTATGGATCGGAGATTCCTTATAACTAAATTGATCATGCATATCACTTAGAAAATCATATTCACATTTTGCTACTCTCTTCTGCATTGGACCAAAAAGGTAAGCTACCTAGTTACATCTTGAGGAATTAGGATATTTGGGGAATACGACCTCATGGTGTAGCCGATTTGGATTGATCGCTTTAGGTAAGAAAAACCCAAGACCAAGTAGTACGACCGATTGGAACCCCAAGACACACGCACAAATTTTAAGAAGGTTGTTGGACCCCTTTAGTCATTTGACCCATTCAAAGCATTCTCTAACCCCTCATATGGAGGGCATAAACCTATTCTACGTACGAATCTAGATAGTCGAATGTATTTATTTGATCATATGGTTATTGCATCTCATATGCTTGCTAATGGACTTGCTTGATTGATTTGTTATGGGTATATTTGTGTAAGGAATTATCTCACTAAGCTAGTAGTGTTTACCCTCTAATAGATTTTTGATATTGCATGTTAATTGCTTTTCGACCCAAAATCATCTTTTTGCCAAGTAGAACTTATGCTTTTTAGAGGCTTTTGAGAGAAACCTATTCGAAGACTTTAGATAGATTTCCTTTAAAATCTTTCAAGTTATAGTTATTTGATTAAGCAAGTTTATGCTAGAATTATGATTTTGGAGATTTATCAGGGGAATGCCTGTAGAAATTATAAGACCTTATATTTTGATGAAATATAATAGTATTATGTTACATGTTCCGTTGCTACTACCTTAGATGCATAACTCCACCGGTATCCCTTTTGTTGTGAGTGCACGCGTTGTACTAATATAAAAGCTTCTGAATAACTAAGGTAGTTATTCACAAGTTTTAATATTGTGTACAGTCATTTATTACATTTAGGGTACCCATTGGGACGTGACACACACCCCCACCCCAAGAAGGATAATTGATGAAGGACGTTCAAGTGACCATATGATGGTCCTTGATCCTAAACCAAAAGGTGAGATCCCTCAAAATGAAAACCATGATGGAATGCTAACCAATGAAGGATCGTGCATAAGGGATAAAGGAAAAAGGATTTCTGTGAGTTAATACTTAAAAGAGTTCATGAACAAGAGGCACAAGGGATCCACAAGCTGCAATTTGAACGACACTTCCTGAAAATGCACTAGAAAATACTTAATTGTGGGGAGGGGGGGTGAATTGAGTGTTTGACCTAAAATGCTCAAACAATAAATTTTTGTGTAATAGATCAATTTAAACTTTAATAACAATAGATATGACAATAATAGAGTATTGAAAGGAATATTAAAAGATGGGGAAAGAAAATTTAAGCCCAAATTTACATGGAGTTTGACCCACTTGCTACTCTCCATGATAACCTAAATCGCCTCTAATAAGAGGATTTCACACTCTTTATTAATTCAAAAATTCTGAAGCTCAAATAGAGCAGTACAAAAATTTACAACTCTCAGGAAATAAAAGATTTCCTCTCTTTTATAATACTCTCGTATAGATAACAAAAGAGCAAACTACGAATTTAATTTTCTCTCTCTTTGCAGATTTTACAAAATAATGAACAAGAGAACAAAAGTAGTGAGGATTTTCTAATTTTGTTTGTTTGCAAATGAAGGTTCTTAAAACCTTGTTTGAATATCCCAAGGAGAAAGTATTTGTAGATTTCAAAGATTTAAATGTTCAATAGAGATAATGTCTTAAAATCATCAAGCATTAATTAAATGCATGTAATGGCTTTCTATGCCACATCAACTCGTATTTTGAACTCGTCACACCTTGGTTCTTGTCACATTTTGGATCTTGTCGTGCCTTGGTTCTTGTCGTGCTTTGAATCTTATCATGCCTTGATTTTTGTCGCCCCTTAAGCTTGTTGTGCTTTGAATTTGACCTTCGATCAAGTCTGTGGTTATTTGAACTCGTTGAGCCTAGAATTTGAACTTGTTACGCTTTAAACTTGTCACGCCTTGGATTTATCTCTCAATTAAACCAATCATGCCCTTGATGAAAGCTGCGATCAAAGCTGTGCTTAATGATTTGCACCTGCTTGCTGATTTATTTTGCACCTACACAATCTCTAGGGAAAAACACATACACAAAAACACATATATTTTCTAGCATGTTGTTCATCCAAGTTGTTTGAATAATTAAGTATAGTTTAACACAATCGAGTAGTTAATTGTATAACTAATTATCTTATTGAAATTCACATTAAACACACAAGTTCAAAAATGTCCCCCTTTTTGATGAGGATAATCATATACAATTAACTCCCCTACAATTAAGCATACTCCCCCTCAATTAAGCATTTGAGTTTCAAAAGAATTTTCTCAAATTGATTCAAAATCTTGATGCTCAATTTTAGGGAAATTCGAGTTACACGTAACGGTCAAACAAACACAATATACACTATTCATGTATGTTAATTGTGCATTTAACATTTTTCTCCCCATTTGGACTCATAAAAAAAATAAAGGCAAACTCAATGAGAGATGCATAAGTAATATGCAAGTTCTAAAAGATGATTTAGACATGTTTGAAAATCCACATATCACATATTTGCACAAATTTTTATAAAAAAATTGCAGGATATGTTTCTCAAAAATGTACAAATTTATCTAAAAAGCTTTCTAAAACATTTTCAATCAACCAACTAAGTCTAAGAAGCATCATTAAGCATGTTCAAACATTGTTTATGCATCAAAGGCATGAAAAACCATTTTGTTGGTCCCGAAAAGAATAACCAAGAGGGGGGTGAATTGGTTATTTAATAAAATTTAACTTTTCCAAATTCAACCAAATTCACTTCGCTTAGTTACTCAAATTAAATGGCTTCTAAAACTCTATTTTAAATATATTGATAAATTTTGAATAATATCAGACAAGATCAAGTTTGCAAATAATTAAAAAAAATATGTTAATAAAAATTTATTTTGCTCCCAGTTACTCTCTGACTGATCTTCTGAGTTCAATGTTCAGTATAACTTAAATTTCCAGTTACTCTCTGACTGGTCTTCTGAGTTTATAATGCAGCAAGAATAAACAATAAAATATGCACGAAATTAAAAAGATAAGGTAGAAAAGAGATTGCAAGATCGATTTATAGAGGTTCCGCCTCGAGCGTCAATCCTCTCTTCCAGCTCCAAGCCAGGGACCCGGTATTCCACACCGGTATGTTCCACTATTTCCAAAAGAAATGAGAATACAAGCTTGTTCTTCAACAAAGAACTTCAAACACTCTGCTCAACCTATCTAGCTTCACTCAAGCTATTAACTGATCTACAGAGACTAAATGTAACTCTCACTTCTACACAAATCTTATTCAAGATATACAATGCTTTGAAACTAAAGAATAAACGTTTCTAAAATTTCAGCTCAAGGAAAATTTCGAATGACAGTAAATTTGTAAGACATTCTCAAAGGCTTTTGATTATTCTCGTCTTTTTTTTTTTCACACTTCTGTCTTCATGTCTTCGAGATATTTAAATTTAAAATTCTCCTTCTTCTTCGGTTGAAAACGGTTAGTGAATTCGAAATCAAAACAATTGGATAGATGATAATCTCCAGTAGTTCCTGATTTTGTGTTTGATATACTTCTGTGATTATCCAAATCTTATCTTGCTGTTGATAAGGTTGATGTTTATCCATATCATTGTTCGACCATCTTGAAGATAGACTTTCTCGTGAAATATCTTCTAAATCCCAAAAGAATAGGATCGAATCTTTCCTTCTTGATCTGACTGTCAAACTTGATAACAAAACGAATTCTATAACATCATTGAATATAAACCCAAGCCATAAATAACAGACATAATCTGATCTTTGATTAAATTAATTTTTCTGTCATAAGCTTTTGAGTTTTTATACGTTGATAAAAAAAATCGAATCCCCTTGGATATAATAACCAACTTTGTGGAACATTTGAATGTATTACCCAAATACACTCAACTTTGGAGCTGGGTCTTCAAAATAATAAAATAATTTTGAAAGATTCGAACTGTGATCTTTTTGTGCGAAAATCTGTTCTTGTTCCCAGTTTACCTTCTGAGTTACCTTCTGAGCAGTTTTGTTTTGGTCGCTCAGCTATTTTACTCTCTGAGTTTCCTTCTGAATTCTATTTTGTTTCTGAACTACTTTCTGATTTATCTTTAAATTTCATAACTTCTTGCTTAGCTCTTGAAAACTCTTACTTCACTTATCACATTTAAATGAGAGATTTTCTTTATACTCAAAAATTCATTAGTAATACTTAATCTTTTTGTTATCATCAAAACATCAAAAGAGAAATTACTAACATTTTCATGTTCAAGGCCTAATTTAGTTCAAACATGCATAATATCCCAATTTATCACATATTTTTAGCAGACAAGACGTCATGCACCAAAAAGGAGGCCTAGTTGGATTAATCTGGAGTAATCATACTTGTATGCATCCATATGAGAACCATTTTGCAAGTCAAAGAACTACAAAACTTTACTTAACATATGTTATACAACTGTTAACTATATAAAAATATTTTGATAACTAAAGGAAATACGAATTCCCATGGTCCACCAGGACTGCGGAGATTAGTATCCCACCAAATAATTACATAATCTCTAACTTAAATACTAAGCATATGGGTTACATTCTAAGTTCTTCTTCTCATCTTCAAGTCTTCACATAGTCCTAGCCCATTCCTCATGCTTTCCTATACACGAACTATAGGGGTGTGAGCTAATTCACATCTTAGTGAATAATGAGACCAAATCACACATCAAACAAATGAAAAGCAATTTTAGTAGCAAGCGTATTGCAATGCAATCTCCATATAGCAAGCATATTTGGATACGGAATCCAAACCAATGGAGATTTATACCCTCTCTTAGGGGTTGACGGACCAGCATCAGTATCATGGCCTATAAGAGAATGAGAACTAAGGAAGGAAGATTTCTTTGAAAACTTGTTTATTTATGTATGTGTGTGTATATATATATTATATTATATTACCCATAATCGCAACTTCACCTTAGAGCCTTAGAAACCCCCTAAGTACTAGCATCCCAAGGCCAACTCTTACACAAGAGACATCCTTCGTGCCTACTTAGTTCTTAGAGGGTTGACAACCGATTGTATCTAATTGAGAAACAAATTCACTAACATAACTTAGGATCACCATAGAACTATAATACTAATACGTGACATGCATACTTCATAAATGCTAATGCAAGTTATGCTATCATGCAATGCATGATTGTTCAATTATTAATTAGATAGTATTAAGTTCCATTTATTAAAGTGCCTAATCAATAACAGACATTCATCAACAAGACAACTCAATTATTACAAGCAGGATGTGATCACTTTTATTTTGGCGAGTTATCACACATTACAATCATCAAACAACATACAAATACCCAATCCCTACACATATTCAGTTACGTTTATCTTCATAAGGTAGAACTATATTACAAGCACAAACAAGGTGATAAAGTCAAAGTTACCCACTTGACATCCTGGCTAATTGATAATAATCTCTGGAAATATCTAAAGTTTGATCCAATTCTCATCCGAAAAGAAAATAATAAACATTCAAAGCCTTTCTTATTACGTACTTTATCAAATTTTAGCATTTAAATCCATTCTTAGTTCATTATTCTACATTTGTTTAAAACATGGATTTATATTAAATCCTATTTGATCAGACAATAGGTAGAAACCTCACCATGGTTGCAAAAATCACCTTGCTAAGATACGAACAGTTTTCCATTGTCTATTAAATTATCTTTTTTTTGTTTATAAAACATTTATTATAACGACATTATCATATTATCATTTTCCTTTAAGTTTTGAATTATTCATTAAACTTTAGGAAAAATACTCATTTATCTTATTAAACCACATTTGAAACAACATACTCCCTTTATCATTTAAAGTCTAACATACCACAATTATATCTAAGTCATTTACAAGTTTGATCTATATTAACTTAACTTAACCAATTTGATTAGACTTAACCACTTAATCTAATTATCAAATCACATTTTATTATCCTACTAGATCACTATTATGTATCTACTAGCATCTTAGTTTATTTAATTATTCTATTTTAGATCAAGCTCATTTTAGATCCTTATAGTTTATTAAGTCAAATTAAACTTAAGTCTATTAATTAGTTTACTTGATATTCAAAAGCCATATTAAATCTAATCTAATTATTAAGTTATATTAAGTTAAGTTAAACTTAGATTTATTAACTGAGTTCATTTTATAAGCTTAAGTTCTATGTTAATCCAAATTAATTACTAATACTATTAATTCATTCATCTCATTCCTAATTATACAAGCACTACATATCATTTCTGTTACTCATCATTCATCTAATTAATTTCATCTTTCTTTTCTTTTCTTTTTATATATAAACGGTACCAGGGGATAGATCATGCAAGTGATAGAGGCTGTGATCCTCATTTCATGATGAGACCCGTTATCTCCATCATGACCTCTACTACGCTTGTGAGCAAGAGAAAAATATGATCCAAGGAGATCACACCCCTTGTCATGGTCGTAATCTAGCTCATATGCTTAAAAATGCTTTGCTCAGAGGAGATCACAGGCCATATCACGATCGTGATTGACAGGGTATTAGAGTTACATTTTTTCCTTTGTCTTTTTACCTTAATTGTATTAACTTATAACATCATACTTCTATCAAAACATCATAAAAGCAACACACAAGTTTATGTCAAGTTTAAACAACACTCTAATCATACCACTATTGTACATCATCTAAATCATTTCGATAACTTTCTAACTTCACTCATGCATAATTAACTAGGTTTTTAATTTTATGTTCATATATTCTTAGTTTACTAATTTTATCACTAACCCAACACATATCTAGATCTAATTAATTGTATTCATGCATTTGCAATAATAATAAAAAAAATCAAACAATAGAACTTATCTTTTTAGACAACTTAAACATCTTGATCTTTTCTACTACTCCTCCTCCTTAGTTCTTGAAGCTACTATGTTCATGATCTCCATCTTTTATCTTCTATTTCTCATTTAGTCTACTTAAAATTGAGATTTTGGGTTTGATTCTTGTTAGAAGAAGAGCAAAAGAAGAAGAAGAAGAAGAAAAGAGAAAAGAAGGAATAGAAAGAGAAGAAGAAGAAAGATAGATAGATATAAAGGTAGCAAAAGATAAAGAAAAAGAGAAAGAAAAGTCAAATAAAGGATTAGGTTGAGAAGATATTTATTAGTAAATGACTATGGCTTAAACCTTTTAGATCAATATTTTAAACATCGAAAATAGTTTGAAATAAATTTAGAAATCTATATAATAAAAATTAATAACTTGGTTTAAAAATCTATTTCAGGAGTTTAATTTATACGAAATTGATATTTGGTTCAGGTTTGGACTTAAAAACTGATATGTTTAAACAAATAGATGAACTCAAAATTTATGGAGATTAAACAGATAAAATTTAGGTTAACATGGTTAAATAAGAGCATTTTATAAATTTAGATAATTGAACTTGAGAATTTGTATAATTTGTAAATTGAAGGAAAAAAGGGGTTCAAGTTGATGATTGTAAAGAATTGAGTAATTCAATTCATGAAATAGACTAAAGCTTGAGGTTGACAAATTTACTAAACATTCACATTATTTGTTTAAGGGTCTAAAAACTAACAAAACACTTTAATTACATATTGGAAAATTTGGAGAATTAAAATAGAAGAAAAGAAATTGAAATAAATGATTGGGAAAAATTCAACACTCTTATTCATTTGATAATTTGAAAGAAAAGGAGTTCTGATTAAAGGTGATTGAGATGATGATGAAATTTGATTTGTTGCAAAAATAATTGAAGTAAATAGACTAATTGAAAATGAATAGAATTCAAATTTGATAGGTAGAGAAAATCAAAGATTTGGATTGACGAAATGGGTAATTCCGTAATTGTAGCAAATAGATAGATGGAATGAAATATTTTAGATTCTCAAATTTTAATAAAATCTATTTACAAATTTGATTATATTACTTATTACATCCTATAGTTTAATTTACTTGATTTATTTAAACTATCTGAGTTTAAGTTCTAGTTCAAAATTCGACCATCTATTATTTTATTCAATTATAACTATATAGATACCCCATTTTTGCCCTTTTAAGGTTTCAATTTATAGTAAAAATTAATATTATATTAAGCCCATAAATTAAAAAAATTAAAAAATAAAAGAAATCATAACAATAAATATATAAGAAAAAAGGGGAAGATAAGAAAATAAAAGAGATAAATAAATAAATAAGAATATAGAAAAAATAACAAATAAATTTTTTTAGGCTTGATATAACACTAATTTTAACTATAAATTTGTCTAGACTCAACTAAATAACCCATATAATTTGGTTTATTAAATGGGTCTATTTTGGAAACCTTAAATATTTTTTTTCTATGCAAAGCAGAGTAAGGCACAGACCAACATCCTATATGGATAAGTCAGTGGCATGCATAAAAGAGATCTGAGTTTGATTCTGTGAGCAACAATAGGAGAATCACAGAGAGAAAAAATAACACAAATAGAAGAATTCCATATAAAAACAACAAAATCACTTTCAAAAGCACAAATTTGAAGTTACATCTTGAATCTTCAAGTCACTCGAAATCGTCGGAATCAGCTTTGACCGAAGTCCACCACCGCCATCACCTTTGGGAGTTTCTAAAGCACCACTCACGGTCATTATCGGGTAGAACCAAAGCTAAAGGAGTCTCTCATTCCTCAATTCTGGTTTCTCTGGGTGAGCTCCGCCATCTCAAACCATTGGAATCACTGGAACAAACATTGTTGGACATTTACTCTAACTTGCAACTTGAACCCGTCAGCATGACTCGACTCCGTACCGTGCCTACAGACTTTCCATGCCCAAGTAAGTTGCTTGACTTTCATTTTTTTTTATTAATTTACTCAATATAAAAAAGGAACAAGATAGAAAAAGGAAAATAATAAAGTTAATGGTTTTTTAAAATAAGATATCTTCATCCAAAAAATAATCTAAATAAAAAGAAAATAAGAGAATAGTAAATAGAAATGAAGAGTTTTGGCACGTAGAAAATTATACTTTTAAAAAAATGAAATTGATAGTTTATAGGATCTCTAACTCCTAAAAATCCATTTTTTTCTAAAGAAATAAAATTTAAGAAATTTATAGCGACAAGAGTTCAAAAGGTAAAAGGAATCAACATGTCACGCTCCGAAGAGTACCATAAACGTGACAGTTCGCCACATATAATATCAAGACTTAAGAATGACTACCTTAGTCATGTGAAAGCCTTAGTATTACATTTAAGGTGTCTAGCACGGTAATAGGAGACGCTTTTGGGAAGTATAGTTTAAGCAAGTAATGATGAACATACAAGAATCCAGAAATAAAATATTATATCATTAATAACCAAAGATCTATTACATGATTTCTTAGGGGCATACCCCTGCTAATCCCAAAGATCGTGATAGTCTTTACAACATCCAAATACTATATTAAAGATTTCAAAGGAATTCTAATCTAAGTCTTCAAGTAGATTTCCTCCAAAAGCTTCAATGGAAAACTTACACAGATATGGGGAGGCTCCGGACACAAAATAGGTGTTCCTGAGAATTCAAATACCTATAGGGGTGTAAGCTTATGGGCTTAGTAAGTAAATCCCAAAATTCATACTCAAAGTAAATTATCAACCAAGTTTATTATTCAAACATATGGAATGCAACAACCACGTGAGCATACAAGACATATGACTTTCCGGGAATCATATGTTGAATGAATTACGCCCTTCATTCGGGGTTGGGTATTCAGGCCAATTACATCCACAACTTTTAAAACACTTTTATAGATCTTACCGACTCCTATACGCCATCAAAAACTTGTAGTTATTATAGGCTTCTACTAGCCACCAATTTACGTAGTTCTTACTGGCTTCTACTCGCCACTTACATGATATACCGGTTATGGCCACCACCACTATTATACACTTGTCCCACTAATTGTATAGTAGTGAATGAAATGTGACTCAACATATGAAGTGCATGCATAATTTCTTAATTAAAGTCTAGTAGTTATATTTATCTTCTTTCAAGTGAGCAACCAATTTCAAACACTTCAAGATAGTAATGTACAAACAACTTTATTACAAACAAATCAAGTTTTGATACACTTAATATTCTTTCAACATGTTATCATACAACTTCCATTTGATTTTTGCCTAAATTCTAGTGCAGCTAATTTTACAAGCACAATCATAAGTATGAAAAATAACGGGGAATAAACTCACTTAGCCATGATGACACCTTTCTTGAAATTGATGAGTTGTTCGGGATTTCCACTAATCGTAGTAATCTTCGGGATACGAACAATCCTCCTCGAGATTATCTAATCAAGAAGAATACCCAAAATGAGTATTTCATGAAGTTTCTCTTCTTGAAGATTCTAAACTTTTCTAAAAGTCGCGGTGAAATCGTATAAGAGGAAATTCCAACTTAGAATGGCCATAATTTGCTTATTTTAACTCGGAATTTCGCAAATAATATATCTTTTTCTATCTACTCGGAAAGATCTACACATTTCTAAACTTATTTCAATAAAACAAAGTCATTTGTGCCCCGAAAAGGTAGCGACCAGATTTACCACGAATTTGTAAAAACTTGTGTCACGCCCCGAGGGGTACCCTAAACATGGCAGTCCGCCGTACACAATACTAAAGCCTAGGAATGACTACCTTAGTCACGCAAAGGCTTCCATACCATGTACAAGGCGTACATCACAACTCAGGGAACGTATCGGAGTAGCGCAATTTATATCGATAATAAATAAGTAACAAGGCAAAGAGAATATAGAACATAAACATATCACATTTCAATTCTTAAGGGCATATTCTTCTATTATCTTTAACTAAATGTACCTCACTAATCATAAAGGTTAGCACATATAAAGAACCTTACAAAATCTCTTCATCGTATGATTCCATATCCTTAATCATCCGTCCATGACTTCCTTAATGTCATGATCCTCAAATTTAATCCACGAATATACCTGTTTCAACAAAATCTATAGGGGTATAAGCTACAACTAGCTTAGTGAGATATTCCTTTTCATTCGCACCACATTTTCAAACAAGTTCATTTATTTAACCACACATATGCTATGCATACAATGAACCAATCACATGATTACACGAATATATATAGTCGTCCGGAAACCATATATAGAACGGATTTACCCCTCCGTATCAAAGGTTAGGGAATCGGGGTTGAAGGTCCTCGACCTTCTACTGCTAGTCCCCAGGTCCTCACCCACAGCGTTCGGTTGGCTCGGCTCCGAACCTAGAGTCGCTTTCCCCGAGCGATTTGGATTCTCCAGGAAGGAACATGGCCCGTGGCACCGCACGATCACAGCCAATCCAACTCTACGCGTAGGAGTAGCAGCCTTCAGAAATAGATGTGACTCGATGGATGCTATGCGTGAACGTTTTATTGTTCTTAGGTCAAACCTTATTAAGGTTTATTAGGGGCGATCAATCCATTTAGCAACAATAAACAATCATACAAGTAGTAAATAAAATCACTTAAACAAGCAGATCGAAGTTGCGATATTCTTAATTCTCATTTCACGCATAACATAGAAGCATATATAAAATCCCGAATTCCCCAAATATATCCATTTTATCTTTTCCTAGTATACTAATGCTACTACTTTACAAGCACAAGCAAAGTAACGAATTTAGGAGGAATAACTCACTCGTCCATTTCGCTATCTTCTTAGTCGTAGAAATCCTCGGGTAGGGTATCCTCGTGTCCTTTGTCACCTAGACAAAAGAAATACCCGGGATAAGTCTTCCATGAATTTCTATTCTTGGAGATTCTAATCTTTACTTAAAATTCGTGGTAAAATCGTATAAGAAGAAATTCCAACTTAAAATGGCCATAACTTGCTCATTTTAACTCGGAATTTCGCATACGATATACCGTTTTCTACCTATTCGAAAAGTTCTATCCATTTCTAAACTTATCTTGGTCATAAAAGGTCATTTGGGTTCCGAAAACGTCAGGTACAGATTTGAAACGAATTTTCTAAACTTTTGCAAAAATCCACTTTCTATCTCAACTTCATTTAAAGAAAATCCTTTTTGTAATAATATAAATATACATTTGATAAACACTTTTGAATATATAGGTATGCTCAATTTACATGCAAAAATCCAATGGTAGTGTCTCAATAATTTATTTCATAAGACAATTCATTTAAACTTTAGCTTTGAAAACTTCTTTCAAGTATTTAAAGAAACTTTATAGTTTTCTTAGGTTTGTTATAAGTGAGTATAATCTTATTTTATTTTTCTTCATTCCTCTTTTCCAAAACAAGAAAATTCCCTTTAACTAGTCTTTCATATTTCATTTCTAGTGATAAAAGGTTAATTTATCAAACTATATTAAGTTGTCAAAAACCTTTTCATAATTTGTTTATTTAAGATGATCTTAGAAAATGAGTCTTGTTTTCTTATATCTATTTCTAAAATATAAGCTTTTGCTTTCTAAAACTTGTTCTTTCATTTCTTTTGAAAAGAATCATTTTTATTGATAAAATACATTATTGCTTACTTTATATTCTTTTGAAAACAAGTTCTTTCTTTTAAAAAAATCATTACTTTTCCTAAGTGGGTTCTTCATGAGTTGATTTTTATATTAACTTTGAAAACTAGTTTGTTCCTTAGTTTAGAAAAGAATTTAAGTTTTCAACATTAACGATTTATTTTCTTAAAACTTAAATTACCATGAAATATAAAGGAGATATTTATTTCTTATAAAACTATCTTCGTTATTTTAGGAAAATCTTGGGAAGCTTGTAGTGCTTTATTTTTATGTTGTTTGATAAAACTTCATCATTTTGTGATAAACCATATGATAGAAAATCTAGTTTTGAGTTCACTTAGTAAAACAAAATTCTATTTTTTGATTAGTCGAGACATTAACATTACGCAAATGCAAGTATAATGAGCATATAAAATAGTAAGAACATAAGAAAATACTAGAAACAAATAATGAGTAAGAAAATAAAATATCAAGCATTGGGAACCTTAGCTTCATCAAGGAATCCCGATCAAGAATTGGAGCCTTAGCTTTATCAAGGCATCCCGGGACTAAGAATGGACTAGTCCCGAAAGATTAAAATAAATAATCAAAAGGTTGTTTTGACTTGATATGGACAAGTCTAAGACTAGAAAGACTAGTCTTAATAAAATAAATAAATTGCATAACTTTGAATGTAAATAAATAACCAAATGAGCTTATATGCTCTAAATATAATAATATACATAATATACATAATATAAGTTAGATTAGAAGCAAATAATAACAATAATAATAACAACATAATAAAATAGGAAGCTTATGTACAAGAACAAAACATGAACATGTTGTTGCTTTTACTACTCATGTGAGTTTCAAAACAACACCATAGTCATGCTAAGTTACATGACATGAATAGATAAATGGTTGAAAGAAGTTTTTACCTAAGTTATTTGTGTGGTATGAAGATGGTAGTGAATGTATGGTTATGTGGTTATAGAAAGGTGGTAGTTGTATTGTATGAAGAGAAATTCTTGTGGATATTTGGTGAAAGAGAGTTTTGGTAGAGAGAATTCTTGATGAGAGAATTTGTGGAGAGATTTTGAGAGAGTTTTGGTAGTGAAATGAATTGTGTGAAAGAATGGAAGAGGAAGGGGGTATTTATAGAATTTTTGGAGAGATTTTTGGATGTAATAAAATAAATTGGAAAAGAAATAAAATGGATATGGAGAGGGAGAGATGGCGCCGGTTTTGGCTTTGTGAGAGGGGGAATTTGTTTTATTTTTATTTGTTTGTGTAATAAAGAAGTAATGTGTAAAGTTTGATGTGATTAAAGGTGTATTGGAAATGAAAAAAGTAAGAAAATAGATATGTAGGTGTAAGAAATAGGTGTAAGAAAAAGTAGAGATGGGTGAATAGTAATGAATAGTAGAAAAGTACTATGAATAGTAGACTAGACAATTAAAGTACCGGTAGTAATAAAAATACGCGTAATAATGCGATATCTGTAATTTTTATCTACCGAAAAATTCCAAAACTGATATTTTTGGAATCCTTGTATTTTTACGAGTCTATTGGTATAAACGGAATATTTTTAATATTCCGAGCTCCGGGCACGCTTTTCGAGAACTGATCCCGTTTGGGTCCGAAGGTCACTCGAAATTCGCGAATCTGATATTTTTATGTTACCCTATATTATTACGAACTATTCTAGGTCATTAACTTAATTTCGTTTTCTAGGGTTTGGAAACGCGGGATTGCCGGATCTTAAACACTAGGGTTCGTTATAGGCTTGTTGACTTTTAGGGTTCCGTTTTGATTTCCGATTCCGTCGAGATATTCGTAAGATCGTATAATTTTCGAGTCTTGATCGTTTTAGAATTTTAGCTCGAAATTTATGTTTTATTTTATTTTATTTGTGATTATTTAATAGTTTTTAGTTCTCGGAATCGTTTAACCGAGTCTAGGTTTATGAGTTGACTCGATTTGACTTTTGTGGAAAATTTGGATTTTGTGATTCTAAAATTTTACTGAAGGAATTAGAATTTTATTATCTCGTTGTTAAGCGGTATTTGGATCTATTGTTTCGTTTTGCGTTTTAGGAATTTGGGTAGATTATTTAATCGACGTACGGACGTTGATTATATTGGTAATTGGACTTTATATTTTATTTCAGGGGTTCTCGTTTTCTCAAGATTGAGAGAACTCGTTTTTGTTCTTATTAAAATTTTTAACTTGGTTCAACTTTTAGGGTTTCGTTTCCGGTATTTGACTCGGTCTAGAATTGAGTTTTAATCTCAAGTTGATTTTTTTTTTTCTGGTCTTTGATATTTATACTTCTAAAATTATTTTTAAGGATTACGAAAATTTTTCGGGGTTTACAACTTGAGTTCCTCCTTTTAAAATAAAGTTCACTTGAAGAGATAGATTTTCCAAATATTTTATAAGCTTTTGAAAGGTATATACATATATGTAATGACTCGTAACAAATGTATGAAGTAAATGAAGTTGTCTCAATTTATGAAAAAGTAAAGTCTTGAATGATTTTGAACTTGAGAATTTTTGAAATATTCATTTTACTTTGAAAAGATTTTGAGTTACTTGAAATGAGTATTTCTTTTTCTAAATTTAATTTCTTGTAATTGTTCTAAATTTCTAAAGAATGATTTTTAATTTTCTAAGCTTAGATTTGAACAACTTTTAAAAGTAATAACAATTTCATAAATGAATATTTTTGTTTCTTGTGATAATTCCAAAAGAATTTCTAATACTTGATGAAAAATAAGCTTTTATAAAATCTTTTGTTTATTTAAGAAAAATCATTTCTAGTCATGTTTATAAGTTTTTAAGAAACTTAGTCTCTACATTTATTTCTTAGAAAAGAATCTTTAGTTTAAGAAAACACTTTCTTTTATATTTGTTGAGACAAAAATCATTATGTTCATGCATGAATATGAATCATAAAATTATGGAAATGTAAAGAAACATAATAACTTGAAAGAATAAGCAATTAAAGGAATAAATCAAGTATTGGGACCTTAGCTTCATCAAGGTACCCCGGGACTAAGAAAAGACTAGTCCCTAAAAGAAAAAAAAATGTTTTGACTTGATGAGGACAAGTCCAAGACTAGAAAGACTAGTCTTAAAAACAACTTGAAATTAAATAAATTGCAAGGAAAGTAAATAAATTGCAAGACAATGAGCTTATATGCTCTAAATAAATAATATATATAGCTATATAGATATATTAGATAGTTATGAACATAAAGAAAAGATAAATGAGTTTAGATTATGAACAAAAACAAAGTATGAACCTATTGTTGCTTTCTTAACCTTCATGGTTTTAGAAAACACACACTAAGTTCATACTAAGTAAATGAACATAGGAACTTCTTGAAGAATTTTTACCTAAAAGAAATGAACTAGAGAGAGCTTCTTGGAAGAACTTTCTTGGAGAGATTTGGAGAGAGTAACTTTAGAAATGAAGAGGTGTGAAAGAAGTGAAGGTATGAGGGGGTATTTATAGGAAAATGTGATAAAGTAAAAATAAAACAAATTGGGCATGCATGAGGGGTGGCCGACACTATTCTTGGTGTAGGAAGAGAGGAAAATTTATTTTTTTTGTATTTTTGTTAATTAAAAGTAAGAAATGAAAGATGTGAAATTGTATTGGAAATGAAAATGTGTAAGAAATAGGTGTATGGGTTGTAAGAGTAGATTGTAAGAAAAAGTAGAGATAGATGAATAGTGTAGAATAGTAGTAAATAGTATAATGTAAAGTAGATATGACAATTTAAATGCCGATAGTAAGAAAATAAGCGTATAAATGCGATATATGATATTTTCAGCTATCGAAAAATTATGAAATTAATATTTTTGAAAATCTTATATTTTTACGACTCTAATGATATATTCGGAATATTTTTACTATTCCGAGCCCCGATATACGTTTTTCAAGAACCGTGTCCAATCGGGTTCAAGGGACACTCGAATTTCGTAAAAATGATATTTTTATAAAACCTATAGTTATTCCGAACTATTATAGCTAATTATTCCAACTTCGTTTTTTAGGGCTAAAGACAATGGGAATGCCGGATCTAGAATCTAGGGTTGTACTAGCCTTTTGTTGACCTTTAGGGTTTTGGTTGACTTTTAATTCTAAGATCAAACTTAAAATTAACCGAAAATTTTAGGGGTTTACACAACAATTAAAGTTTTATAAAAAAAAAAAAAGAACTACGTATTGTCTGATCTCGATTAGTAGGTACGTAGACACCTCTAGGGCGACATGAAATACGTAAAAATTATTTTTTATTTCTTCACATTCTTTTGTAAATATTAAAATGATTACTAGTTGTGAATACCAAATGATTTTGTCCCAGTTTTGTCAATAAAATTGTAAATATAGAAATTCATGAAATTTGATTTTTTTTAGCATTAAAAGGAAAATTTTTAAGTAGTAACCATATGGTTTTAATAGGATAGCCCCCGAATCCAAAAATCTCTGGTTTATAAAATTTGGTTCTAAATCGAATTTTTCATAGACTAAAAGCTAAGTTAGGATTAACCAACCCATTAATTTTAACTTATAATTTTTCCCGATTCTGATCAGGTGGTGACTCCAAAACGTTTTCAAAAATTAAAATTTTCTTTTAATTCCTAGTCGAGGATTTATATCCAATGGGTTAGGGTTTGGTACAAATCAAATTGAAAGAAATTAAACCAAAGATGAAAAATCCAGGCTCAACAACCATCTTATTTAAATTAATGAAACCTTGAGGTTTTTCACAAGACACCTCACAAGCATCAAAACATATTTTAGCTTCTTTTGTCCTAAGATCAAGTTCTAAATCAATTTGTCTCCATGATATTTAGTACTCATCTTACTTTATCATGCCCAATTCTTTACAGAGAGAGCAAAAGCGATCCTCACTTAAGGGTTCTGTAAAAATATCAACAATGTGATTGTTTGTATCGACAAATTCCAAGCTAATATTATTTAAAACATGATCTCTAATAAATTTATATCTAATTTCGATATGCTTAGTCCTTGAGTGTTGGATTGGACTTTTTGTTAAATTGACAACGCTAGTGTCATTGCATCGAATTGGGACATTTTCATATTTTAATTCATAATCCTGTACAATTTGTTTCAACCATAAAACCTGTGCACAACTGTTATTGACGGCTACATACTTAGCTTCGACAATTGAAAGTGCAACTGAATTTTGCTTCTTTGAGTGCTAAGATATAAAGTTTCCAAGATAATGGCATGTGCCGCTTGTGTTTTTCCGATCAACTTTACATCCAGCAAAGTCAGCATCAGAGTATCCAATTAGATCAAAAGAACTAAATTTTAGATGCCACAAGCCAATTTTAATAGTGCTTGCAAGATACTTAAGTATGCATTTTATTGCATTGAAGTGTGATTCCTTTAGGCAAGATTGAAGTCATGCACGTACGTATATCAAGAGTATGAAGCTATTAGAAATATAAGCTACCTATCATGTTTCCATAGAGCTTTTCACAAACATTTTTGTCATTTTCATCTTTGTCAAGTTTTACACCTATGCTCATAGATATAGGTCTTATTACAATTATCCATTTGAATCTTTTCAAGAGATTTTTGGTATATTTAGATTGATTGATGAAAGTTCCATTTTCAAATTGCCTCACTTGGAGACTAGAAAATAATTAAGTTCTCCCATCATGCTCATTTCAAATTCATTCTTCACGCATTCAACAAATTTATTTATAAGACTAATGTTAGTAACTCCAAACACAATGTCATCTACATAGATTTGTACAATCAATGTGTCTAAATTGTGATTTTTTATAAAAAGAGTCGTATTGATTTTTCCTCCAAAAAATTCTTTGTTTAAAAAGAAACTACTAAGCCTTTCATACCAAGCTCTAGAGCTTATTTAATACCATAAAGAGTTTTGTTCAATTTGTAAACATAATCAGGGAATTCATTATTTTCAAAACTCGGTGGTTGCTCCATATAAATTTATTCTTTTATGAAACCATTTAAGAAAGCACTTTTAACATCCATTTGAAAAAAGAGTAAAAAAAAATTAGTGTGGCAAATGCTAAAAGTATTCTAATAGCTTCTCGTCTAGCAACCGGGGGCAAATGTCTCATCAAAATCTATGCCTTCTTCTTGATTATATCATTTTGCTACTAATTGAGCTTTGTTCCTAGTTACTATTCCAGCTTCATTAAGTTTGTTTCTATAAACTCACTTAGTTCCAATAACTGATTTACTACTAGGTTTAGGAGCAAGTTCTAAACTTCATTTCTTGTGAGTTGATTTAATTCTTCTTACATAGCTTGTATTCATAATTCATCTTTCAAAGCTTCTTTTGTATTTTTAAGCTCAGTTTGGGATAAGAAGATTAGATTACTCATATTTCTTAAGGAAGATCTAGTCTCTACCCTATTTGAAGGTTCACTTATCATTGGATCCTCTTCGTGCAATATAGTATATTTCTATTCTTTAGGAAGATCATAGTTAACAGATTCATCTACAACATCCTTTTTATGCTCATTTCCTTCATCCACTTTTTTATTATTATTTTCAAGAGAAAACTTATCCATATTAGCATAAACATTATCCATATAATCACTTGAACATCTATGAGGTAAAGAATCATCAAAAGCAACATGAATAGATTCTTCAACAACCAGGGTTCTTTTATTAAAAATTCAATAAGCTTTATTGGTTAAAGAACAATCCAAAAAAATGCCTTCATCACTTTAGCTTCAAACTTAGATAATTAATCTTTTCCATTGTTCAAGCTGTAATATTAAGTACCAACTGGATGGAAATAAGATATGTTAGGTCTTTTCCTTTCAAAAGCTCATAGTAGGTTTTCTTAAGAATCAGTCTAATGAAGACTCTATTAGATATATAGCATCCAGTGTTAATAGTTTCAGCCCAAAAGCATTTAGGTAAATTGTTTTCACACAATATTGTTTTAGCCATTTCAATTAAAGTTTTATTTTTCCTTTTAGCTACACCATTTTGTTGTGGTGTTCTAGGTGCCGAAAAGGTATGCTTAATTCCATATTTACTACAAAAAGCATCCAATTCATAATTTTCAAATTCTCTCCCATAATCACTTCGGATAGTCACAATATTAAGACCTTTTTCATTTTGGACTTTCTTATAATATCTAAAATAGACATTGCTTGTTTCATCTTTAGATGATAGGAAAATTTCACACCCCATAGGGGTATCTTAAACGTAACAGTCCGTAACATACCATTTAAAACTCTCGAATCACTATACAAGTCTTTTGGGAGTCTCGTATAGATGTAGACATCACCACGGGATGGTTCCGAACCGCAAACCGCCTCGAACTATCATTGGCGGTTCCTGACCCAGGAATTGCCCCGTCGGTGACGGGTCTGAACAGTCCAAGGACCCACTAAAACTGACGGGTCGAAGCGGTTAGGTGTGGCGAAACCAGCGGTTCCAACCAGGTCCGAAACCTCTATTCCAAACCCGGAACCGGCGGTTCCAACCCACCAAATATTTGAATAAAAATAAACATAAAACAAACCTGCGCATGATGCAGGTACTGAAAGGATAGTGGGCGCGAGAGGGGGGGGGGGGACGGTGTTGGGGGGTAAGGTTTTTGTTTTCTTCATTTTTTCCAAAAAAAACAAAAAAGAACCTGCGTATGATGCAGGTCCTGAAAGGAGAGTGGCCGCGTAAGGAGGGGGGGAGGGAGAGAAGGTTTTTGTTTTCTTCATTTTTCCCAAAAAAAAAAACCGGTTCACGTGGAACCGAAACCGGAACCGCCCTGGCTCTGGAGGTTCCTGTTCCGGTTCGGGTTCGAAACCGACCCGAACCGTGCCGATGTCTATATAAATGTAAGGCGTCCCTTTACGATAATAGAATACTCTATTCAATAGAGTTAAGTAGTTTAACCCGGCATTCGATAGCATTAGATAATAATTCAAAACGCATATGCAATAGATTACAAAGTCCAAGGGGCATTCCCCCCCAAAAAAGAATATTTAATGGTCCATCACAGTCATCCAAAGTCTTTTGGTTTCCTGTGAAAGTCTAGACAACTTGAATACAACTTCTATAGGAAACGCCTAGCTCCTATACCTGAGCTGTAACCTGTCTTGGTCTAAGCCAAATAAACTCGAGTTGCAACAAATAAAAACTATAGGGGCATAAGCTATACTAGCTTAGTGAGTGAAAACTTACATATCGCAATTATAACACATCATTCAATCAAGTGATTAATTAGACAAATGATATGCACCAAACACGTAAATTCAACAAACATATGACCAGCTGAAAATCATATTTAGATGGACTTGTGACCTCCATCCTGGGTTAACAGATTAACGAATCCTGCGGTACGATACCGTTTAGGCTCACGGTCAACCAACTCATATAGTCGTTTTATGGATCACGATTAACCAACTTATATTCGTTTTATGGATCACGATTAACCAACTCATATTCGTTTTATGGATCACGAAAAACCAACAAATGCTAATGCTCCATCCCCATCGTGTTATGGATGAGTTCAATTTCATTTTCTATTCCGAATAATCAATTATACCAATTCTTATAGGTGATCATTCAATACTCGCAGACAATCAATCCTAGCTCATCTATACAAGCAATGATTTATCACCTGACTTCGATATTCATTAAATTCAACTTCACATAACAACAACAGACATATATAATTCCCATTCAACCCCATCATTCATATTCATTTTGTCTTTGCTAAGTAACTAGTGCAACTATCATTACAATCACAAGCAATAATTGAAATTGGAAGTGACACTCACTTGGCCATGATACGCCGGTTTTTTAATAGTAGTAATCGGGTGGTAAGGACTCGTCGATTTCGGGATCACCTACCAAGGAAGAATACCCTAATAAGTACTTCATCACTTAACTAATCCAAACTATGCATTAAAACTCGTCAAAATCGTAATTCTCGCTATTTGTGGAAGTTCCAACTTAAAACGGCCATAACTTGGTCATTTTAACTCGGAATTTCGCAAATTTTATATCGATTTCTATCTACTTCGAAAGATCTATCTAATTCTAATATTATTTCAAAGTTTTGAAAACATTTAGGTCACAGAACAGAGGGATCAGATCTGATCAGTAACCATTCCCATTTCCGAAAAAGAGTTTTGTACTTGTTTGAAATGTACCTAGTTGATAATTCAAGTATATATGAAGTATGAATCATTTTTTAACATGAATGACATGTGATGAGTTTAATGTATGCATGATCTTGATGATTTTTTATAAAAGAAATTTTTAGAACTCCTTAATTTTGCAAGATTCCAACAATAACTACTTCTTGAAAATCTAGTTTTCTAACTTTGACATCATACTAGTGTTTTGGATTTCATTCTTAGGAATTTCTAGTTATCTTAATTAGAAGTGAGTCTTCATCACATATGCTATCCAAGACCTTCATTTTTACATAAAAATTTGCATTTTACACTTTGCAAATATGTTTTCAAATAGGCTTTACTCAAAAATCCGAATTTTAGAAAATCCACTTTTTAAATGATTCCTTTAGGAAAACTTGTGTAATGCATTAAAATTTAATACTTTACTATATATACTACCTAAGGACTTCATTTAACACATAAAACATTTATTTTGAGCTTGAATAATAGGTGTTTACATAGGCATCATCCAAAGTTAGGAATTTCACAAGTTGACTACTAATTCAAAATTTTCCATCTTGATTCTACCTCTTGTTTTACACATTAATCTAATTAAAACTCATTTGAACTTATAGAAATCACTACTTAATGATACCTACTACTTATACACTTCATTTTTCACATAAAATATGGGTTTCAAAGTTGATACAAGGGTTTTTAAAATAGGGCTTTGAAATCATACGAATTTTCTTTTGAACATTTCTAACAAAAACCTTTTCTTTTTAAGTTCCTTGTTTTATCTACATAAAGATCTACCAACTGTCACATTTATATAGACAAGACTAAATCTTTATGAGAATTAATGTATGAAAACACAAAATATCTATATGAACATGAATGTCAAGTATAATATGAGTGTCTAAGTACTAGATCTACTACTTATAATGCATGAAAAGGAGTTTAAGAGTATGAATATATATTTTCATGCAAGATCTCTACTTTTATATGCATAAACATGATAATATCTCAACAAAAGCTCATCAAACACAAGATCTACTCTTGTGATGGCTTGATATTCATGTATTAGCATTTTCTTATCCCTAGCACTTGCTCATGGAGATTTAAGATGAAAATACACATGAATGATCTTGCCATTACAAGATTAAGTAGTAAGAAACTTAAGAATCATCACCTAAAGATGGATTTGGTGAAGAAATGAAGAAGAAATGAACTTGATGTGTGTGTGTATGTGCTGGTGGTGGTGGTCACGGCACAAAGAGGAAAAATAGAGAGGATTTTACTTTGTGTAAAAATTTTGAAAGATTAGAAATGAGGAGAGAGAGTGTAAATGAGTATATATATGAAGTAAATTAGGGTTTATTGTGTTATAAAAAGAATAAAATAAAACAAATTGAGTGTAATTAAGGGCGGGGTTGCGCCGGCTATCTTGGGTGAGAGAGCGAGAGTGATTTGAATTTGTTTGAAATTGTAATTTATGTAATAAAAATGTATTAAATGTAATAATTTTTAAGAGACAAAAATTTCTTGGAAAAGAAAATATAATGAGTAATTGTAAGGATGTAAGACTAGGGTATGGGTAGTGTGTGTTGTAGGTTGTACTTGTGAATAGTGATAAATAGTAGACAAGACATCTACTTTACCGGTAGAAAAGAAAATACGGGAAAAAGGCTATAACTTTAATTTATATAACCCGAAAAATTATAAAACTTATATTTTTGAAATCCTTATGAAATTTCGGTTCTAAAGAGTATTTCGGAATATTTTTCTGAGTTTCTAGTTCCGGGGGCTCGCTTTTACATAATGGGGCTTGGGAAGGTCCGGAATAGAAAATTTTTCGAAATCAAAACTTTTGATGGTTTAAAATATACTTTAAAACAATATTTCACATTAAATTATTTTATAAAATTTCTTTTGATATGAAACCGAAGGAAAGCCGGATCTAGGGTTTCTAAGTTTCTCTCACAAGGCTTAAACTAATCCAGTTTCGGGTTTCGCTTTCTAGTTTCCGAAGTTTATTTGGTTACTAGAAAAATTGGGGTTTACAAAAAAATTTTATGTATATTTAGTGAAGTCATCAAAAATAACCAATGTATACTTTTTGCCTCCCAAACTTAAAGTTTGAGTAGAACCAAATAAATTCATATACAATAGTTATAATGGCCTAGAAGTGGAAACATCCCTAGACTTAAAAGAAATCTTAGTTTGCATTCGTTGTTGACATGCTTGACAAATCTTTTCCTTTTGAAAATTTATTTTTGGTAATCCTTTGATAAGATTCTTTTTAACAAGTTTTGAAATTACATCCATGCTAGCATGTCCTAATTTTCTGTTCCATAGCCATCTATTGTCATTTTGAGAGTAAAGAGAAGTTTCATTTGATGATTTGAAATCATCTAGATTGATTTTGTAAATATTTTTTATCTATGCACTTCAAAATAAGCTTGATTATTGTCAACTCTTTCAATAAAACATTTATTAGCAAGAAATGTTGCTCTAAATCCATTATCACAAAATTGGCTAACATTAAGTTAATTATGCTCTAAATCATCAACTAGAAGTACATTCTTTATAGTTAAATCTCTATACTGGAATATTACCTTCACCAAGAGCATTCGACTTGCGATTGTCTCTAGAGGTGATATTCCCTTGATCTTTCAAGAATAAAGTTGTAAACTTGGATGCATCTCTGGTTTTGTGTCTGCAGCAACCACCATCCAAGTACCATTTGTTATTTCCATATAAAGATTCATACAAAACAGGAGATTATTTCTTTTGTACCCATTTGAGTTTAGGTCCTTTTCGATTAGGTGCAACAAGGATTTCTCCCTTAGGAACTCAAACTAGCTTATTTTTATGATTCAAATGCATGTTCTCCTTATTACATGATTAAGTGTAATATGATTTAGTTTACCACAATAGTTGCATGTCCGATGAATGGCTTTTACAAATTGAGTTTTATGGGACTGGCAGCTACTTTTTTTATTATAGCCAATTCCATATTTATTTAAATCACACCTTTGACTTCCAAAAAGTGTGTTTAAGTTCTTTTTCTCTTTGGTGAACTTAGCTATGGTTGCCTTTGAATCATCTAGGCTAACTTTTAATATAATATTTTCATTTCTTATTTCTTTAAGCGCTTTTAAAATTTCATCATTGCTACTAGCAGCACATGTAACATTATCATCACTATTTAAAGTTTTAACTTCAATATCAAGCAAATCATTTTCAATTGTAAATTTCTTATTCATCTTATTCAATTCATCATTTTTGCTTTTTATCTTCTTACATGTATTATTCATCTTATCATTTTTCAATTTTAAAATATCAGTTTTTTCATACAACTTTTTATTTTCCATTTTAACCTCCTCATCCTCATTTATAAATTCATCTAACTATTCTCCTACTTTTTTCATTAAGGTTTTAAGCATACTATTCGTTTTCTCCATTTTTATAAATTTACAACATACTTTATCATATATTTCACAAATTTCTTCATAAGAAGGGGAATATGGAGAACTTACCTCATCATCCAATGCCATGAAGCGCACCTTTTTATCCGAGTCATTTGAATCATCATCACTCCAGGTGGCAATGCAAGCTTCCTTCCTAGATACCTTAGATGCTTTTTTTAGCAGCGGACATATTGTTGACTATGTCCTTGCTAGTACCATTTGTAGCAGGTTATCACATCATTCTTTTCCTTTTTGTATTTGAGGAACTAATGTCATCATTTTTTTTTTTTATCTTTTTGTTGAACTTCATGAACTCCTTGAATTTTTTGGCTATTAAGGCAAGTTCCTCATCATCATCATCTTCTTCTTCATTAGAATCATAACTTGTAACTTTTAAAGCAATCGCCTTCTTGTTTGATTCATCTCTTTACTTTTTAATTAACTTATGTGTCTTGAGAGCTCCAAGAAGTTCCTCTTTACTTATAGCACTTAAATCTCATGCTTCTTCAATAGCCGTTCTCTTGGCTTCCTAATCATCGGCTAAGGACCAGAGGAGTTTAAAATTGATTTCCACATTAGTGAAATTCTTTCCAAGCTAAGAGATTTATAATTTTGATGAATCTATTATGCATCTCATCTATTGATTCATTTGGAAGCATTTTGAAAATTTCAAATTGTCCATTTAGATGACTTCTTTTTGTATCTCTTACTCTTAAAGTTCTTTCATAAGTCTTTTCTAATTTATCACATGTATCTTTAGCAGATTTACATGTACAGATTCTATTGAAACCACTTTCATTTAATCAACAATGCAATATATCCACAGCTATTTCATTCAGATATAATCTTTCTAAACTTC
The DNA here is from genome assembly GCA_024138025.1 of Combretum micranthum. Lineage (NCBI taxonomy): Eukaryota > Viridiplantae > Streptophyta > Magnoliopsida > Myrtales > Combretaceae > Combretum > Combretum micranthum. Next base: position 150,550 of record JAMXBD010000812.1, on the reverse strand, counting down.
TTCATTATAATCTTTTTCTTCTTTTCCATGAATAATCAAAGGTCCATTTTCTACTACATTTCATATTAGTCTATTTTGCACTTTTACATAGATTTTCATTCTACATTTCTAATAAAGATAGTTTCCCTCATTTAGAAGAGGTGGTCTATTGATAGTTTGTTCTTCTAAAGCCTTAGTGCATTTGATACCATGATCTTCACACTAACTGCGATTAAGCATAGAAAATTAGAGACAAAGCTTTGATACCAAATGAAACGCACTTAAATATACTCAAGACGGGGGTGGGTAGGGAGGAGGGAGGTGAATTGAGTATTTGACCTAAATGCTCAAATGATAAATTTTTATGTAATAGATCAATTTAAATTTTAATAATGGTAGATATGGAATAAAGTATTAAAAGGAATATTAAAGAGATAAGGAAAGAAGATTTAAGCCCATATTTAAGGTAGAGTTCGACCTGCTTCCGACTATCCACAATCACCTAAATCACCTTCAATCAAAGGCCTTTATACACTTTATTAATTCAAAAGTTCTCAAGCTCAAATAGAACATCACACAAATTTACAACTCTCAAGAAATAAAAGATTGTCTTTCTTTTATAATGCTCTCTTATAGATAACAAAAATAAGAATAGAGCACAAATTTAATTTTCTCTCTCTTTGCAAATTTTGAAAAATAATGAACAAGAGAATAAAAGTAATGAGAGAATTTTCTGATTTTGTTTGTTTACGAATGAATGTTCTTAAAAGCTTGTTTAAATCTCTTAAGGAGAAAGTATTTATAGATTTCAAAGATTTAAAAATTCGTTAGAGATGATGTCTTAAAATTGTCAAGTATTAAATACACATAACGGCTCTTTTATGCCACATTAGCTCGTATTTTGAACCATCGAGCCTTGGTTCTTGTCCTGCTTTGGATCTTGTCGTGCCTTGATTCTTATCACCCCTTTTGTTGCACCTTGAACTTAAACCTCGATCAAGTCCGTGCTTCTTTGAACTCGTCGAGCCTAGGATTTGAACTTATCGCGCTTTAAACTTGTCGTGGCTTGGATTTATCTTACAATTAGACCAATCACACCCTCGATGAAAGGCTGCGATCAAGGCTCTGCTCAATGATTTGTACCTGCTCGCTGATTTATTTTGCACCTATACAATCTTCGGGTAACAACACATACACAAAAACACATAGTTTCTAGTATGTTGTTCATCCGAGTTGTTTGACTAATTAAGTGTAGTGTAACACAATTAAGTAGTTAATTGTGAAACTAATTGTCTCATCAAAATTCACATTGAACACATAAGTTCAATACTCTCTCCCTGTTGTCATCTAAGAAATGAAGAAGCTAGGTTGTAATTAAATGTCCAGTAGGAATGAGTGATTGATGGACATGTCAGGTTTTTTGAGCAATCCGAAAAGTCCAATTTTGTTTTCCTTTCCATGTAGTGTTTTTATTTGCTTTATGTTTTAAGTGTCGCACTCAATGTAATGTTTCACCAAGTTTCGTTCTTATGTACTGGTTTTGTTTGAATTATTGAAGATCTCCCTTTTTCATTGTGTTTTTAATTAGCTTTGCTTCTTTGAATTTTTTTTTTATTTACATGATTTAATGTATTTTTCATACGATCCTTTCCTAGTTATGATTTCTAAATTTTTTGCATAAAATTAAGTTTGTAAAAGAAAGAATTGTAACTTATGTGATAAAACATTAAACAGTCGTTAAAGAAGACATAGAAATCTTAACCAACACGATTCCAATAATCCATTAGCTGAACAAGACAATCCCCAAGCCATGCCACCATAAAATCAACAAGGAAATGTGCCCGCACCAATTTAGAACCAACCAAATGACGTCCTTACTACATTAGGCAATTAACCTAATTGTTGAATATTCTTATTTAATAATAAAACCAGAATGCACCAACATATACTCTACCTTAGTAGCAACATGCAGGAAGCCACCGCTGAAGCACCTACACCATCAAAAGCACAATCGCATACTACATTACTGCCTCCGCTGCCACCACCTAGGTCATATCAAAGCACGCTTCCTAAATTCATAAAAAGAAACCACTATTTTAATGGAGCTTTCAGAAGCCAGATGAGGCTGAGGATTGGCTGGCTCAAGTGGAGAAATCTTTCACTGCATTTGAAGTACTAAACCATCTTTGCCTTGACTATGGCAGCTAAATGTTGCATTTTAACACCAGAGTTTGGTGGGAATCAAAGAGTTGAGAACTACCAACCCCGATTTCCTAGGCAATGTTCCAAAGAGAGTTTTTAGAGAATTATTTTCGAGGGAGTTTAAGAGTACAATACAATGTGGAAATTCCATGCATCTCCTAGAAACGTAGGACTATCGAGCAATATGAGACCGAGTCCAGCCGTTTGCTCCAATATGCTCTCGACTTGTATAAGCATAGCAAAGGGTAAAGTGTTCCTAAATGGCTTAGATGAGGAACTATGCATGAGATTAGAGGACTTCGACATCTAAACTTTCCGTGAACTAGTTGAGAGGGCTCCGATTGTGGAAGGAGCCAAGAAAAGAAAGACGAAGGCACCTGACAAGAAAGTATTTGCATTTGGCAAGAAACCCTACGATGCATCCAACTCAGGCTTTAAAGCTAAAAGGTTTAAGTCATGTGGGAGCTTCAAGGGAAGTGGGAGTGGAAAACCAAAGGAAACAAAGATTGAAGTTATAAGCCCCCATTTCCTTAGCAAATTGAATTCGGTTTTCGAGAATTAGAATCGGAACCGAAAATTGAAACCCTAAAAGAATGCCTTAAGGCTAGTTTGGAACCTAGGAACCCTAAGTTCAGCAATACCGAGAACGAAACCCTAGAATAATAAAAAATGAGTTAGCTTTAGAATATAGTCCTAAATAATATACCAACACATAAAAAGATCAGATTTCAGAAAAATTCATTCGTTTCGAACCTAATCGAGATCTGTTCTCGAAAACCGGTCCCCGGAACTCGAAAATAGAATAATATTTTGTAGGACTCTTTAGAACCGAAATTTAATAAGGAATTTGAAAATATAATTATAATAATTTTTTCGGTTTATAAAAATTACAGTTATAGCCTTTTTTATTGTATTTTCATTACTACCACTAATTTAATTGTCTAATCTACCTTTTTATTTCTAATCACACTATTCATCAAATATAATCACCCATACCATATTCTTACATCCTTGCAACATATTCTTATAATGTTACATCATATTTTTTACAATTTACTTTTCCAATACATTTTTATTACTTAAATTCTTAATTAAATTTTGAAAAATTACACAAAACAAATCTCATATCCCTCTCTCTCTCTCCTACCCCTCCAAACCAACGCCCTCCCCCCTTTGTCCTCTCTCTCAATTTTTTATTTTTCTTCATTTAATTATCTACACAAAACCCTAATCCATTTTCCTATATAAACACTTTTATACATTTACACTTTCACTTTCTTTCTTTTTCTCCAAAACAAACTTTTGAAAAATTTTCTCTCCTCTCTCTCTCCCTACCTTACCATGAGCCCCCTCACACACCCACACACACACATATTTCCTTCAAGTTTCTTGTTGCAAACACTAAATAGGTAATAGATCTAGACCCTACCACAAATAAAACATGTAATGGCAAAATCATACATGTATGGTTCCACCAAAAATCCCTATGAGCTTTATGCAAGGGAGGTGGAAACACTTGAACATGATATTTTTGCCATCACAATGTCGTGGATCTTTTCCTTAAAGTTTTTTTACTATTATTTTGCTATATTATTGCTCTATATTGTTCATATTGATATTTTTGTGCATATACTCTACTACTAACCTCATCTCCATAATATTCATCATGCATTTGCATCTATTACATGAATGATATAATAGATCTATTTGTTCTAAGTACATAAATGCCATAGATATTTGTCTTATGTACATAAAGAACTTGTAGTAGTATGATAATAATGAGAATATACCAAAAAGTTCAAGACCTATATTAGTTTCAACAAAAATAATTTTTGGAAATTCGGATGGAAAGACACATATTTTGAAAACCTCTTTTCCAACTCTAAAGTGAAGATTTTATATTAAAAATGAAGATCTTATGAGATAGGTATCATAAAGGAATGATTTTGATAAGTTAAACTTAGTTTTACTAAAAAATATCTTCAAAATAAGAAAAAGGTTACAAAAGTTAAGTTAGAACTTGTTCAACGCCAACAAGAACTTGAAATTCGTAACTAGGGTGAGTTGCTAAGTAAACACCTATTTTCCAACCCTAAAACAAGAGTTTTATTAAGGAAATAAAGGCCCTAAGGAGTAGGTTTGATTAGGACTTAATTTTAGAAAGACCAAATGAGTTTTACCCAAGAAACAATCTCAAAAACAAATCACAAAATTCGGATTTGGAAATGACCCCCACTTAAACACCTATTGCCAAATTCCAAAATGAGGATTTTAATAGAAAATAAAAGCCTTATAGAATAGATGTAGTAAAGACTTAATTTTGACAAGAATAAATTGATTTTATCAAAGTATAATCCCAAAACAAAGGAAAGGTTTCAAAACATAAATCAAACACTATTTTCATTCCTTATAATTTTTGTAAAACTCATAACTAGGAAAACCCCTATTTAAACATCTATTTTCCAACTCCTAAATGAATAATTTTATTACAATAATGAAGGAATTAGGCATATAGGTCATCAAGGCTTTATTTTAGTAGAAACAAGGGTGATTTTGCAAGAAATAAAACTAGTTTTTCTAAGACAAATATTCTCGAAATTTTTGCAAAGTAAAAGCTTTCTAAAATTCTTTTTAATCAAATATCATCAAGAATATACATATAGATAGCTCATAGCATGTCATTCATGATAATAACTTTTTGATATTGCATGTACATTTAACATATTTGGTAGAAACAATGTAAATTTCACAAAACAATTTCGGAAATGCTATATTTAGCTATTGATAAGAACTGATCTGAGCTTTCCAAGACCCAAAAGTTTTCAAAACTTAGTAATAACATGATAAATAGATAGCTCTTTCGAAGTAGATAGAAATCAACTACTTATTTGCGAAATTCCAAGTTAAAATGATCAAGTTATGGCCGTTTTAATTTGGGATTTCCATTTACCACGAAAATTACGAACTTAAAAGTTTTTGTTTAATAAGTTGAAATTAGTTATGATTAGAAATACTCATTTGGGTATTTCTTTTACTTAGTTTCGTTTAGATGACTTTGAATAAGAGGATTTCTTACCCCCCGGATTACTACGAATAAAGACTGGTATCCATAGCTGAGTGAGTCATACTTCCTATTTACTATTCCGTATTGTACTTGTAAATTATAGTTGCACTAGAATGATAGGTAAAGATAAAAATTAGAAATGCATGATGAGTAATTATGGAATTACGTATGCTATCTTGGTGTATTGAGAAAAATGTGCTAAGTAGATCAAAACCAGGTGATTAATTGATGTATGTCTATATGCCATGATTATGAGTGTTTGCAAATTGATTGGTCGCCTATTAAATTGCATTAATGATTATCCGGTTTAATATGTAATATGAACATAATCACTTCACGATGGGGATGGTGCATTAATCATGATTGGTTCCCTATGATTCATAAATGGTATGAATGAAACGGGTGCCCATAAGCCATAAAACGATACAATTGATGGGTTGCCTATAAGCCATAAAATGGAATAGTAATTTAAGGTAGTATCGCATGATTCGTTAATCTGCTAACCCTGAATGAATGACATAAATCCATTCAACATATGATTTCCAATTGATCATATTTCTGTTTGCCCATGTGGTTATTGCATTTCATATGGATGATTAAATCAACTTGTTTGTATGTATGTAATTATGGGATATGTATACTCTGGAAGTATTTACTCACTAAGCTAGCTTAGCTTATACCCCCACAGCTTCTTTTTGTTGCAGTTCCCGTACCTATGGTTGCGTCCGAAGACTTAGCCAACTCAGGTAAAGCAAAAAATAGGAGTTTCCCCTAGAAGTTTATGTTTAGTTTTGTATAGACTTCCATAGGAAACCCTAAATGCTCAGGTTGTTGTCAAGAGCATATACCTGGACTAATTATTATTTTGCGGGGGAATGCCCCTTAGTATTTTGTAAATGATGCTAAGATATCTGTGGTTTATATTTTTATGCTTATTTTATTAAGTTAAACTATCTATCTTCAATTGCACAAGTATTCTATTGTCGTAAGGGAACGCCTTGCATCTAATATAAGACTTTTGAATAACTGTGGTAGTGATTCCTAAGTCTCATTTAGTATGCGGTGGACTGTTACGTTTAGGGTACCATTTGGGGCATGATAGAGGTGACCTGCTAGAAGTGCAAAGGGAAGCACTACCCAAAGCATTGTCCCTAATTACAGTATAAGTATTACTTCTATGGAAGCCCACATCACAAGATCATCAATTGTAAACCTCAAGAATTTTTCATCCTAGTAAAAATAGATAGAAATATAAATATAGAAAATAGATGATTAATATTAAACTCAACAAAGACTCTAGAATAAAACTACTAGTAGTAGTGAGCTTGTATATAGTTTCAAATCTTAAAACAAATTTTTCTAGATAGTAGTAAATACTACTAATAAGATTTCATAGTGGATATCGAAAACTCAAGATATAAGAATAAATTGGTTAAGATTTTAAATGCGATAAAGAGTAAATAACCAATTACGCTTATAGTTAGAAAATGATAACTTAAAGATAAACTGTTAGGGTTATAAATACACAATAAAAACATAAACAGATTTATAACTAATAATTAGACTTTAAATAAATATTTAGATCACACCATTGTTTTAATTAGAGATTTTCAAACTACTAGAACCTAAAACAAAAATTTGTCTATTAAGCTTAGAAAACCCTAATCTGGTGAGAAAATCCTAAAAATAATTAATCACGTAAACTTTAAATCTATAGTTAAACTCAATAACAACCTAGAAAATTTGTAGAAACTTTATATAAATTTTGGAAACAGAATTCCTACATAACTATCATATTTATACCCATTTAACTTAATAAACTATCCTCAAATTTAGATAATTATTAACTAACTAATTAATAATATTATAACAATAATGAGGTAAATTTTGGTGCAAATGGAGATCAATATATGGCTAGGATTGTCTTGAATTCCTCCACCCAAATTCTTCAAAGAAAAAGGAGACCAAATTATAACGAAAGTTAAAGAAAATGAAGATGAAACCAATGCAAACCAACCAACTCAGCAAAAGCAATTAATGCATGAAGAAGCCATGCAAAACAACCAACTTCGAAGGAGAAATTTTTCCACTGCAACTGAAAATTCAAGAATAAGAGTTGCTTCATTTCCTCTTTTTTGCTTATAAATAATACACCATAGTAAACAAACAAACAAAACACATAAAGAACACCAAAACAAAGCCAACGACTCCCTCAAATCATAGCCAAATTCGTCCCACTTTCCAACCATCAAAACTTACCCAATTGATACTCCATAAACAAGCTACGATAGGGAACTAAGGAAGTTAAGTTAGATTCGTTTTTATTTAGTTATATGTTAACATTCTAGCCTAAACAATGTTTTGTTAATCCTATGTTCAAAATAAACTCAAGAATAGAGTTTAAAACACCTATATCAATCTCAATAAGGTAAGCTTTGATAAAACTTTAGTCACACTCTTTTTATTCAAAAAACAATGATTATGTACATGTTGATATGTTGTAGGATGATATATGTGTATATATATAATGTAAAAACACTTAAGAATCATTTAAAAACAAGTTGGATGTGGAAAATCATAAGAAAATGGATCAAAACTCGCATGGAAGATAATCCGCAGAAGAGCACGACTTGTATACGGGGAGTTCACCACCTCGTGTTCCTCTCAGCTTTCCATTTTCCACGAGTCCATGTTTCTAAAATTACACAACTGGTACACGATCGTGTATCAAGCCGTGTTCCTCTCGGCTTACATATAAAAAAGATAAATATAAAATAAAATGAAATAAGATAAAATAATAATAATAATAATATTTGTTTTATTTATTCCGAATAATAAAATTACTACTACTACTACTACTAATGTTACTATTATTATTAATATTATTAATGATATTGTTGTTGTTATCATCATCATCATCAATGTTGTTGTTGTTGTTGTTGTTGTTAAGATTATTATTATTATTATTATTATTATTATTGTTGTTGTTGTTGTTGTTGTTGTTATGAATATTAATGTTAATATTATTAATATATTATTATTAATACTAATATTAATATTATTATCATTATTGCTAATACTAATATACTTTACAAATAAGAATAAATTATGATAATTGATTAAAAGTCAACTTATATGAGTATAAATATATAAGAATGAAAATTTAAAATAAGCTAAAATATCAAACAACATGATTTCTAAAATGGTTAGGCAATAATATAAAGACAAATCAAGAGAAACACGATGAAACTAAATGATAGAAAATAAATATTAGTTACTATAATAGGTTAACTAAAGAACAATATAAAAGTGATGATAATAGTAATAATAAGATATCAATCTACTAAAAATAAATTTTACAATTACCCAATAAAAATATATAGTTATTAAACAAGATCAAGAAAAGCAAAATGAAAATAAATGTTAAATGATAATTGTTATCATAGGACCATTAAATAACCAATATAGTAATAGAAAGAAAACCAAATATCAATATAGAAGACTTAGACACTCATAGGAGTTTATTTATATAATTTATGTTGTATTGTTATTCTTCTCAATAGGTAACCTTGATACTTGTGAGGATTTCTCCGTTGATTATTACGATTAGCCAATATGAGTAGGTAAGTAACTCAGACTTATTATATTGTGTGTGCTTGTAGCTTAACTGATCTTAAATGAAAAATAATAACATGAATTTGCTGTATGGGTTTATGGAAATTGTTTGTTGTATGAATTGATGATTGCTAAGCTACTATAATAATAGCAATAATAGAATTCTGTATGAACGTGTTGCTTGTATAGCATGTTACTTGTTTGTGTAATGATTGATCACCTTAAACCTGATTAAAAACTACTGATACCATAAATGAAATGAACATACAGTGCACGATTTACATAAGCAGCATTTGAGTAAGTGGCAGCCTACTACGTGTTAGTATTTTAGATATCTGGTAATGCCTGGTTTTTCTAGGCAAAGAAGCTATTAGTTCTACGCAAGATTACCTTTATTATGTCGGTGCCATAGGAACTGAATGGTAAATGAAGGACGCCGCTTATGGTATCACTTTAAAATGACTAAAACTTAGTGGATGTTCTAAAGCTAAAAATAGGAAATGAATATTAAAGATACGATAAATTTAAAGTGATAATTAAAGTGAGTATTGTTATTTTCCTGTATGTTTAGTCTCTCCTAGGTAGGTAGGCCATAGTATTGTGTTTCTTCAACTCCGATGAGAGGGCATAAATCTTCATCCTGCTTTGGATACCGGGTTATCTAAGCTTGTATTTGCGTATATGCTTGATTGGTGCATTTCAAATTATTGTTAATAAATTTGTTTGATATGTAGTAAGTTTTGGTTATTCACTGAGCTCGTGGTTTCGCTCACACTCCAACAGTCCTTTCAAGTTTACACTTAGGCCATGACTTGTCACTTCCAGAAATTTAGCTCGATAAGAACTTCAAGATCGGAGGTTCATGGGAGATTATGGGATAAGTTATTTACTTTTATTATTAGTCTAAGTTAGTTAGTATTTAAATTAAAAGTCATGTATTTAGAGACTTTTAAAAAGACAGTATGGTTTGTAATTTTATATTCAAGCTCTAAGATGATAGTTATTTACTAATTTATAGCTTACATGTATTTGTCATTTCTTATCAAAGAAACTAAAAGATCCTGTTGTTTAAAAATATGTTATTCTCTAAAGGTAATCTAGTGATAGTATTCAAGAGTAGCTTGTTTACTAATACTAGGTTACCCTCAGGGCGTGACATCAATTGTCTTAAGAAGCCGACCACTATTTACTATTTGCTTGCAAACAAACCGAGCACTTGCCAATGAATACCGACGAAGGAAGAATTCTTATCTAGACCATCCATTCAACTGGAAGATCCACTTTAGTAAAGATAAAGATGGAATAGAAATGGCAATGAGAACCACACAGGAGCTTCGATGTAGGGAATGAGGATCTATAATCTATAGGGACAATGGGTATGTAAGGAGATGGATGATGAAGGAGTTAAGCTTGTTGACCTCGAAGATAATGATGGCCATGATTATAGACTAGTCACAAATTAACCTTAAACCTTAGCTTTGCGATTCTTTTAAATTTCTTTGAAAAATAAGAATTAAGATAGAAATGTAGACTATATACTTTGTAGTTAGAAATATAGAATGGTTAGTAGTGTTATACAATATGTATCTAGATTGGTAATCCATGCATGTTGAACGCATGAAATATACAAGTACCTAACAAACCACCTTCGCATTGTTTGATACTGTCGTCACACACTCGTTTATCACCATTAGTTTAGCCAAGAAAATCGGACTACCATAGCTACTACCGCCTCTAGCTTCAGAGTAAAGACCCCCATGAGTAGCATTGTGACAACTAGAGAAGTGTTAAAGGATTATCCTTTAGAGATACATGGACACCACTTTAAAGGCACCTGATAGTATTGGAAATGAGCAAGTATGAGATGATACTAGGAATGAGTTGTTTAACACTTACGAAAGCCATAGCAGAGTGTTAGAAGAAGAGGATGAACTTTATGGATCAAAATGGAAGAAAAGTTGTGTCAGTGAAACCGTGCTTGCAAGAGAACAAGGGTTAAGTTTGCTCAAGTTGATAGAGAAGGAGAATGTGAAGGAACTTATACCTGTTAATACGATAGAGGAGGAAAAAGATAAGCCAACAGTAGATAACATACCATCATCAAAGAATTTCTAGATGTTTTCTGGATGAGTTACCTAGTTTACCATCTAATTAGGAGATTCACTTTAAGATCAACTTAGTACCAAAAACCAAGCCTATATCCAATGCCCCTTATCGAATGGTGCCATTGAGTTAAAAGAGTTGAAGAAACATTTGTAGGAGTTATTGGATCAAGGGTTTATCCAACCAAGTGTTTCACCATAGGGAGCCCTAGTGCTTTTTGTGGAAAAAAAAAAAAAAAAAAATGAACCCATGTGGCTATGCATTGATTACCACTAACTCAGCAAAGTCGCTATCAAGAACAAGTACCCCCTCCTGAGAATTAGTGACCTTTTTTACTAGCTTCAAGGAGCAATCGTGTTCCATGCATAGACTTGCAATTAAGATTCCACTAGCTGAGGATAAAGCCGGAAGATGTACCCAAGACTGCCTTCTGAACTTGGTTAAACATTACGAGTTTTTAGTGATGTCGTTTGGTCTAACGAATGCACCTGTTGCTTTCATGGACTTGATGAATTGAGTTTACAAGCCTTTGCTAGAAAAACACATAATAATCTTTATCGATGACATCATAGTCTATTCAACCACGCGAGAGCAACATGAGGAGCACTTATGGATGGCACTACAGACGTCAAAAGAACATAAGTTGTGTGCTAAGTTGTCTAAGTGGACTTCTAGTTGGATCAAATATCCTTTTTGGGACATGTAATATCAGGAGCAAGCATATCGATAGATCTCAAGAAAACTAAGGCTGTAATTGAATGGAAGTAACCAAAGACGATGATAGAAGTTAGGAGCTTTCTTGGACTAGCCTCCTATTATAGAAAGTTTGCAAAGATTTTCTCCATAATATCTAAGCCTTTGACTCAACTTACCCAAAAGAATGATAAGCACATATGGACCGATAAAAGAGAACAAAGTTTCCAAAAGCTCAAGTAATGACTTGTTTCTACACCAATCTTAATGCTACGAAATCTCGAGAAACCCTAGACTGTACATAGTGACGCACCAAGATATAGTCTTGGATGTATGCTAATGCAAGACGGGAAGGCGATCACATACACATTACGATAGTTGAGACCGCATGAACAGAATTATCCGATGCATGATCTCAAGTTAGTCACCGTCATTTTTGCGCTTAAGCTATGGAGGCATTATCTCTATGGATAAAGATGTGAAATATACATAGATCACAAAATCCTCAAATACCTACTCAAGTAGAAAGAGTTAAATATGCTACAAAGAAGATGGTTGGAACTTATTAAATATTACGACCTCAAAATCAACTACTGTCTGGGTAAACTAAATGTCATCATTAATGTCTTATGCCACAAGAATCATGGAGGGGTCTCTACGCTGCTTACGAATCAAAGAGAGTTGATAAGGGAGTTTGAAAAGTGAAACATCAAGTTTGTAGGACAAGATATAGAAGTAAGATATGCAGCTTAATGATGGAGCCGACTTTAGTGGAATGTATCAAGGAAGTGTAATGCTACAATGAGGTGATCTAGAAGATTAAGTATGAAACACAAGAGGGAGATATACCGACTTTGTGATGGATGAGGAGGATGTAATAAGGATGAAGGAAGATTATGTGTACCAAATAACGCTAAGACGAGAAAGGAAACCTTGAAAGAGGCCATAACTCAGGCTATTTGATACTTCTTGGAGGAACCAAGATGTTGTAAACCCCCAAATTTTTGGAATCGGTTTAGCATAAAACCCTAAAACTGGAAGTCAAACGAAACCCTAAAAGTCAACAAAACCCTAGTTTACCGTATCAAACTAAATCCGGCATTGCCGTTTTCTTTGGCCCTAGAAAACGAAGTTGGGGATAAGCTAGAATAGTTCGTAATAACCATAGGTTTTATAAAAATTTCAGTTTCGCGAAATTCGGGTGTCCTTCGAACCCGATCGGACACAGTTCTCGAAAAACGTCCGGAAGCCCGGAATAGTAAAAATATTCCGAATACACCGTTAGACTCGTAAAAATATAAGTTTTCCAAAAATATCAGTTTCGTAATTTTTCGGTAAATAAAAATAACAGATATAGCTATTATACGCGTATTTTCTTACTACCGGTACTTTAATTGTCATATCTACTTTACATTACACTATTCATTACTATTTACACTTTTTTATCTCTACTTTTTCTTACACCTATTCTTACACTCTACATAACCTATAATCTTAACTTTTTACCTTTCCCATAACTTTATATCACATCTACCTCACATATTACATCTTTTATTTTCCAAAAAGTCAAAAAAATAAATCAATCCCCCCCCCATGCATGGCCGGCCCCTTGTCCCTCTTTCCCTCTCAAATTGTTTTATTTTTCTTTTATTTTAATCACACAAAAATCACTCCTCAATTTCCTATAAATACCCCCTCCTCTTTCACTTCTTTCACACATTCACTACCCACAAATTCATACCAAAACTCTCCCAAAATCTCCTCTCAAAACTCTCTCAAAAAATAATTCCACAACAACTTCCACCAACAACAAAAACCCATAACCACATAACCATATCAAAGTCTTCTTTAGGTAACCACTTTATATTTCTTTCTTCTTCTTCATGTCATGTAACTTTACATGACCATAGTGTGAGTTTCCAAATACTACAAGTTATGGAAACTACATTATGTTCATGTATTGTTCTTGTTCATGCCAATCCATTTATGTTTATGTTGTTTTATTATTGTTATATATATCTATATATATATACATATTCTTTAGAGCATATAAGCTCACTTGCAATTTATTTATTTCATGCAAAGCAATTTATTTACTTTTCCATTGCAATTTATTTATTTATTCTTGTTGAAATTAAGACTAGTCTCTAGTCTTAGACTTGTCCTCATCAAGTCAAAACAAGTTTTCTTTCTTTCATTTTATTTCATTTTGGGACTAGTTTACTTCTTAGTCCCGGGAGCCTTGAAAAAGCTAAGACTCCAATACTTGACTTTATTATGTTTTATGTTATTTTGTTTATTATTATCCTCATAATCATGTTCATTTAGATTGTTGTCCAAAATTTTAATTAAACAAAAGAAGGATTTTGTCACTTAGAAATAAGTTTACGTAAAGCATAAAATCTATAAGATAACAAAAATAAACTCATTTCTTTTTAAGTTACAAAAAGAACTCACTATAATTTTAGAAACTATTTTTACTTAAAAAGCTACTTAAACCTTTATTCCACTTTTTTTTTTCAAAAGAAAATGGTTCTTTGGAATTTTCAAGTAAAGACCTTTGCAAACAAATAGGCAAAGAAAATTTATGGTTTGAAAATAATAAAGTTATTTCTTTTCAAATTACAAGAAGAAACCACAAAAATTTTAGAAAAAGGTTTCTTAAGTCACATATTGATTCACTTTGTTTTTACCAAGAAAATAAACTTTTATGAATGATTTCTATGAAGCATGAGAAAAGAATGAGAAAACTTCGAGCAAAGATTTTAAAACAAATAGACAAAGAAGATTGTACAAGAAAAATAAATAGAAATAATAGTGTATTTTCTAAAAATTCCAAATTAGTATTAGTATAGAAAACTTCGAAAATTTATTTCCAAAAAGTTACTTAGATATATATATATAGATAAGCTAATATGAAACATTTTCGTAAGTAAAAAGAAACAACATAATCATTTCAAGAAGTCTACCAACATGGAAATTTTGTAAACTATATTTTCCCAAAACAACTTCAAAACCAACATGATTTTCTTAAGAAAAATAAATAGACAACAAAACACTTGAGCATGAATGAATATGAGCTAAGCAGTCATCAAAAGAGAATTTTTCAACTATATAGATAACTAAGTATTTATCAAGCAAAATCTTGATTTTTTGAACCAAGATTGTTTTGTTGGAAAATCCGTGGTGAATTTTGTCACCACTGTTTTGGAGCTTATATGGATTTGTTTGATGGAAATAATTTTAGAAATGGGTAGATCTTTTCGAGTAGGTAGAAATCGGTATATTATATGCACGTTCCGAGTTAAAATGACCAAGTTATGACCATTTTAAGATGGAACATTCCTTTATACGAACTTTAACGTTCTTTTGACATTGTTTTGTCAAAATTCAAAAAAATCATCAAGAAAAACTCATTGTGGGTATTTTCTTTGGCTAGGTGACCCGAGGAAGGATTCCTTTACCCCGAGGATTTTTACGACTAAGTGGAGTGTGTGAACGACTCATCCACATAGAGGAATAGTCACTATGGCATCGTGAGTTTATTTCCATTAAAAGCTATACTTGTTGTGCTTGTAAATTAGTTGCATTAGAGTTAGGAAAAAGATAAACAGATACGTATGTAAATAATTCTTTGAAAGAATTTTAAGAATATCGAAGTCAGAATTGTTTTAAATGGTTGTTTTAGTATAATATTGATTTGTATGAAATTCCTTGATCGCCTTAAATCTGACAATAATTGTGCTATGACCTTATAAATAAATGAATTCATGCATACCACGAAGTGAGTCACATTGCATTTTGGGTTATTATCCTTGGGCGAGAAGGATAGTAAGCTCATGTCGAAAGCAACACTTGGCGGGAGATCCGAAAGCGATTGCTTGGCGGCTTAATGGAATATGCTTGGCGGTAGATCCGAAAGCAAGGTCAATCAAGTAGATTCGGAATACTTGGCGATGAGTGCTCGCGAACATGAAAACTTTTTATTTAAAACTACTTGAATTGAGGTTATGTATGACCAAACCCTAAATGGAGGGTGCAAATCCATTCAACATATAGTTCCCGGAAAACTATATGCTTGTTTGCTCACGTGTTTGTTGCATTACATTTGCTTGATTTAATCAACTTGTTTGAATATTGTTACAAAAAGTTATTTATGAAAATAGTTCTCACTAAGCCTATTAGCTTATACCCCGATAGATATCTTTTGCAGTATCCTTACTTATGGTTAAGGCCACAAGGACCCTGCGGGCAGGTAATCTCTTTTGGATATTAGAAACTTAGATAAAATGTAGCATAGTATTAACATGCGAATATTCATATGATAGATTAGTAATCAAGAGAATTGTCCCTAATTTCGTAAAGCCATTGATATGAATGAATGATTATTATGAAATCCTCTTTTCTTAAATATGTTATTTGTATCCTCTTAAACTACATAATTCCATATATGGTCCTCTAAAGTCGTGAAAGTACGCCTTACACTTAATATAAAAGCTTTTGGGAATGGCTAAGGTTGTCATACTTAAGCTTTAATATTGAGTGTGGCGGACTGTTACGTTTAGGGTACCCATTGGTGTGTGACAGATGTATCAAGATCTTAAGAGGCACTATTGGTGGAATGGCACGAAGAAGGACGTAGCTGATTTTGTGATGAAACGTTATGTATGCCAACAATTTAAAATTGAGCATCAAAGGCTGGAAGGACTACTGAAGTTGCTGACCATACCAAAATGGAAATAGGATCAAATCATGATGGATTTCGCATGTGGTTTGTCGAAAACATCAACTGGTATAATGTTATATGGGTTATAGTAGACCGCCTCACCAAATCGGCATACTTCATACCCATCAACATGACATATTCGATGGACAAGCTAGCTAGGTTATGTATAAAAGAAATAGTATGCTTACAAGGAGTACCAGCTGGAATTATGTTGAATTGAGATCCAAGATTCAAATCTAAGTTCTGGATGAGTATTTAAAAATGCATGGGAACCAAGTTGCACTTTAGCGCGGCATACTATGTCATGACCCGAGGGGTACTCTAAACATGGTGATCCATCGTACACAATATTAAAACTTAGGAATAACTACTTTAGTCACGCAAAGGCTCCCATATCATGCACAAGGTGAACATCACAATAAAGAGAACGCATCAGAGTAGCGTAATTTATATTAATAATAATTAAGTAACAAGACAAGAGAACTACTTATCAATAAAATTTTAATTCTTAGATTTTGCAATTGTGAAATTTAATTAAAAAATCATGATTTTATATTTATTTTGAGTCAATGAATATTTCATTTTTTTGTATTAAACCTTTTTTAACTAATTATTTTTCAAACCATGAATCTTTATGTGGTTGTGAAGAGAGGTCATCTAAGTTGTATCATTTAAAATGTTTTAAGTTTTAGCATATAAGAAAAATTAGGTGAATAGCTTATTCTAGATTTTTATTCTCAAAATAACTCTTCCTCAAATAATAGTTTTTCAACACATGGACCTTTAGGGGGTTGTTAGAAGAAAATTAAAATTTTTTGGTTTGTTACAAGTGGGTGTCTAATTATTATAACTATTGTTTTTATATTTCTTTAACTTCATAAAAATGAATTTACTTCTTTAAAATTGATTTCTTAAGTTGTATACCAATTTTATTTCTAAGTGAATTTTAACTTGTGAGTTGATTTTTAAGTTTGTTTTAGAAAAATTGTTTTATTTATAGTGTTCATCAAAATATTGGCATATGCTTTATAAATAAGTTTTTTAAGAAAAACTTGCATGATGAAGGATTATCAATATTAGAAATTTATGATAAATTTATTTTAATATTTTGGAAAGAGCGTAGTTGAACAATTATCCTAAGTCTTATCGAAAATTCTAAGTATTGAAAATCGATTCTCTTGAGAGTTTAGCCCCATTTTTATATAAAAGAAAAGAATCCATATCATCATGTTGAAAGACCTTACATGAATATGAATTTAGTAGTTATTTATGAGATAAATTATAAACTTATGTAGAAAAATAAAAGAATAAAAAATCAATTGAGCAAATATAAGGACAAAAATACAAAAGTCTTAGCTTGTTAT
Source organism: Combretum micranthum (assembly GCA_024138025.1). Classification (NCBI taxonomy): domain Eukaryota; kingdom Viridiplantae; phylum Streptophyta; class Magnoliopsida; order Myrtales; family Combretaceae; genus Combretum; species Combretum micranthum. Next base: position 132,804 of record JAMXBD010000812.1, on the reverse strand, counting down.
CAAGACTTCTCAGAACTTAGAAATAGACAAGTTCCATGAGAATAAGAAAAGCAAGATACAAAAAAAAATCACGAAAGTCTTCAATTTATTTCAACGCTTCTCGAGACTTAGAAATGGACAAGTCCCATATATAAAGCTATGAGAGTCTTAGACTTTAGCAAGGCTTCCAGAGACTTGAATATAGCTAGTCTCATCAATAAAGCAAAGCAAACAAAAAAAAAAATCATAGGAATTTTAGACTAATTTTCAAGGCTCCCCGAGACTTAGATTATGGACAAGTTCCCTCTATTTTGACTTTATTTAGAACAAGTCTAAGACTAGAAGTTGACTAATTTTATTTATTTGTATGAAATATAGCATTAATAAACAGTTAAGTTAGTGAGCTTTAGGCTCTATAATATATATACTATATTACCTAGTAGCATATATAAAGTTAATATTAGAAGCAAGAATACAATTTGAGAAAATCATGAACAAGGAGTGAATATAACATGAACAATATATTGTTTGCACATGTCCAATCCCTAGCATATGCTCATGGGGATTTTTATTTGGAAACCATAACACACATTTTTTTTCATGTCACATACATGAACTAAGGAGGAGGTTTATAATAGTTACCTTAAAAGAAAAAAAAAATGGAAATGTGTATGAGTGTGGGAGAGAGAGAGATTCACGTGAGAGTAGGAGAGAAGAGATGAGAGAGGATTTGAGTTTTGATTTTAATAGAGTTTTGTTATGTGCAGAAGAAGTGTGTAAAGAATGAAGGATGAATGGGGTATTTATGGGAAAAGTTGGAGAGGAATTATAGTTAATTAAATAAATAAAAGAAAAAAAAAGAAAATATAGGGCATAGGGAGAAAGAATGATCGACCATTTAGAGGGAGAGGGGAAGAGAGTGATTAAAAATTAATTTTAGTAGAAAAAAGTAAGTAAAATGTAAGAGAAATTTAATAAAAAGTAGTATTAGAAAAATAAATGTAAAAAATAAGTATAAAGGTTGTAAGAAGTAGATCGTAAGATAAAATAAAGATAAATGAATAGTAGTAAATACTAATTGAATAGTAGACTTAGACAAATAAAATACTAGTAGTAAGAAAAATACATGTAAACGAGCTATATCTGATATTTTTAGAAGCTGAAAAATTCTATAACTACTATTTTACAATTCCTTATCTCTTTACCATTCTAAATTGGTTTTTGGAATGTTTTCATTGGTTTGCGTACCGAGACCTTGATTTTGAAAACTCCTCTCATTTGGGTTCGAAACAAGTGAAATTTTTTGCGAATATGATCTTTTTAAGCTACAAGACATTATTTCGATCTATAATCTAAGGTTATCTCATTTTTACTGTTTTAAGGTTTCTAGTGTGGTCTTGTAGGATCTAAATCTTCTAGAGCTTAATAAGGACCCAGGTTGGCTTTTAGGGTTCTCATTTCAATTTCGGCCTTAAGATTTACTCATAATATTTGTTGGTTTCTCTCATTATTGATTTTGATGATAACCAAAAGGATTAAGTAATTACTAACAATTTTATTAAGTGTGTAGTATTTAAGTATAATCAAAGTTGGTTTACGAAAATGTTTCAAAAGAGATTCAATTCATAAAGTATTTCAAAAAGTGTTTGGAAATTTTTTTTAAGAACAAATGTATAGTCATTCGTTGGTTTACAAAACTCATATAACGATCAGAAAGTCAAACAGAGGATAAATGTCTCTATGGACGAATTTCACGAGCAAACTTCAAGAAATTAGATCTTCTATGACTCTTTATGGATTTGAAGACCCGACTCCAAAGCTGAGTGTATTAGGGTAATTGTAAACCCTAAAGTTTGAGATTTATTTAAGCTTAAAACCTAATTAGAAAGTCAACCAGAATCCCAAAGTCAACAAAACCCTAGTCTTTTGCAACTGTTCAAGTCTGGCATTCCTGTTTAAGCAACCCTAGGAAAGTTAGTAAGAGTTTAGTATGTAGAATAGTTCATAATAACCTGAGAAAGCTTTAAAATATCAGATTAGTCAAACCGCATTTCGTTTTGAGCATAACCGGACATAGTTCTCAAAAAGCGTGTCCTGGAGCTCGGATTAGAAAAAATATTCCGAATATATCGTTAGACTCGTAAAAATATAAGATTTTCAAAAATATCAATTTCATAATTTTTCAGTAACTAAAAATATCAAATATCAAATATCAAATATCACAATTATACGCGTATTTTCTTACTACCGGTACGTAAATTATCATGTCTACTTTACATTACACTATTCTATACTATTCTACACTACCCGAAGAGATGCCCCCTTCTCCAGAACAAATGTTATTTTTGTGGTGACCCGAGCCATAAGATTCCAGATTACCCAAAGAAAGCTTCTATGACTTGTTTCATATGCAAGCAAACGGTACATTTTGCCAACGAATGTCCCCAAAGAAATCTCACAACAAATCGACCTGTTGGATCTTCAGGAGGACTTGCCCCGACAAGGAGTGGGAATAGAAGTAGAAGTCACTCGGCATCATCTATGCATGGGCTGAGAATTTACAACCTTGAAGAGCAATGGGTTTGTGAGGAGGATGTCGAAGAAGGAGTAGAATTGGCTGCCCTAGACCATGGACAGGTGTATGACTATAGCTTGGTTACAGGTTAGCCTCAACCTTTAAAATATCTATTTGTTTTTATATCTATTAAGTATAAAGTTATGATGTATGTTGGAAATAATAGATGTCTAGGGAACCTTATAAAGACAATAAGAATAGTAACACACGCATCTTGAACGCAGGAACCATACAAATAGGGGACTTGACCGCTTATACGCTCTCCAATACCGGTGCAACGCATTCCTTTATTGCCGCTAATATAGCCTTGAAGATCGGTTTACCTATCACCACAACCCCAACAAGTTTTCGTATAAAAACCCCTACCGGTAGTGTGGTGACTACCAAAGAAGTAATAAGGAATTGCCCCATGAAGATACAAGGCCATGAAGCAACTACCAATCTTATAGTAATAGAAATCAGCAAGTACGAAGTGATTCTCGGAATGAGTTGGTTGTCCATGGTGGAAGCAAAGGTAGATTGTAAAGATAAAAAGGTGGAGTTCATAAGATAAGACAGAAAGAAAGCTACGTTTTTGGGAGACCCACAACTTCTAAAAGATTGGAGTTAAGTTCGTTTGAGCTAATTGAAGAAGTTGAGGAAGGAGTTGAAAGTTATGTGGGAAGTATGGAAAAAGATAAGGAAAGACCCAACATTGATGACATTCCCATCGTTAATGAGTTCTCTGATGTTTTTCCAAAAGAATTGCTAGGTTACCCCCAAAACGAGAAATTGATTTCGAGATCGATTTGATGCCAAAAACAGAACCCATATCCAAGGCACCATACCGAATGGCACCCATTGAGCTCAAGGAACTTAAGAAACAATTACAAGAATTGCTTGACTAAGGATTCATTAGACCTAGTGTCTCACCTTGGGGAGCTCCGATATTATTCATAAAGAAGAAGGATGGATCGATGCGGTTGTTAATGATTATCGAGAACTCAATAAGGTCACTATAAAGAATAAGTATCCATTGCCAAGGATTGACGATCTCTTTGACCAACTACAAGGAGCAAGTGTATTCTCACGCATTGATTTGAGATCAGGATAGCACCAACTAAGGATTAAACCGGAAGATGTGTCAAAGACCACTTTCAAAACTCAGTATGGACACTATGAGTTCATGGTTATGCCATTTCGGTTGACTAATGCACCAGCTGCTTTCATGGACTTGATGAATCGGGTGTATAAACCGCTCTTGGATAAATGCGTGATTGTCTTCATTGATGATATTTTGGTCTATTCTAGAACACGGGAGCAACACAAAGAACATCTAAGAATGGCATTACAAACCTTAAGGGAGCACAAGTTATATGTCAAATTATCCAAGTGTGACTTTTGGTTGGACCGAATATCTTTTCTAGGACATGTTATCTCAAGGAAAGGAATATCAGTAGATCCTGAAAAGATTAAGGCCATAATGGAATGGAAACAACCAAGGACGATGACTGAGATTAGAAGTTTTCTTGGATTAGCTGGCTATTACAGGAAGTTTGTGTAAGATTTCTCAAAAATAGCTAAGCTACTAACTCAGTTGACCCAGAAAAATGAAAGGTTCATTTGGAATGAGAAGAGGGAACAAAGTTTCCAAGGGTTAAAGCAACGGTTGGTAACTGCTCCAATTTTAACCTTACTTGATCCGAAAAAACCATATACCGTCTATAGTGATGCGTCAAGAAATGGCTTAGGATGCGTGCTTATGCAAGTACGGAAGGTAATTGCTTATGCTTCACGGCAGTTGAGGCCGCATGAACAAAATTACCTGACACATGATCTTGAATTAGCCGCAATTGTCTTCGCTCTCAAGCTTTGGAGGCACTACCTATATGGACAGAGATGCGAGATTTATACGGACCATAAGAGCCTCAAGTATTTATTTACAAAAGGAATTGAATATGTTAGTATTTCTCTTTTGATGTTTTGATGATAACAAAAAGATTAAGTATTACTAATGAATTTTGAGTATGCAGAAATCTCACATTTAATGTGATAAGTGAAGTAAGAGTTTTCAAGAACTAAGTAAGAAGTTATGAAAATTTAAAGATAAATCAGAAAGTAGTTCAGAGACAAAATAGAAAGACAAAAGTATTCAGAAGGAAACTCAGAGAGTGAAACGGCTGAGCGAAAACAAAACTGCTCAGAAGGTAACTCAGAAGGTAAACTGGGAATAAGAACAGGATTCGCACAAAAAGATCACAGTTCGAATCTTTCAAATTATTTTATTATTTTGAAGACCCAGCTCCAAAGTTGAGTGTATTTGGGTAATACATTCAATGTTCCACAAGTTGCTTATTATATCCAGGGGATTCGAATTTTTTTTAATCAACGTATAAAAACTCAAAAGCTTATGACAGAAAAATTAAATTAATCAAAGATCAGATTATGTCTGTTATTTATGGCTTGGGTTTATATTCATGATATTATAGAATTCGTTTTTGTTATCAAGTTTGACAGTCAGATCAAGAAGGAAAGATTCTATCCTATTCTTTTGGGATTTAGAAGATATTTCACAAGAAAGTCTATCTTCAAGATGGTCAAACAATGATATGGATAAACATCAACGTTATCAACAGCAAGATAAGATTTGGATAATCACAGAAGTATATCAAGCACAAAATCAGGAACTACTGGAGATTATCATCTATCCAATTGTTTTGAATTCGAATTCACTAACCGTTTTCAACCGAAGAAGAAGGAGAATTTTAAATTTAAATATCTCGAAGACATGAAGATAGAGGTGTGGAAAAAGACGAGAATAATCAAAAGCCTTTGAGAATCTCTTGCAAAAATTACTATCATTCGGAATTTTTCCTTGAGCTGAAATTTTAGAAATGTTTATTCTTTTGTTTCAAAGCATTGTAATCTTGAATGAGATTTGTGTAGAAGTGAGAGTTACATTTAGTCTCTGTAGATTAGTAAAAAGCTTGAGTGAAGCTAGATAGGCTTGAGCAGAGTGTTTGAAGTTCTTTGTTGAAGAACAAGCTTGTATTCTCATTCTTTTGGATATAGTGGAACATACTGGTGTGGAATACCGGGTCCCGGCTTGGAGCTGGAAGAGAGGATTGACGCTCGAGACGGAACCTCTATAAATCGATCTTGCAATCTCTTCTCTACTTATCTTTTTAATTTCGTGCATATTTTATTGTTTATTCTTGCTGCATTATAAACTCAGAAGACCAGTAGAGAGTAACTGGAAATTTAAGTTTCTACTGAACATTGAACTCAGAAGATCAGTCAGAGAGTAACTGGGAGCAAAATAAATTTTTATTAACATATTTTCTTTTGATATTTGCAAACTTGATCTTGTCTGATATTATTCGAAATTTATCAATATATTTAAAATAGAGTTTCAGAAGCCATTTAATTTGAGTAACTAAGCGGAGTGAATTTGGTTGAATTTGAAAAAGGATAAATTTTTATTAAATAACCAATTCACTCCCCTCTTGGTTATTCTTTCGGGACCAACAGAATATGAGGCAAAGAAGATGGTTGGAGTTGATCAAAGACTATGATCTTGGAATAAATTATTGCCCTAGAAGAGTGAATACGGTAGCAGACGCTTTGAGTCGAAAGAACCACGGAGAAGTTGCAGCCATGGTCACAACCCAAAGAGAACTTTAAAGGAATTCGAGAGGTTAAGCATCGAATTTGTAGGACAAAGTGTGGAAGTAGAAATTTCCCATTTGATAATAGAGCCCACTCTGATAGAAAGAATCAAAGAATCTCAGCGACATGATGAAGTCATACAAAAGTTGAAAAGTGAGGTATAAGGAGGAAGGTACGATAATTTTGAGATAGATGAGGAGGATGTAGTAAGAATGAAAGGAAGGTTATGTGTACCGAATGATGAGGAGATGAAAAAGGAAATTATGAGTGAGGCACACAACTCGGGATATACCATGCACCCCGGTAGTACCAAGATGTATCAAGACATTAAAAGTCGCTTTTGGTGGAATGGTATGAAAAAGGACGTAGCTGAATTCGTAATGAAGTGTCCCGTATGTCAACGAGTAAAGATTGAACACCAAAGGCCAGGAGGACTTTTGAAACCCTTGACCATCCAGAATGGAAATGGGATCAAATTACAATAGGTTTCGTATGTGGATTGCCCCGAACATCAGCCAGATACGATGCATATGGGTAATTGTGGATCAGCTTACTAAGTCAGCACACTTCATCCCCATCAACATGACCTACTCGATGGAGAAGTTGGCCCGGCTATACGTAAAGGAGATTGTAAGACTGCATGGAGTTCCAGCAAGATTGTATCGGATCGAGATCCCCGATTCGTGTCAAAATTCTGGATGAGTCTTCAGAAGTGTATAGGAACTAAGTTACATTTCAAGACAGCTTACCATCCACAAACTGATGGGCAATCAGAGCGAACTATCCAGACCTTGGAAGACATGTTGAGAGCTTGTGTTATGGAATTCAAAGGAAGCTGGGAAGCACATCTACCTTTGGTAGAGTTTGCTTACAACAACAGCTATCATTCAACAATTAAGATGCCACCGTACGAAGCTTTGTATGGAAGAAGGTGTAGATCACCTCTATTTTGGGATGATGTGGAAAAGATAACAATTGGACCAGATCTCATCCAAGACGCCTAAGATAAAGTCAGGATTATTCAGCAAAGGATGAAAGAGGCTCAAGATAGACAAAAAAGTTGGGCAGATCAAAAACGGCGAATCCTTGAGTTTAACGTTGGTGATCATGTGTATCTAAAGTGAATCCGATAAAGAGTATTCATTGTGTACAGGCTCGAGAAAAGCTAAGCCCAAGGTATATCGGACCTTTCGAAATCCTCGAACGAGTAGGAGATTTGGCTTATCGCTTGACGTTACCACCAAACCTGTCAAGAGTACATAATGTCTTCCATGTCTTAGTACTAAGAAAGCATATCCCCGACCCTGATCGGATTGTAGAACTTGAACCAATCAGGCTGAAAGAGAACTTGACTTATGAGGAGCACCCAATTCAAATTCTGGATCAAAAGGTTCGAAAGCTGAGAAACAAGGAAATTCGATTGTCAAGGTGTTATGGAGGAATCATTTGCAAGAAGAGGCTACTTGGAGCCGAGGATAAGATCCGAAAGAAATATCTAAATCTCATTGAAGATTCAAGTTACAAATTTCAAGTTTTGAGGACAAAACTTTCTTTAAGGGGGGTAGGTTGTAAATCCTCGAAATTTTTGGATTCGAATTATAGTTTAAACCCTAATCGGAAGTTAACCGGATTTTCCAGAGTCAACAAAACCCTAGTTTACCGTAACCGCTTAAGTCCGGCATTGCCGTTTTCTCTAGCCCTAGAAAACGAAGTGGGAATAATTAGCTATAATGGTTCGTAATAGCTATAGGTTGTATAAAAATATCAGTTTTACGAAATTCGAGTGTCCTTTGAACCCGATCGGACACAGTTCTTGAAAAACGTGTTCCGGGGCTCGGAATAGTAAAAATATTCCGAATATACCGTTAGACTCGTAAAAATATAAAATTTCCAAAAATATCAATTTCGTAATTTTTCGTTAGCTAAAAATATCAGATATCGCATTTATACACGTATTTTCTTACTACCGGTACTTAAATTGTCATGTCTACTTTACATTACACTATTTACTACTATTCTACACTATTCACTATCTCTACTTTTTCTTACAACCTACTCTTACAACCCATATACCTATTTCTTATACATTTTCATTTCCAATACAACTTTACATCTCTTATTTCTTATTTTTAATTAACAAAATAACAAAAAAAATGAATTTTCCTCTCTCCCACGCCCAAAAGTAGCGCCTGCCATCCCCCATTGATGCCTCAATTTGTTTTATTTTTCACTTATTTAATTAACACAAATTACCTTCCACATTTTCCTATAAATACCACTTCACAATTTCACTTCTTTCATACCACTTCTTTACTAAAGTTACTATACTTAAATTCTCCCAAATCTCTCCAAGAAGTTCTTACAAGAAAGCTCTCTCTAGTTTCTTCTTTTAGTTAAACTTTCTTCAAGAAATTCCTATGTTCATCTACTTAATATGAACTTAGTGTTGTTTTCTAAAAACCATGAATGTTAAGAAAGCAACAATAGGTTCATACTTGTTTTTGTTCATAATCTCTATTCCTTTATGTTCCTTTATGTTCTTTTGTTTATTACTATCTAATATATCTTATAGATATATATATAATATTTAGAGCATATAAACTCATTGTCTTGCAATTTATTTAATTTCAAAGTTGTTTTTAAGACTAGTTTTTCTAGTCTTAGACTTGTCTTCATCAAGTCAAAACATTTTCTTTTTTCTTTAGGGACTAGTCATTTCTTAGTCCCAAGATACCTTGAACAAGCTAAGGTTCCAATACGTGATTTATCTTTTTATTAGCTTATTCTTCAAGTATTATATTTCTTTATGTTCTTCATAACCTTATGACTCATATTCATGCATGAACATAATGGTCTTGTCTCAACAAAAAAAAAATGAAGAAATATTCTCTTAAAAATAAAGATCCTTTTCTAGAAACAAAAAATAAATAGATTAATGTTTTTCTAAAAACTAAGAAGCCATTCAAAACAAACTTAGAGGAGTTCATAATAGATTTTTTTTATAAACATACATAAAAAGGACTTTTTAAGAAAACAATGAATTTTCAACAACTTCATCTTTTCTTCATACAATAGAAATTCCTTTTCATAAAAGTAAGATAATCTCAAGAAATCAATAAGTCATTTTTTTATATAGAAGTGTTAAAAACCTTCAAAAAGTGTTGGAAGCTAAGTTTAGAAAATAAAAATCATTTCTCAAAGAATTTAGGAAGATTATGATTTAGGAAAAGAAAGGAAATACTTATTATAAAACAAACTTAAGAATATTTTAAAGTAATTACAAGCAATTAAATTCAAAAATACTCAAAAATCTTTTCAAAGTAAAATGGACACTTCAAAAAAATTCTTAAGTTTAAAATGTTTCAAAACTTTACTTGAGACAACTTCATCAACTTCATACATTTTTCATGAGTCAATAAATATATATGAATATACTTTTCAAAAGTTTTGCAAGGTATTAAATTATCTATCTTTTCAAGTGAGCTTTTGATAAAAGAAGGAAAACAAGTTTTTGCAAATTCGCAATGAACCTGGTCGCTGCTTTTTCGGAACCCAAGTGACTTAGTTTAATGAAAATAAGTTTAGAAATAGATAGATCTTTTTTATTATGTACAAAATGGTATATTATACGCGAAATTCTGAGTTAAAATGTGCAAGTTATGGCCATTTTAAGTTGGAATTTCCTCTTATACGATTTTACCGCGATTTTAAGAAAAGTTTAGAATCTTCAAGAAGAGAAACTTCATGAAATACTCATTTTGGGTATTCTTCTTGATTAGATAATCTCGAGGAGGATTGTTTGTATCCCGAAGATTACTACGATTAGTGGAAATCCCGAACTACTCATCCATTTCAAGAAAGGTGTCATCATGGCTGAGTGAGTTTATTTCTCATTATTTTTCATACTCTTGATTGTGCTTGTAAAAATTAGTTGCACTAGAATTTAGGCAAAAATCAAATGGAAGTTGTATGATAATATGTTGAAAGAATGTTAAGTATATCGAAACTCGATTTGTTTGAAATAAAGTTGTATGTACATTAATATCTTGGAGTGTTTGAAATTGATTGCTCACTTGAAAAAAGCTAAATATAACTACTAGACTTTAATTAAGAAATTGTTCATCCACTTCATATGTTGAGTCACATTGCATTCACTACTATACAATTGGTGGGACAAGTGTATAATAGTAGTGGTAGACATAACCGGTATATCATGTAAGTGGCGAGTAGGAGCCAGTAAGAACTACGTAAATTGTTGGCTAGTAGGAGCCTATAAATACTACAAGTTTTTGATGGCGTATAGGAACCTATAAGAACTATAAAAGTGTTTTAAAAGTTGTGACTGTAATTGGCCTGAATACCCAACCCTGAATGAAGGGTGTAATTCATTCAACATATGATTCCCAGAAAGTCATATGTCTTGTATGCTCACGTGGTTGTTGCATTTCATTTGCTTGACTAATAAACTTGATTGATAATTTACTTTGAGTATGAATTTTTGGGATTTACTCACTAAGCCCATAAGCTTACACCGCTATATGTATTTGTATTCTCAGGAACACCTATCTTTGTGCTTGGGGCCTCCCCATATCCATGTAAGTTTTTCCATTGAAGCTTTTGGAGGAAATCTACTTAAAGACTTAGATTAGAATTCCTTTGAAATCTTTAATATTGTATTTGGGTGTTGTAAAGACTATCACGATCTTTGGGATTAGCAAGGGTATGCCCCTAAGAAATTATGTAATAGACCTTTTGTTATTAATGATATAATATATTTTATTTCTAGATTCTTGTATGTTCATCTTTACTTGCTTAAACTATGCTTCCCAAAAGCGTCTCCTATTACCGTGCTAGACGCCTTACATGTAATACTAAGGCTTTCGCATGACTAAGGTAGTTATTCTTAAGTCTTGATATTATATGTGGCGGACTGCCATGTTTAGGGTACCCTTCGGGGCGTGACAATATATATATATATATATATATATTAGAGCATATAAGCTCATTTGTTTTGCAATTTGTTTACTTTTCTTGCAATTTATTTATTACCTTACAATTTATTTACTTTCATGTTGTTTTTAAAACTAGTCTTTCTAGTCTTAGACTTATCCTCATCAAGTCAAAACATTTTTTTTTCTTTATGGGACTAGTCTATTCTTAGTCCCAGAATACCTCGATGAAGTTAAGCTTCCAATACTTGATTTATTTTTTTACTAGCTTATTCTTTTAAGTTATTATGATTCTTTATGTTTTCATAACTCTATGATTCATATTCATGCATGAACATAATGATTCTTGTCTCAACAAAAATAAATGAGAAAAGGTTTTCTTAAAATAAATATTCTTTTCTAGAAATAAAAGTAGGAAGTAACTTTTGTAAAACTAAGAAGTCATCTTAACAAACTTAGAGGAGTTCATAGGAATTTTGATGACATAGAAATAACTTTTTGGAGTAAATAAAAGTTTTGCTAAAACTTCACATTTCATCAAGTACAAGAAATTCCTTTCATGAAAATAAAATAATTTTAAGAAACTAGGAAATTATTTCTATGAAGATATAATTGTTAGTATTAGAAACAAAGGAAATAAAATCATTCTTTAAAATTTTAGAGGAAAAGGAATTTTCTCATAACTTGACATATTCTCTAACAAAAATAAGAAGAATTTTCAAAAGTTCCACTTTTCTTTTGAAGACTTTACTTTTACAAAAATTCATGGTTTGAGACAACTTCATTAACTTCATACATTTGATATGAGTCAATAAATATATGTATATGCATTTCAAAGGTTTTACAAGCAGTTATAATATCTATCTCTTAAAAATGACATTTTGTTAAAAGAAGGAATTCAAGATTGTAAAAATTCGTAGTGAATCTGGCCACCACTTTTTCGGAACCCAAATGACTTATTTTGATGAAAATAGTTTTAGAAATAGATAGATATTTTCGAATAGATAGAAAATGGTATATAATATGCGAAATTCCGAGTTAAAATGAGCAAGTTATGGCCATTTTAAGTTGGAATTCCTCAAATCCGATTTTACCTCGATTTTAAGATACAATTTGTGTCACGCCCTGAAGGGTACCCTAAAATGGCAGTCCGCCGTACACAATATTAAAGCCTAAGAATGACCACCTCAGTCACGCGAAGGCTTCCATACTATATACAAGGCGTCTACACATAGAGGAGACACATCGGAATGATACGTTTTATGTTGATACAATTCAGTAACAATGTAAAGGAAATACAATCCACTATACTCCAAATACAAAACACTATACTTCAAAATATAAATCATCAAACTTCAATTACATTTATCCCAAGACCTCACTACATAAAACTATTACAAGGCAAATCGTAAAGCTTAGCCAAAAACTTCAAGCATTCTCATATCTTGCCGGAATCCCGAAGTCATTCTCGACTTCAACCATCTCGGTCCCCACTTAGCATTCTTGGAATAACCTGCTCATTTAAACAACTATTGGGGTATAAGCTACACTAGCTTAGTGAGAATTCCCTTTATTCCGTACCATAACAAGCAAGTATTTATCAATCATATGCTATGCATGAACAAACACGTGAGCAAGCAATTATGCATGGGTATCCGAAACCCACACACAGAATGGATTTACGCCCTCCGTATCTTGGGTTAGGGATGGTATTGAAGTTTACACGACCGCTGCTAGTCCCCAAGCCCTCAGCTCTTAGCACTCGCCTCGGCTAGGCTCACACATGGAATGCATCCCCGATGCGCCTTAGTTTCCTATGAATGAGCTCTGATCCCGGGTCTTATTATCCAAACGAGTCCTCGGACTATACCGATCGACCTGCGTAGGAGTAGCACGCTACCAAATGCAATATGTCCGATGCGATGCATGACCAGTTTAATTTTTGCTTAGGTTAAAAATATTTAAACATTCTTTAGAATGACCAACCAATATCATACATATAACAGAAATAATATGAACGGTGCAGTTATCCAATCAAATCGTGGTTTCGATATGCTTTAGTATTCCTTGGCATACATTCATCATAGTCTCATCATATATCCATCCCCATTCATATCGATTTTTATCTTGTTCCTAAAATTCTAATACGACTAATTACAAGCACAATCAAGGTAACAAAACAAGGAGAAAACTCACTCGGCCATTGGATCACCGGTCTTCTAGTAATAATAATCTGGTGATAGGGAATCGTTGAACTCGGGATAACCTAAAAAGGAAGAAATACTCTAATAAGTATTTCAACTCAAACTAATCCAATGACTTCATACGAACTTATCAAATTCGTAATTCGCGTCCTAAGGGAATTCCAACTTAAACGACCATAACTTGGTCATTTTAACTCGGAATCTCGCAAATTTTATATCGATTTCTATCTACTTCGGAAGAGCTTTCTAAATATGAAGTTTAAATCAAGTTTTGAAAATATCTAAGCCTCGGAAACGAGAGATCAGATCTGTACAGCGGTGTTATTGATTCCGAAAATGCGGTTTTCATGAATGCTTGAGATTCCTAAGTACAAAATGAAACTAAATGCCATGGTAATGATTTTCCCTATCATGAATGTCATGATATAACTCTAATGAGCCTAAGTTCCTATAAATTTTTAGACTCAAAGAATTTTAATAAACTTTTTCTTAGAAAACCATTTCATGCTATTGTTTAACAAGTTTACTACACTTGGTCACACTTACTTATTACAAGGATTTTCTTTAGGAAAACTCCACTTTGTTTAAAGAAATTTTGACCCTTATATTAGTTATATCCTAAGGCCTTTATTTCTTTAATAAAATCTTCATTTAGAAACTTTTAAGTGGGTCTTTTACTATGGTGGTTCCAAAAATCCGAATTTAGAAAATTTCATTTTCAAGTTGACTCCTTTAAGAAAATGTATTTTATACTTAAAACTTTAAGAATTTATGTTACCTATACCCTAAGGACTTCATTTATTTAAGAAAATACCATTTTTGAAGTTGGAAAAATAGTGTTTTCTAACCATCTATCCATTATTACGAATTTTGCCTACAAGACTTTTCAACTCAAAACTTCTATTAGACATCATCTCTTGTTTTAAATATTTTCTTTAGTAAAAACTCATTTAAACTCATGAAAAACATCATCAAACATTATCTATCACCTATAGGCTTCATTTTTCTTGTAAAACACATGTTTAGGAGTTGATAAAAGGGTTTTTTAAACTAGGTTTCTCAAGTCATCCGAATTTACACAAGTCCATTTCTTAAAAAGTATTTTCCTTTTTGGTTTTATTAACTCATCTACTTATAGATCTATATACTAGGAAGGTTATTTACTAAGGACAAAAGCATTAAAGACCATTGATGCACATAAACTCAAAATAATGAAGAGATCTTAAATGCCTACATGAATATGAGTAGTAAAATGATAGATCTACTATATCAAGTGCTTAAATAAGTTTTGAAAACATAAAAACTACATTTTTATAGAAGATCTTTGATTCAAAACACTTTTTGATGAATAACATAAAGCTTTTGGCATGAAAGCTCCTTTAAATGTTAGATCTACTTTGTGATGGTTTGGTATTCTTGTTTTGATATTTCATTGTCCTACCAAGAGATCATGGGGACATTTAGTTGAAATATCCAAGAATATCCTTGCCATTACAAGGATCTATGAGTAGAAGAGTAAAAGCTCATTTACTTAAGGTAAAATAGGAGATAAAAGAGAAGGAAACAAGTTGTGTGTGTGTGGGGGGGGGGGGGGGGGGGAGCTCTAAAGCTCACGGCATGGGGAAGGAAAAAGAGAGGATTGGGAGCTTTTTACCTCTTGGAAGTTTGGAAAAAGGAAAGAATGAAAAGAGAGAGAGAAAAAGTAGTTTATATAGCATATGAAATTAGGTTAAATGGGGTTAAAATAATTTAAAAAAATTGTAAAATGGAGCTTGTGGGGGGGGTCACCACGCCGGCACTATTCATGGGAGGGAAAAAGAAAGTTTGATTTTCTTTTTGTTTTGATTGATTTATCTTTGATTTGATTTAAGTATCATTTGTCATCATTTGTATTGATTTTTAAGAGACAAAAGTCTTTAGAAAAGGGATTGATTGAGTGATGGTAAGTGTTGCAAGTGTAGGGTGTACAAATAGGTAGTCATAGGTTATATTTGTGAATAGTAATGAATAGTAATCAAGACAACTTAATTACCGGTAGTAAGAAAAATACGAATAAGAAGGTTATAACTGTATTTTTCGTAAGCCGGAAAATTATGAAATATATATTTTTGAAATCCTTATTTTATTTCGATTCAAATGAGTATTCATAAGTAGATTTTTGAAATTCTAGTTTGGGGCACGCTTTTCTATAATGGGTCTCGGGATGACCCAGAATTGAAATTTTCTTAAAATCTGATCTTTTCTTGTTTCGAAATATAATCAAGAACTATATTCAAAATTAATTTTGCTTATAAAAGTTTCTTATTTGGAAACCGAGGAAAAGCCGAAATTAGGGTTTCTAAGTCTTTCTCACAAAGCTTGAACTAAACCGATTTAGGGTTTCATTTTCTGGTAAGTTTACTTGATTTCTAGGAAACCCGGGGTATACATTATAAAAAAAAAATAATAATAATAAAATTGTGTAATGAAATAAAATGAATAGTGCAAAAGACTAATCAATTACCGGTAGAAATGAAAATACGATAAAAAGGTTATAACTGTAACTTTTATAACCCGAAAAATTATATAACTGATATATTTAGAAATCTTATAAAATTACAAGTCTAACGGTACTAATGGTATGTTTTTGATATCTCGAGCCCCCGGACACGCTTTTCAAAGTCTGTATCCGAACGGGTTCGAGATAGGTAAAAAATTTACCAATCTTATGTTTTTGAATAAACTTATATTGCTACGAGCTATTCTACATATTTAAGCTACCTCTCGGCCTCTAGAGTTAAGGGCGCTAGATTGCCGGACTTACACTATTGTATTCCGGTTAGGGTTTCGGATGATTTTCCGGTTTAGATCCTTGCCAATTTGGAAACTGATATTTATGTTTATACAACGTATTTAGTTTGAGAAATTTATTTTAAATTTTATTTTTATAAGTATTTAATATCTCTTACTGCTTTCGGAAATATTGAATTGAATTATTATATTCGGAGTTATATCGGTAATGGTTACCGGATATGATTTTCTTAAGTTTGAGTCAAATATCGATTTTTCGAATGATTTTAGGGAAATCTTAATTTTTATAATTTGCTTTGAAAAAGGATCTTCATAGTGTTTTGTTTTCGAATTTTTTTTGCTTCGATTTAAGGTTTTATGAACAATTGGTTAACTTTAAGGATTATTTAATTTGTTATTTTGTTTCTTGAATTCTTCCTTCTTAAGATTACGAGATTTCAATTTCTAACTCGTTCTATGATTCTTGGAAGTTTGATTTGATCGTTAGGGCTTTATTGTGATTTCCGTCTCTTAGGATTATTAGTCTGGTCGTTTGGGGAATTTCCAAAGTCTATATTTATTATTGGCAGATAAAGTTTTCTTAATCGTGCCAAAGCCTAATTATGGAATTGGCCTTTGGTGATTTCCTGATCCTTCAAATTGTCATGTTATGGATTAACTTACTTTTTAGCAAATTATCATTGTGTTTTATTTTTATCCTGATTTTATAAATTATAGATTAGGTAAGCAGTTTATCTTACGTAATGGTTTTTGGACTTAAGGACTTTTGTAGTCCTTATTTTATTTTTAGATTTTCTCAAGACTAATGAATTCTTACTTTCGTTTATATTTCAGGACTCGTTCAAAGTTCGGTTTTAATTTGGAATGATTTTTAGAGTTTATTTTCGAAGTTCATCGTAGAATTATTTACTGAAATTTTCCAGGGCTTACAATTTGAGTTTTCAAGAATAGAAATTCTATGAAAAACTCATTGTGGGTATTTCATCTTGTTTAGGTGAAGGAGGAACCGAGATCACATTCCCGGAAGACTATTTCGATTAGGAAGCTACCGACATGGAGTGAGTTAGTCCGTTACTAAGTTACATTTTCTTATTTATGCTTATAGGTAGTAGCACTAGAAAATAAGGAAAAGATAAAATTATTGTGTGATTTGAATTTATGATTGATTGAATCTAAGTTAAGAATATCGAAAAGGGAATTGATAATTAAATTGTGATTCTTGCATTGATATGATGAATATTATTTCTTATCGCCTTTAACTTGAACTCAACATTATCTTGTTAAACTTATATTGAAAATAATTCATGCATATCATATTTGTGAGTCACATTTGTTTCACTTCTATTCTTCGTGTGGGGAAACGAGGAAGTAGTGGTGGTGGCTAGTAGGAGCCGAAAAGTCTACAGGGCAAGCAGGAGCCAACAAATCTGCATGTATTGATGGTCGTATGAGCCTGTAACCTCCCAAACCCCGACATGGAGGGCGTAAAATCCATGCTACACATGATTTCCGGTTAATCTTGTGTATTTTGTTTGCTCATGTGTTTGGTGCATTTTCATATGATTATTTAAATACTTGTTTGATTTATGGAAATGTCTTGTAGATGGGAATTATCTCACTAAGCTAGATTTGCTTACACCCCTATAGCTTTTTGTTACAATATGATTATCTTTGGTTGGCACCGAGGAGTCCCGTAAGCCAGGGATGAGCCAAAGCCATTAAGAGTTTTTGGGAGAAGTTATATGTATTTAGTTTTGAACATAGACTTCTAAGAAAATCTCTATAGTAGGCTTATGTTGTAGTTATGTTTACTTTGTTAATGGACCATCTTAAGACGGGGGGAATGCCCCTAAGATGATGTAAGAAATTATTATTTAAATGAAGATTTCATGTTTATTTATATAAGTTCTTGCTTGCTTTCATTATCAACTTAAATGTAATACCCCTGTGAGTCTCCTACTATTTTGGAAGCACGCCTTGTATGTGATATCGAAGCTCCTACATGACTAAGGTTGTCATTCATTTACTTTAATATTATATGCGGCGAACTGTCACGCTTAGGGTACCCTCTGGGGTGTGACAGTAATACATTCAATTATGTTCCACTATCATGTTCTATTGAATTAAAAGTGTTATTCTTGAAGATTTAATATTTTAACAGCAATGATATTCAAGAACGATGTCAAGATAAGTCAAAGATACGTTTCAAATCTATCGTGAGAAGATTATCTAGTAAATCTATAAGATATCAAGATCGTGTTTCAACAAAATTAAGGAATTCAAATTTATAAAGACAACAGGGATATGGATAAGTTTTTTTAAGCAATCAAAATATGTTTCAAGTGAACAGTATCAGAAGTGAAGAAGTCAAATATCTATCCCAAAAAATTCATCTACAAGATAAGGATTATTCTTCAAATTATTTCAGTTGTCGCATGATATCAGGTCTTCTAAGATTACGGTAACAATAACAACAATATCAAGGAACATATCATCTTCAAGTTTTGAAGCACGAAATATCAGCAAGGCTTATCCTTTTGTTTCCGTTATAGATTTTTAAAATATATCAGGAACAAAGTCTATTTTTTCTTAGCCGTTAGGAATGAAGATTATATATAACAAACAGAGATTCAAATACATCATCTAAGTAAAAAAGAACAAGCATAGAAAGCTGCGAATTTCATTAAGCCAAATATTGTTATTCTATATTGTCTTCCTTATACCGAATTTGAGATGGACTTTTTACTCTTTATTCCTCACTTAACTTTGATTTGTATTTTGTGTGAGATTGAGAGTTACAAGTAGGCTCAGCAGATTGATTTTTAGCTTAAGGAGAAGCTTGGAGAATCAAGCTGAGTGCATTGTTGCCAAGTGCTTTGGCAAAGACAACTTGTAACTCATTGATTGTTGATTGGGTAGTGGAACATACCAATGTGAAATACCAGATCCCTGGCTTGGTATTGGAAGAGAAGACTGACGCTCAAGGAGGAACCTCTATAAATCGATTTTGCTCTCTCTACTCCCTTATCTCTCTTTAGTTCGTGCATAATTAATTGTTTTTTTTAGCTGTGTTATATGCTCAGAAAGTAATTCAGAGAGCAACTAGAATATCTTTTCTTAAGTAGAGAGATAATCAGAGAGTAAAACTGGGAGTTTATCTTTGAAATTACTTTTGATCTTTTGTGGATTTGAGTAAACTCTTTTGATCCGAATTTTGTTCAAAGATATTAGTAATTAAGTTTGTTGTTTTCAAGTGAGTGTAAAAGCTATTATAACTTGATTAACCAAGTGGTGCGAATTTTTTGAAATTTTGAAAAGAAAAATTTTTATTAATAACCAATTCACCCCCCTTCTTAGTTATTCTTTTGGGACCAACAAGATTATAAAATCTAGGGGTTTATGGTTATACTATTTTTTTGTTCAAAAATTAGGTTTACTCTATTTTTATGTTTTATTTAACGTTTTACAGTTCTCGAGATTGTCTAATTGAGTCTAGGTTTTCTAGTGTTAATGTTAACTCTGTTTGACTTTTGGTATTAATTTTAAATTTTTTATTCCAAATTCACCGAAGGGTTATATGTTAACTCTGTTTGACTTTTGGTATTAATTTTAAATTTTTTATTCTAAATTCACCGAAGGGTCTAAGGTTTTATAATTGTCATTGAATATTATTTAGAATACTGTCTTGATTGACACATTAGAGATCATATAGATGAATTGCTCAATGTAAAGATTTTTAGTTGAACGATTATTAGATTTTTGCTTTGTTTTGAAGGTGTTCTTTTCTTGAGGTTATGAAATTTCATATTTGATATTGTTTAGAGTTCAATTTTAACTTGGGTCAAATTATAGGGTTTAGGTTTTGATATTAGCTCTAAGATTATTTTCTAAGAGTTCCAAAAAACTCAAGGATTTACATACCACCCCCAAATGATGGACAATTGGAATGAACAATCTAGACTCCAGAAGATATGTTGTGAGCTTATGTCATGGAATTTAAAGGAATTTGGAACACACATCTGCCTTTAATGGAATTTTCTTACAATAACAATGGCTACTCTTTATCTAAATGCAACCATACAAGGCCTTATATAGACGACAATGCGGATCACCTTTATTTTGGGATGATGTAGAAAAGTAAGTGGTCTAACACGATCTTGTGCAAGATGCAGCAAATAAGGTACAAATTATTCGATAAAAGATGAAGGAAGCTCGTGATAGGATAGGTAAAAGAGTTGGGTAAATAAGAAACGACAAGTTCTTAAGTTCAATGTTGGAGATCACGTGTACATAAAAATAAACCCCATCAAGAGCATCCATCGAGTCTGTGCTCAAGGGAAGCTAAGCTCTAGATACATTGGACCCTTCGAAATTCTTGAATGAGTAGGAGATCTTGCTTATCGTTTGGTGCTACTACCAAACTTGTCTAGGATACACAATACGTTTCATGTCACGCTCTGAAGGGTATCCTAAACGTGGCATTCCACCGCATATAATATTAAAGCAAATGAATGACAACCTTAGTCATGCAAGAGCTTTGATATCACATGTAAGGCGTGCTTCCAAGATAGTAGGAGACTCACAAGGGTATTACATTTAAGTAGATAATAAAAGCAAGCAAGAACTTATATAAATAAACATGAAATCTTCATTCAAATAATAATTCCTTACATCATCTTAGGGCATTTCCCCGCCTTAAAAGTCTATCCACAAAATAATTATAACTACAACGTAAGCCTACTATAGAGATTTTCTTAGAAGTCTATGTTCAAAACTAAATACATAAAACCTCTCTCAAAAACTCCTAGTAGCTTAAGCTCGTACCTGGCATATGGGGCTTCTTGGTACCAACCAAAGATAGTCATACTGTAACAAAAAACTATAGGAGTATAAGCAAAACTAGCTTAGTGAGATAATTCCTTATCTACAGAACATTCTCAATTAACAAATAAGTATTAAATCAAGCATATGAGAATGCACCAATCACATGAGCAAACAAAATACACAAGATTAACCGAAAATCGTGTGTAGCATGGATTTTACGCCCTCCATGTCGAGGGTTGGGAGGTTACAGGCCCATACGACCATCAATATATGCAGATTTGTTGGCTCCTGCTCGCCTTGTAGACTTCCTAGCTCTTACTAGCCCATGTAGACTTTCTGGCTCCTACTAGCCACCACTACCACTTCCCCGTTTCCCCACACGAAGAATAGTAGTGAAACAAATGTGACTCACAAGTAAGATATGCATGAATCAATTTCAATATATATTTAACCAAATAATGTTGAGTTTAGGTTAAAGGCGATCAACCACAATTTTCATCATATCAATGCAAGAATCACAATTCATTTAATCACTTCTTCTTTTGATATTCTTAACTTACATTCAACCAATCATAAATCCAAGTCACATAACAATTGTTCATTTATCTTTTCCTTAATTTCTAGTGCTACTACTTGCAAGCACAAATAAAGAATGTAACTTAGTAAAGGATTAACTCACTCCATGTCGGTAGATCCTAATCGAAATAATCTTCCGAGAAGGTGATCTCGGTTCCTTCTTCACCTAAACAAGATGAAATACCCAAAATGAGTCTTTCATAAAATTTCTATTCTTAAAGATTCTAAACTTTTCTTAAAATCGCGGTAAAATCGTATAAGAGGAAATTCCAACTTAAAATGGCCATAACTTGCTCATTTTAACTTGAAATTTCGCATATAATATATCGTTTTCTTTACTATTCGAAAAGATCTATCTATTTTTAAACTTATTTTCATCAAACTAAGTCATTTGGGTTCCGAAAAAGTGGCGACCAGATTTACTATGAATTGAAATCAAAAACTTATTTTGAAGAGATAGATATTATAACAATTTGTAAAACCTTTGAAATGTATATACATATATTTATTGACTCATATTAGTATGTATGAAGTTAATGAAGTTGTCTCAAACCATAAAAAAGTAAAGTCTTTTAAAGATTTTTGGATAGTGAGAACTTTTGAAAAATATCTCTTTGCTTTGAAAATATCTTAAGTTATTTCAAATGGGTAATTTCTTTTCTAAATTTAATTTCCGTAATCTTTTAAATTCCTAAGGAATGATTTTTATTTCCTAAGCTTAGTTTCCAACACTTCTTGAAAGTAATAACAATAATTTCTTTGTTTCTTGATATTATTCTATTTTGATGAAAAGAATTTTCTAGCACTTGATGAAAAAGTGAAGCTTTCGTAAAACCTTTGTTTATTTCAAAAAGTTCTTTCTACGTATGTTTATGAGCTCCTTAGAAAAGTTTGTTTAAGAAAATTACTTCCTACTTTTATTTCTAGAAAATATTTTTTTTAAGAAAACCTTTTTTTATTTATTTTGTTGAGACAAAAGTCATTATGTTCATGCATGAATATGAATAATAAAGTTATGAAAACATAAAGAAACATAATAACTTAAAAGAATAAGCTAGTAAAGAAATAAATCAAGTATTAGAACCTTAGCTTCATCAAGGTATCCTGAGACTAAGAATAGATTAGTCCCAAAAGAAAAAGAAAATGTTTTGACTTGATGAGGACAAGTCTAAGACTAGAAAGACTAGTCTTAAAAACAACATGAAAGTAAATAAATTGCAAGGAAAATAAATAAATTACAAAACAAATGAGCTTATATGCTCTAAATGATATATATATATATATATAGCTACGTAGATATATATTAGATAGTTATAAATGTAAAAGCAACATAAAGAAATTAAATCATAAACAAAAACAAAGTATGAACCTATTGTTGCTTTCTTTAACCTTCATGGTTTAGAAAACACACACTAAGCTCATACTAAGTAAATGAACATAAAGAAAACTTGAAGAAATATGACTTAAAAGAACTAAACTTGAGAGAACTCTTTAGGAGAGAATTCTTGGAGAATTTTGGGAGAGTAACTTTAGTGTAGGAAAGGTGTGAAAAAAGTGGAAGGAAGAGGGGGTATTTATAGGAAAATGTGGGAGGTTAATTATGTTAATTAAATAAATAAAAATAAAACAAATTGGAGAGATGGAGGGGAGTGGTCGGTGCACATTGTAGTGTAGGGGGGAAGTGAAATTTATTTTTTTGTATTTTTGTTAATGAAAAGTAAGATATGAAATATGTGAAGTTGTATTGGAAACGAAAGTTGTAAGAAATAGAGGTATAGGTTATAAGAGTAGATTGTAAAAAAAAGTAGAGCTAGATAAATAGTGTAGAATAGTAGTAAATAGTGTAATGTAAAGTAGACATGACAATTTAAGTACCGGTAGTAAGAAAATACGCGTATACATGCGATATCTGATATTTTTAGCTACCGAAAAATTATGAAATTGATATTTTTGAAAATCTTAAATTTTTACAAGTCTAACGGTATATTCGGAATATTTTTACTATTCCGAGCCCCAGGACAAGTTTTCAAGAATTGTATCCGATCGGGTTTAAACGAGTCGTGGTTTTACTAAAATGATTTTTTTTAAGCTTCCTTAGATAATTACGAACTATTCTACTCACTAAACTCTTTCTTACTTTCTTAGGGTTTCTTAAACAGGGATGCCGGACTTGAATGGTTACGATAGACTAGGGTTTTGTTGACTTTAGAAATCCGGTTGACTTCTAATTAGGGTTTAAGCTTTAATTGATTACAAAACTTCTAGGGTTTACATTTCATGTATCAATTCTATGTAAACATGTCGAATTAAAAACAGTGTTGTTTAAAGAGAACACCCTATGTAGATCTTGATCATAAGACTCAAAAGCTTCAGAATAAAGAGATTAAGTACATCAAAGTCTTATGGAGGAATCACTCACATGAATAAGCAACATGGGAAACTGATGATGAAATACGACGTAGATACCCAAGCTTATTTAAAGCATCACGTACGTTTGTCAAGTTTTGAGGAAAAAACTTTCTTTAAGGGGAATAGGTTATAAACCCTTAGATTTTTTATAGTTTTTAAGTAAGTCCCATAGCCGGAACCCTAAATTCAAACTGAGTCATCTTTAAGCCTTAGAAACGCTAAACTCAATTAGACAATTTATAAAACCTTAAAATATTAAATAAATTAGAAAAAGGAGAAAATTGAATGATGAATTGAATATATGCTATATACCCTAAAACGATCAAATCCGGCAAAAGTTTGATCGTTTTGAACCTTTACGAAATCAGTTTATGTATCTAGACATCATATGCAAAATAAGCAAAAATAATTCGAAAAAAATTTCCACTAAGAATATATTAAGATATTCATAAAACATCATATATAACTTTTATACATGTATTTTTATCTCTACTAATAATTTAGTTGTCTTATTTACTATCGATTTATTGTTTACTACTATTCACTCTACTATACTTTTTCTTACATCTACTCTTATATTTTTACATACTTATCTCTTACATTTCTTTTCCTGTACAACTTTTACCATACTTTATTGCTTAACTTCTCTACTTTACTTAATCAAATTTATTAGTTTTTTTTCCTTTTTCTCTCTCTCTTTCTCTTCCCCTTGCAAAACCAACGTTAGCCCCCTTGCACTCTCTCTCACTTTTTCTTTATTTCTCATTTATTTTCATACTTAAATTCACCTAATTTTCATCTATAAATACCACATCTCTCTCCACTTCTTTCACACTTCTCAAACTCTACCAAAATCTCTTCTCAACTTTTCTCTCAATATTTTCTCTCAAACACTCTCCCTCTCTATCTCATACATATTTACCTTCCTTTAGGTAATATTTCTAAACACTCTCTATGTTATGTGTGTGTGACATACATGTGTATGTCTTTATTGTTTTCCAAAATAAATTCTCATGATGCTTCATGCTAGGAATGGAAATACATAAGACAACATACAATGTCTACTATCATGTTCCTATTCATGTTATGTTAATGTTATATTGTTAACAAACCTAACTTTGCTTTATGTTTATGTATGTATAATGAATATCTCTATGAGTCTAGTGCTCATTAGTCTAATTCTTATATTTCATGCTTTAACCACATGCTCTTATTTATTACTCTTATAAAATTAGTACATTCGAGTCTTGAACTTGTCCGTATTTAAGTTTGAAAGAGACTGGAGTAATTTAAGTCTCGAGGAGCCTTTACACCAATTTAAGACTTCCATGCTTTTCCTACATATATATTTTAATTCTATTTATGACATTGGAAAACTTCAAGTCTCAGAAAGCTTTGATAAAATCTAAGACTATCATTTCTCATTTATTTATGCTTTGATTTTCTTATTATATATGGTGATTGGATTATTTCAAGTCCCGGAAGTCTTAATGTCAAGCTAAGACTCCTATGTTTTTGTTTTACCAACTTTGTGATTTTGTTAATTTATTTATAATCTTATATTCTCATGAATACTATCATACTCACAATTTTAGTTATGTGTTCATATTATAAATTTCTAAGTTCATGCATATATATGATCATAAGAGATGTTGCTATTACGCCAAAATGGATTTTTTCAAAAACATAAATGTTGATAATTCTTTATTAAGTAAAGTAATTTCTTTAAAATATGTTTTCAATACAAGGGAAAACCCTTTTCATCAAGAAAGAAAATTCCTAAGAAAACACAACTTAGAATATTTTTTTCAATAACACACAAAGTTCATGTTTTGAGAATAATTGGTTAAATGAAGTTTCATTTTAAGTATGAGATATTTAAGGATTTAAACTAAATATAAAACCACGATTTTTTTTATATTTCATATTCGCAAAATCTAGGAATTGAGATTTCATTAAAAGTTTATTTTCCATAAACTCAACTTTTCTACTTCCATGGAAATTGTTTTAATGAAAATTTCTATTTTGAGCAACATCACTAAGATCATACATGTAATATGAGCTATTATTATCACTATATGATTTTTAAAAGTGAAAGTATTTTATACCCAGCTTAAAGGGTCCAAATAAAGTAAAATTATAAAAATTTGAAAAGGATCATAGTTTGGAACTTCTAGACGCAATATATTCTATGGATTTTTGAGACCTAAATGATCTTAAATGTTAAAAATAACCTTAGAAATGGATAGAACATTCAAAATAAGTAGAAAATGACTACTCATATGCGAAATTCCGAGTTAAAATGAGCAAGCTATGGTCATTTTAAATTAAAATTTTCATAATCGGGAAAAATGATGTGAATGAAATAAATATGATTAGAAATTTAAGTAGAACATATATGAAATAATCATTCTAGGTTTTTTTTTTTTGTTTAGGTGATGAGAAATTTGACGTACCATCTTTTGAGGATTATTTTGACTAAAGTTCAAGAAATGGTTGTATGAGTTTATCTCTCTGTTTTACGTATTCATACATGTGCTTGTAAAATAGAAGCAACTGAATATAGGGAAAGATAAAAATTGAATATGCATGTGGGGAATTTTCATGGGGTATGATTGTATTCTTGATGGTTATTGAAATAAATAATATTTGTTGATTAATAACTTTGCTTTTGATGCCATGTTGTATTGTTTGTGTATTTCTCTATAATCATCCCAAAAATTTGTTAGTAACTCAATTGAGAAAAAAAATAATAAATTGATCATACATGACACGAAGTGAGTCACATCATTTTCGCTACTATATCTTTGTGTGGGACAAGAGAATAATAATGGTGGCAAGCAGGAGCCAAAAAATCTACAAAAATATGCGGTATGTAAGAGCCTGAAAATCTAAAAAAAATTTAGAATGATCATATGGATCTATAACTCTCTAATCTTGAATGGAGGGTGTAAATCCATTCAACGTATGATTTCCGATTAATTATGTATTTGATTAATCATATGGATGTTTCATTTCATATGCTTGTTTAACAATAACTTACTTGATTATTTGTACTAGTAAGTCAATATGAGAATATTCCCATTAAGCAAGTATTGCTTATACCTCAATAGATTTTTGATTTCGTGGACTTACTTATGGCAGGTAAGACTTTTTGCGATCCTAAGTTTCGTGGACTTACTTATGGCAGGTAAGACTTTTTGCGATCCTAAGTTTCGTGGACTTACTTATAGCAGGTAAGACTTTTTGCGATCCTAAGGAGTTTTTAGAAGAAGTTTACAAGAAGACTTTGGAATGTAGAATTCCATGGAAATCTCTTATGAATGGCTTCTTTAGATTTTCATCTAGAATCAAGACTATTATTTTGTGGAGTATGTATTATTAAGACTTTGATGGAGGAAAACCCCTTTGACTTTGTAAGGAGCCATCTTCTAAGGTTATTTGAATGTTTTAGAATTGTTTGTATGCTTTATTTTATTATCTCCTTAAAATGAATAACTCCATCGGTGTCCCCTATTGTCATGATAGTACACTTTGCACGTGATTTCGAAGCTTCTGCGTGACTAGGGTAATCATTCTCTAGCTTTAATATTTTTAATGGTGAACTTCTACATTTAGGATATCATTTGGGGCATGATAGTTAGAATTGCGATTCTCGAAAATCGATGATTCTAGAAGAAAAATATGATCCTGTCTTTAAGCATGTGGAACTGCGATTCTTTTATGCATAACCATTTAAATTACATTTTTATTCAATTGTATATTCATTATTAGTATTTATTACTAAATGAACTTTTTAATGAATCCCATGTACTTAGTGTGACATTAAGGTTAATATTAGGGGTATGCATGGCATAGTTTAATATGGTTCATAAATTTTTTGAAAAAAAAAAAGGGTCTAGCATAGTTCGGTTAACCATTCATATTGTTTCCACAAATGCTCAAATTTCAATCTTGGCATGAAAATAAATTGCAGACATTAAATAATTTCTAGTAACCTACTCAAAAAGTATAATTAACTATATATCAAAAATTCATTCGAATGAAAATAACTTCTAATAACTAGACAATACGTTAAATTGCAACACCCTTGAAACTTATTATTATTATTATTAATTATTATTATTATTATTATTATTATTATTATTATTATATCAAAATGGTCAATTTGTAAATGAAGGCAAATTTATTTGTGTAGAATACGTTGTTCTATCTCATTATACAAAAGTACATACTTATTGTATAGTCTTCCACTATAGTTGCTCAGAGTCTATCAATGAATGAAAATATAACAAAAAATAAAAGACATCCAACACCAATAATATGGAAAGCTTTGCAAAGACACTCAAATGTATAATATGCAACAGATGTCCATTCTCTATTATATGTATACCAAACAATAGATTTGTATGTGAATGAATTTGTAACGAGAGGGAGACTACCTCATCTACAATTTTCATGACAATTCAATACTAGGTCCTACGAAAATAGAACACTTGCAAAGTTATGTGCTTGTTCACTGGCTATCATATGAGCATATCCATTATCGATATCATATTACAAAGCAAGCAATCAATTATTATCTTTCAAATGCAATAATGAATAACCATAAAAAATTATATAATCAACAAATGATGTTTGATGGCAATGGAAGGTAATGTGGTTGACACTAGACAAGGATTGGAGACAAAAGGCAAAGTAGTGAGATAAAAGTAGGACTAATAGAGAGGAGAAAAGGAGAGGAGAGGGATAACACACTTGAAAGTTAGGAAATGAGGTTCACATTTAGCCAAAAATCTAGGCCACCAATTTTTGGGCTGGGCTAATGTTATGTGAGTCCGTGGGGTGCAGGTTTTTCTTTAATATAAAACAGTTGAGTTCGATTTCAACCTTATAGTGTGGTATGGGGTTGTGAAACTAACTCTCTTTTTCTAATCAAATTGCAAACTGAATACTAATTGAAATAGAAAAATAGTTTTTTTCTTTTTCAATTCGATTCGGTCGGTTTTTTTTTTGCACTACCCTAGTTAGTACGAGAGATGTAATCTCAAGAAATTATTTTCCTACTTCATTCATTTATGAAAAAAGTTTGTCTACTTAATTTTGAAAGAATAAAAATATTAAAAAAGAAATTAAAAGATGATTTTTGACAAGATTAGTCATTCCATAATGACTAGTGTAGTTACTCATTAGTCATTATTTATTTAGTTTAGAAAACCCAATATCTTAATCTAAGCAAACGAATCTCGTGTGTATGATCCATTTTATAAATAGCAAGAAAAATATTTTGATAAAGATACTCATTCAATTTTTTTTTCCCCTTTTTATAGCACTCAGAACTAGTACAGCTCTAAAGGGGCCAGTAAAGAGGAGGTAATTAAAATCGGACGTAGAATATAGACGGAAGAGTACACACTTCACACACAGCAAAGTCAATAACGGCGACCTTTGCCTTTTTATTTTATTTTATTTTTTTAAAATTTTTTCCTCTTCCAAATTCAAAGCTCCAATCTTTTACAGAAAAGTCGGTAATAATCGCCCAATCAATCAATCAAAGTGCTTTGGAAGATTGATTACTCAACACCTTCATCAAGTCCTTCTTACCATATCATAAACACACACATATACCCATACCCATACGCGCAAACATTAATATATAATATATTTACGATAATACTAATAATAATTCCCTTTTGGTCTTCTTCAAAGTACGACCTGGTCGTCGCGTTGATTTTCTTGAGAAATTTCATTTTAGTTCCCTGGATCGATTAGGTAAACTCCATCTCCTTCCTCTTCATGTCCGAAGCCCTTGCTCTTTTTCCTTCTATAATCTGATTTCGATTTCTATGATCCGACGTTGAGTTTCAGTTTAATTGCAGCTTGGAGGGCCTTTTTGAATTAGATGATAGAGTAACAGAAGAAGGAGCTGAATGGTATGGATAATTTATGCTGCTTCAATTCTGTTTTCTCTCAGGTGATCTTTCTTATGCCTAATTTACCTCAAAATTCCTTCTTCTTTATTTTTTCCCTATAATAATCGATTCTACTGGTTTGATTGTCTAAAGAAATTCCTGTGTTTCTTCTCGAAATTTATCTCCGCTGGTTGGATTGGGATTGGCTGCAAGTCTCGTGTTGCTAGATTCTTTTCAGCAGTATTGGTTCTGGAAGCTTTAGGATTAGTGAATCAGCTTTGTGATTGTTTGCTTTGGTAGGAGTAGTCCCAATAGTGGCCTTATACAAATAATGGAAGTCTTGCACTCACTAGCACGCATATTTGAGCATTCAACACTCCTCCTTAGTTTAACAACTTCATTATTGGCTGTTAGATTTGTTTGCTCATGGTACTCATGCTAGTGCTTATATTAATGAGCTTAAGAGGTATATATTATGGATGTACGTTTTGAATGTTTCTGCTCGCTGTTGTCTTTCCGTTAAAGCATGCAGTTAGTCTAGTCACATAGGCATCTGCGTGTTGTTTGCTTCATCATTAAAGAAAATTGCAAAACAATGCTCTTTTCTTTTCCTTGCAAGTGGTTTTTCTGGGTATGGTCCTTATAAATGGTTTCTTTTAACTGTCTTTTATACTTCAAGGTTTGAAGATTCGTCTAAAAATTGTTTCTCTTTTGTTAATTTTATTTAGCTTATAGGCGGTAGGTCATCATGTAACTCTGGTAAGGGAAGGAGCCACCAGGCTTCAGTAAAGTATGGCTTTAGCCTCATCAAAGGAAAAGCAAATCATCCTATGGAAGATTATCATGTTGCAAAGTTCATCAAAGTCCACAAACATGAAGTCGGACTTTTTGCTATCTTTGATGGGCATCTGGGAGATAGTGTACCCGCTTATCTGCAGAGGCATCTGTTTTCCAATATTCTGAAGGAGGAAGGTCATTTTCTTGATAATGAAATTTTAACACTGTCTTTTATTGGCTTCTGTAAAGTGCCTGAGAACTATCCTTATTGCTTATCGGTGCAGTTTTATTTACGGTGTATATTGCTGCTAAAGATATTATCTTTATAAAAGAATTATTCTAGTTTTATGAAAGAAATCAGGATCTTTCTGCATTACTGTCATCACAGGCATGATTTGAGCTGAAGTATTCTAATCATTTTGTGCTCCTATGTGCAGGAAGACTTTTGGACTGACACATCCAGGTCCATTGCTAAAGCCTATGAGAGAACAGATCAAGCTATTCTTTCACATAGCCCAGACCTAGGACGAGGTGGATCAACAGCTGTCACTGCCATTCTTATTAATGGACGTAAGCTATGGATTGCAAACATTGGTGATTCCCGAGCAGTTCTTTCTAGAAGAGGGCAAGCAGTACAGATGACAGTTGATCATGAGCCTAACACGGAACGAGGCAGCATTGAGGACAGGGGGGGCTTTGTCTCAAACATGCCAGGTCCATTTCTGATACTTGATATCAATGTTCTTGGTGAATATGTAGTATATAACTGTGGATATTGAATATTAATTTCTTTTCATCCTACACAAATATCTTTCTTATAGTGTTTATATATGGGTGTGTGTGTGTGTGTGGGTGTGTGTGTGTGTGCGTGCCTAAAATGATGAAAATGCATATGTTCTTATGTTGATTCTGCATTGACAAATAATTGAATATGATGCTTAAGTGTTTAAACATACTGCATATAATATTAGTTTCTAGAATTTCATGTGAGAATTCATTTATGATAATATCTCACCCACACAGTCAGCAGGTATCCAATTGTCTTATGCCGAAGGTATGAACATAATTACTTAACATTCTGGGCTCAACTTGGATGATGCATCTCCTGTTATGCAGTCTATACTATGGTTATTAAATGTGAAAATCTAGGTCATGAGAAAGCGGTTGGATGAGTGCCTCAAAGAAGAAAATTATGTATATGTTTGTGCAAGATGACAACAGTATTTACTACTTTGGTTGTGATGGGATGATGTCTTTTTATTTTTGGAGCTTCTGCAACCAATGCTGTTGTTTTTCTAGAGGTCGAACTTCATTTGTCAAAGTTCCATAGAGAATTTATATCCATGTTAGGGTTATTGATTGCAATCCTCCTTATCTTTTCTTTAATACAAGTTACTTACTCGCAAAAGGAGTGAAGGTTATCGTTAGTGCTCAAAGATAATTTTGACACGAAGAAAGGGTTCTTGGCTGAGTTGATGAACTAATATTATTGAAAAAGCAATCTCTGTGTTTCCTTTGATTTTACCACAAATCAGTTGATGTTGTATTTTATGCCTTGGTTATCTCTCATTTCTCTACATTGAACAAGATTGCAGTAAAAAAGTTAAAGCTGAAACATGAAGTTTCTCTTTTTCTCCGAAAATAAATCGATTACTGCATTGCAAGGAAGAAAATATAATTAAATGGGACGAGGGGTCAAGCAAAAACTCTAATTTATTAGAGTTTAACAAACAAACCAAAAATAAAAAAAAAAACAATTGATGGTAAATTAGGGAAAACAACTCCTAAAAAGGTCACTGAAGATTGGTGTAGGCTAGAATTTGCCTAGTGGGGGACTTTGGTTGGGAAACAGCTTTTCCCAGGCCAAACCAAGAATCTTCTTCTCCAAATGCAATATATTGTTTTCTAAAAAGCAATGCAATAAACTGAGGCTGCTAATTCTACTCTCCATTTGATAGAATGAAGCTTTGGATGTTAATGTTGCAGACCAGAAGTTGCACCTTGTTAAGTTACAAATTTCACTGATTTTGTTATTCTGAAAAAACAGAGGCTTATCTTGTCATGGGTATTTATTATATGGTTGCCTTCTAACGATGATACAATGATGTGCCATTGTGGCCTCCTAGTTTGTCTTCTACAGAAACAGCAAAAACACCAACTTAAGCCGACCTTTGCTTTTGCCCCCCTCCAAAAAAGAAAGCAGACCTTTGCTTGCAATCTGTTTGTAAAGTATCTGACTCTAGGCACTGCAGTTTAATCCACAATCTATATTGTCTAGGTAAGATAGCTCTATAATTCTCTGAAGTTTTTAGATGTCACATAATGAGGAGGTCAGGCTTCTACTGAACATAATTAAATGCATGCAGTCTTTGGCTGCAATTGGTTATGAGCAGTCATAATTTTCACAGCTAGCACCTTTCCCAAGAATCTGTTTGAAGTTTTTCTTCTTCCGCACAAGTTTGACTGTGATTATGAATAATTTGACATGCCCACAGAAACTAGCAAATTTATTTATTTCCTGTGATTTCTATCTGAAATGCCTTAATTCTTTTTTTTTTTTTTTTACAAAAGTCTGAAAGAACATCCGTTATGTGTGAATGAAAAAGGAGATATGGGGACACCATCAACATCTAAGGATATGATGGTTTTGATCAGTGCCCACTGCCCAGTGAGACTATCTTACTTTAACCAACCTAAGTCTCAAGTTTATGTGACAAAAATGTAGCAAAATGTCTCACATATCAGATATCATCTTTGGTGGTCCCAGATTATGATCTAATTACTGCAAGTAAGATTCAGAAATGGATTATTCTTTTTATTTGTTCTGGAGATAGCTGAATCTGGAAAACTTAACTGAAATGTGGAAAGAAGGAGGCCCAGCCTTAGCCATTACTATATCAGGTTCCATTACGGTAATAAGTCAAGCTGTGGAATTTGAATCTTATAATATAAATATAAAATAAAATAATCTAAATGCTTAAACTTATACACACACACATATGTATTTAGAAAGTTGGAATTTTGATGTCCACCAAGCTTTGCTTTTCTACTTTACAGGAGTGTACACAGTCATCTTTGTTTGAGATGTCACAGCTGAGTTACTTTAATCATCATGCAAGGGGCTTATTTGCATAAGTCAAATCAATGTTCCATTTATTTGTCTTTGAGGCCTATTTTCTTTCTATGTCTCTGGTGAATCTATTTTCTCTCAATTTGTAGTTCTCGTGAGGAGGCATTTAATCTTCAATTTGCATTGTAATTTGTAAATGTTAAAAGTTCTACTGTACTTTTAACCTCAGTTGCTCTGTTGTCTCTAGTTTCCACTAATTATTTTTATATATTAAGTGATCCTTGTTTTGTGCCCGCCCCTGTCCTCCCCTCTCAAATTTTCTCTTCTTTTAGCTTCTTGGTATTCACTTAGTGGACCTTTCTTTCCTTTTTAAGCTAGAAATCACTATTAGGCACCATAACAACATGGGTCAAGCAGCACCTGAAATTATTTTTCTTAAGAATGTTTTATGTTAGGCACCGTAATATGGTGGTTGGTATAGGTAATCAAGGATCTGTTGGGATATTTTGCCTCATTTCTTCAATAATCACGTATGTACTTGCTTGTTCAATTTGCAGGCAGATGTTAAGGCGCAATTATGCAGATTTGCACTATCAATTTTTTTTTTTTTTTTAATTTTCTCTTGGTTGTGTGCTGGTAGTTGCTTTTTTGTGCGGTTTGCTTGCCTACTTTTATCATGTGCTTACATATTAAGAAAAATTAAAAATGTGACAGATATT
Organism: Combretum micranthum; assembly: GCA_024138025.1. Classification (NCBI taxonomy): domain Eukaryota; kingdom Viridiplantae; phylum Streptophyta; class Magnoliopsida; order Myrtales; family Combretaceae; genus Combretum; species Combretum micranthum. Next base: position 98,372 of record JAMXBD010000812.1, on the reverse strand, counting down.
TTTTCCTGAAAAATCTTTTGTTGTGAGATCTAGGGTTCAAGAAAGGTAAATGAGGCAGGAAATGTAATAAACAATTACACATTGATATGATTTCTGCCTATCTAGACCTATAAAAGATCACTAAGAAGAACCCTTATCAATTACAGTTGAAGTTTTAGAATTTCTCTTTACATTCTTTTTCTTGTTGGTAACTTTTAAACAAGGAAGAGAGGAGAGGGAAGGGAAAATGGAAGAGGTAGGAGAGGAGAGAATTAAAAAAAAAAAAAAAATCTTAGAAATTAGAGGAGTTGGAATATTCATGTTTTCTTTTTGATGCTGCAATCTCATAAAATGTTGGCCAAAAAAAAAAAAAAATCATAAAATGTTAACTAATTGAATCATGAACAAGATCATAATGAGCATATTGCAAGAATGTGACAGGTATTAATTCCAGAAAAATCTTTTGTTGTGAGTTCTAGGATTCTCTGTAAAGTTGGCCCCTAACACGTATCAAGAAAGGTAAATGAGGCAGGAAATTCAAGAAAAAAATTACAAATTGATTTGATCTCTCCCTATCTAGACCAGTAAAAGATCACTAAAGAGAAACCTTAATAATTACGGTTGAAGCGTTGGAATCTCTCTTTATATTCTTTTTCTTGTTGGTAAATTCTAAAAAGAAAGGAGGAGGGGGAGGGGGAGCGGGAAAATAAAATGCAGCGAAAAAAAAAAAAATAAAAAGAGGAAGAAGAAGAAGAAAGAGAGACTTCGGAGAGAGTAGAGCAATTGGAATATTCAGACTTTCTTTTTGATGCTACAATCACAAGAAAACGTTAACTTTCAGGGTCGATAGCTAATTACATGGCAATTGAATCATGAGCCAAGATCATGATAGCATATTGCAAGTGGAAAGTGGAACTGACACAGTGAATTCAGAGGCATCAAACCTCTCTTGTTTGGAAGAGTTGTGGAACTAACAACTTTGTTAGGAAGTATATTTTTACATGAATTTTCATGCACAAGAGATGTGGAATGAATGTGAGACAGGGATTGTTGTCTTTGGTAGTGATACTGTAGTTAAAGGATGTTTTGCAAAGCACATTTCATGAGAAAAAAAAATGCTTTGGTTCCTCTTTGCTTGTTCAAACATAAAAGATGACTATTGGCCAAAAAAAAAAAAAAACATAAAAGATGACATTTGAATCCTTTCAGTGTTGTTTTCCAGGAATTCATCTAAGAAAAGATGATTCTTAGATATACTTGGTAGAACAAAAGGATCCTTAATGTGTAGATTATGGAAACTCTTCCCTGTCGGTCAAGGAAAAAACGTATAGGAGTCTCCTCTTTATTTAATATATTTCCTGGAAGATAAATAATTGCACTAAAGCTTACTTCCACCAAGCAGTTTGTCATTTACTATTAACATGTAATTTTTAGTTTTATTGTTTTTCTGGAGGTATCTGGTTGCATAAATTTAAGTGGAGTTCTAAACTGACTGGCTTTGAAAAATTAGTGGATGAATGGTACAGGAATGAAACTATACTAAAACCCAATTGTCACTTGTTCTTCCTGAAATATGTTGTAGTGCAGCAATAGAGTAATAATATGAGGGGTTTTAATATCATACATGCAAGTCAGAATTCCTTTAGAGCTTGTTGAATGACATTTATACACTATGCAACATGGGTTTGTTTTACTTGCTTCATCAGTAAAGCTCTTGTCTTGTACATATTCCAGGGAAAGGAGTTTGCTGACATCAATCTGGTCTACTGTAGAATTACCTTTCTACTCTCTTTCATAGAGTTCCTTTTTCTTTTAACCCTTTTCTTCACAACTGTTGAGCTTAGTTGTTTGCTGCCCCTATTTTGCACGTTTGACACAGCAAGCATCTATTTGAGCTTTTCTCGATAGAGATCTGTTTCCCATGTCTTGCAGATCCTCCCTGTAAGCCAGTATTACTAACTATAAAACTAGATGCAACCCAATATGTGCATTTAACCCTTGATTTCAAGTAATATTGTTCTGATTATAATTCTTGTATGGGGTGGCAGTTTTACAATGAAAACATTGGGAAACAGACCTACCATACATGGAATAAAAATTGCAATGTTGTCAAAACCAAAAACAATGCAGTTAACAATTAAGTATTTTTGGCCAAAAAGAGTGGATGGGTGGGGGAAGAAAATACATAAATACATTAAAAAAAAGTTATTGATTTGGTAAGATTTTGGTATTATGATGTTTTTAAGTTAGGGTGTTATAAGCTTGCAAGTTGTTTATTTGCACCTTATTACACAACCTCCAATGACAATGCTTTGGAAGCTTTTGTGGGTGATCAAAGCTAAATTATTTTTTCCATATTTAAACAAATACAATGAATGCTCTGTAACTGATTCTCTGATAGTGATTTTTTCATTGAGTTTTGATGATGAGTTGCTGACACTTTCATGTGTCAGGTGATGTTGCACGAGTTAATGGCCAGTTGGCAGTTTCTCGTGCCTTTGGTGACAAGAACCTCAAGTCTCACTTGCGATCTGATCCTGACATAAAAAGCACTGATATTTCTCCAGATACTGATGTTCTGATCCTTGCAAGCGATGGTTTATGGAAGGTGGTCTCCATTCCCTTTAATTGATGTTTACACACTTGTGTGGTGTTGCTATTCTCATGTGTCAGCTTTACTCAGGTCATGTCCAATCAGGAGGCAGTTGACATTGCAAGAAAAACGAAAGACCCTTTGAGTGCATCAAAGAGTCTGGTGGCTGAGGCGTTAAATAGAGACAGTAAAGACGACATCTCCTGCATTGTAGTCCGCTTAAAGGGGTAAAGCAAAGGCGAGCATAGTGATATATTGTAAAGATGGAATTCTATGTTGTATGTCGCGATTCTTTAGATTAGTACGGGGACATGGTTGGGGATCATTTCCTACACAAATACAGCTTTTTGTTTTTAGTATTGTAATTGTAATCTACTTGTGCCTTGTCGTGTGGGTTGTTGCTTCTTGTGAGCTATGTAGATTCCCCCAATTTATCTTTGTAATTTTGCATACAACTTGGGAAGCTGTGTGAAGACACCTATTGTGAGTTACGTCAGGCAATGGTATAGATATGGCAAGTGTTGTGTTTGAGGGACAAGTTGAAAAACATCTCTATCAATTTTTTTTTTCGATTTTAGAAACAAATAAAGTGATTTTAATTGTAAATAACCAATATTATATGATATGTTCATAATGCAACTTACAATTTTATAAATAATCGCATTTTTAAGTTGCGATTTAGTAAAAGTCATATAATACTAAATTATATTTTAAAAATGTGATTCACCTATTTCATTGATGAATCACATTTTAAAACCGAGGTTTACTAATATACTTATTATAGTTATATGGTGTGTTATCAATTGCATTTCTAAGATGCAAGTCATATATTAACATGTGAGTCGCATCTTATACATGCAACTTATGTTTTAATAATAAAATAACATCTTATAAATATAATTTTGCATCAATATTTTGATAATTAATTTTATATAATTTGTATTTTTTGACGCTAGATTAATTCTACACCGAGAGTCAAATGAGAACGAATCTAAAGGTGAGTAAGTATAGAATGGATAGAATATGAAACACTATCAATATCTTATTTATAAGATATAGGGTAATGAATTTTGTATCTATAACCTATCTTGTGGTACTTTATATCCACTCCACACCTTGTAAAACCTAGAAGATACAGGATAACTCGTGAAACTTGTAATTTTTTCTATGAAATCTCTATTTTTTTTTTTCAAACTTCAAGTTTATAGTTTTTAATATGATTTCATGTAAGATGTAACACTATTTTATTTTCATATATTCAATATGAACAACATGTGAATTCGACAATATATAGAATCCTTTTATGCATAAAAGTTGAAACCTGTAATAAATACCTATGGAATCCATTTATGTGATATTAAACAAAATAAAGTTGCACCAAATTTTAAAATTACAATCTTTGTAGATATTTCTATATTAATTGGTGTTATTTTATAAACAACATCTTTATATAATTTGAGAGTTTAAGTGCATACATTCAACCATAATTCTTGTAAAATAAAAGGTACAAGTCATTCCAAAATAAATATTACAAATCTTTCTATAATAAAACTTTTTGGAATGTACTCTACAAATAATAATCTTGAATATAAGCGGTTGCAAAATAAAAAATAGAATATTATTGATTATGTATTATTATATAATATTTGACAGGAAAGATACATGATACTTAAAATGTGTACCCTCTATAATATAGTACATGTTCCAAAATGGGTATAAGACATGAAGACCTCATACCCGTACTCTATTCTATGAGAGTAGGTTCTGAAAAATTTATACGCACAACTTATCATGTAATCCTTAATATCTACCCAGGCTCTATCCTGTCAAACAGAGATACAAGTAGATACCTTACCATGAGATTACCGCTTACCCCTAGTAAAATCTCAATCATATGCTTAAAGGCTTTCTTTTTGTTGCCCCATTATAAGTTGTTCTTGTTGGGATGGGGAGTAATAAAGCATTGCCATTAGGAAAAAAATTTCGATTCAAACTTAAAATGCTCAAATTTGATTAACTTGGATCAAGAACAAGGGTTAGAAAAACCAATACAAATATCAATTTTTTATTAGGAAAAACAAATCTAACAAGCCTTAATTCATCTTAATCCCCTTCCCCCCACAAAACACACACATAGATAGATAGATAGATAGATAGATAGAGAGAGAGAGAGAGAGAGAGAGGGGAAATAGGGTTAATTTTAAAAAAACCGACATATGTTTTGCTTATTTTGCAAACAGCTAACCTGTGAATTTTTTTTTGGCAAATAGCTCACCTGTGTTTAACTTTGTTTTGTTTCGTCTAAATTTCCATTAATTTACACACGTGACAACCACTTGTGAAGCCAAAGTGAAGCGTGAAAAAAAAGGCATATTTCTTTCTTCCACCATTCGAAAGGCGTATCTCCTTCTTCTTCCTCACGACTCCTCTCTCAAACCTCTGTCTCTTTTTATACTCTCATCTCCTCTTTGAACCTAAACATCTTTCACGATCCCAAATAGGGCCTAGTAGGATTATTCTAAGGTTATCATATCACGTGTGCACCTGTAATATAGGAACTATTATATAAGTCAGAGGTTACAACTCCACCTAATTAATGACTTTTTAGGTTTCAATTGTATATATGTAAAGTCTATTCATTCAATTACAACTAAGGGATCTAATTTTTCATAGTCCATTAGAATCGAAGAGAATCAGTATCCCCTACCAAATAGTAATATTGGAACTTTAACCTGCATAATACAAAAACCTCAAATAATTATACAATTAATCTAATTCGTATTCTAAGTTCATTTTACACCTGAATAACTTTCTAATTTCAAGAAGTCTGTTGAAAAAGCACTCATCACACATTTCTAGCCTAATGTAGCAGTATTATTCGCACACAAAAACTGTAGAGGTGTGAGCAAAACCATGGTTCAGTAAAGCAACTTGACCAAACCATACATAAAGCAATAACAATCAACTATAACTAGCAAACATATGCAATACAACAATCCATCATATGTAGCATGTAGAAGTTTGGATGACCGAAATCTAAATAGGGTATAGGTTTACTACCTCCCACTGGGATTATCAGGAACAAGCATAGGTTGACTAAGCCTAAAGAGACTAAGAACTAAGGAAAGGAGGAACATACATATACATGCTTATCACTTTACAATTTCCATCATCTCAACTTACCCTGGAATCTTAGAAACCCCACTAGGTGTCAAACTTCATGTTGATCCCACAAACAACATTCCTTCAGGTGCTATTTAGTTCCTCATAGAATCGACCAAACCCACTAGAACCTTGTAAAACTAGGAAATTCACATCTAGAATGTACTATATGAATCCATAGATCCAAAGTGTTAACACGAGCAGGGAACCTTATTAATGCAAATATGCAAGTTGTGCAATGCATGATAATTTATTAATTTACCAAATAGTATTAACTCATTTAATTAAAGTGACCATTTAATTCACAGACACTTATCAAAAACAGCAACCAATTATTACAAGCAATAATTGATCACTTTAATATCAGCAATTCTCAACCAAATCAATTACTCGATCCCCATACATAACCAGTTATGTTTACATTATAAATTGTACAATTATATTATAAGCACAAACAATGTGATAAGGTCAAAGTTACCCACATGTCATTCTTGCTTAGTTATTGAAATCTACTGGAAAATTAAAAAAAAAATTGATATGTTTCTCTTATCAAATGAAATAATAATCACTCATTACCATACATAAAGCTATGAATCTCCTTAATAAGACTTTGTCCCACCAAATGTATAGTAATAAATGTAATGAACTCACCCAATGATATGCAGGAATCAATTTAATTAAATACTCATGGCATAATTAAATATTTTATGGGTGATCATAGAATTTGCAAACAATCATACTTACACTAGATCAAACATTCATTATAAACAATTTCTGCCTCGATATACTTAATCACAATTTCATCCATATATGTAAAGCACATGCATTTGTCCATTTTATCTTTTCCTAGTTCTAATGCCACTAATTTACAGGCAAAAGCATAAGTGCATAAATATAATAAACAAACTCACTTGACCATTTGCGTGGATACTTCTAGTCAAAGTAATCCTTGGGAACTCGGTCTCCACTTCACCTAAACAAGAGAAATACCCAAAATGAGTATTTCTTGGAAGTTCTACGTAAACTTGTAAGTCTATGTCACTAAGATCATAAAAAATTGTACACTTTGAATACAAATATATATAGACTCACATTGTATGCAAAATTTAATGGTGTTATCTTAATGATTATATTTTGTAAGGCAATTTATCTCATGGTGTTGGAAACTTGAATCTTAGCAATTTTCTTTCTAAGTATTTGGAAAAACTTTATTATGTCTTACGTTATTATAATTTGAGTATATTCTTATTTTGTTTCTCTAATTTCTTTTCTAAAATAAGTTAATTTTTCTTAACTCCAATCTTCTATAGAATTTTACTTCTAGTGATAAAAATGTAGTTTCCAAAATTGTTGATAACCTATGATAATTTGAGTTGTATATATTTTTCTTTTAAAAAAAATAGCTTTGATAAACAAGTTTTTTTCTTCTTATATTTTCATTTCCTAACTACTTCAAAAATAAATTTTATTTCTAAAACTTGGTCTTTTAAGTCTTTTACCAATTTTACTTGGAAGGAAAGCATGTTTCAATATTTTCTTAAGTTTTTTATAATATCTATTATTTTTTAAACTTATCATGTTTATATTTTTTTTTATTTCTTTGAAAATGGTTTATCATTTAAAAACTTAGCAACCTCTATTTTTCTAAGTGAGTTTATAATTTAGTGAGTTGATTTTATCTTAACTTATAAAACTTAGTCTAGTTATTGCTTTTTATTATGGAGTTGGTAAAAATCCTTCAAGTAAGCTTTTTGAGAAAAGTTTGCTTATCAAAGAATTATTAATACTAAGTTTCAATAATCTTTATGTGACTCATCATAATAAAAGAAAACGTTTATTTTGTTAGTTATTTTCTTTGAGAAAATAATCTTTATTATCATTTAAGAAAAGTCTTGATGAGTTTGAAAAGAAGTTGGAAAAATAACTTTTGTACATGTTTATTAGCAAAATCTTGATTTAGTGACAAGGATATATATTAAAAGAGTTTGGTTTCATTTTCCTTTATTAAAGAAAATTTCTTCTTAATTTTTGTTGGGACAATATGATTATGATTATGCATATACATGAGTATGTAGTATGAAAATGATGAAAATATAGGAAATATATAAGAAGCAAATAATAAGCAAGATAATAATATCAAGTATTAGGAACCTTAGCTTTATCAAGATAACCGGATCAAGTATTGAGAACCTTAGCTTCATCAAGGCAACCCGCGAATAAGAATAGACTAGTCCCAAAAAGAAAAAGAAAAAAAAAGCAATAATAAGAGCATTAAGAATAATAAAAGCAAGTTAGCAAGAGTTAGTGAGTATTTAAGCTCTAAGAAATATATAGGTATACATATAAATAGTAATATATATATGGTTAAGTTAGAAGCATAATAATAATAATAACATAACATAATAATAATAACAAGATAATGAAAGTCGGAATTTCTTGGCTTGTGCAAGAACAAAACATGAATATGTTGTTGCTTCTACAACTCATATGAGTTTTAAGAAATAACACCATAGTGATGCCAAGTTACATGACATGGATAAATGAATAATGGTAGAAGTTTACCTAAGAGTATTTTTGAGTTGAAAGAAGATGGTAGATGAGTGTGGTATTATATAGGTTGTAAACCTCGAAAACTCCCACCATACGATACGACCCTAGATTAGAAATTATGGGTTGACTAGTAACCCTAGGAGTTAATTAGAAACCCTAGTTTAGATAGATACTCTAAATTTGATCGGTTTGGGACTCATAAACTTTATAAAAGGACTTCTTTGACCCCAATTGATTCCAAAAACAAGATTTCATATTCCGAGTTAATAATTCAGGTTGTGATCAAAGGAAACTTCAAATCCTAAACCCGAATCCTTGTCAAACAGACAGATTATATAGGAAAACCTAAATATGGATATTAAGTGATTACCTTAGTATTCAATAGAGACCGGGAATTGAAACAAGGTATAGTAATGAACCTATATTTGGATTGAAACCTTAAAATTTGAGAGTTCTAGTCAGTAATAAACTACATTGATAAGATTTCATAGTGAGTACCCAAATCTAATATAGATAACTAGTATAGCCTATATATTAGTAGTAATATTACATAAATGACTCAATAGGGTTTTAGTTAGAAAATTGTGATCTTAAGATGAATGGTTAGGATTATAAATACCTAATAAAAACATAAACTGATGTATATCTTGAGATCTAGACCTCAAACACAGAATTGAATTATACCAATAATCAAGTTAGGGTTTTCTAAAGACCTTGGAGCCTAAAACAAAAATTGACCCGAAAAGCTTATGAAATCTAAATCGCGTAGGATAAATTTTTCTTAAACAATTAGATACGTACTATTAAAGTTTAAATTTGTACTTTTTGTTAAACTAAACACTTCGTAGGATCCATTAAAGACCTTTGTACATATACATTTACTTATATAAGCTAAAATATACCCTAATAGTGTAATAAACTACCCGAAAACTTAACTAAATAACATCTAACTATTAAATAAAAAAAAAAAAATATATATATATATATAATCTTAGCTTGTTGGAGACGGTTTCCATTTGGAGTGAAGGGCTGGGATCTTCTTATTTTTAGTGAGCCCAAAATCCTTCACCTAAACAAAGTTAAAGTCAATATAAATCTAGTTTCAACCAATGCCAATCGGCCAAATCATCCCCCATATTTATGACAATCAAACAAGGGAAAGGAATGGACAACAAACAAGAGCAATTCATGCAGATTTGAGGAAGGAACGTGACTGGAAACTTGCACTACATTATATATATATATATATATGCAAACGAACTCGGACGGCTAAGTAAACAAACTCCAAACTTTCCTAAACTTTCAGAATTCATCTACATCTTATTAGGAGTAGAATGAACCCAGAAACCGAATTTTAAAACCTCGCACCAACCCCGTTCGAAATTTCTAACAAAACCTGGGAAAAACGTTCAAAAAACGAGCTTGAGGTAAGTGATCTTATTCCACGAATTTTCTTTCAGTTTTAAAGATTGATACTGACTCTTAGACATCTTAGGAAGCTAACCAAGGCCACTAGGAGCTTCGAATTTCATCGTGAGGTCGCAACGAAGGTATTTTTCCCAAACCTTGGCCAAGTTTGATGATTCAAAATCATGGATAGCATGTTGTTTTTAGGTTATGATTCTTGGATATTTAGGTTTATTAGGTTCCTAGGAGTTGTTTAGATCCAAAATCCCGACGTTTTGACGTCGGGATTCGTCGGAATTGGCCGCGGCTCATCGGGGAAGACGATGAACAGTGCTCCCCGATGAGCACGGGCTGGGTACACGGGCGTGTACACCCCGTGTACCTCTCGGCCAAATTAAAAAAAAAAAAAGAAAAAAGAAGAAAAGAAAAACGAAACTAAATAAATATAATTATATAATAAATATTAATATAAGTAATTTCGGAACTTTTAATATTTTTCCTGCATTTATTTATTTTCTGGAATAGTAATAATAATATTATAGTATAATAATATTAAATCCGAAACTATTTATTTATTTATTTAAATTTAAAAATAAAATTATTTTTTTGACTTTATTAAATATAGGATGTTTTAATACTTAATCTATTATTATTAATCTAAAAATAATTTTTTTTTGAAATATAAATTACCTAATTAAGTAATTTCCGCATAATAAGTTTTTAATTATAATTATTAATGATCTTAATATTATTAAAAGAATTTTTGTTAAAATTTTCGAAAATATTATTTTTTTTAATATGAATATAAGACTAAAATTACTTTAATTGAAGTATAAGACAATTAGTATAATTCTTAATGTGATGGAATATAATTATCCTATCCAATCTATTTTCGGAAATTTAATTATTATTATTATTATTATTATTATTATTATTATTATTATTATATTATCATTATTATTATTAGTATTATTGATATTATAATTATTTTTGGTGCTATTATTGATGATAATTATTAATGTTTTCATGATTTTCGAAAAGCGAAAAATAATTTTGAAAATAGTTATAATTAAGTTAATAAATTCTTTTATTAGTGAGTATGTTTTCATAGAAAGATATATATATGTATAAATTATGAGTTAGTAAGTACTAAATATATACTAGAATATTTATATATAAATAGATAACAATGGAAATTTAAATACTCCAAATTTGTGAGTATAAGAACATCTATATTCTATAAGAAAAATTTATTAAGTAATTTAAAAGAAAACCGATATTTTTGGACAATAAAAATGAATTAACGAAGTTATTAACTTTTCAAATACCCAATTTATCGATTCACATATCCAACCAGAACCAATACAATAAAATTGTGAGTACAAGGATTTAGAACTTAGAACTATTTTGAAGGAATTAGCTAAGAATAAAACAGATACCCAACCAACCATTAGGACATTTAAATATTCATAGAAACTAAATTGTATAGTTTGGAATTTTAATATTTATATTATCTATCTCAATAGGTGACTCGAGTATTGGGGAGGACCTACCTGAAGATTACTACGATTAAATAGGATGGGCAGGTGAGTGACTCAGTTTTATTACATTGGTTATGCTTGTACTAGTAGTGAACCTTAAATAAAAAGATAATAAAAATTGGTGATCTGTTTGAAATATAAAAGTTGTGTATTGTATTCCATTGATTGCCATGTCACTCTAAAATAAGTGATAACACAATTGTATGTATCTTGATAATGTATGAAGTATCTAATTGAGTGTCTGTACTGCTTGATCACCCCAAATTGACTAAAAACTACTGGTACCATAATGGAAAATAATCATGCATTACATACTGTGCATAAAAAGCATTGAGTAAGTGGTAGCCTACTACGTGTTAGTTTCTCGGATCTCTGGTAATGCTTGAATTATCTAGGCCAGAGAGCTAGTAGTTAATTGCAAGATTACTTTTGTTCTGTTAATACCATAGGAACTACATGGTAAACGAAGGACACCGCTTATGGTATTACATGGGAATAACTAACACTTAGTGGAGTTTCTAAAGCTAAAACAGGAAATAAATAATGAAACATGATAAGCCTAAAGAGATAATTAAATTTGAGATTATTATTTCCTGAAAGCTTAAGTCTCTCCTGGGTAGGTGGACCATAGATTGTGATCCTTCAACCCCGATGGGAGGGCATAAATCTTCATCCTATTTGGATTCCGGGTTATCCAAGCTTGTAATGTGCATTTATATGATTGATGCATTTCATTTGACTGATAAACAACTTGTATGTTATATGTAATAAGTTCTGGTTATTCACTGAGCTTGTGTTTTAGCTCACACTCCTACAGTCCTTTCAGGTTCACCTTGCGACCCTAGCTCATTACTAGCAGGAGCATGGTCCCAGTAAGAGATTAGAAGCCAGAAGTTTAAAGTTTAGTATAGGGTTAGAATATCTATATCTGTAGTAAACTGGTGATGTATTTAAAGTGCATGAGAATCATCAGCTATAGTTACATGGACTTATAAAGCATGTGATCTGTAATATTATGGTTTGTGAAAGTTGTTTACTAATTTACATCTTATATATGTTTGTTTATTCCATCCAAGCAACTAAAAGATCCTGTTTTTGGAAATCATGTCATTCCTAGAAGGTAACTAATAATGGTAATCGAGTGGTTCTTGATTATTATTATTAGAATACCCTCGGGGCGTGACATAGGTAGTAATATGTAGTGAATGGCTTATGTAGAGAAGGATTTTGGGAGAGTTCGGTTGTAGAAAGTTTTAGTAGAGAGGATTTGTAAAGAGTAGATTTATGGAGTGAATTTGAGAGAGTTTTATTATGTAAAATGAAGATTTAAAGAAGTAGAGGGAAAAAGGGTATTTATAGTTGAAGATGGAGGGAAATTAAGTGTAATAAAATAAATTGAAAAAGAAAAATAATGGAGATGAGAGAGAGGGTTTGCATAGGCAAAGAGAGGGAGAGAGAGAGAAAATTGATTTTGTTTGTATTCTGTAAGAAAAGTAAGTAATGTGTAAAATATGATGTGATTAGAGATGTATTAGAAAAGTAAAAAGTAAGAAAATAGGTGTATAGGTAGTAAGAAAAAGTAGAGAAGGACAATGAATAGTAAACAAGACTAATAAGTTACCGGTAGTAAAGACAATACGCGTATAATTGCAATATCTGTAATTTTTAGTTATCAAAAAATTATGAAACTGATATTTTTGGATTTCTTATATTATTATGAATCTAACGGTATCATCGGAATATTTTTACCGCCTGATGTACCGAGCATGTTTTCGAAAACTGATCCCGTTTGGATCCAAAAGACAATAAAAATTCGCAAATCTATATTTTAAGCTTCCCTATATTATTATGAACTATTATAGATCATTAACTCAATTTTTTGTCTAGGGTTTAAGAGCGGGGATTGCCGGATATAAATTCTAGGTTTTGGCATAGGTTTTTGTTGACTTTAGGGTTTCCGATTGACTTCCGATACTAGGGTTTAAACTTAAACTTGGTATAAAAATCCTGGGTAATAAATATTCATATTTAACTTATATATTAACCATTCATCAAATTAAATAAAAGTTTCCTATATTTTCTTCTAAAATAAAATTAATAATAATCATATCATGATAGAGATAACTGAATATATATTCTTATTTGTGCCTATGTGTCCTAAATTTAATTTTATTAGACTTATTGTTATTTTCTCATTTCTAATCCATATTTTAGCACTTAAATAGTCATTTTAAAACTTATGAGGACTATTTTATCATGATTTCTTCTATATAAGCTATTTATTTGTCTACAATTTAAATTGCTAGAAAAAGTGTCCTAAATAACTTTAAACTTATATTTTAACCACTTACTTTTAAACTAGACATAATATATTCATTTTAACTACGTTTTAAACATATAAATAGGCATTAGAAAGCTCTTTTATGTACTTTTCAATAATTTACTTAGATTTTATAAACTAAATATTTTTATTTCCTTTCTCCTAAGGGATCGTGGGGTATATGTATAGGTGTGTATATATTATATTTTCATATAATTTTTTATCTAATCACTTATACAAGTTCTCATATCCTATAATATCATATATTATACTAAATTTAATTTTTTATTTTTTTCTTAGAAATATATATGTATTATATAAATTATTATTTTTCTTTATTAACTAATTAATATTCTAATCACCCTTATCTATTTATATGAAGTAAATAATCATAGATCTTGAAATTAAATCAACATGGGTACCTATTTTTCTCTTCTTGGCCAAAAACATATATATACATATGTATTTATTTTGTTTCTTATTTATTTGTTTAAATCCACAATCAATACTAAATAATAACCATACTTGATTTAACTCATATTTTATGAATAAAATGTTATTATAGTTTTATTCCTTTTTCTAAGTTGAAACATATAAAATATTATCTAAGGTTTCCTTGTTTTGATTCTTTCATTACTATATTTAAAAGCTTATATTACACAAAATAAACTTAGTTTTCATCATGATATTGCTTTTTTTTTTCCTTAATGTGATTGAAATTATAGGACCGTGGACTGTTCTTGGTCTCCTCGACATACACTTATCCCTGTTGGGGTGAGGAACATGGCCTTGAGATGGGATTGTGAGACAATTAGGCTGGATATTGACTACGTAGCTCTTCCAACATTGGCATTATATGGATACCAATAGTCGACCATGAGGAAGTCTATTTGGTATGTGGCGTAACATCCCCCGTCACCAAGCTCGAGAAGCAAGGTAATCATTCCCTGGAGCCAAATGGATTGGTTATCAAAAACATACAAACTCGTGATCATAGGGTCTTAATTTTGGTCGAAACTCATATTCCATCCGTTCGTAAGCGTGATTAAAGAGGATGTTGTGCTCTTTTTCGTCTCGATTAGCACCCTTTTTACTTTCTAGCCTGACATGCAAGCTGAGATGACTAGAGCATCTTGATGAGGAACTTGAACCTCTTTGAAGTCCTTAACGCTGAAGGAGATGGTGGTGTCGACCTTGGCTTTTTTGGGCTCTAAGTTCATCACCTATCATGCTTCATTCAGGCCCAATAGTAGTCTTACATTAGTTGAGGTTAGGGGTCCACGTATGATGGTATTAATTTCTCTATGGCATTCTTGAGTGAGCCAGGGATGGTCTGGGTTGTCTCGAGAGTCTACCCTTTTCTTTTTGTCCATCCTGTGCTTCTACATCCGTGGTTCAGGTTTGATGTCATCATCAATATATTGTTTTAAGCTAACCATGTCATATGGCCTCTTCGATGGCGCTCTTGAGTTGCTAACAATTCTTCATATCATACTCGCGGTCACGGTGATACTTATATTTCTCTCGAATTTTTTTGCCTTAGGCTGAGCGTCATTAGAGGAGGCAGAGATAAGAGGCCTTGGTTTCTTACTTCAAGAAACACATCATGCAAGTAGTTATAAAGGAGTAAACTTGTCGTGCAATGGGAAGAGCTTTCTTTTATCATTGTCTTTGTAACTTAGGTATGTAATCAGTTTGGTTATTGAAGTTGTGGCGATCCTTCTAGCGCCCCTTGTCTGGATGCTAATTCTACTCAGCTCAATTGAGCTTAACGTTTACCTCAGCCTCCTTCCTAGATTTCCTAGTATCTTCTTATCAAATGTATTTATGTGCCTTCTCCCTTACTTGCTCAAGCGTAGTGAACTGGTATTTTGAGATTAAGTCAAAGAACGAGCTATCTGCAAGGAGGCCCGTATTCAAGATGAAAAGCATTAAGCCATTGAGCTAAAGGGAGCTCAATCTCCAAATCCGAGTGCACATGAATGATCCTACAACCTGAAGCTAATAGGATGATAGTGCACCATTCATATAAGAATCCCAACTTAAGAGGCAACTAATCGCATCCACTCCAAGCACCTAGCACTTTCCAAATAACTCACCAAGGAAGAGTATCAAGCATAGGAATGTAGAGCATGAGAGAGGGGATGTCACTTCTCGTGGCTTCTGTTTTACTCAGTCCCCCAGACCTTGAGGCCTAAGGAATAACTAGTTTCGTTAACCTAAGAAAGGCCTACTCAAGACAACGCCTCGGTTATGACCCAGCAAGGAAACCTAAGGTACCATTGAAGCTGCTATCACAAAGGATAGTGGGCAACCTTTCCAAGAACTTGACCTCGAGACAATTCATCGGGCTTTTCCTTGAGTTGCTTCCACTATGCCAAGCTTGGTAAATGAGCAACCTCTACAAATCTACCCAGACATAATGACTACGAGACACTCGAGTCCCACCTTGACCACACTCCATGCAGTCAACTCCCAAGCTTGGCAACCCCATTATCTTAGGTGTTGGATCGGCTACCAAGTGGAATTCACTCTATACATAAAGATCTGGTGGACCCATTTTGGTATGCCCCTAAGAACTATAAATATCCCTTCCCTTTGGGGAAATGGAGAGCCAACTTTTCCTTACATAAGTAAATATTCTTTGGATAAGGAAGGACCCATGGACTAATTTAGCATCAAAGTGTCTGCACTGGGCAACCCCCAACGTATCTCTAACCGCTTTTCTGTGTTCACAGTAGCTTATCTTTACTAGCGAAATCAGCTTGTGCAACAAATTGAATTACCACTAATCTATTATGTAATATTATCAATTTAGATTTCAATCAATAAATTAACTCTTAAATGTAGAATTTCTAAATTAGATCAATATCTCTCTCAAGAATGCCAACCATAACTTAAAGCAATCTACCAGAATCTCTTCCTTACTAATATTAATCCAAAATCGCATTATATATAAAGAATCCTCTATTTGATTTAACCAACGCTGGATTTAATCTAATACAAAAGAATTATGCTACCCTATCTTGGGTATGATGCAATTCTCTTCATTTACTTAACCTATTCAAATAAGTGATTTCACAATCTACCTATATGAAATATGTTAATGGTCTAAATTGGGACATGGGCATCCAAACCAAGTCTAACCCATAATCAGACCACTCGATTAAGCCTAGGCCTTAGCACGATGGGTACAGCCTAAAGCCTCACCTAAGCATCATTTACTCTAGCTCGGCACTTAAATACAACCCTTGACACTTGGTTGAGCTTACCTTATGCACCTCTTGGCAATTGTCACATAGTTAATTAGGCAGTATTAGTAGAGTAGTGGCCTACCCCACATTCACAACTATTGCTAACTACCTACTTGCCTACTCATCCATGATCCAATGATGCTTGCAATCGATAGATCAACCAATTATAAGTATCCACTTTCCATCTATAGGAATGGAAATGTTACACTCAACTCATCATACTTATCTAATCAATGGGCTCATCACCTGAAATGTCATGCCTAAAACATGGTCTAGGCATGTCCAACTGCCACATATAATACTTAAGCATTATACGCAAATGTTAACCTAAAAGAAATATTTATGTCAAACCTTTGCTATCGAATTTTAAGTTCTGAAATTCTTTAATTAGATTATGGAAACAATTGGATTTAGCAACAATAAAATAAACTTTACAAAAACATTTTATATTATACTTTCATGAATAGATCAACTTTCTTAAACAAAACCATAAGCTACTCTGCTAGTAGCCCAACCTTTATAAAAACATCATACCATCAGGTATCTCAACAGGGAATACCTATTCATGGTTGTAAATAAAAGCTTTAAAGATTGAATTACAAAACATGTGCTTTAAAATCAAGCCCTTAAAGAAAAATACAAGTTCAAAAGACATAAAGCCAGTTCTCATATAGAATAAAAACAAATTAAAACAAACCCCAACAATCCTAATCCGCTTCACTCAACATCAACCTCTTCTAGACTTATCCCATACCCCAAAGTAATCATCACCTAGATAGAAGAAAAAATAATGAGATAAAGCCCAATACAATAGCAACACAAGCACACACGAGATGACACACAAACTAATCTAATGAGATGTAACATCAAATAGTTTATATCTTTAATTTAAGTAAAACAATCAATACTTGAGCACTCATACTCTAGTAACATGCTACTGGGAATATGGGGGTCCTAAGTAATAGCAACTGCTCAGCGGTTTGATATAAGCAGCTTGAACACTTATATCTTCTATATGATATACCCAAAAAAAGAAAACAGTTTCTTTAGGGTTGACGACTGTTATGCATCTCTACTCATCTTAGTCTATAATATAATATAACTCAACCGATCCTATAAACGTGAGCTATGTTATATCACTTTTGTCCGAGCCTAAGTAGATGTTATCCCGGTATCGTTTGCCCTATCAGCTACCTACTGAGCCACCTATGAATTAATTATTGTATCATGATAAGGGGTAGCCTAAGTGCCTAAGTATCTAACTACCATGCTAGCATCGCTTAGCAAGGTTGTTGCTTCTCGGATTAGATTCAATGACACAAGCACAAGAAACAATCAATTATTAGCCATCTTTAAGTTTTAATTGATTTAAAACGCCTATCCTAACACACGACACACAAGTTACTGCATACCTTATATGTTGTTTGTACCCTGACTAAACAGAAGATAACGTAGAAGGTAGACTCAAGCGTTTGTTTAAGAAATATATTCATATAAGTATATAAATTGTTATTAACTTACATCAAACTTATATTATAACACATTTGATCAGGCACTAACTAGGAACGCTGCTATAGTTGAGAAAATTGCCATGCCAAGATATGAATAGTTCTCTATTGTTTGTCAAATTATTTCTTTTCTATTGTTTGTAGATCATCCACTATAAAACATCTTTGTTCCTTATCATTCATATAAAGGCTATAAAAAATTACCAACTTATATGAAAACTCAATTTTTCTCTTGGTAAACATATATTTGAAACAACATATTATTATTTAAGGTCTAACATACTATAATATATCTAGCCATTTACAAGTTATTAAATCTAATGACTTAACTTAGCGAAGTTAGATAGACTTAGTCATTTTAATTCATTTTAGTTACCAAAGTTCATTAAGTCAAGTTGAACATAGGTTTATTAACTAAGTTCATTTTATATTTAAAAAATTATATTAATCTAATTAGTTGTTAAGGCCTATTATATTTCAAGTTATATTTAATATAAACATAATTTTAACTTAGTCAAGTTGATTAAAATTAATCATTAATCCAATTACTAAGTCATATTCGATTATCCTAATAAGATAATGTCCATATTTCCTATAGAACCTTAGTTAATCTAACTGTCTATTTTCAAATTTTTTTTTTAATCAAGTTCATTTTTAAGATTAATTATTTAATTCAAGTCACCTATAGCTATTAAGTTTATTCTATAGTTTAATCTTATCTATTAATTATAACTTAGTTTACAAAGCATATTTTTAAATATATGGTCAATCCTATATGATATCATACATACATGTACATGTTCATCAAAATACATTTAATAACATATTATATCATATTCACATGCTTATGTACATATTATACATCAATATCTATCATTACATTTCAATCATATCATATACATATACATATTAATTTATTCAACTAAAACTTTATATTTAATATATTATATTTTTCTAATAATTTCTACAAACAATCTCTAATACACATATATATTACTTATCTCATTTATTATATGATTTTATTTTTCTTTCTTTCTTTTTATTTTTTAAGCCAGGGCCGATCACACGTGAGGAGAGGATGATGGTCACCGTTCCCATTATAACGCCCATGATCAGAGTATTTTGATTTAAAAACATCGAATAGAGCCCGTTACACCCTTGATCATGCTCGTTATGGCCATCACGAGATTCACACGCCCGTGATCACCCTCAATTTTCAAAACAAAGCTTATAATGGGATCCATGAATCTTGTGATCAACATGTGTGTCAAAAATAATAAGGAATAGAGACCATCACGAGGTACCACCATGTCTATAAGTAATACCCTATGCTTATTTTTCCACGTTTTTACTTGTTTATTTCTTCGAAATTTATGCTATATTTAACTACTATGTTATGTTGCAACTCACATGCAAGTTATATCTATAATTTCTAACACTCCTAGATATATTTCTAGTTCACATATCATCAAACATTCAATCTACACATACATATACACATCCAAGCTTTAGCATATATATTTATATGTCTTTAATCTATCAATATTATCATAAATTCTACATCTAATTAACACTAATTCATTATTATCATGCATTCACAACAATAAAATTGAAGTAAACATCTAACTTACATGTTTAGCAAACTTAGACTACTTGATCTTCATGACTACTTCTTTCTCTTAGTTGATTAAGCCACTTCATGCTTTATCTCCATCTTCTATCTTGTTTTCTAACTGTAATTTCTCCTATAATCTCCTTAAAATTGAGATTTAAGTTTTGGAGAAGAAGAAGAAGAAAAAGAAAGAAAATTTAGAGAAGAAGAAGAGAAGAGGAAAAAGAAAAAGAAAAGGTGTAAACCCCTCAATTTTAGGGTAAAATTTGAGTAAATCTAGCCCTAGTCAATCAGAAATCCTAAAGTCAACTAGGTTAATAAAAAACCATAGTAAATCTAGATCCGGTAGTGTCACACCCCACCTCCGCAAGTGACGACGATGCGATGCCAGGGCAGACAAACCCATCACTGGCCCCCTAGTGATAATGGCCGACACCACCATTGCATCATGGTGACCTCAACCAACGCATGCCCCGCAGGGTATCACGGGCACTATAGGTATTGTTACTCTCAGGATGAGTTGACCCCAGTCTGCAGACTCTAGGATTCGAACCCCATATCTAAGGCTTTTGCCTACCCTAAAGGCAGCACCTCTTACCAATTGATCTGCCTCAACTGGCAAGAGGTGCTGCCTTTGGGGCAGGCAAAAGCCTTAGGTCTGGGTTCGAATCCTAGAGTCTGCAGACTGGGTTCAACTCATCCTAAGAGTAACAATACCTATAGTGCCCGTGATACCCTGTGGGGCATGCGTTGGTTGACGTCACCATGATGCAATGGTGGTGTCAGCCATTATCATTAGGGGCCAGTGGTTGGGTTTGTCTGCCCTAGCATCGCATCGCTGTCGCTTGCGAGGGTGGGGTGTGACAGGTAGTTCCTACGCTTGAACCCTAAAACAATAAAAAATGAGATAATTATAGATCATAGTCCGTATAATGTAATACAACCTAAAAAAATCATATTCGTCGAAAACTAGTTCGTTTCGGACTCGAATGGGATCGGTTTTCGAAAATAGGGTCTGAACAGGCGAAACAATGAAAATAATTTGAAATATATTTAGACTTGTAATAAGATGAGGATTCATAAAATATCAATTTCATAATTTTTTTATACCTAAAAATATCAGATAGAGTGCTTTACGCATATTTTCATTACTACTGATATTTTATTTGTCTAGTCTACTATTCTTTGTATTATTTTTACTATTTAACCATCTCTAGTTTTCTTACAATCTATCATTTACAACCTATAGACCTATTTCTTATATTTTCTTTTCCTGTAAAACTTTATACATAACTTCTCTTACACTCTAATTACTTTTCATTATAAAATACAAAACAAAATCAACTCTATTGGTTCCACTTAAATAATCAAGAAGGGGGGTTGAATTGATTATTAATTAAAAATTTTTCCCCTTCGATTTTAAATATGAGAACAATGTAACAATTAAACAACTATGAAAATAAATTGCAGGAATGTAAAAGATAGGGAAAAAAAAATCAGGTAGTAATATATAGTGGTTCCGCCTTGTGCGTCAGTCCACTCTTCCAGCTCCGAGTCGGGGATCCCGTTATCTTACGGGTTTGTTCCACTATATCCAATAACTTCAAATTACAAACTTGTACAATCCTCTCTGCTCGATTCTCACAGTTATCATCTAGCTACAATTGATCTACAGAGTCTAAACTTGTAATTGAACTATCACTCAAGAAGGCAACAACACGTTCCTTCCTTTACAAATAAAAGAGTGTATTCGTAAGATTGCAACAAAAAAAAAAAATTGCATAAATTCAGCTTGTAAAAATATATATGGACAGGAGTGTTTTTTTTTAGCGTGGTGTCGTATTTCTTCCACAGGGGGGGGGGGGGGGGGGGGGGGGGGGGGGGGGGGGGGGGGGGGGGGGGGGGGGGGGGGGGGGGGTGGAAGAGAGATCAGTTTCAAAGACTAGAAGGAGAAAATAGCAAAGTTTCGTGAGGTTTTGTCTTTCCTTCTTTTTTTGCCAATATATTCTTCTCCTTCTAACGTTCAAATGTTGTTTAGAGGATAGATATCTTATCTCAAATATCTCAACTTAGAATTGTTTTCCTTATCTTATTTAAAATTTGAAAACTAGCTGATTACTTAAACAGATAGAAGATATCTTTTTACAAACTTCTGCTTATCTTCCTGATTTGAATTTGAAGAACTTGTGCTGGTAAAAAGTAGATAAACTTTGCTTGATTCTCGTGATTTATAAAAATTTGGATATATCCCATTTGAATTCCTTCCATAACATTATTTTGATAGACTTTCGAAAAAAATGATCCGTTGCTGATATTCCAATCTTCATCGTGATCTTCTTTTTATCCATTTTTCAAGATAATATTTATCTTCTTCTAATCTTTTCAGCAAGATCCATGGAATTAGATATGAGATAATCTTATTTTTGTCTTGATATATGTCAATACAGATAATTACTTTGTCTTGAACTGAATCTTGTTAAAAAAAAATTGTCCAAACAATATTTGATTTTATCTTCGAAGAATTATTTCCATTTGAAGAGAGAGAATTTGAAAAATCATTTAAATCCCCTTGCATATAATCCGACTATAGTATAACAAATAAGAATTTACCCAAATATACTTATTATCTTAGATTTGGGTCTTCAATATACTTGTACGATCCCATATGAAATGTTGTAGATCTTATTTAAGAAGATGAACAGTAACTCGTGTAAACCATACTTGTTGTTCAAAAGTTCTAGCAAAGGTTCTGTGAAACCTTCTGGTTTTTCTAGAAAAAATTCTTTATCCTTAAAGCATCCTTCTGAAAACCATTATATATACCTTTTGTTTTGAAAAATCCTTTGAGGACATCATTGCTTATATCAAACTTATGTATGCCTTGTTTATGATAAGAAACAAAACATGTAACTCATCTAATTGCTTATCTTGAGCTAATCAAAGTTCATCAAGGTTCTGTGAAAGGTTCTGTCTAAAACTCATACATATAGATAATTCTGCACACTCAATAAAATAATTAGTTTCTTGAGTATTTTGTTATCATCAAAACTTTAGTTAATAGAGAATCAACAAACTCTCTCTCTTCTCCCATACCAAACCAGCGCCTCCCCTCTCTCTATCTATCTTTTTTTTTTCTTTTTCAATTTATTTTATTAGATCTAATTTCCCTCACAATTCTCTATCAAACCACATCTCCCTCCATTTCTTTCACATATCTCATTTACATAAAAAGACTCTCTCTAAATCACTCACAACTTTTCTCTCCAAATTTTCTGCCAACACTCTCTTCTTCCATATAACATCATTTCTATACAATTTATTCTTCCATCTATGATCACCTTTAGGTAAAGTTTTAAACCCTTCCGTAATTCATATTAACATAATATGAACATATTGTATGTTTGATCTCTAAAACCCTACAAACATTATGCTAGAGATGAAATTATGAAAACAACAATTTGTTCATGTCTTGTTCAACAGTATGGTCATTTATAATTATTGTTGTTATGTTGTTATTGTTCATGCAACTAATCTAACTTCTTTATGTATTAACGTATACGTAAATCTATATCTTTAGAGCCTAAAGCTCACTAACCTAACATTTATTATCGTTATTACTTTTGTTATTATGCTTTTTTCTTATATTGCTCATAATAATTAAGATAGTCCATTCTAGTCTTAGACTTGTCCTCATCAAGTCAAAACATGTTTTGGGACTTGTGCATAATCTAAGTCGTACATGATCTAAGATTCTAAATTTTCTTCTTTTTCTTTTCTTTTCCTATTTGCTATATTTATGAGACTAGATGAATAAAATCTAAGACTTTCACAATTTCTTTCTTTTTTTCTTTTCTTTGGGCTTTCTTATGTTTTTCTTTTCTCTTTATGGAACTTGTCCATCTTAAGTTCCAAAAAGCCTTGACACAAGCTAAGACTTCCCAATACTTGATTTTACATGTATGTTACTTAATTTTATGTCTTTTATTTCTATATGAATTACTTTATCATAGCTACAAGCTCATATTCAAGCATGACCATAATGTTGTTGTCTTAATTAAATTTTAAGGAAATAAAAATGAATTCTTTTCTTTTATAAAAATAGAACTAAACTCCTTATAAAAACAATTCTTAACACTTAGGAGAAAATTTCCATTCAAACTTAGAATCATGACTCAACAACATCCTTTTCAAAATATTAATAGGTTCATTTTAAATTTTAATAACCCATTATTATGCAAGTTTCTCTAAAACATATGATGTTGGTTCAATTTCACTCTTTTCAAAATGCTAAATAATTTATTGTTAAATTTAATGTTGTTAATTCTTTGTTATGCTAATTTTTCTTAAAAACTTATTTAGATGGTTATACCAACACTTGATAGACATTAAGAATAGAATAATTTTTTTATAGTCAAGTTAAATCAACTTACTAGTTTAAAAACCCATTTAGAAAATAAAAATTTGCCAACAACCTAAAGAATCAAGTTTTTAAATTTTAAGCTTGTTTTGTGAAGTTTGGAAAGTATGGATATAATAGGAAAACACTTAAAGTATTAGTTTCTTCTAACAACTTAGAAACTTTGTAAAACTTCATTTTTCTAACTTCTAGCATAAAGTTTTGTGAAAATAATTATTGAGACAACATCACTAAAATCATACATATAATATAAATCTATATACATATATTCAAATGATTTTTCAACTATATAAATATCTATGTGTTTGCTGTGAAATTTTAGATAAAATAGAAGTTAAAAAAATCATAATTTGAAGGCTGGAATTTTCATGCTAGATTTACACTGAACCATTTTTCAACCCGAAAGGCTTTAAATGGCACTAGAAATAGGAAAAGATAAAATGGGAAGTGTATGAGATTTATAATTGTGGATGAATTTATAAACATATCGAGTCTTGAATTGCTTATAATCAAATGGATGCTTTAGTATCATGTTGAAGTGTTTAAAATTATATGATCACCCTTAAAGGTATTATAATTATATGCCAAAGCTTAATGAAATTTATTTATGCACTTCACGTAGTTAGTCTCATTGTAATCGCTATTGAACATTTGGTAAAACAAGTGCATAATAGTGGTGGTCGACATAACTGGTAGTATCTACATGTGACAAGTAATAGCTGGAATGATCTATATAGTGGCGAGTAGTAGCCGGTATAACCTACATATTTTTTATGGTGAGTAGTAGCTAGTACGAACTATCAAATCTAATTGTAGAAGTTTTGACTGTAATTGGCTGGTATACCTAACCTCGAATGAAGGACACAGATTCACTCAACATATGGTTCCTAAAAAACCTTATGTCTTATTTGCTCATGTGTTTGATGCATACCATATGCTTATTTAATTATAACTTATTTTATAGTTTGATTCAAGTATAATAACCCGTGAATATTCATATTAAGCAATAAAGCTTATACCCCTACAGATTTTTATTTTCATAGGAACATTTTTGCTCACCCAAGGTCACCTTTTATTCAAGTAAGACCTTGCTTTTGGGAAGCTTTTTGGGAAACTCAATCAAAGACTTTAGATAGAAATTCCCTTAAAATTTTGGCAATAGAAAATTATGCATTTAAGGATTAAGCTATTGTGGATCCTTGGGACTTTCTGAAGGAATGCCCCTAAGTTTATGTAAAGACTTACTATGATTAATCTACGATATATGTTTATTAGTTCTTGTTTGTTTTATACTAGCTTAAATTACACATCCCATCGGTGTCTCATATTATTGTGTTAGACGCATTACATATAATATCGAGACTTTTCACATGACTAAGGTAGCCATTCTTAGTCTTAATATTGTATGTGGTGAACTGCTACATTTAGGATACTCTTTGGGCCGTAACAAAAAGGTAAGGTGAAACAAATGAAAATAAAAGGAAAGGATTAGGTTTGAAAAGATATTTAAGGGGTATTTATTGCAAGCCCTCGTTCTGTTAGCAACCTGAATTCAGTTTCGAAAATTGGAACCAAAACCGAAGCCCTAAAAGAATACTCTAGGACTAGTTGGATTTGGAAACCCTAAGTCAGCAATCCCGAGAACAAAACCTTGGAACGATAGAAATGAGTTAGCTCGAGAATATAGCTCTAAATAATTTATCAAAACATAAAAAGATCATATTTCAAATAAATTCATTTGTTTCGGACCCGATCGGGATCTGTTCTGGAAAACCGATCCCCAGGACTCAGAAATAGAAAAATATTATATAAGACTCGTTAGAACCAAAATTTAATAAGGAATTCAAAAATATAATTAAAAATTTTTCGATTTATGAAAATTATAGTTATAGCCTTTTATCGTATTTTTATTACTACCAGTAATGTAATTGTCTAATCTACTTTTTATTTCTATCACACTATTCACCAAGTACAACCATCTATACTCTATTCTTATATCCTTACAACCTATTCTTACAATCTTACATCATTTTTCTTACATTTTCTTTTCCAATACAACTTTTACTACTTAAATTACTTATTAAATTTGAATTTTATTACACAAAATAAATCAACACATCTCCCTCTCTCTCCCCTCTTCCAAAACGGGCGTGACCCCCCTCCTACATGCCTCCAAATTGTTTTACTTTTTTTTTCTTCTTTTAATTAATCACACAAACCCTAATTTCTTTTCCTATATAATCTCTCTTTTACCATTCACTTTTCTCTCTTTCTTCACAAAATCAGCTTTTTGAAAAAGTTTCCTCTCCCTCTTCCCCTCCTTCTTGCCGTGAGCCCCCACTCCCTCACACACACACACACAAAATTTTTCTTCAAGTTTTCTTCCTCCAAACACTAAATAGGTAATAGATCTTAACCCTACCATAATAAAACATGTAATGGTAAGAGTATACATGTGTGGTTCCACCAAAATCCCCATGAGCATTATGCTAGGGATGTAGAAAACACTAAAGCATGATATTCTAGCCATCACAATATTGTGGATCTTGTTATTTAAGTTGTTTTGTTATTATTTTGCTATATTATGTTCATATGATGTTTTTAATGATATTTTGTGCACATATCCCTTCTTTAACCTCATCTACATAATGCATATTTCATTTGCATCCATGACTTGCATGACATAATAGATCTATTTGTTTAGTGTAAAGACCCGATCCTCTAAATCCCGAGACTTAGAGTACCGAATCCCCAACCACATATAACGTTTTCACATTATATGTAAGGTTGTCCTAAAACTAACAGTTTATGAAAATTGTTTGATCAAAATCACTGAACTTTGTAAATAGCTTTTAATAAAAACAAGATTGCTAACAAAAGCAATCTATACATCTTATTTCATCATATAAACATTTCTTTGTGTCAACATATGACACTACAAAACAAATTACATGTTCTTCCAAGAGATGAGGACCCTAAAGGAGTTTAAGTCATTACAAAAGAAAATTTGGCTTAATTATTAAGCCATCTATACATAACTTCTCCATCGCAAAAAGTCTTCCAAAGGTCCAGGGTGATCGAATCCTATTCGCCCACTCATCCAAAAATCTTTCGAAATCGGACCCATAGCCTAAGTCATTGTAATACTCGTCTCCATTACCTGCAAAGTAGCAAAAGTGAGCCAGAGGCCCGTACACAATAACCAATGCATAACAAGTCATCCAATTCTGTAATGCACATAGAACAAGTGGTTATCTTTATTACATTTTGATTCACAAATCAACAAAAGGGTATTCAAAACCCCGGTCACACTTCAGGAATCCAGGGATCCTGAGTAACAGCAGCTGCTCAGGGGGTTGATATAAGCAGTCCGAATACTTATATCTCCTATATCTATTTCATGAAGTTAATGCTTCATTTAGGGTTAAAAGCCGTGCCCGCTCTACTTAAACTCAGTCCATAACATGAGCCTAGTTCACAAGTTCCCATAAACCTTGAACTAAATCATGGTATTTCCCTAAGTTTAAGCAAACGTTACATAGAACAATTCCCCCCTATCGGCTATCCACTTAACCAAAAGAATCGCTATTGCATCATAGCGACCATTGCATCATGGTAAAGTCATTACATCATGACTTGGTTAAGCGCCTAGCTAACATGTCATTGCATCATGACAGGTTTGCTGCTCCTCGGACGGACCAGATTAAACAGCGTAATAGACATCCAATTCATCCAAATATTAAATCGAATCAATTTAGGTCAAGTTAGAAATGTCTGGTCCTAGCAAAATCAGACAAGTTATTGCGTACCTGAACTCGTTAGAATAGAACTAGGATCTCTCGGTGATGAACTAACCGAAGAATCCTTAACTGTAATGGAAATATCACAATAATTAATAAATCACAATTACAGATCTCATTAACACAAATATACATATTATATCCATATATCACAATTTATCAAAGAAATCTAAATAATTGGATACAAGGTCATGAATAATCATTTAACATCCTATTATGTCCAAATCGCTTAATAAAAAACTCAATTGCTCAAATAACAAACTTCGGAAAATTTGTGGAAAAAGTTTTTGATTTCAAAGCACAGGGGATAGGCCGGCAGCCAAAGCCGACGGCTTTGGGCCGGTGCTCAATGTTCTGAAAAATATACACTTCCAACGCTGCAGCGTTCAAATTGTACGCCGTCAGCTTTATACCTTACGCCGGCGGGCTTGCCGGCGTAGAATCCAAAACCAAAATTTTTCAAAAACGTCAGAGAGGTCTGAGCCGGCCGCTTACTCAGATAAGCTGGCGGCTTTGACATATACGCCGGCGGCCTTAATTTTCACTGCCAGCGTTCAACATGACAGAATGACGCCGGCTACTTTCCCAGCGAAAGCCAGCGGCTTTCAGCCAACCTTAAAAATTCTGAATCCAACGCTGCCTCTAAGCCGGCGGTGTTGAATTCCCAGGTTGCCGGCGTACGTTTTAAAAACAAGGTTAAACAAGAAAAACTTAAATCCCTGTTTTTCAACTTTACAAAATCATATCATAATACACTTTAATCCTTCCTCCACCACCTTACTAACATCTTAGCCTTACTCATATCTATACTACTCAATTCTAGCAATTCAAGGCATGAATTCAATACAATTAAACACTTCAATTTCTACTTCCATCAATTCTAAATTATCCCACACAAATCCTCTTAACAACTTCCCAACTCTTCATAATCATACAACTACATGCATACTCTCCCACACTCATATAGCACCTTCTCAACTCATCCCATGCATGAACAAATATTGATCAACATTAAGCTCAATTCATCCAATAATCCATACTCTTATTTTAAGAAGGAAAATAAAACAACATAACAACCTAAACTAAATAAATTCAAATACACATATATATACCTTGTCTTGAAAATAACTTTGATTTTCACTTGATATAACCCTAACTTGAGCTTGGAAATGGAGATGGAAATGGAGGAAGAAGAAGAAAAGAAATAGAAGAAAGAAAAGGAAAATTCGGATAAAATTTTGAGCTGCCTCAAAAAGTAATCAAATTAGCTTAATTTTGACTTTTACACTTCCAAATTTACCCCTTAATGCATATATTAACTTTAGGTTGCATTTCACTTTAATTTGGACTCCATTTAGCTTACATTAGGGCATAAATGCTACTTAATTACCAAGAACTCTATCAATTAATCTTTAACAAAATTGGAGTTGATTTAATAATCTAACCTAATTTAACATCTTAATGTGCACAAGACAACATTAATAATTTCATTACTCACACATTAATGCATATAGAACAATATATTAATATCCACATATACACATACAAAATCTTATATATTTAGACTACTAACAACACAAACATACTCATTCAATTCATCTCCTTAAAATAAATTAATAAACACATGAGATTTGATTAAAATATAAATCTAGGTCATTTCATTTAGAGTACATAAGTGCCATAGATTTTTATCTTATGTACATAAAAGACTTATAGTAGCTTGATAATAATGAGAATATGTTAAAAATTCAAGATCTATTTAAGTTTCAACAAAAATGATTTTTTGAAATTCGGATGGAAAAAGAAACCAATAGAGACATAGATGTTATAATCATATGAAATAACAAAGTAATGTAAGGTTTGATCATTAGAGTTAGAGTTGAAAAATCTTAAATTTCATGATTTGAGTTTTCTGATTGTTACTTGAAGGATTATAAGGTGACTATATCCTAAAGAATTCTATGGAAATGGTGGTAATTAGAGGTAAAGTATAATGGTTAAATAGTGTTAATGAGTTGGATTGAATTTTCTACAGGCAATCTAATTGTTTTGGAGGATGTAATGATTGATTTATGAACTAAGAGATAAAAGTATATAATCAAAGAAAATCTTTTGTTGAGAAGTAGATTTAATAGTTATATAAGGATACAAATCCAAGTGAAGAACAACCACTTAATATTGGGGTGATAAATGGATTTGTATGGTGAAATCCTAGAGATAAAGTGCATTAGTAATCTAAATATCAAAGAATTATCGGAATCGATGATTTTAAAGGTTTCATAAGGACATAAGTATTAATTTTAATCTTCATGTATATATTGATGAAAAATATAAGAAAATATATTGGAAATTGAAAAAACATATTGGAAAAGTATGGTTAGTTAATGAGTATTTTGAGATTAGATGAATGATATGCAAGTAATGTGAATTATTTTTTATATGGAACAATAAGGATAAAAACTAAGTTCAATCAATAGAAGTACAAGTAACATAGTGACATTTGGAGCTCCAAGTTAATATAAGATTTGACTTTTAGATTTTAAATTAGAAACTATAGTTATAAGATTTTCAACTTTCTAAACATCGCTCGAGGAAACTGAATTGGAGATTTAATACAATGAGATGAGGCAAGATTTCTCGATGGATATTGTTAATAAGTTTAAATTGTATTCAAGAGGTGTGTTATGAAGTAGCGGAGGAAGTGAATCTAATTTGAGTGATGAAAGTTAAGAATTAAGGAGATATCAATTGAATTATATTTTAATTGGAAGATATAACCATGAAGATGGGTCAATATGGTGTAAAGAATCAGAAATAAGTAGAAAATTTAATGATGACAAAGAATGGATGGACGTATGGATAAAAAAAAAGGAGATAATGATTCAAGTAACTTTCAAGGACGAAAATTCTTTTTAGGAGGGAGAGATGTAATATACAAATAAAAAATCATAATGAAGGGTAATATGGTAATATAATGACATTTAAAAGGGTAATTTTGTCATTTAACAAATGAAATTGATTAAACGAGGTTGTTCGCAAAGGAGATGTGGAGTTTTAAGCCGACTGAAGGCCGCCGGTATTGGAGATTTACACGTTGATGTTGAAGTTTCAGGTTATCGGCATTGGCCGCCGTATCTTCTACAGCGTCCGTCATTTGTGTTTTAAGGCTGCCACTTTTATTTTATGCCATCGGCTTATCTACTTAAGTTGCCAGCCCATCCTACCAACTTATGACATATGAATCTATATGTAGTTTCATTTTATTAATTTCCAAAAATAGACCATAGCCTTCTTCCTTTTTCATAAATCAACCTATGGTAATTCTAGGTAAGATTTTCCTCTCAATCTCTTTTGGTTAAGATTTGGCTAGACCCTGATTTCTAAAGTATATAAATAAATTATAAAGAATGGAAAAAGTGTCATTTGTTATAAAATAATAGGGTTATATGGTCAACCCTAATAAATGAGATATTATTATCAACCCTCATATTAATGATAGTCAACAAAATTTTCAAAGATTGTGGGTTTATGTTTTTCTAAGCTAACCTTGTCCATAAATAGACATCTTTGGTCTAGTTTTTCCTTGCCTTTTCTAAGCAAAAACCTTAGGTAAGTGGGTTTCTTCTTCGTCTTTCCATCATTCTTTTAGGTTAATCCTTTGCTTATAGGTTTTCTTTGTTGTTTTTTTAAAAACAAGACTGTGGAAATCAATTCTTTAGAGAAACGAACCCTAAGACTTCTTGTGGATTCGATCTTGGAGCTCAGAATTTGAATCAAAACCTAGGTAAGGTAAATCATATTTTATTCTATGAATTTGGAGAAAAATCGATTTCTGAATGGTGGTATGTTTCCATTGATGTGGACCTTAGGTTTCGAAGGTTTTGTGGAGATATCTCTTTTAGTGATTCGTTTATTCAAGGACAAAGGTTTGGATTTGAGTTTCTGGTGTAGGATTCTGATTATATTTAAATGTTTTATATAGATTTATTGATTGAGATCATATTTTTGATGTAAGCCCGAAAAATTTCAGTAAATAATTTCAAGATAAACTTCGAAAATAAACCCTAAAAAAAAATCACTGCAAATTAAAACCAAACTTTGACTAGTCCTAAATCACGAACGAATCCAGAAATTTCTCAATCTTGAGGAAAATGAGAATCCTTAAAAATTAAATAAGAACTCAACATACTTCAATTCCAAAACCACTACGTACGACAAATTCCATACGTAACCCCGACTTATAAAATCGGGTAATATAGAACCCAAAACCAAATTATTAAAAAGTAAATAACGATTAACTTTCGAAAATGAAACCCAATTCAAGAATTCCGAAAACATTAAAAGATATTAAATACTTACAAAAATAAAATTTAATATAAATTTCTCAAATCAAATATGTTGTATAACCATAAAATATCAATTTCCAAATTGGCAAGGATCTAACCTGGAATAATCACCCGGAAACCCTAACCTGAATACAATAACCTAAGTCCAGCAATCTAGAGCCCTTAACCCTAGAGGCCGAGGTGTAGTTTAAATATGTAGAATAGCTCGTAGTAATATAAGTTGATTGGTAAATTTTTGATCTATTTCGAACCCGTTCGGATGTAGACTTCGAAAAACGTGTCTCGGGGCTCGAGATATCAAAAATATACCATTAGTACCTTAGACTCATAATTTCATAAGATTTCCAAATATATCAGTTATATAATTTTTCGGGTTATAAAAGTTACAGTTATAACCTTTTTATCGTATTTTCATTACTACCGGTAATTAATTAGTCTTTTGCACTATTCACTTTTATTTCATTACACAATTTTACTATTCTTATAAAGCCTTATATTTTTATATAAATATTTTATATATTATAGAAAATTTTTTTTTCTAAAATATAGTTAGTTCGGGCTTTTACGGGATCAGATTCTGTTTAAGACCCGATACTAAAAATAAAATAAATTAATTTAATAATTGAAAATATTTTAAAATATTTTTATTTTCATAAAATAATTTTTTAGAATTTTTCGGTTATAAAAATATCATTTTAACCCATATTCGTATTTTGATCATACCGGTAACATATTTGTTAAAATACTAAAATAATTCAAATAATTATTTAATTTTAATTATGAAAAATCTGCTACAAATATTTGGAATAAATTTTCTAATTTTATTTTATTTTATTAAGAAAGTACTCTTACAACCCATACTTTCAAGTACACCTTTCACATATCACTTCTTTTTCACTTCAATCTTTTTACACTTCATTATATCACTTCATGGAAGATTTTTCCTTCTTTATGGCTGCCATTGTCCTTTAATTACTCCTATTTGACTAAAATAAATATATTCTACTCCTTCTTAAAGAAGCTACATTATACATTTATTACAATTCAATTTCAAGTCAAATTTCAAACAAACCCTCTCTCTCCTCTCTCTCTAATTCACGTGCAGCATGCTCCCATCTTGGCTCCTTGTTTTATTTTTTTTCTTCTTTCATTTATTAATACACTCATTTACTCTCTCTCTTTCATTTACTCCTTTTACCCCTTTTCATTCCTTAACCTTTTCTCTCTCTTTTTCCTCTCTTTTCTTCTTCATTTTGTTCTTGTTTCTTCAAGAACACAAGCTGCCCCCTTCTTCTTCTATAAGCTTCTACACATATTTCTTCAAGAATCTTGAATAAAACTCTAAAGCTTTTATAGGTGATATAGGTAAAGTATAGTGAGAGTTTCATGCATCAAATGACATTCCATTAGCTTAAAAGCTAAGGATGATGATGCCAAAGTGAAACATTCCATTTCTCTATGATTTTTTCTCTTGTATCATTCTTATTTTCTTGTTTAAAGTAGTTATATTTTTAGATCTAACTTTTTGTAGCTTTGATTTTTTTATGCCATAGATCTTGTTATTTGAGTTATTATTTTTGTTATTGCTTATGATTTATGCATATATTCCTCATTCACATGTGTTCATGCATTTATAACTAGTGTAGTAAACTAGATCTAGTGTTTTGAGTTCATAAAATGCATTAGACTTTGTTTTATGTTCATGGATAACTTGTAGTAGCATGATGATAGTAGGAATGTTTTAGAAAACTCAAGATCTATTTTATTTTCAACAAAAATCATTTTTGAAAATTCGGATGAAAAATGAACCATATTTAGAAAAGTTTTTTTCAACTTCAAAATGTGTATTTTTCATTTAAAATGAAGGGCTTAGGGTATAGATAACATAAATGAGTGATTTTGATGAGTAAAGTTTAGATCTATGAGTTTATAGTTTACTATCATGGGTTTCTTTTATGTTTATGTTCATATTAAGTGTAGATCTTGGTTTTGAACTCAAACAAAATTGTGAAATTCGTATTTTGGCAAGACCCCTATTTAAAAACCACTTTCCAAGTGTCAAAATGAATTTTTACTTAAGATAATGAAGGCTTAATGTATGTATATCATCAAGACTTCTTTTTACAAGAATCAAAGGTGATTTTCAAAAGTTATTTTCAAAATAAAAATCTTATTTTCGGATTTAGGTCAAGACATATTTTAAAAACATGTTTTCCAACTCAAAAATGAAGTTTTTACTCAAGATATGAAGGGCTCTTAGGATAGGATATGTAAGGAATGGATTTTCATAAGTTTAGATAGATTTTATCAAAAGATATGTCCAAAAATAAATTTTGTAAATTCGGATCTCAACAAAGACCAATTTTAAAAACCCATTATTCAACTTCAAAACAAGATTTTTATTAAGGAAATGGAAGCCTTAAGGGGTAGGTTTGATTAGGAAATGGTTTTTGAAAGACTAAATGAGTTTTACAAAGAAAACAAGCTCAAATGAATTTCTCAAAATTCGGATTTGAAAATAGCCACAATTCAAACACCTATTTCCAAATGCCAAAATGATAATTTTGATAGGAAAATGGAAGTCCTAGGGTATATATAATAAAGACCAAGTTTTGATAAGATAAAAGGAGTTTATCAAAATATAACCTTAGAACAACAAATGGTTTCCAAGAATAGGTTAAACAATGTTTTCATCCTTCAAAATTTTGTAAAATTCGTATTTAGGCAAACCACCTATTTAAACATCTACTTTCTAACCCCAAAGTGAAGGTTTTTATTGAAAATGAAGGTGATGGTTATATAGATCATCAAGGTTGAGTTTGATAAAAGAAAGTATGATTTTAAAGAAGAAAAACTATTTTTCTTAAGTCTAGTATAATTCAAAGTTTTGCAAAGTAAAGTTTTCAAAAAGAATTCTTGATAATATATGTATACATATAGGTAGATCATCTCATAACCTTCATAACAATAGCTTGTAGGTAATACATATATGCATGATGCATTGTAGAAATAAAGTATGAAAATTGAGTTTATCCAAAACTTGTAAATTCGGATGATTTCAAAGCCATGCCTTAAAAACTCATTTATCAACTCCAAAACTTGTGTTTTATATGAAAAATGAGGAGTTTAGGTCATAGGTATCATCAAGTGATGATTTTGATAAATTAAGATAGGATTTGCTAAGAAAAATATATAGAACAAGGAGTAGAAACAAAGTAGGAAAAATTGAGTTGTTGTCATTTTTAAGAAATTCGTAATAATGAAGTAATGGCATGAAAACCCATATTTTTCAAACTCAAATTAGAAGTTTTATTAAAGAAATGAAGTCCTTAGTGGTAAGGCATGATTGAGCCTTAATTTTCTAAGTATCCAATGATTTTTACATAAAGGAATCACACAAAAACAAGTTTTGCAAAATTCGGATTTTGGGATGAGCCAATTTTAAAAGCATGTTTACAAAGTATAAAATGGGAATTTTTATGTAGAAATGAAGGTCATAAGTAATAGATATAATGAAGACTCAATTTTAATAAGGATAATTATATTTTCTTGAGAAATAAATCCAAAACAAATGGAGATGACCAAAGTTAGGAAATTAGTTTTCTTGAAAGTAAATAGCCATGGAGTTTTACAAATAAAAAGTTTCTAAAATTCCTTTTAGTAAATATTGTCAAAAGCATGCATGCATCAAGCTCATAACATGCCATTCATGATAGGAAATCATTCATATTGCATGTATAATTGATTTGTCAAGTAGAAACATTACAAACAATTACAAAACTATTTTTGGAATTGGAACTTGCTACTGTTCCGATCTGATCCGATTTTTGAAGCTTCAAAGTTTTCAAAACTTAAATATAATATTAGAATTAGATAGATCTTTCGAAGTAGATAGAAATCGATATATAATTTGCGAGATTCCGAGTTAAAATGACCAAGTTATGGCCGTTTTAAGTTGGAATTCCGCTTAGGACGAGAATTACGAATTTGATAGTTCGTATAAAATGTTTGGATTAGTTTGAGTTGAAATACTTATTAGAGTATTTCTTCCTTTTTAGGTGATCCCGAAATCGACGATTCCCTACCACCGGATTACTTTTACTAAAAGACCGGTGATCCAATGGCCGAGTGAGTATTACTTCCGATTTCATTTATTGTATGTGATTGTAATAATAGTTGCACTAGATATTTGGTAAAGATAAAATGGATATGCATGATGGGGACGAATGGGGACTATGTATGCTTGTTGTTGATATGAGAAATGGAATGTAAGAATATCGAAGCCGAGTGATTAACTATTGCTTGTATAGATGAATTAGAATTGATTGTCTGCGATTATTGATTGATCACTTAAAAGAATTGGTATAATTGATTATTCGGAATTGAAGATGAAATTGAACTCATTCATATCACGATGGGGATGGAGCATTAGCATTTGTTGGTTTATCGTTGTACCTTAAACGATTTTATAGTTTATAGTTGTCCGTAAGCTGAAATCTCGATTCGTACCGCGGGATTCGTTAATCTGCTAACCCGGGATGGAGGGCGCAAGTCCATCCACATATGATTTCCGGCAGGTCATATGTTTGTTGAATTCACGTGTTTGATGCATATCACTTGTCTGACTAATCACTTGATTGTATGATGTGTTATAAATGCAATCCTGGAAGTTCTTACTCACTAAGCTAGTGTAGCTTATCCAATAGATGTTTAAATGAACAGGTTATCTCAAGAATGCTAAGTGGGGACCGTGATGGTTGGAGCGAGAATGATTCGGGATTCCGGCAAGGAATAAGAATGCTTGAAGTTATTAGCTAGGTTTTATAATTTGCCTTGTAATAGTTTTATGTAGTGAAATCTTTTGATGAACTGTAATGGAAGTGTAATGTCTTGTATTTGGAGTATAGTAAATTGAAATTCCTTTACATTGTTACTCAAGTTATATCAACGTAAAATGTATTACTCGATGAGTCTCCTCCATGTGTTAGACGCCTTGTACATAGTATGGAAGCCTTCGCATTATTGAAGGTGGTCATTCTTAGGCTTTAATATTGTGTACGCGGACTGCCCGTTTAGGGTACCCTTCGGGGCGTGACAGTTGAATTATCAGATTTCTGTGAAAACTTTAGGGTTTTTTAGAAATGGCTGAATACAGGTACGACCTTACATTGTTTACTGCTTATTTCTTGTAGGATTAGATATGCATATAAACCAGATTAACCATTGCAGGCTTTTAAATTGATTGCTGTTTGTGTTTGGCTGTGGTTAGTAAAGACCTGATAGACAGTGATACTAACGCGATGCCCTGATGATCTATGTGTGAGGCTGTCCCAAGTGGACTCGTGCATAGAAAGGATTCTGGTAGATTAGATTATGGTGTGAGAACGGTACCAACTAGTCTGTGGAAACTATCCCAAGTTTATATTATATTATATATTTATATATAATAAGTACTATTGTTTTTATCAGAGTTTGATTCACCCGGGTTTAGGATTACCTCGAAATGGTTCTAAACTATGTTGTTTGTAGGCTAATCAAAGCTAATAAACATGTGGTTCTTGCCTTTATGCATGTGATCCCATTTGATGTTTGTTCATGCGTATGTGTGTATGGTATGTGTACTGGGCGTTTTCGCTCACCTTTTTATTTTTTAGGATCTGGAGATGAGCCCGTGGTACTCGATCTTTCTGATATGATATTTACATGGACTATGGGGAGGACGATAGGACAACGGACTATCCTGCAGACTTTTAGTTTTTAGATTATATGAATTAAAGGAACAATTGGACTATTGAATTATATTATTTTACCTTTTTATCAGATTTTGGAGATCTCAGATTCTAGATGTAAGCTTTAAGGATATTATTGTTTTAGGATGTTTAATTTGTTGGCTTTGGATTTTTATGCCAACAATCTGACATGAGGATTTTATAAATATATTTTATGTACTTTTCAGTAACCCTTTGTGAGTTTTTTTTTTTTTTTGGAGATTTATATATGTTATATTTGTGTTTTAGTATTTTATAGCCTTTGCGTGTTCTGTAGAAGAGAAAACACGTAACGGGTTGTAATGCTTTTAGGTTTAGGGCGTTACAAAATGTTATATAACAAATGTGGTCTGAATATTTTCTATCAATTTCACATGCATATTTTCATTTTCGAATGTATGGAAAACTTGTGTCAGAAACACCAGCTTTTCTTAAATTTATTATTAGAATTTAAAAATATGTTAAAAATAAGATTATAGGATTGGATCCGGGTTTCAAATCAAATTCTGTAGGTGGATTTAGATATAACATCAAAACCTACATGACTATAGGATCGGATTTGATAGACACTATAGAATAACATTGAATTTTAAAATCATATGATACATCCGAAATCCAATCTGATTACCTCCCTACTTATTAATTCCCTCCCGGAGAACCTTGAGAAGAAGGGCAGAATAATTACTCTAAGCCCTCCCTGTCTTTCTTCAATTATTTGAACTTTATCATTTTGTTTTCTACAAAACTGGGAAAGGATCCATTCCTCCTTTTTTTTGGGGCACTCACTCGGTTTTTGTAATAACCGAAAGACCCTATTCACAATCTAAAACAAGAGCGCCACGTGTTTCACTGTACAAGCGTATCGAAATATACACTCAAGACTACTAAAATTCTGCAAACTACTGCATCACTTGAAAATCTCCAAAAAATTTTATACCTCAATCCACAAATACTATTCATATAAATTGTAAAGTATGAAACTTATTCTTAGTAAATTGAATAAAAAAGCAATAAAATATGTGATATACCGAAAAAATTTTAACTTAAAAGAGAATTATCTCAAAAGATCAAAGAGATAATATAACTTAAAATATCGGAAAACCTTCATCTAGGAACAATGTCTCATCGTGTCCAGCGTGTACTTGTCCAGTTCAGAAGTTACACATCTTTTTCTCCATCAACACCTAGGATTGTAAACGGATCAAACTATTTATCAGTTACTTGAGTTTGGCTCAGCTCGAACTGCTTGATTAATAAATTAGTTGAACCCACGCCGAAAGTAAAGCTCATTTACCTAAACGAGCCAAGCTCGAGCTTTGATTTAGGCCTACAAGCCAGCTTATGGACAGGCTCATTTAGGCTCGTAAATAGGTTGAAACTAAGCTTATTAACAGACTTGTTAGCATATTTGTAAATTTTTTTTATGTATGATATATTATCTTAACCACATAATATAAACAATAAAAACTAATTTTTATTTAATAATTATATATATTATAGCAACACTTATATATATATTATATTTTAGATTTCAAAAAATAGAAAATGAGCTATCTATATAAGTCAAGCTCAAATTTAAATTTTAAACCCAACAAAAGCTCGGTAGGCTTGATAAAAAGTTCAGTTCAGCTTATACTTGTTTCATAAATGAGCTGAGCTTAAACTCAAACTTAAGCTCGTTTAACTAAACAAGTCGAGTTTCATCCTCAATTTCAATCTCAATAAAAAGTTCGACTCAAGTTTTAGTTTGCTAAATTTTAAACAAATCGAATCCAAGTCTTTAAAAGCTCGGCTCGATTTGGCTCTTTTGCAATCCTACCAACAACAACTGCATTTTAAAGGGCAGGAATCTTGTTGGAAGCCGTTACAGCCAGCTTAGGTATCAAAAGTCAAAACACCCACCGGAGTGTAACCGTGGTTAATGAGATCTCAAGGAAATGTCCATAATTAATGTCATCCTAATAGTGATGGATATGTAATAGACATCGTCGCAGAAAGGAGGTGCCTCCCCTTACCATATTACGTATGAAGTCCGGTCTCCCCAGTCTCCAAACAGCTGTCAGTGCGGTGCAGCAATTTGATGCAATACGATGCATCGTTTCTCCAACTATAGTCTAATATCATCCAGTTTCACCCCGAGTACACAGTGCAATGATTTAACGTTCCTTCCTCTGGCCTTACCGGTGATTGTCCACAGTGTCATCCATGTTTACCCTTCTTTTCTTTTACTGTGATTGGGAGAAAAAAAAAAAAAAAACCCTTATCAAAAGAGTACTCTAGTTGTATTGTATTATAGATAGAATTGATTATTGTGCAATACAACTAGTTGCTCTAAGAGATGTGATCTATAAAACAGGATCTTTTAGGTTGTTTGATAAAAAATTATTTATATACACAAGTTACAGAATAATAAAGAAAATAACTACATAAAAAGTCTAAATAATAATTATTACAGATTGATTCAACAAACTTTGCCCATTTCCATTCCCTCCTAGCTTTAAATCCTACGACTCAAGTCTCCAAGACAATACTAACCAAGGCCGTAGGAGAACCCTGAAAAATATATAGGAATATGAGCATATCTACGGCTTAGTGAAGTAACTATCACATATTACATATCAAGCATATCAGACAAGTTTATTAACAAGCAAGTGTAATGTATCATTCAAACATATGCTCTAATACAAGTTTAGACAAACCGGAATCCAAATAGGATATAGATTTATGCTGTCTCATCAGGGTTAAAGGAACCAAGTCAAGGAATACAACTTTATGGCGCACCCGCTCAGAAGAAACTAAGAACAATAGGAACAACAATGCTCACTTTATTTATCACTTTGTTTATATGTATTTTAATCACTCAATTTCCTTTAGAACTTAGAAATTCCATGAAGTGTTAGTCGTTTCAAGCCGATACTACGAGCGATATTCTTTCTTTTGCCAGGTAGTTCATGCGAACCGAACGAAACAAAGATAATCCTGTGTAAAACTAGGAACCTTTCTAATGGAGATTAGATGGCGTCAAGGTGAATGATTAAAACATCTCATGAGTTCTACACTACCAGCCTTTAGGATGAAAGCCGTTGGCCTTCAATATGTACACCGCCGGCCTTTATAACTTAGGTTGTTTATTGTTATTTATTGTATTTTCCTTTATAGGTTTAGCTTTGGTTGCTTATTGTTATTTATTATGTTTTTCCTTTATAGGTTTAGGGATGTTTATTAAGGTCTTTTATTCTTTCGACTTTCCTTTTTCCTTGCTTAGTTTTGAGGCTAATTAAAGCCTATATGTACCCATTATATGTAATCTTTTGAGATATCTTGGATGAATGAAAATTTGAGATAGATTCTCTTTGAATTCTTGTTAGAATTTGTAATGAACTTATCGGGTTTTTACCCGTAGCATTCAACAGACTTATCAATCGGGTTTTTCCATCCGCGATTGTAGCATCCTCACTTTATACCAATGTTCTTGCTTCCATATAAGTAATGGGTCACGGTACTCCATCATGTTCTTAGACGGTTCTTGGATTTGTTTTCAGATTTCGATAATCGGATCTTATCACAGGTTGGCATGGTTTGTATCACTTTCATCTAGAAAACCAAGCATTATCAGAGAATCGAAACACTAACATGTAGCAGGTTATCACGTCTTTTATGCAATATATGTAAGTCGTGCAATGCATGATCTTTTAATTTAGAGGTCTTATAGTTTTAAGTCAACTTTTAGGCAATCAAACAATTCACAGACAATACTCAATATGCTCCAAACAATTTTCCACAAGCAGTTCCATTATCACTTTGAATAAGCATATTTTTAGCATTCACTTCATACACCACTCAACAAGCATTATTCCCAACCCTACGTCTCATAATTTCATTTAGTTAATTTATTACAGATGCAACTAATATTACAATCAAAAGCAATGTAATAGATCAGAGTTATTTACTAGCTCATGATGATTAATCGTAATAATCCTATGAGAAATCTGCAATTTAATCTCATTCACCTAATAGATGAATGAAATATTCACTAATCAGATAATTAACTATACAGATAATTCTTAATGAGTGTCTAAGTGTCCTAAAATCACTTTTTATTTTTTTAAAACTGTTTTATTATTTCTAATCTAGTATTAGCTTATAAATAATTGCTTCGAAGCATATAAAAATATTTTATTTTTATAATATGTTTATAAAATCCAGGTGACTACATTTTTCTCAATAAAAGTGATTTAAATAATTTTAAATACATATTTTTGGTGCGAAATCTTTAATTAAACCCATAATACTTATTTTAACTTAGATTT
Organism: Combretum micranthum; assembly: GCA_024138025.1. Lineage (NCBI taxonomy): Eukaryota > Viridiplantae > Streptophyta > Magnoliopsida > Myrtales > Combretaceae > Combretum > Combretum micranthum. The sequence continues at coordinate 55,805 of JAMXBD010000812.1, read as the reverse complement.
TTACTTATAAATAGGCTTTGAAAAGCTTGTTTTGTGTTTTATATACTAGTTACTTCACTTATTGATCTTGTAATTTATATTTTCCTTATTTTATGAATTTCTACAACTATTGTAGGATTTTTTTATGTCTTGTTTGTTTTTATAATTTTGTTATTAAGCTTTTAATTATATGAATCCTTTAGTGTAAATAAAATATTTATGATTATTTATTTTCGTTTTACTTGTCTTGATTCTAAGTCATGCTTACATTTCTATTTATGGTGGTCTAATTATTCTCAATTGTTATAATTTAGTTAGTTTGTTTATGCCTTCTTTGACAATATGCATTCTACTATTGTTTACTTTATCTGTCAGCCTTAGCTGTTTGTGTAGGTTAATATTTCTATTATTTATGGGGTCATATCTATATTCTAATCACTAGTATGCTTTTCTAATGAGTTTCTGAATTCATATAAGTGCTACTTTGTATTTTAAATTATAGTTTGTTCCTTAAGAAATTCTAGCCTATTCAAATCTTCTATTTCTATTATCATTCTTTTAGTATGCCTAAATGGTATGACCTTTTATCATAACTTCTTATATATCCATAAGATCAATATTTCATAGATCTTTTAATATTCATATTGGCTAAGTTTTACGATCTAGAGGATGTCATAGACATATTCTACAAAATTTTCAACTTAGTTAGAATATGAAATATGTATGGGGAATCACATTCCTTTGGTGGCCGAAAATTAGAGTATAGGTCTCCTAATTTTAAATTTGATTCTTTCATTGTTTTCTTACTAGATTTGATATCTAACTTAATTAGAATAAGTATATGCTATCTCATGCTTATGTTGTCATCACTAAACTTTAAGAAGACTAAATGTACATAATTTTTATAATAAGTTTATGTTTCTATTTTTCCTAGTTTGTCCACATATAAAATATAAGATGAGTTAGATATTATCTTAATTGGTTATAGGATAAGGTGATACTTTCCCCCTTTTTCCTCTCTAATGTGGACCAACCCTATAAAGCAACAAGTAGGAGATAAGTTGTTAAAATTTTTAGAATACACTATATTAGTCAAGACAATTCTTACCTTTGAATATGACCTTTAAAATCTTGTTATGCTATTGGTTGTCTTGTTTTTGTTGTGGGTTATAGTAGGGCTAAAAGAGAAGGAGTGGGGTTTTGTTTGTTCTAAATTGTCTGGTCAAGAATGAAAGATCCCGGTGGGAACATGGGACTTTAGACTTGTCAATTTTTTTCTTGATGTGTTACGGGAGGTTTCTTTGAAAGAGAGGTGATTTGTTTGTTTTATACATAATAAGTGTTAATATTATATTATATATATATATTAGTGAAATATATTGGATAGGGATAGCTTCATGTGTTGTGTTTTTACACAACAAAGCAAAGGAAAGTTTGACTAGTTTGACTTTTCGATTTTCCTAGGGTCATCTACAATGGTGCAATGTGGGTTTTCTCATGCCTATTTGTTGTTGTTGCTCTCGGTGAAAAGAAAAAAAAGTATCACCGTCCTCTACAAGCTCCTTCAATTGAGTCGTTAAGCTTATTAATGATGGGTTGATTGGTTAGCTTTCATTGGATCATGTGTCATTCTTTTGACTTTGTTGTACTCACTCTAAGACACGGTGATTTGGTGAAGTGGAAGATAAGCCGATCAAGTGGCTTCAATTTTTACCACCAGATTTTTACTTGTTGAATAATTCTAAGTTAATATCCAACTTATTTCGTCAAAAACTAGCCCATACACATATAATTTTATCAATTATATGAGAGCTTTTATCCTAAAAATTTATTTACGGTTTTAAAATTATTATTATATTTTGAGTTTAAAGTTTACGTGATTAAGTATTTTTAAAGTTTTATCGTACGCGATTAGGGTTTTAGGGCCCAATAAGTAAATTAAAAATTATACTATAGGCTCCAAATTTTCTACGAGAATTATGGTGTGTCCAAATTTTTATTTGAGGTCTAGATTTACTGTTATGAATTTGTTTTAGTTTTCTATTGCTATTCATAACCCTATCGATTTATTTTCAATTTATCATTTTTAGTCCACATACTTTATTAGTTACTAGCTTTCTAGTACACTGGAAATCTAGGCTGCTTTTCTTACATCTTAGGTTTTCAACTCGGGTCACGAAATCATGTTTTATATCTTTTGATATCCAAAAAATTTTTATTTGGGGTTTTAGATTATAAATAGACTCGTAATACTTTAAAACTTATAACTAGGGTTTTTATGGGTCTCAAATCCAATATCTTTTATGCATTTACGATTCTTGATTTTTACTAGTCTTAAAAATTCTCGAGGTTTACAAAAATTGTATGTGTTCCATTCCTTATGAAGCACGTCCGTGGAATATTTATAAGATCTTTAAAGTATTACATAAGCTTTTTAAGGACCTCTTTTTTTTTTTTTTAAGATCTTACTACTTCATCCAAAAAATTCTTATATGAGACTTTCACATCTTTTTTAAGTTTATGTCTTGCATACGTTTGCATAATACACTTGACAAAATAAAAATACATATAAGAAAATGTGAAAAATCTCACTTTTTAGGGTTCTTCTTTTCATGAGATTCTTAAGAATCCCAAAAAGTTGAAGGACCATTCCTCATTGCTAAGGACCTCAATAAAAGATCATAGAAAGATATGAATGTCCTCACTTTTTATGAGGTTCTTGATAAAGAATCTCAAAAATTTGAAGGACCTCTTCTCATTTAATAATCTCAAAAGTAAAATCCTTAGCATAAGGATCTATGCGAAGAACCCCCCCAATGCGGAAGCTCTAACATGTATGAAGCTAGGTTTGTAGCAAAGAGTTTCCCTACTTTCTTTCCACATGTCAAGCCTCTTTAATAGAGCTTGTGGGAGAACACCTACATCATGTAAGCTTGTGGCTACATAAATCTCTCTAAAATATATAAGAGCATCACATCACATAAAACCTTTAAAGGTTACTTGAGTATAATAATTCTTAAAGTATCACATTAACATTTTATTTTAAAGACCTCTTTTTTACAAAATGTCACTATTTTATCCTTCTTTACATAAAATACTTCACATCTTTTTAAATTTTATAGGTCTCCTATACATTTAGATAACATACTTAACAAAATATATATGAAAAAAAACTATGCAAAGGCATAACCAGACTTTATTTTATGAAGCCATTGGTAGAGAAGTCTCAAAAGTTTTAAGGACCCCAATCCCGTAAGACCTCAAAAAGTAAAATCCTCCGTACCGGATCCCTTATTAAGGGTCTGTTTGTTTGGCTTGTTCTAACAGATACAGACATTTTTTTCAAATTTTTTCTAACAAATTATTTATCAAAAAATAAATATAAATAAAAAAAATTGACAGTTCTCATCAAAATATTAAATAGATTAAATATAGATGCAAATTGGATATATTTACATATATCATTTTAAAAAAGATACAGATACAAATGAAAAACAAACCATCCAAACAGACCCTAAGTACCCAAGATTGGAATAAAGTCACACGTGAGATCACTTTACATTCACCTTTTTTTTTCTACACTTATCTCCTTGAATTTAATCTTTAATAGCATTATAAATCATTTCTCAAAATTTAAATATGAGATCTAGAAAAAACATGAATTGTTCGTAGCAATCAATTCGATAATTGGAACAAACACGTGTAAAGTGTGATAATGGGTAAAAATTCAAATATTGAAATCTACCATATACTTACTATTGGAATTAATACAAATTCCCATTCTTGTTCAAGTTCCAACATCCACCAGCTCAATCCATCGAAATTGGCACATGACATTGTGTTTTGGTTCTCCAATGATCAATGCAATTACGACTAGGGCCAGGCTAATCGACAGCCTGAGGCTAACTTTGAAGAATATACCAGAAAAAAAAAAAAAATTGATTCAGATTCTTGCCGTTGGCCAACAAATAGTGGCTTGCAAAGTAAGTACATTATTCAACTGAGCATATACTGTGAAGGTAATAGAATAGCTTGCTCAAAATCGCAACATCAGTGCTGGTCAATAAGCTCAATTGTGATGCTGGAGCAAGACATCATCTTTCAGGAAAACTATGATTCCTCCATGGCTCAAAAAGTGAAATAGAATTAATACAGGCCCAAAAATTTCCACCAGAAGGATCCAACAACTCCCCAGATGACGGCGTTGATGAAGGCCATTATAAATCCAAATTTGAATACATCAGGAAGATCTACATAACCGGCTGTCGTTGGAAAAAAAATAAAAAAATTCAAGGAACTAGTATCAGTCGTCATGCTTGTGGCAGGTTTACAGATTATAATCACGATGATGAATGTAGAACAAGATATCATATGATTTGGCGCCAATATCAGCTATTCAGGACAGCCAAGAGAGCCACATGAATAAGGAACATGTGATTAAGATATTAAAAACCATACATTTTATACATAGAGGCTGACAATGCTGCTATCCAAATACAATTAATCAGGCAAAATTGATTAAAATGAGAGCTTCCTCCAGCTAAAGATAAAGATTATGATTTTCAAAAAAAAAAAAAAAAGGCATACCTCCATAATATACAGCAGCTTGACCACTGCTGTAATGTGTTAGTGCGCCAAAAAGATTTGTGTTATAAGCTAAAGCCAATGCAGCAAGTACACCAGGTACACCTGCAGCCAAATGCATCGCAAGGAATGCAGAATATAAAGCTCCACATGACCTGTCTGACTTGCAAACAGATAATGGATGAAGAAATATGCTGCCTGAAGAACACCAAATGCTGCAGGCCAGCTCAAGGAAAATGATTGCAGAAACTTGCCAACACAACCAGACATCCAGGTGACAACTCCCAGGTTGGTCAATTGGCCTGCCATACCAACCAGCACAGCGAACCAAGCCAATGTGTCCCATGCTGATTTTTCACTTAAACAGTCATCCCACTCAAGGACCCCCAAGAAAAGAAGAATTGATAAGCCGATCATGGCAGCCACAACACTAGGTATACCTAAAGCATCTCTGAAGGTGTTGAAACAAGGTCAGTGATTTAAAATACCGAAAGAGATGTGCTCATCCAGCGGAAAGAATTATTAATCCTCTCCAAATTCTATACTTTAAGTAAAGGCTAGACAAATATGCCAGAGTTCAATGGAAATGATAACACAGGCAAAGCAATAATAAATTATTACCAGATGTCATCCAGAAACCAAATTAATGTTGATGCTAAAAGTGAAACTTTAAAGAAATTTCCCAAGATGAATCACAAACCAGAGGACACTAGTATGCGACACTAATTGCCAATGTAATCCAGTTACGACTATCTATATTTTCACAAGATATAGCATTATAAAAATTAAAAAAATAAAATAAAAAGCCCCACAGAAAGACAGCTTCCATGCAACTGTTAAATATTTATTCATCCAATGGTCAATCAGCTTTCATGTGACATTTATTATCCAACAAAGGTTCTATGCAGAAGTCTGTCATGCAATTTACAAGCAACCCCAATAGCAGCTTTGGTCAGATTTGAATTCAACATATCACAGAATTTGGCATGAGATTCTAGGGCTTCCACCCCCAGGATAGCCCTTGGAATTGACAATCAGCATTGCTGAAGCAGCAAATCTGTGAAAAACTACAGCTTTGAGTCTATTTTACAAAGATTGACCATGGAAATCATAGATTCTGGCTAACCTTTGAGTCAAGATTTAACATTTCTAGCAAATTCATACAGTACCCATAATGACTCTGCTAGCAGTAACATGACAAGTCCTTTTATCTTAGTCATTTATCCATTTCATCTTGTGAGTCTTGGCCGATAAATAGGCCTAGTGTAGCACTTAGTAGTACAGAAATTTGTTAATTTGTGGAATTCTCTAGAAAAAATTTGAAGAGTAAGCTTACTCATCTAGAGCTTCAGTTCTTTAAGTTGTCAATTTTTGACAGCTTTTGTTTTAATTTCCTTCCATAATCAATAAGAATCCCCCCACTTTTTCTTAATTTCAGTTTGAAGTTTGCAATTTTCACCTTTCTCAAACCCTAGGCATAACAATTTGGCCTCATCTGTGGTAGTTCTCCTATCAAAGATGATGGGAATGGAATCTATTGAAGATTCATTTGACAAAAAAGGTGTTTATGAGCTGACCATTGTATTGCATAACCACCAACAATTGTTCTGTAATTTCATTGTGGAGATTCAATCTTCAATTGGTGGAGTTCCATAGGCAATTTTCAGAGGTTGCTGCTGGTAATTCTACTTGTGATGAGCAGATTGCAGTCCAGACATTATTCAGGATGAAATCGGAGTTCTTCTGTAAGAGGGATCACCATTCTGTTCAATCTCCAGTTGCTTTTTCAATTTGTCATAATGAGAGTTCTCATAACAGAGCTCTTACTAATACTCACGACAATGATCATGAAGCTTCTCTTCATTACAACTCCATCTATGATTATTCTTTATCTCACGATGGCCAAAGATTTGTGAACTTCAAACACGATCTCAGTGATCTCATGCTTGCATGCACTAAGAGCTCTATATCATTATCATCTATTACATACTTGATATAATGCGCCAGTTGAAGTTTGTGATGAATTACTTATAGGCAATTGTCAAGGTTGATGCAGCTGATTGTCATTTTGTTGATTGTTCAGCTGATGCTTGTGAAGACTCTTGCCAAGTGTTCAACAAAAGTTCAATATTGTCCATCAAGCTCTTCCTTGATCTGGTAGAGATGCTATTGCAAGCAGACCTCATGTTGGTGCTTCAGCTGCTCAACTGCATTGCTCAAGAACAGATTCTGTTCAATATAGTAATGATGCTTATTTTCATTCTGAAGCAGACTTCTCATCAGATTCTTCATCAAATAATCACTCTGATTCGGTTGAACAATTTAATGATCTGAAATTTCACATTCCTAGGCTTACTGACAGGGCTCAGGATAAGAATTTCAGAAGTTACAGTGAATTACAGCAGACTCAAGTAAGAAACTAAGGTTTTGACCAGGTATGAAGCAAATCAGAGGAGTTTACCTCAGCACTCTTTCTCAGCTGCTAACTACCAGTTAGAATTCAGTTATGGATTCTGCACACCACCCAACAGCTCTTCTCCTATTTATGTCCCAGTTTTGTAACTAATTTTTGAAAAGAAAAATATCACCCTCAAACTAACTATTATTACACATATAATACATGTCGATTCTATCCCCTATACAGTTAGCAGTAGGGCTACAAACGAGCTAAGCTATTTGCGAGTCCAAAGTAGAGTTTGTTTATCTAAACGAGTCTAACTGGAGCTTTGATCTAGGCTCTTGAGTTAACTCATAAACAAACTTCTTTAGGCTCATAAACAAGCTTGCTATTAGGCTCGTTAATAAGGTCTTTAGCATATTTGCGAATTTTTTTATGCATAATATATTCTCAATAACTATGTAATAAATCAATAAAAACTAATTTATATTTAATAATTATGTATATATATCATAATAATACTTATATTTATATTTTAGATTTAAAAAAAAAAAAAGAACAACGCTATCTAAATGAGTAAAGGCGAACTTAAATTTCAGGCTGGATAAAAACTCATTAGACTCGATAGAAAGCTCAACTCGGCTGAAGCTCATTTCATAAATGAGCTAAGCTCAAATTCAAATTTAAGCTCGTTTAACTAAATAAGCCATGCGCGAGTCTCAATTTCATGTTTGATAAAAAGTTCAAGTTCGCTAAATTTTAAACAAGTTGACCCCGGGCCTTTAAAAGCTCGGCTCGGCTCGGCTCGGCTCGGCTCAGCTCAGCTCGACTTATTTGCAGCCCTAATCAGTATCTCCATGCATATACTTTTAGCCACCACACTGCCTATGTTATGTCCCCTTTATCCCTTCTTTTATATACATGCAATATTGGAGGTTTAATTTGCAGTGTTGTATCAATGCCCACACACTAGCATTGTCCTTGTCCTCAAGGACAAAATCAGGGAATTGCAAATGAAATGAGGCTGAATCCATCCATGTGGCATCTGCAACAGATTGACCCTGCCATTAGATTGGTAATTGAGGAAATTCAACCCCATTATTAACCACAAACTGTCGACCAAGAATCTTCTCAGGTTGAGGATCGACAAAATCTACCTCTAGAAAATAATCTTTTGGAATAGAAGATGCAAAAGGAAGAGCACCAATTGATCATTTCAAAAGTGAAACATGAAACACTAGATATAATTTGCAACCAAGTGGCAACCTCAATTTCCCAATGTGCTCCAATACTAGAAATCACCCAAAATAACTACAAGACAGCTTAGAAGTATCCTTAGAAGAAACTTTTTTGTGTAAAGCTGGCTTAATAGCAAGAAAGCCCAATCACCAACATTACACTCCACATTTCAGTGGTGTTTATTTGCACTTGTACAATTCCACATTTCTGCGGTGTTTATTAGCACTTGTACAATTCCTTGGCTGTACTTACACTAAATCGCAAATTATACCTAGACTGGAGCATCTCTCAAGGATGCTACCGAAATTTCATCATCCACATAAGCTAATAGCGATAGCAGAAGATGACTGTATACAATTTCAAAAGGTGTCATCTTGGCAGAAGAATGATAGGAAGTGTTATAGCTAAATTCCACCCAAAGAATCCAAGTAGCCCACGTCTAAGGTTGTTCAAAAACAAAACATATCAAATAGCATTCCAAACATTAATTTAAAACTTCTGCTTGCCCATTTGTTTCAGGATGATATGCGGTTTTGATGAAGTTCAGTGCCCATTTGTTGAAACAAAAGTCATGAAAGGCGAAAGGAAAGCAGACCTACTTAATGAAAAATGTTGAGGAAATGATATATGGAAGGCACACAGTATTAGCATAAAAAAAAATGTTCCAGAGGTAGGACACTTTCAGCATGCAAGATCATACAAGACATTGTTTTAAGAATATATACATTTGCTCTCCATCAAATCAACTTCTAGATGGTCCAATAACTTGCATGCCCCAGATTATTATTTTTGTGGAAGATACATAGAACATCAAGATAAATATGTAATTTACAGCACCTGTCACGTTTGACTGGAGAACTAGCTTCGAAAATAGCTAAAATGGAAAAAACAGCCCAAGAAACCAGTATTGCAGCACACATACACAGAGATATACATGTAAGTACTGCCTGCAATGTAAATGCATGCATACCATTTTTTTCGTCCAAAAATATAAAAGAAAAAATAATGATGATGACAGATCAGATAAGCAATCCCATTGGACATTCATAAAGGCACTTCACCAGGTCATAGGTCAAGGTATTTTTTAAAGAGTTCATTTCAGAGACACAAAAAACAGACCAATCTCATCGCTTCTACCTATCAAATTCGAGTTTAGTAAAGGCCACTTTTAGGATGATTAATTAATGGATTACATTAATAAGCTAGGAAACAAAATTTGGGTAATGCATACTCCAGATGCTTTATTTACAGATATGACTTACCCAGAGACCCACAAGGATACTGCAAGCAGCATTGTACCCACCATGACCCACTCATTTTTTGTGACAGGACCCATGTTCTCCAGCTTCTCTGCAGCCAGTGCAGGAGCATCAGGTGTATCCTTTGTTTCTGGAGGATAAAGCTTATAGAGAATGAGAGGAGTGGCTAAGAGAGAGATAAATGCAGGCAAGCTAGCAGCTTTGAACCAAGAAACCCAAGGGCTCGATATTATAAGCCCAAGTTCTTCGGCCAATTTGAGGCAGAGGAGATTTTGAGCTGCAGCAGTTAGGAAAAGAGCACTTGAGTTACCAGCAGACTGTCACACATCACACAAGAACAATTAAAGTCAAAAACGGTCCGCAAATCAATAATTCACTTCAATTTTGATGAGGCAAGGCTCCTACAAGCTTTAAGCTACGCATGATGGGAAATGCAACTGTTGTAGAATGAACAAACCTAAACTACGGCTCTAGAAGCCGTGCGTGGAAACACTTTTGCAAAAAAACAATTTACAATATCAGACGTTACCTTTTCCAACTCTTGAAAAAAAATTAACAATAAACCATGTGCCAGCACTTTGGCCAAAAGTTACAACAAACCATGCACCAACCCTTGGCCATATCACTTTTCAGTTATTGGAATCCGAATTATTTTGAATATATTTCGGCAGTGCTTAGCTTTTTTTTATTAAATAAAATTTAAAAAAAAAAAAAGCCCATGGGTAACAGGTACCACAAACACTGGTTGAAATAATAGAAAAACCAACAAAAATATTCACCATTTCATCCTATTATCAATCAAGTCGAGGTTAGCAACTAATCGAAATGCGTTTGTAATCAAATAGAGCATATTAATACTATACCTGAAACTGCGACTGAATTAGATAAGATCCAAGCTTTTTAGCAGAGGGATCCCCAGGGAGGCTCCCAGCGGAGAGGGACAGGGATTTAATAATGGGCAAAAAGACACCACCAGCCCGAGCAGTGGTGCTAGGCATAGCAGGAGCTATCAAGGCCTCACTTAAAGTCAACCCATAAGACAAACCGAGCGTGCTCTTCCCCAACCACTTGACGAAATAAGTAGCAATACGGTCTCCCAACCCGGTTTTAACAAAGCCGCGGGCGAAGAAAAACGAGATAACAATCAACCAAATGACCTCATTGGTGAAAGCGGAGAAGGCAGTGGAAAAAGAGAGGGTCTTCGTGACAATTGAGGTAGTCAAACCGATGAAAGCCCAGGCGCCAACGGGGAGTGGGCTTAGGACGAGGCCTGCGATTGTGGAAAGGAAAATGGCTAGGAGTTGCCATGCTTGAAGGCTCAATTCCACAGGCTTTGGGACTAGGAACCGGAGGATTAGGCCTATTGAGATTGAGATAAGAAAGGGTAAGGGTTTAGCGCCTTGGAGGGGCTTTTCGGTTGGTGAAGGAGAAGGAGGAGGAGGAGGGGTTAAAGGAGAAGAAGAAGATGATGAAGAAGAAGAAGAACGGACTGTGAAGTGGGTCTTTAAAGGTTTGGCGAAAGGTAGGCGGAGAATAGGGAATGGGGATGATCGGAGTCGCAGGGTTGGGAAAGAGAGGGAATGAATGGTGGTGGAGGGTGGAGATCTGAAAAGGGAGATGAAAGGACAGGGTCGATGGAACAGAGTAGAACGAGAAGGAGAAGAGTAGTGAGAGGATGGGGTTATGGTGGAGGGGGAGTGAAGTGCGTAGCTCTCCATCTCCCTTTATTTTTCGCCTCTTGGTTGATCCTCTGTTTTCAGAGAAAGAGAGATGAGAGAATGTGAGTGAACTGTGTGGGGCAACGGAATTTCCAATGCTGAAATATAGAAAGGCCAAAAAAAAAAACAAAGCTGAAATATAGAAATACGTGGACTGCGGGCGTGCGTCCTGAGGTCGGAAGGATCGGAAACAAATCATAATATCACTTCGTGGTCGCTATATTTCAATCCACTGTATTCTGTTGGCAATGTGCAGTAGCCTTAAGATTTAATTTTATCGTACTGTGATGAGTTATATTTAATATGTATGTGTGTATATATATATATATATTTTTTTTCAATTACCATTTATTACATTCTTTTGAAATGAGAGAATCGATTACGATTCCGTTCCCTTGGAAGATCGAGTATAAAACTACTATAAACAAAAGCTTAGTTTGGATTTGGATTTCCTAAGTCAATGTACATTCTTCCAAATGCAATACCGTTTTGGAGTAAAAGGCAAAAAGGCTGTTGGCCTACTTATTTTATAAGAAAGTAGAACCGTATATGATATCACATGTAGCTTAGTTGTCACACCATCAATAAAAAGGTATTGCTAAAAGATAGATTGTTTAGAGCCTGCCTATATTTTCTTTTTCACTGTTATATGATAAAGAAGCAAGAGTGTTCAGTTATTTTTACTTATTTCTACTGCTCATGAAAAGTAAATAAATCATTTTAAATATAACACTGATGTAACTAATCTGACGATTTAAACACGTTCATAAAATTCTGGCAAGAATAAATTGAACCATGAAAATAGGTCTTTGCCCTGAGGAAGAAAAGCTGAAAAAGATTGAGTTAGACTTACAGCCAGGGAGGCTCATGTATTGAATATCACTAAGTATTTTTGTAAACTCCATTTTCAAAGAAACATAAACAAGTTGTTCAACAAATAGAATCAAAAGAACATGCAAGTGCAATAAAGACATGATGCAACTCGAAATTTTCACATTCGAAGTTCAAATTATGATTGGAAAAGCAATCAAACACATAAGGTACAAGAGAGAGACTTTGCAAGCCTTTTGGCATGGGTTAGTCGAACCCATGAACCGCTCCGACCGGGCCATATGAGCAATAATGGTACTGGTCGGTTAGATAAAAACCATTTTTAAAAGAATGCGAAGTTAAGGTTTTCAAAAATTTATAAAACTAATAAGTTATGTTCAACTTCAAATAGCAACTATCAATTTCAGGCAAGTACACCTACCGAAATAACATAGAAAATATTAAGTCGTATCCCAAGGGATCGTTGGCATCTATCTACTCATGTTTCACTATTATCTAGCTAAAGAAAAATTTAGAAAATCATAATGAAAACAGAAGTTTTGTTATGTTAATGGATATGCACAAACGTTTTCAAGGAAAAATTAAAGATGAGTTTGTAAAAATGCAAGATGAGAGCCAAGGATTTGCTTCACTAATTCCTCATCCTTTGATTTCTTTACAAAACCCTAAGAGAGTTGTTTGCTGGTATATTTATACTATCAAATTCACCGATCTAAGGTAAAGCCTCTCTCGAGGTTAGTAGCTCTAGGTCCATACCATACCATCGGAATCTCTTCCGAAATTATCAATGGTACCAAAACCTGCATAAAGTTCAAGAATCCTTTGCTTTTAAACCCGACCGAATGAATTTCAAAATAAGTAACAGGAAGTTTACACAATTCCTCACTCAAGGTGTTTAGGATCAACTCCATTAGTAGTTATAGATCCATTCATTAAAATGACCTCTCAGCTTATTTTGACAAAATCAAACATGAATCTAACAAGTGCACCACGCAATTGGACCCACGAAAATAAAATCAAGCTACTAGTTACAAATACCTAGTCAATATTTACTTGAAAGCATGTTTGAAATCATATGAATCAGGATTTGGATTCACATGTCCTAAGCTATAGGAGATTATTTCTCCATGGATTTAGAAATTCAGAACGAATTCTGAAGAAATAATATGGAATTAAAGAATATTTCAATTAAGAACAAAGTCTCGCAAAAATTACAAACAATTGGTTAAAATGATTTTACCCAGAAAACTTGAGATTTCTAAAGTAAGAAGAAACTAATTCTTTCACCTCATAATTCTCTCTCTATACTATGTTAGGAAATTTATTACATATGCTACATCTATCTACAACACATGCCTACCCTCTTATTTATAGGCTGAGGGCATAGAAATCATGATGATTTTATTGTTGACGTGGCATATTTTTTAATAACAAAATTCATTTTCTTGACGTGGCAGATTCTTTAATAACAAAATTCATTTTCTTTCTTCATGCACACGTTTGTATCATTTGCTCGCACATTCTCTTGTCACGGGATAGGTCAAGTGCTCAATTATTACATTAAAGATAGAGCTCGACCTCAACTAAAGCATTTTGTCAAAACGCTTGTGTTTTTATTTACTCTTCAACCGAGGGATAAATTGAGTGCATCGAGGGCTCGTTTTTAGGGTCGACTCAACTTATGCTTCTTAGCGAAGGTCTGTTCTTCATTCAGTCTTCGTTGCGATTTAAGATTAGGCCTCAATAGTGTGGCATGACAGAAGTTGTTCTTCACTTTCGGGGTTTAATCTCCTCAAATTATTTGCTGAAGGTTATGTCAAGGGCTCGATCTAGGATGCGATAAACCAATTTGCTTTGTTTTTCCTTAACATTTAGGCCTCAACAAGTGCTTTTACATGGCTCGACGGAATATATCTTCAAATTTTGCTATTATTTTGCTCCAAATCTGATTCCAAATACTTTAATTCTTCTTCTTTTGCTTATAGGAGCTGAAAAACAACATTAAACATTAAAAAGCACCAGATTCATAGAAATTTAATAAAAGTACATCAATTTAAGCCTAAATTCCTATGGATAGAATAGAGTAGAACAAACTTATCAAATTCCCTCGTAGTTAAGCCTTTGCTTGTTCTCAAACAATCATCATTCTAACCAAGCAAGGCTTTTTCAAATACGAAGATAAATCATAAATAGAAATTTCACCAAATCAGATTGAGCTCAAATTACCTCAGCACTTCAAACATTCATTCATTCCTATTAACCGTGCTAAAGTTGCTTCTGCTAAAATCACAGAACTTATCCATGTAAATCAGTTTTTGTAAACCCCTAATTTTTAAGGTAATTTCAAGCTTAAAACCTAAGTTGGAAAGTCAACCGGAAACCCTAAGTCAACAAATCCCCAGTAAACCCCAGCAGTTTAGATCCAGCAATCCTGTGTTCTAAAACTGAGAAGTCGAAAATGAGTGGAAAGTGTAGATTGGTCCATAATAATATTAAGATGCTTAAAAATAGCAAATGGGTAAATTTTGGCTTATTTCGAACCCGATCGGATACAGACTTTAAAAAGCGTGTCTAGGGGCTCGAGATACCAAAAATATGCTATTAGTACCTTTAGACTCGTAATTTCATAAGATTTTTTAATATATCGGTTATATAATTTTTCGGATTATAAAAATTACAGTATAACATTTTATCGTATTTTCATTACTACTTGTAATTTAATTGTCTAATCTACTTTTTGATTTATAATCATACTATTCATAAATACAACCACCCATACCCTATTCTTACATCCTTACACCCTATTCTTACATCCTTACAACATATTCTTACAATCTCACATCATTTTCCTTACATTTACCTTTTCAATACATTTTATTACTTAAATTACTTTTAAATTTGAATTTTATTACATAAAACAAATATCAAACATCTCTCTCTCTCCTCCTAATAAAACCGGCATGACTACCCCTTTCACTCTCTCTTTCTCTCTCAATTTATTTTATTTTTCTTGTTTTATTCTACACAAACCCTAATCTAATCCTCTATATAAACTCCTTTATGTCTTTCACTTTTCATTTTTCTCTCTTTCTCCCTAAAACAAACTCTTGCATTTTGGTTTTTCTCTCCCTCTCTTCCTCTCCTTGTGTCGTGACCCTTCCCCCACACACACACTTGCACAATAATTTTTCTTTAAGTTTTTCTAGCTCCACACATTTAATAGGTAATAGATCTACACTTTATCACAATAAAACATGTAATGGCAAGATCATACATGTGTGGTTCCACTAAAATCCCCATGAGCTTTATGCTAGGGTTGCGGGAACACTTAAGTATGATATCCTTACCATCACAATGTTGTGGATCTTGATATTTAAGTTGTTTTACTATCAGTTTGCTTTATTATTGTTTTATGTTGTTATTATTGATATTTTGTGCATGTATTCATTTATTCACCACATCTACATCATGTTGATGTTGCATTTGCATTTGCATTTATGACTTGCATGATATACTAGATCTAGTTGTTTTGAATACATAAATGCCATAGATTTTTGTCTTATATACATAAAGGACTTGTAGTAGCATAATAATAGTGAGAAAATGTTAGAAAGTCCAAGATCTATCTTTGTTTCAACAAAAATGATTTTTGGAAATTCAGATTTAAAAATAACCTTATTTTAAAAAACCATTTTTCAACTCCAAAATGAGTATTTTACATTAAATATGAAGGGTTTAGAGAATAAGTATCATAAATGAATGATTTTGAGGAGCAAAGCTTAGATCTACAAAGTGATAGTTTCAAAATAAGAAAAGTTTATAAAAGTTATGCTAACATTATGTTTCAACCCCAACAACTAACTTAAAATTCCTAATAAGGAAAGGTTAATATGTGAACATCTATTTTCAACCCTAAAACAAGATTTTTATTAAAGAAATGGAAGCCTTAAAAGGTAGGTTTGGTTATGACATAATTTTAGAAGGATTAAATGAGTTTTACACAAAAAATAATCTCAAACATAACTTTCAAAATTCGGATTTATAAATGATTCCCATTTAAACACCTATTTCCAATTATCAAAATGAGGATTTTAATAGAAAAATCGAAGCCTTAGGGAATACATGTAATAAAAATTTTGGCAAGGATAAGTGAATTTTATCAACGTATAATCCTAAAACAAGGAAAGGTTTCAAAATATAGATCAAACAATGTTTTCATTTCTTAAAATTTTGTAAAATTCATAACTAAGTAAAATCCCTATTTAAACATATATTTTCCAACTTCAAAATGAAGAATTTTATTGAAATAATGAGGGTGTTAGGCATATGGGTCATTAAGGTTGTATTTTGATAAAAACAAGTATGATTTTGCTAGAAATAAAACTAGTTTTCCTAAGTCAAGTAATTTTAAAGCTTTTGTAAAGCAAGAGTTTTCTAAAAGAATTCTTGTTAACAAATATCGTTAAAGATATACATATAAATAGCTCATCTCATGGCATTCATGATAATAACTTGTAGATATTGCATATACATATAATATACTTGGTAGAAACAAAGCTTAAGAAGATAGTATCTTTCAAACCCCCTAAAGCATTGTCTAAGTACATGAGAAAATAGATTGATAAAAACCCATGAATCACGCATGATATTGAGTTATATATGTATATAAAAGAGTCTTTCAAGATATAATGATAGCTAAGTATCTATCAAAGCTTGCCAATGATGCTTGGATTGAAATTAGAATTCGAATTGTGAGTTGGGAATCTCGTATAGTATTCTGTACCCTACTATTTCTGGGAAAAATGACCTTGTTTGATGAAAATAACTTTAGAAATAGATAACTCTCATCGAAAGGTAGAAATCAGTATATAATATGCGAAATTCCGAGTTAAAATGGCTAAGTTATGGCCATTTTAAGTTGGAATTTCCTCTTAAGCGAACTTTGACAAACTTGTTAGAATAGAATTATAAGTTTCATTTAAACTTCATAGAAATACTCATTAGAGGTATTTCTTTTGTTAGAAGACTTGGGAGACATATTGGACCTTCTCGAGGATTATTACGATTAAGAGGAATTTTGCACCATGGCAAAGTGAGTTCACTTTCCTTAAATTTCATGCTTATGATTGTGCTTGTAATGATAGTGGCATTAGAACTAGGGCAAGATTAAATTGGAATGTGCATGTGAATTCTGCTTGGTTGAATCGATCATAAAATATCTACCTTGTTTGATAAAAATATGATTTCGTATATAATTGAAGTGTCTGAAACTTCTATGATCGCCTATAATTTAATTAAATAATATGCCATGACCATATAACTAAATTGCCCATGCATAACATATGTGAGCCACATTACATTTGTTATTATACTTTTATGGGAAGAAGGCATAATAGCTAGGCAACGGGTGGGCCTGAAAACTCAAATAGTGGCGCGGGGTCACCTAAATTAAGATGAAAGTGGAGTAGGTACTTGAATCAACTACATAATTAATGAGTGGGTAGGCACCTGAATCAACCACTAAATGAATGAGGAAAAATTGAAATCTATGGTCGTATGGGCTTGAAACACCCAACCCCGAATAGAGGGCGTAAATCCATTCAACATAGGACTCCTAGAAAGTCTTGTGTATTGTATGCTCACGTGCTTGTGCATTTCATATGATTGTCTAATATAACTTACTTACCCTATTATTTGATGGAGAATTTAATTTGGAAGTAAAACTCACTAAGCTCGTAAGCTTATACCCTCACAATTTCCTGTTGTAGTACAATTATTTATGGCTATCCCCAAGAGGCCACTTTCCTCAAGTACAACTTTTTGAATATAAGGAGCTTTTTGAAGAAGTCAGGACCTAGATGTTAGGCATAGACTTCCAGTTAAATCTCCTTAATCATATATATAAGTTGTTTTAAGAGACTTTGTAAACCTTAAAGACTCTTAATGTTTTGATAGTGGTATACCCCTTAAATCTTTGTAATAGATTAAGCTCGGTCATAACCGTTATGATTTATTTTCTTATTGCTATGTATGTCTGCTTAAGATATTTCGATTCAAAGTAAGGTCTCCTACATGGTGAATGTGAGCCTTACACCCAGTGTCTAAACTCATGGAATGACTAAGGTTTTCATACTTGAGTTTAAGTATCGAATGTGGTGAACTGTCGCGTTTAGGATACCCTTTGGGGTGTGACAGTTTTTATCCTCATTGTTTAATTAAGAATTCTAAAGCAAAAATTATTCAAAAGATCAATCAGAGTAAGAAAGGAACTCAATCAAATTTTTCTCCTTATACATATAAGAATGTAATTCCATAACCATCTCTCTAAGCGTTATAATAAAAGATAAAGGCATGTACATCAGTTCATCCCCTGAATCTTCTTCCTTATTTATATACTTCAAAGCTACAAAGAGAAAGATTTTTGCCTTGTTCTTTACATTTCCTATAGATGGGTTTTTACTCGCTTCTTTTCACTTTCTTTTTTCTTTTTTTTTATCGTGGTTTATTTAAAATTGAAAGAGGGGGTAAGAAATTATTCTTCTAAGGGACTAACCCATGCCCATTTCAACTCTAAGCGCATGGTTGTTTTCATTTCTAAATTTTTGTTTTGATTTGATTATATAGAGCATAAGGAAAAATCATCAAGTTATTATCATCATTTGAACCTTCATCAGAGATTACATAGCTTTCAAAATGACTAAATTGAAAAACATATAGATCATTTAAGCTTTTACAAGCAAATTACGTAACCTTACTAAGAACCTTAAGTTGATTCCAGCTCTAAATTTTCAAATTAAATAACAAGTAAAACTACTCCACATAGATATATACAAAGTGATTTATACAAAGCAGAGCTAACTCAATTTTATGATGATTTTTATTGATTGCTTTGTTCAGTTGATCGGTGATTTTCAAAAAATTTTGGTTAAATTTTAACCATTTCATTAATTTCTTATTATTTCATGTGGAAAAATGATCATTTGAAGCATATATACTCTATTTTAAACAGATTTTCAATTTCAAATCAACCCAAATCTTACTATTTCCCTTCCCCCACACTTAAATTAAACACTATCCTCGATGTTTTAAAGCATGAATAACAGATAGGGGATTATCAATAATATAATATTAGAGCAATATGCAAAGATCAAAAGTTTTGAGAAAACTTGTAAGCCCCTAGATTTTACGGTAAATATAGTACACCCTAAAAACCGGAAGTCAAACCGGAACTCTAAAGTTAACCTAGTTCTATGTTTAGTCTAGTGAATCTAGATTCGGCAATCCCGTTTCTTAAACCTTAAACAACGAAATTGAAATAATTGTGGATAATGGTTCGTAATAGTATGAGAAAGCTTAAAGATATTAGATTTGCAATTTTCTAGTGTCTTTTGGATCCAAACGGGATCAGTTTTTGAAAATCGTGCTCCGCTACGCTGGATAGTGAAAATATTTAGACAATACCATTAGACTCGTAAAAATGTAAGTTTTTCAATAATTTCAGTTTTAGAATTTTTCGGTAATAAAAAAAATCAGATATAGGCTGATTACGCATATTTTCTTTACTACCGGTATTTTAATTGTCCAGTGTACTATTCATAGTACTATTTCTACTATTTATTTCTGTTTCACTATCTCTATTTTTTTTTTTTTACACTCTATTCTTACATACTATCATATCTATACCTTACAATTTACCTTTCCCATACAACTTTAATCACATCACATTGTACATATTACTTCTTTTTATTACAAAACAACAAAATTAATCAATTTTTCTCTCTTTTCCCAAGCATTGTCGTCCACCCTCTCTCTCCTATCACTCTCAACTTATTTTATTTTTCATTTTATTTAATTGCGTCTAATTTCTACTCTAAAACTCTATAAATACCCCCTCCATTCTCCATTCTTTCACATAACTCATTTACATAACAAAACTCTTCCAAAATCATTTCTTAAACCCTCTCTCTACAAATTTCCTCTCAAATACTCTCTTCCCTTCCATCTCCATAAACTACCCATTTCCCTTTTAGAGAAATTCTAAACACACCATCAATTACTTTAGGTAAAACTTCTTCAATTTACTCATCATGTTCATTTAACTTAGCATGAGCTTAGGGTATGTTTCTTAGACTCATGAGAGTTAAAGAAGCAACAATATGTTCATGTTTTGTTTTTGTTCATGTTTATATTTTCCATATGTTATTATTGTTATTATGCTGTTTTATTATGCTAACTTCTTATTTATATCTAACTTCTATATATTATTATGTATATTATGTATATATATTTCTTTAGAGTATATAAGCTCACTTGTTATTTATTTATTTCTATGCTTTGCAATTTATTTATTTATTTATTTCATACTATTATTAAGACTAGCCTTTCTAGTCTTAGACTTATCTTCATCAAGTCAAAACAATTTTCTTTTTTTCTTTTCTTTTTGGGTTTAGTCTATTCTTAGTCCCGGGATACCTTGATAAAACTAAGGTTCCCAATACTTGATCTTATTATTGTGCTCTTATTTATTCTTGTATATATCTTATTTTATTATTTAATATTATTATATTTCTCGTAGTTACATATTATCATTCATGCATGAACATGTTGATATTGTCTCAACAACTATGAAAAGGAGTTTTCTTAAGTAAAGAAAATATGTCACGCTCTAGAGGGTACCCTAAACGTGGCAGTCCGTTGTATATAATATTAAAGCTAATGAATGACAACTTTAGTCATGCAGGAGCTTTGATAGCATATACAAGGCGTGCTTCCAAGATAGTAGGAGACTCACAAGGGTATTATACTTAAGTAGATAATAAAAGCATACAAGAACTTATATAAATAAACATGGAATATTCATTTAGATAACAAACTCTTACATCATCTTAGGGGCATTCCCCCGTCTTAAATGGTCTTGATTCAACTAAACCATTAACAAAGTAAACATAACTATAACATAAGTCTACTATAGAGATTTTCTTAGAAGTCTATGTTTAAAACTAAATACATATAACTTCTCCCAAAAACTCCTAGTGGCTTTGGCTCATACCTAGCATACGGGGCTCATCGGTGCCAACCAAAGATAATCATACTGTAACAAAAAGCTATAGGGGTATAAGCAAATCTAGCTTAGTGAGATAATTCCCATCTACAAGACATTTCTATAAAAGCAAACAAGTATTTAAACAATCATATGAAAATGTACCAATCACATGAGCAAACAAAAAATACAAGATTAACCGAAAATCATGTGTAGCATGGATTTTACGCCCTCCATGTCGGGGATTGGGAGGTTACAGGTTCATACGACCATCAATACTTGCAGATTTGATGGCTCTTGCTCGCCCTGTAGACTTTCCGGCTTTTACTGGCCTATGTAGACTTTCCAACTCCTACTTCCTCGTTTCCTCACACAAAGAATAGTAGTGAAACAAATGTGACTCACAAATATGATATGCATGAATTATTTTTAATATAAATTTAACTAGATAATATTGAGTTCAAGTTAAAAGCGATCAAAAACAATATTCATCATATCAATGCAAGAATCACAATTTAATTATCAATTCCTCTTTCGATATTCTTAACTTATATTCAACCAATCATAAATTCAAATCACACAATAATTTTATCTTTTCCTTATCTTCTAGTGCTACTACCTACAAGCACACACAAGGAAATGTAACTTAGTAAAGGATTAACTCACTCCATGTCGGTAGCTTCCTAATCAAGTAGTCTTCCGGGAATGTGATCTTGGTTCCTTCTTCACCTAAACAAGATGAAATACCCACAATGAGTCTTTCATAGAATTTCTATTCTTGAAAACTCTAAATCTATCTTCAAATCGCAGTAAAATCGGATTGGAGGAAATTCCAACTTAAAATGGCCATAACTTGCTCACTTTAACTCGGAATTTCGCATATTATATACCGTTTTCTACCTATTCGAAAAGATCTATCTATTTCTAAAACTATTATCATCAAACTAAGTCATTTGGGTTCCGAAAAAGTGGTGACCAAATTCACCACGAATTTTCATAAACTCGAATTCCTTCTTTTAACAAAAGCTCATTTTGAAGAGATAGATATTATAATAGTTTGTAAAACCTTTGAAATGTATATACATATATTTATTTATTCATATCAAAATGAATGAATTTAATGAAGTTGTCTCAAACCATGAAAAAGTAAAGTCTTTTAAAGATTTTTGGAAAGTGAGAACTTTTGAGAAATTCCTTTTTATTTTGCTTTGAAAATATCTTAAGTTATTTCAAATGAGTATTTTCTTTTCCTAAATTTAATTTCCATAGTCTTTTTAAATTTCTAAGGAATGATTTTTATTTTCTAAGCTTAGTTTCTAACACTTTTTGAAAGTAATAACAATTCTATATTTATAGAAATAATTTCCTTATTTCTTGAGATCATTTCATTTTCATGAAAAGAATTTCTAGTACTTGAAAAAGTGAAGTTTTAGTAAAACTTTTGTTTACTCAAGAAGTTCCTTCTATGTATGTTTATGAACTACTCTAGATTTCTTAGAAAATTTTGTTTAAGAAAATTTCTTCCTACTTTTATTTTTAGAAAAGAATCTTTATTTTAAGAAAACCTTTCCTCATTTATTTTGTTGAGACAAAAATCATTATGTTTATGCATGAATATGAATCATAAAGTTATGAAAACATAAGGAAACATAATAACTGAAAAGAATAAGATAGTAAAGGAATAAATCAAGTATTGGAACCTTAGCTTCATCAAGGTATCCCAGGACTAAGAATAGATTAGTCCCATAAAGAAAAAAGAAAAGGTTTTGACTTGATGAGGACAAGTCTAAGAATAGAAAGACTAGTCGTAAAAACAACATGAAAGTAAATAAATCGCAAGGAAAGTAAATAAATTGCAAAACAAATGAGCTTATATGCTAAAAAAGATATATATATATATATATAGCTACATAGATATATTTAGTAACATATATATATAAGCAACATAAATAAATTAGATCCATGAACAAAAACAAAGTATGAACTTATTGTTGCTTTCTTTAACCTTCATGGTTTAGAAAACCACACTAAGCTCATACTAAGTAAATGAACACTTTAGAAAGCTAAAACTATTACCTAGAGAAGTAGTAGAAACTAGAGAAACTAGAGAGAGTTTGTGGAGAGATTTTTAGAGAGTAATTTTAGTGTATGGAAGTTGCGAAGGAAGTGGAAGGAAGAGGGGATATTTATAGGAAATTGTGGGAGGTAAATTGTGCTAATCAAATAAATGAAAATAAAATAAATTGGAGAGATGGAGAGAGGGGGCCGGCGCCATTCTTGAGTGAAGTGAGGGAGTGAATTTTATTTTTTTGTATTTTTGTAAATAAAAAGTAAGATAAGAAAGATGTGAAGTTATATTGGAAATGAAAATTGTAAGATCTAGAGGTATCGTTTGTAAGAGGAGGTTGTAAGAAAAAGCAAAGATGGATGAATAGTATAGAATAGTAGAAAATAGTGTAATGTAAAGTAAACATGACACTTTAAGTACCGATAGTAAGAAAATACGCGAATAATTGCGATATCTGATATTTTTAGTTACCGAAAAATTATGAAATTGATATTTTTGAAAATCTTATATTTTTATGAGTCTAACGGTATATTCGGAATATTTTTACTATTCTGAGCCTCGGAACACGTTATTCAAGAACTGTATCTTTCTGGGTTCAAAACGAGTCATGGTTTAACTAATCTGATATTTTTATGCTTTCTCGGGTTATTACGAACTATTCTACATACTAATCTCTTACTAACTTTTCTAAGGTTACTTAAACGGAATGCCGGACTTGAATGGTTGCAAAAGACTAGGGTTTTGTTGACTTGTGATTCCGATTGACTTTTTAATTAGGGTTTAAGCTTAAATTGATCTCAAAACTTTGGGGGTTTACAAAATAAATCTCTTAAATAAAATATTGTCAAATAACAAATGATTTTTCCATAAAAACATAAAATTTTATCTTAACAAATATTTCCAAAGTTAGAGAAGTTTATTACAAGTTTTTAGTAATAACACTATATGGGATTTTATGAAAGAATACATAAAATAAAGTTATCACATATCCTCTTTTTAAGCCAATGAAATAGAAAATTTTCCTTAAAACTTAATATTACTAAATCATGATTTAACAAAGGGTTTTCTTGAACTCATTTTTTAAGTTTTCATCAACACTCTAAAATACTGATACTTAGACATGTTTTTCAAAAATCATCAAAGAATAAACTTTTAGAGATAAGTCTTACTTAGGAAATAAAATTGGCAAATAACTTAGAAGATTACAATTATTATTTATTTAAAGTGAAAATAACCTTAGGAAAATTGAGAACACATAAACAAATCTACTTTAAGAAACTTTAATCACTACCAAGAGATTCTTAGAAAAACTACATTTTTGAAATAAAGTTGTAGGAATCTTAAAAGACTAAAATTAATTTTTGAAAATTTAATTATTATCAATATTAAGAAATGGAGCTAAAAGAAGGAAATACTCACTTATAATAATTTAAGAAATTTTCCCAACAAAACTAAAAAGGAATTTTTCAAGTCTTAGCATTTTCTCATTTTGAAGACACATTGTTTTACAAAAATCATTGTTGAGATAACACCACTAAATTCATGCATATAATTTGAGTATATATATATGTATATATATTCAAAGGATTTTTCAACCATACAAATATCTGTATAGTTGTACAAGAATTTTTTTATGAAGAAAAGTTTGAAAACTTGAGTTTTGAAATTTGGAATTTTCGTGATGAATTTGAACATCACTATTCCAAGACTCAAATGACTTCTTTTGATAGAAATAACCTTATAATTGGATAGATCTTTTCAAGTAGATAGAAAACGGTATATTATATGCAAAAAATCGAGTTAAAATGAGTAAGTTATGGCCATTTTAAGTTGGGATTTCCATTCATGCGAATTTTGACGATTTCAATAAGATAGAACTAGAGAATTTGAGTAGATCTTGGATGAAATACTCATTTTGGGTATTTCTTTTGTTTAGGTTTCGAGGACCAAGATCTTCTCTTCCTCGATGATTACTTCAACTGATAGAAGATCGCTATGGACGAGTGAGTTTCCTTTACATTTATATATTCGCACATGTGCTTGTAGAATAGAGCACTAGATGTTAGGAAAAGATAGAATTAATATACATGTGGGATATCATGAGAATTATGTATATGAATGGTCATGTGTGATCAATGAACGATTAGTATATCGGAACCCAATATGTATTGTGTGTGCAAATATTGATTGATCGCTTTAAATGAATTAATGTCGGGTTAGAAATTCTCTTATACTTAATTGCTCATGCATATCACTTAGAATATCATCTCGCATTTTGCTACTACTCCTCAGCATGAGACCGGAAAGTTAAGCTATTTAGCTACATCTTAAGGATTTATCACGTTCGGGGAATACGGCCTCAAGTTGTAGCCGAGCCGAATCGATCGCTTTTGATAAGGAAAGCTTGGAGACTAGTAGTACGATTTGTTGGAACCCCAAGACACACGCAAACTTTTAAAGAGATCGTTTGCGGCCCAGTTCAAATCATTCCCTAACCACTGATTGAGGGGTAAATCCATCATACATAATAAACTGGATAGTCGTATGTATTTTTTATCATATAGTTGTTGCATTTCATATCCTGTTTAATAAACTTGGTTAAATGCCTATTATGAGTACTTTTGTGTAAGCAATATCTCACTAAGCTAGTTATGCTTACTCCCTAATAGACTTCTCATATTGCAGTATCGTTATTTTGCACCGAGACCCATCTGTCATCCGGGTAGAACTTATGCTTTTGGGAAGCTTTTGGAGGAATTCTGTTTTGAAGTCATAGACTAGATTTCCCTTAAAATCTTCTAGCTTTAGTTGATCTTCATATTAAGACTATGTAGTTATGGAAATTATCAAGAGAATGCCCCATAGAAGTTGTAAGACATTATATTTCGATAAAACATATTAAGTATTATTTTGCATGTTTCGCTGCCAATATCTTAAAATGCACTAGTCCACCGGTCTCCCTTTGATGTGAATGTATGCCTTATACTGATATGGAAGCTTTCAAGTGACTAAGATAGTCATTCTTAAGTTTTAATATTATGTATGGTAGGCTGTCATGTTTAGGGTACCCGTTGGGGCGTAACAAAACTTCTCTATTTAGAGCTCAAGGGGTTGATTTAATTGTCACACCCCAAGAATTACCCTAATCATAACAATTCACCACACTCAATATTAAAGTTTAAGTATGACAACCTTAGTCATTCCCAGAAACTTTGATATTAAGTGTAAGGCATGCTCTCACAAATTTAGAGGACCATATAAGGAATTATGAAGCTTAAGAAGATATAATAACAAATTAAGAAAAGATGATTCATAATATTTATTTGTTCATAACAATAGCCTTACAAATCTAAGGGGCATTCCCCAGCCATAAATAACTATAATCTATTACAAGAATATTTCCATTAAGTCAACATATTATCCCAACACTAAACTTCATCTAGAATTTCCTTAACCAAAAAGGAAAATACCTGGCTGCAGGGTCCACGTGGCCTCAACCACAAATAGGTGAACTGCAAAAGATATCTATAGGGGTATAAGTTAATAGGCTTAGTAAGAACTATTTCCATAAATAAACTTCTTGTGTAATGAAATTCAAACAAGTTATTTAAGCAAACAAATGAAATGCAACATACATGTGGGAAAACAAAGCATATAGTTTTTTGGAACTATATGTTGAACGGATTTACGCCCTCCATTCGGAGTTTGATGATAAGTAACCTCAAAATAAGTAGTTTTAGTTAAAAAAAATTATGCTTTCGATCAATACTACCAAGCATATTAAGTCTACTTGATTTGAGCCATGCTTCCGGACTTTCGCTAAGCATTTAATTCCATGTTACCAAGCAATCGCTTTCGATCATAACCGCCAAGTGTTGCTTTCGACCTAAGCTACCATCCTTCTCACCCAAGGATAATAACCCAATGCAATGTGACTCACTTCGTAGTATGCATGAATTAATTTATTTATGATATAATAACATCATTATTATCAAATTTAAGATGGTCATAGAATTTCATACAAATCAAGTACTATACTAAAACAAACATTTAATCAATTTTGGCCTCGATATTCTTAGGATCCTTTCAACAAATTTTTCGCATACATATCAATTTGTCTTTTCTTAATTCTAATGCGACTAAACTACAAGCACAATCAAGTCAAGCACTTTAAGGAAATAAACTCACGATGCTATGTCGACACTTCTCTAAACAGATGAGTCGTTCAAATAATCCACTAGTCTAAATAATCCTCGGGATATGGGTATCCTTCCTTAGAATCACCTAGTCAAGGAAAATACCCAAAATGAGTATTTCTTGATGGCTTTCTTGAATCTTGATAAAACAATATCATAAGAACGTCAAAGTTCGTATAAAGGAAAACTCCAATTTAAAATGGACCATAACTTGGTCATTTTAACTCGAATTGCGCATGTAATATACCGATTTATACTTACTTGAAAAGTTCTATCCATTTATAAAACTATTTTTATCAAACTAGATTATTTAGGTTCCAAAACAGTGGCGATCAGATTCACCACGAATTTTCCCTAACCCAAAAGCAATTTGTTTCAAACATTTAAACCATTCAAAAAAAATTGCTTTGATAAATACTTAGTTATCTATATAGTTGAAAAATTCCTTTTTCATGGATACTTAGCTCATTTTTTTTATCTATGCTCAAGTATTTGTTGTCCAACCATGTTTCTTGGGTAAAACAATGTTAATTAAGAATTTAGAAAACTATAGTTTACAAGAAATCCCTTTTGTAAATCCTTTAAAATGAATATTTTGATTCCTTTGTTTTCAAATAATTACTTTATGTTTATGTTACTATTTTTCTAAATGACTTTTTGATAAAATAAATTTCTTCTTTTTTAATTTCTAAATATTAGTGCTACTTTTCCTATTTGTTTTCTTTGACTATTTATTTGAAAAATCTTGGTTTAAAAAATTCTCATTTTGGTTTTAAGGGGTTTCCTTATATTATGTTCTTATAAAAATATTTTAGTATAAAAAGTCATCTTCTTTTAAGAAAACAAAGTAATATAAAAATGATTCAAAAAACTGTTTCAAGACAAAAGAAAATTTTTAGAATTATCGTGAGTTCTTCTTAAAACTTGGAAGAGAATAACTTTACTTTTGTTAAACCATAGAATTTATATTTTATATAAAACCATTCTTAGGTGATAAAATCTCCTTTTTGTCAAGTATTATTGAAGCTTTAAAGATTTGGACAACAATCTTAATGGGCATGATTATGAGAAATAATAACAAGCAAAAATAACATAAATAATAAATAAAGTCAAGTATTAAGAGTCTTAGCTTCTTCAAGGCTTCCGGGACTAAGAAGTAGACTACTCCCAAAAGAAAGAAATAAAATAAACAAAAGAAAAGTTATTTTGACTTGATGAGAAAGTCTAAGACTAGAGACTAGTCTCAAAATAACAAGAAATAAATAAATTGCAATGGAAAAAATAAATAAATTACTTTGCATGAAAATAAATAAATTGCAAGTGAGCTTAAATGCTCTAAAGAATATATATATGTTGATATATAATAATACTTAGTTAGATATAATAACAATAATAATATGAACAATGTAAAATAACAACATAAACATAAATAGATATCCATGAACAACAACAACAATACGTGAACATAGTATAGCTTCCATAGTATTTAGTTTTTGGAAACTCACACCATGATCATGAAAAGTTATATGACATGGGAGAAAGAACTTGTAAAGAAAAGTTTACCTAAATAGGGTTTTTGAAGTATTATGTGGAAATGGGTTTTGTGTATGTGGAAGGTGGTTTGAGATTATTTTGAAAGAGTTTTGAGAGAGTGTTCAGAGGAAATTTTTAGAGAGTTTTGGTAGTAAATTTGTGGGTAGTAATTGTGTGAAAGAAGTGAAAAAGGAGGGGGATATTTATAGGAAATGAGGAGTGAATTTTTGTGTGGTTTAAATAAAGGAAAAATAAAACAAATGAGAGAGGGGGGACAAGGGGCGCCGACCACTTATGGAAGAGGGGAGAGAGGGATTTAATTTTTGTATTTTTGTTGATTAAATGAAGTAATAAGTAAGGTAGATGTGAAATAAAGTTATGAGAAAGGTAAAAAGTAAAGATAATAGGTTATGGTGTTGTAAGAGTAGTTGTTAGAAAAAGTAGAGATAAAAGAATAGTGTAGAATAGTAATGAATAGTGTAATGTAAAGTAGATATGACTAATAAAGTACCAGTAGTAAGAAAATATGTGTATAATTGCAATATCTGATATTTTTACTTACCGAAAAATTATAAAACTAATATTTTTGAAAACCTTATATTTTACGAGTCTAACGATATATTCGAAATATTTTTACTATTCGAGCTCCATGACACGTTCTTCAAGAACTATATCCGATCGGGTTTAAAACGATTTGTGGTTTTACTAATCTGATCTTTTTAAGCTTCCTTGTGTAATTACGAACTATTCTACATACTAATCTCTTACTTACTTTCTCAGGGTTGCTTAAACGGGATTACCGGACTTAAAACATTTTGTCTAACTAGGGTTTTGTTGACTTTAGGATTTTCGGTTGACTTTCCAATTAGAGTTTAAGCTAAACCGATCACAAAACTTTGGGGGTTTACATTAATTGTCGCGTGCTTCGTTGCCTTGATTCTGTTGAATACTAATGCAATAATATTGGTAATAAAAAACATGGGTTGATCAGAGCCTTGATTGAATTATGGAAAAAATTTTCTTTTGTGTTCCCTAACACAATCCTGCATCAAATCAATTATTCGTGCCACAAAGAATAAAATAATATTAAAATTACAACAAATAATAAGGAATAGAATTATTTCTTTTTCATTTTAGATTTTTGTCTTGATTTTTCCTTTGTTTACTTTTGAGTTGTTTGTTTCTCCTTCTTTTCCCATTGTTGTTGTAGAGTTCGAGCAAGTTCTTGTCTTTCCTTTTCTTGTTTATCCAAGCCTAAATGCTCTTTAAATTTTCAAGGACATTCTTGCTCTTCTCTTTCTCTCTCGTATAATTTCTCTCTTTCTTTTTCCTCCTTGGTTTTAGGCGATATTATAGGTCTCCCCTCTGCTATCCTTTGTTGCTCCTCCTCAAGTCATCTATTATATTTCCTTTGCTGAGCTTAGCTCTCATAAAATTTCTGTACATTAT
The DNA here is from genome assembly GCA_024138025.1 of Combretum micranthum. Taxonomy (NCBI): domain Eukaryota; kingdom Viridiplantae; phylum Streptophyta; class Magnoliopsida; order Myrtales; family Combretaceae; genus Combretum; species Combretum micranthum. The sequence continues at coordinate 25,511 of JAMXBD010000812.1, read as the reverse complement.
CTACAAATGAGCCTTTCTCTGTGCAACTCAACCCAGCCTTCTTTAATAATAATGAAAGTGCATTCATGTAAGAGGTTTTCAGCTACTTCTTCCAGGAAGTTTTTTACTTCAGTTTGTAGCCTTCCTCCTCATCGACTGTCTGCAACACTGAGGTGTTGATCACCTGAAAAATGTCTTCTTCTTTGTTAATTTCCTCTTCGAGGGTCTATATAACTAGCTGATTGATGGCATCAAGGATTTCTTCATCAGAATTACTCAGAGGGGGAGTAATGATTCCAAGAACTTCACTGGAGGGAATTGGCAGTATAATCCTTTCATAAAAGATTTCATTGGAAGGTCCTCTTAAGGAGAAATTTCTTACAATTGTTGGTGTTCCCTTCACAACAATTTTGCAATTTTGTTGTAAATTGTTTCAAGAAATTTTTTGTCAACTGTTCGATTCTCTATTTCTCCCATTGCTACCGCAATATCAGCTCCCAGTTCATAGTACTCTTCATCGACTAGCAATTGTTTATTTGGTGCAATTGACTCTTCTTCAATAGGTGTTTTATTTAGGTTAAGGATTGTGGCATTTCCTTTCTCTTCTATTGATGTAGCAGCTTCATTGAAGTATTATCGACTTCTTCCTCCACTGCCAATTCTTCTTCTATTGCTTTTGTGGAGCATCACTCAGCTCCTTCTCTTCTCAGCCATTTCCTCTTCGACTCCAGCTTCTTTTACTATTTTTTGTACCAAATTGCTTAGAGAGTCATGTCATACTCTTCATCTGATGGCTTATTTTGTGTTATTGGAGAATCTTCTTGTACTTGCTCCATTCTATTATCAATTGCTTCTGTTGCTTTTGTTATTTCAGCAATAACTTCTTTATTCTTTAAGATTGGATTTGAATCCTCATCTACTGAATCATATTGCAAAATTAATTTCCTCCTTTTCAGGATAGGCTTCTTGGTTTTCTTGCTGAAAAATTTAGGGAGGATATTAATTGGAGCTAAAGTTGTCTGTGGTGTGGGCTCCAAAGTTTGTGGTTGAGAAGGAGGGATTGTGTATCCACCATGGCTTCATTGTCCTTACAATTTTATGACTGTATGACTCAGCCATTAGTTGAATAGGTTGGGTTTGGGGTAGTGATTATGTATGTGGTGAGGAGTGTGTTTGTGGTTCTAGAGGTGTAGGAGATGGTAATTGTATTTGGGGTAGGGAATGTACATGGGATGATAAAACATGTGCTTGGAGTGGAGATGGTAACTGTGTATGGATTGGTATGGATTGGTGATGTATGAGGGGATGGTATGTGTGTAGGATGAGGGTGCAATGGAATGTAGGTAAAAGGTGAGGATGACCTGACGTCATTGTCATCAGGAGGATTTAACTCAGCGAAGGCAAGTTGGGGTGATTGAGATTTAGGTGTTGAAGGGGCTTGAGGAGTATCGGTAATTAGATCCAAGATCTGCTTCATGGTCTGCTTTAATTCATCCAAGACCTCCTTAATTTCCTTCTGGAAAGCAACTAGATTTTCTTTCATTCCATTCCTTTCACTTTAGCTTCTAATCTATTGAAGTGAGTTGTTGAAATTTATGTTGTTGCCTCCTGTGTAAGTAGCACAGCTGCAGCTTGTGGCTACACTTCTTGTTGTTCTCCTAGGGGTCATCTCTGATTATCTCAACTGATGTAGCTGGTTCTGGTTATGGTTCAACTTATGGCTTTTCTCCTATTGTTAGTGCAACAACTGATGGGGCTCCCACTTCAGTTAATTTCCAAGCTCGAAAAGACTTCTTATTCAACTCCTTGCACTTGAATACTATATCTGTGGGTCTATGTTCTAGTCACATGCTCAAATTCTTCAAAATCCTTGATATCAAGCCTCCAAGGAAAAACCCTTTGCATTATATAATGGCTTGATATTTAATCCTCATGCAACAATTAGGCCTACATTCATCTTTACTCCACGCATCATACTAATAAGAAGGTGTAGCTTTGCCTCTGCAATTGTTGAGGCACCCTTTGCTTTGGAGAAAATACTCCTAATAAGCAGATAGTGTAATATTCTCAACTGAGCTCTTGAAATTCAAACTAGTTGTTTTAGAAGGTCTAAAGGTGCCTTCAATCTCTTCTTCAGTAAATTTCCTCCATTCTAGCCTATCACTTCAATAGGTAGTTCTTTAAACTCTGGCTCACAAAGAATTTCTTCATCATCATACAAATATATGGCATAAATGAATTGCCTCATTATAACTTCTCTATACTTTCCAAATGCGTAAAACTGTATTGCATCATCTAAACTCGGTACAATACTTCCAATCTTGAAACTGGCCATGAAAGCCATTGTAACTTCACCATACGCGTTTTCTCTAATTTCAAAAATTCTCTACCATGCAAAATCCTCAAATATCTTCTAAAATCATTACCATTCCATAGCTCCTTAACAACTCCCAATTCAGAACAAAATTTTCAACTACCTTCTTCTTAATTAAAAATAAAGTATATCTCTCTTTATCTTCAACAGATAATCCCACTATCATGGGTGAGGTACTTACTTGATTAGTGGGAACTCTAGCCCTTTTTATTATTTATGGGTTTATGGTTAGGATCTCTTTGGTGCCATTTCTACACAAGAAATGTGATCAACATAAGTGGCTAAGTTTTTAAAGTTCGAAATAAGCAGAATACTACTTTAATTTACAAAACTGTCTATTTTGATGAGTATCTTCAGGGCATATTTATTCCTAACTTTTTATCAACATTTTACTTTAAAAACAATCACATTGTTGTCCTAACTTCATTTCACTATCCCCTAATGTCAAAATTATCTTTTTTCAAGTAATCCGAAACAAACTAACTTATACAGAACTTCATGAAGCTAAAAAATCTCAACGAAGTTTGTGGCCGATTACCTAAAATTTTAGCTTATAAAGTTGCATAAGATGGTTATTTCAACCCATTTTCATCATCAAATAAATTTCTTTTCATCGAACATAACAGATGTGAAAAATCGTGTATATATTGAAACCGTAAAATGCGCATTAACGTAATTTTTTGTGCTTAGATAAAACAGTAAAATAAAGAACAAGTAAAAAAAAAAAGAGCTTATCTTAGTATGTTGATACTTGAAATAACAAAAATAACTGATTTTTGGAAAGTTTTTAGAGTGTAAGAAAATCGAGGGTATGTTTGTTCTATCGAGTTTGAAAACTTTTTTTATGCAGTAATGAAAAGAGAGAATGAACAATTTTTTGAGCTTTTTATATTAAAGTGTGTCAAGGGACAAATTTTGGGCTCAACATTTAGATCGCGACTCATTTATTAACAAAAGAATAAAAGAATTAATGAATCGAGACGTACATACAAGTCGTGGCTTATTAAAAGAATAAAGAGTAAACCAATTGAGACCTAAATCTAGGCCTATATTTAAATCTTGCAAAAAGAATAAGAGACGTCGCTGCCTAAATCGAGGGCTTGACTTAAGGCTGGACTAAAAATTGTGATAAAAATTCCTTCATCTTTCACATCGTAGCTTTAGCTTGAAGCCAAATTTATCAGATTAATCACCTGCAAAAATCTTTAAAACAACTCATAAAACAATCATATCTCTATCATAAATTTAAAGGAACACATTCATGACCTTCAAACATCATGAGAATTCATTCATAAACAAGTCTCAAAGCCTGAACAAAGTTATATATACATCAATAATCACAAAATTCAACTAGGACAACATGCGTCCTATCATCAAACTCTGCTAAAAAAGACAAACAAACTTCATAAGTCTTTAAAATGGAGAAAATCATACATCAACTCTCTCTCTCTCAACTTTCAAAAATAAACAAATCTAAAAGAAAAAGAAAAAGTAGGATAATCATCCTAGGAGTTTCTTTTCTCATGGCTTTGGATGCTCTCTTGGATTGGCTTCAGTATTGGATGGTAAAGATCCGATGGATCTCTCTTATACTAACTTAGAAATTTGGTCTAACTAGGTCTCTAAGTTGTGTATGGTAGCTGTATGATTCCTTAAAGTTGCACCCATATTCTGCCATTCCTCAAAAGTTTTAATAAATTGAGAGATCAAATTTTTTAGAGAACTTTTGTTATCCTGAGAACCACTTGATCTTGACCCTAACTCCGTTGCTTGTAATAATTTGATGGTTCGAAGAAGGTTGGAAAGTTGGTATTGCTCCACCTAAAATTGGGATGGTTTCCCCAACTAGGGTTTTAGGTTTAATATAGGGGTCATTCTTTTGGCCATTAAAGTTTTTTACACACTCCACAATTCAAAGATCATTCCCTTACATTATGTCCATATCCACTATCAATCATATTCATTTGGCCATTTCCAACAGTCGTGCTCTCAACCTTTCCACTTAAGGCCTTTATCTTGGAGGTTAAATTGGTCACTACACCTAGCTTAAACACTCCTCTAGATTTCTCCTTCTTAGTTCCAATAGAGGACCACCGATAGTGGTTAATGGTCATATTTTCACTGGCAATGGTGCCAAAAAACTTGTAATCGGTCAGTTAGGTAAAAACCATTTTTAAAAGAACGTGAAGTTGAGTTTTCGAAAATTTATAAAACTAATAAGTTATGTTCAACTTTAGATAGCAATTATCGATTTTAGGCAAGCATACCCACTGAAGTAGCATAGAAAATATTAGGTTGTATTCCAAGGAATCGTTGGTATTTACCATACTCACATTTCATCTGTTATCTAGCTAAAAAAATTAGAAAATCATAATGAAAATAGAAGCTATGCTATTTTAATGGATATACACAAACGTTCCTAGGGAAAAATTAAAGATGGATTTGTAAAAATGCAAGACGAGAGCCCAAGGTTTGTTTCACCAATTCCTTGTTGTGTGATTTCTTTATAAAACCGTGAAAGAGTTGTTTGTTGATGTATTTATATGTCGGATTCGCTGGACTAAGCCAAAGCCACTCTCAAGGCCAATACCTCTAGGTCCAGACTAGTCCACTGCAATCTCTTCCTAAGTTATCAATGATATAAAAACCTGCATAAATTTATTCTTTGTTTTTAAAACCAATCTAATGAATTTCAAAGTAAGTGACAAAAGGTTTTCACCATTCCTCTGTCAAGGTGTTTAGGATCAACTCCATTAATAGCCACAAATCTATTCATTAAAATGACATCTCAACTTATTTTAATGAAATTAGACATTAATCTAATAAGTGCACCATGCAATTAGACCCATGAAAATAAAATCAAGCTACTAATTACAAATATCCAGTAATATTTACTTGAAAGCGCATTTGAAATCACATGAATTAGGATTTTGATTCCCAAACCTAAGCTGTAGGAGATTATTTCTCCATGGATTTAGAAATTAAGAATGAATTCTCAAGAAATAATATGGAATTATAGAATATTTCAGTTAAGAACAAAGTCTCGCAAAAATTACAAACAATGGTTTAAAATGATTTTACCCAAAAACTCAAGATTTCTAAAGTAAGAAGAAACTAATTCTTTCGCCTAAATTCTTCTCTATACTATGTTAGGGAATTTGCTACATATGCTACATCTACCTACAATGCATGCTTGCTTATTTATAGGCTCAAGCATAGAAATCATGACGATTTTATTGCTGACGTGGTAGATTCTTTAATAACAGAATTCATTTTCTTTCTTCACACGTGTATTTGTATTGCTTGCTCACACATTTGCTTGTCGTGGGACAGGTCGAGTTCTCGAGTATTACATGAAAGATAGGCTCGACCTCAGCTAAAGCATTCTATCAAAACACTTATGTTTTTGTCCATTCTTCAATCGAGAGGTAAATTGAGTGCGTCGAGGGCTCGATACTTTAGGCTCAACTTAACTTGCACTTCATAGCAAAGGTTTGTCCTTCATTCAGTCTTCATTGTGAGTCAAGATTAGGCCTCGACAGTGTGGCACAAAAAAAGCTGTTCTTTCCTTTTAAGGCTTGATCTCCTCAAATTATTCGTTGAGGGTCATGTCGAAGGCTCGATCCAGGGCATAATAAACCAATTTGCTTTATTTTGCCTTAACATTTAGGCCTTGATAAGTGCTTTTGCATGGCTCGATGGAATTTGTCTTCAAATTTTGCTGCTGTTTTGCTATAAATATGATTCCAAACACTTTGATTCTTTTTTTTTTTTTTTTATTCTAGGAGCTGAAAAATAACATTAAACATTAAAGCACCAGATTCATAAGATTTTAATAAGAAATACATCAATTTAAGTCTAAATTCCTATGGATAGATTAGAATAGAATAGACTTATCAGATAACCTACATGCTAATCCAGTAGGTTGACGAGTCAAGACTAGCTCAAGGCCTATGGCCTGCTAGGTTAAGCTAGGTGAAATTGTCAAAAGAAAAAAAGATGAAAGAAATAAAAAATAAAAGTAAATAACAAATACATTTAAATTTATTTTTATCTGAATAGTTAATACTTATTATCTATTCACCATGTTAAATATGTAGTCATTTGACATTTATAGACTTGTAACAAAAATGACTTACGCTTTCTTAACAATATGTGGCTTATCATATCTTTGTGGGAATTTGTCTTAAATGTTTTAAAATCCCTTACTACTAATTTTACAACTACATGTGATGTGCTTGTCTATAAATACACAACTTAAACTATTCTACCAACAAATGTGTTAAAGACTATAATTCTTAATCTTAATTTCATTTCAAGTTAAAAATTTGTATTATTTAATTTTAAATTTATTTTTAAGTTTACGGTTATTATAAACCCCTAGATTTTATAATAACTTTATAGGCAAGCCTTAGAGTCAATATCCGAATCGAAACCCTAAAGTCCAAGCGGATCAACTCTAACCCTAAGAAACCTAGACTAGATCAGATAGATTCTAGAATGCTAAAATAGCATATGAGGTAGGAAAATATGGAAACCCCTAAAAATAGGACGAGTATAAGTTTTATGCCCTAAAACGGTAAAAGTTTCCAAAACCTTAATCTTTTCAGACTATTTTTTATTTCCAAAACCTTAAACTTTTCAAACTAATTTCGGTATCGGTGTCCGTATCTGTTCACTGATATGCAAATCAAAACAAAATATTCTGAAAAAAATTAATAATCAAATAATATAAATTCATCGTTATAATATCAAATAAAATTTTATAGGATCAACAAAATGTTAGCTATAGCAACTTATTCATGTATTTTATGTTATACTAGTAAATAATTTGACTTTTCTACTATTCACTACTATTCATTTTAATCACTATTTGTCCCTATTTTCTTACACCTATTCTTACATCTATCTCATCTATCATACTTTAAATATTTCTTTACTTTATTTTCTCTAATTTTCTTCTCTCTCTCTCTCTCATGGTCAGCGCCCTTCTCTCTTTGCTGCACATATTTCTATTTTCTTTTTTATTTTTTTTGTAGTTTAATTCACCTATTTATCCCCTGTAAATACGTCTTTCCTTCTTCATTTTTCCATACTTTACAAAACTTCTTTTTCTCTCGAACTCTCTCAAATTTTCTCTCCTCTCCCTCCTACAAATCATTCCACTCTGTCTCTCTCATTTCCCTCTCTCACATTTTCATTTTCTTCTTTAGGTATATACACTAAATCACCTCCCTATATTATGATATATATCATATATGTTAGTCTTGATTTCATTTCCATAAATATCCCCATGATGCATCAAGCTAAGGACGGAAAAACACAAAACAACATACTATGTTTCCTACTATGTTCATGTTTATATTTGTGATATTACATGTTTCACTTTAAGTTCTTGTTAACTAATCTAACTTTAGTATTAGTATTTAGATATATTAGTAGGGTTATGTAAAAAAAACCAATCGAATCGTAAACTGAACTAGACTGGATCGAATCAAACCGAAATCTCAGTTCTTTTTTGAAACGATTCTATTTGTGGTTCAATTCAATGAATAGCAAACGATTGGCAATTCGGCTCAGAGCGTTAAACCAAACTGTATGGTTCAAATCGAACCAAACCGTTTAATATTTTTTTAAAAAAAATTAAACCTATTATTTTTACTCTTAATTGTTTCATTAAAAAAGTTAGTTGTTTTTAAAATTTATGGCTTAGATATGTATATTTATGAGAATAAAATTAGATTTGTGATATTATGTTTTAATTGTTATTCTGTTTACAAATAAGATAAATTTTAGATTTTAGCCTCTAAAATTTTAACTCCTAAATATTTTTTTCCTTTATCTTACTAATTATCTACTTCTATTATTTAGTTACCTATTGATTTATATAATTGATAATATGTTAGTTTGAAGCATACAATGAATTAAATTTTGTATCTTATATTGGGGTAAAGTCTAGTATACCATTATAGTTCAAGATAATTCAAAAAAATGAGACTAGTCACGATTATAATTTTATAATGGATGAAATCCTTTCTTTCCTATAAGTTTTACATGTTTATTTGATTAATTTCAAATATTGTTATTTATATTTGTATTAGTGATAAAAAATACATAATTAAAGTTTTTTTATAGAATATATTTTTTATCTTATGAATAAAAATGGTTTGAATCGCAAATTGAACCATTTTTTTTGTTTGAAAAATTTATGAACTAAATCGTATGGTTAGGTTCAAATTTAAAATAAAAATCGAACCGTAAAATATGATATAGTTCGGTTCAAGGAGCAAACCGAACCGAACCGTACCGTGCATACCCCTACATTAGTATTTATATATTCTTTATAACCTATTGCTCCCTAATCTAATATTTATTTCATGCAATTTATTTATTTATTTATTCAGTTGCTCATAAGACTAGTCATTCTAATCTTGGACCGGTCCATAATCAAGTGTGAATGAGACTATATCATTTCAAGCCTCAAAGAGCCTTGACTAAAATTTAAGACTCCAACTTTATTTCATTTAATCTTGTTTCGTTTTTATGTATTATACATGGTGATTAGATTATTTCAAGTCCAGAGGAGCCTTGATCATAAGCTAAGACTCCTATGTTTCTATTTTTTATGTACTTGTATTTTTATTTTTTATGTTTGACCTTGTCAACTTTTTCTTTAAGATCACTTGTTAGTAAATTATTCATGAGTTTAGTTTTATGTTCGTGTACATAAGTGCTCATAGTGATATTGTCATAATGTTATAATAAATTCTTAAACTTTATATGTTGACAATTCCTTCCTATGTAAAATATATTCTAAAACTTATTTTCAATGGCTAGGCAATCATTTGTACAAAAGAAAAATTTGAAAACAAAATTATCTCTTAATTTTCTCAAAAATGTCTAAACCTAAGTGAAATATTTTAAAATTTTCATAACTTAAAATTCTTTTCTTAAAAACAAGTGAGAACCAATTTTAGATAATGAGTTTTTAGTGAAAATTTAAATAAGGATTACAAAGGATAAAATAAAGTTTGAGACTTTATTTTAAGCTTAAATCATCTATTTGCAAGTACTAAGTAATAAAAATGCACTACAAGTTTTTAAAGTTTAGTTTTTGTAAACTTAAGTTTTTCTAGATTGTCATAAGGACTATTTAGTGAAGAATTTTTCCTTAACAACATCACTAGGATCATCCATGTGTTGTGAACTACTTTTAAGTTCCTAATATGTTTGAGTATAGGGATAATTTATGTACTTGTCATACAAAGTCTACTTAAGATAAAACTTGCAAAAAGTGTCAAACTACCCTTAAATATAAATTTGGATGCAATATGAACCCTTTCATTTTGAGACATAAATGACCTTAAATGTTGTAAAAACCTTAGAAATGGATAGATCATCTAAGGTAGGTAGAAATCAACTACTTATATGTGAAAATCAAAGTTAGAATGAGTTAATTATGATTGTTTTAAGGTTTAAACTTAGTATTCGAGAAATCTACTATGGTAGAGTTAATAGAGCTAGAAAGTATAGTAAAATCAATATGAAATACTCATTTCAGGTTTTTTTTCTTTTGGTCCAAATAATAAGGAATACATAGCCCTATTCCTAGATGACTACTTTGACTAAGAAAATATCCGATGGTCAAGTGAGTTTACTTCTTACTTTACCTATCCTTGTATATGTCTGTAGAATAAAGCACTAAAACATAGGGAAAAGATAAAATCGCAAATGCATGCAGGATCATCATGGGATTATGCTTGTGTTTCATCATGCTTGACAAATGAAAAGTAAGAATATTGGAACTTGAATTGTTGATTATCACATTATGTTCCTTATTACGTTGTTGTTGTGTGTGTTTATCTTGATAGTTACTTTTCAAAAGAAAATTAATTTGGATGAATGCTAGTTAACAAAATGATCATGCATGGCATAATGTCGAGTCGCGTATTTTCACTACTACTCTCTCGCATGGGACCAGCAATTGGTAGTGGTGGTTGGTAAGAGCTAAAAAGTCTACTAAAATTAGTGGTTTGTAGGAACCTGAAAGTCTACAAAAATTTGGTGATCGTATGGGCCTGTAACTATCCCTAACCCCTTATATGGAGGGCATGAATCTATTCTACATATGATTTACAGATGATGCATCTCATATGTTTGACTAATAACTTGATTGATTATATTCAATATATGGGTATGTGATTGCGGGAATTTACGCACTAAGCAAGTTGTGCTTATACATCCATAGCTTTTCGTTGCAACAGGATTACTTATGGTTATACCCAAGGGGAATCTTTCCACAGGTAAATGACTAAGGAGTATGGGGAGTTTTAGAAGAAGCTTATGATAAGATTTTTGCATAGACTTCCATAGAAATCTCCTTATGTAGTATTTGGATAGTTGAGATAGAACTCCTACTTTTGAAAAGACTCAATGGTTTATATTTTCATTAACATTTGACAAGGGTATGACCCTATGAGTTGTAAGACTTTAATCCTTGAAATTATGAAGTTTATGTTTAGATGTTTTTTAAAGTTACTTATTGTTATCTTTTTAAATTGCATAACTCCACTAGCATCTTCTATTGTCATGAAAGCATGTCTTGCATATGATATCAAAGCTTTTGCTTCATTAAGGTAGTCATTCTTAAGTTTTAAAATTTTGTACGTTGGACTATCATGTTTAGGGTACCTTATGGGGTATAACGGTTATTTTGTTTTTTTAGTGGTTTTTTATTTTATCTTATTAAAGAGAATTTTTCACATTTTTTTAAAATTAATTAACATGGTCGATTAGTGAATCAACCCAAGTGTTGGTGAGTCAGTTCGAGGTCACCATGGCATTGACCAGTTGGTGAGTTTTATTCTTTTTGTGCATATTTTCGTTCAACAACCCCTTTTATAATATACTGGTACCTTTTGCCTATTTTATGACCAATTCATCCGATTTAGTCATATTTTACATAGTTTGATCTTGCACCACCTTTTAAACATCAATTGGACTGAGTTGGTCAAATTTAACTAGTTAGACCGCTTTGTTCATTTTTAGCTTATCATCATTCAATATAAACTTTTTCACCATTGTAGTTGCTTTTACCAAATTTTGTACCATTTTGGTCTGATTTAGTCATTTTGATAATATGATAACTCAGTAACACCTTGGTATAGATTGTGAAAAGAACCCTTGCATCATTAGGCTAAAACTCAAAGGCAAGTTTCTAATGCAATTTTGAGCTCATTTATTCTGACCATTATCTCTTTAACAATTTTATGTACAATTCATGCAATTTAAACAAGTTACACAATAAAACATAAATAAGATAAGCACCGATTTTAACATGAAGTTCGACTCACCCTTAGTCTCCACAGTCTATAATTGTCTCACTTAAGGAGGACTTCACACAATTACATTCAATTCAAATAAATGCTTTCACAGAGATACAATCATATAATACCTCACAATGAGGACTTCACAAATTCCTCAATGAAGAGGACTTCGCCACAACACACTCAAACACCCAATATAAAAACATATGAGTAGTGTCTTATAAGGTTTGTCAACCTAAACTCACTAAATGACACTACTCACATTTTCGCTCAAACTAACATAAATACAAAATGAGAGAGATACAAAATAATCCCTTCAAAACAAGCTCAGCTCTCTACTCTACATCTTTCCAAAACTTCGTATTTATAGCATCTCCAAATCAAATAGTTGTTATCCTAAAGTCACATGAGTCATCCATTCGAGAAAAGCTTCAACGACTAGTTGACAAACACAATAAGTCTGGACATTTGCATAATAGTTTGGAGCACTTGGACATCTAGGTATTCTATTGGTCAAAAGGTTGGATTATTTGTAATAGGTTTGGATCATTTGACTTTACTCGACACTATTTCGTATTTTGAGCATATATCTCATCTAGACTTTGATTGAGGTGATCCAAGATGTTAAGAAAGTTTAGAGAGAGATTTATAACTTTTATATCTTCAATTTTGGAAATTCCAAATGAATCATTCCTAAAAATTCGATATACTTTAGAACTACAAATATCCATACAAGCACAAACAAAAACAAATATATATTGCACATAAAAGCTCAATACATTATTAACATAAGTTGCTTATTACTTGTAGCTTTACCATATTCATTAAGTATATGTGCAATGTATTTTCTTATAAAAATAAGATTGTAACCTCTATTGGTTCAACAATTTCCTCTTTTTTATGAGGATAATTATTGCACAACTTGCTCCCATCGGTTAAGCTTCTAGGTTGAAGCATATTTTGTTAAAGATATGATGCTTAACTAAAGAAACTACAATTATATTTAATACACAACACATTTCAAGCACATATCAATTATGCAACATTAAGCATTAATTCCTAGAGATTAGCTTTGAAACTAATTGAAAATAACTCATGTACCGCTATGCTAAAACTCAAAGGTGGGTTTCTAATCTAATTTTAGGCTCACTTATTTCAACTATTATCTCTTTTACAATTCCATGCTTAATCCATGCAATTTAAACAATAAAACATAAGTAAAGAGATAAGGGAAAGAAAACAATACTGCGTTTAATGTGCAATTCTGCTCGCTCCTTAGTCATTATGGTCCATAATTGCCTTACTCAAGGAAGGCTTCGCACCATCACATTCAATTCAAATAAATGCTTCCATAAGGCTACAATAATGCCACACAATGACGACTTCACAAATGCCTTAATAAAAAGGATTTCACTAATGTTTCATACAAGGAGGACTTCACCACAACACATTCAAACACTCAATACAAAACACATGTAAGTAGTGCCTTTCAAGATTTGCCAATCTAAACTCACTAAACTACTCAAATTTTTACTCAAACTAAAACAAATACAAAATGGGAGAGAGATACTGTAAACCCTTGAATTTTTGCTAAGTATATGCTTATATCTTAGAGAAAACCCTAAAAGTCAACAAAAGACCACAATAAACCCTAGTATTTAGATCCAGCAATCCTTATACCCTAAGTAATTGAATTGAAATAATTGTGGATAATGATTCATAATAATATAAGAAAGCTTAAAAATATTAGATTTGCTAATTTTTAGTGTATTTCAAATCTAAACGGGGATCATTTCTCTAAAAACATGTCTTGTGGCTTGGAATAATAAAAATATTTTGATGAGCTATTAGATTCGTAATAATACAAGAATTCCAAAAATATTAATTTTATAATTTTTCTATAGCTAAAAATAACAAATATCGCATTTATATGCGTATTTTATTTACTACCGGTATATTATTAGTCTTGTTTACTATTTATTACTATTCATCTATCTGTACTTTCTCTTACTACCTATACACATATTTTCTACTTTTTTCTTTTCCAATACGACTGCACATCTTAATTATTTTTCATTTGCAAAAATACAAAAATAAAACTCTCTCTCTCTCTTCTCTATGCAATCGGCACCTCTTTCTCCCTTTCTCTATTTTATTTTTATATTTTAATTTATTTTATTATATCTAATTTCCCTCCACAAAATTCTATAAATTCCCCCTCTTCCGCCATTTCTTTCACACACTTATTTCACATACCAAAACTCTCTTAAAATCACTTCATAAAAACCCTCTCTATAATTTCTCTCTACGATTCTCCATTTTCTTCTAAACCACTAGGTAATTTTCTTAAACTTTCTTCATGTTCATGTGACTTAGTATGAATTTAATGTGTGTTTTTCAAAAACCTATAAGAGGTTAAGAAAGTAATAATAGATTCATACTTTATTCTTGTCCAACATCCAAAGTAACAATAGATTCATACTTTATTCTTGTCCAACATCCATTCGTATGATTTTAGAATACTAATAGATTGCTTATTATATTTATATACTTAGCATGAACATAGTATGTATTTTCTAAAGACCCATAGGGGTTAAAAAAGCAACATTATATTCATATTTTTTTCTTGTTCATACATTATGTTTTGATTATATTGCTTTTACTATTATTATTATTATTATTATTATTATTATTATTATTATTATTATTATTATTATTATTTTATTATTATTTATTATTTCTTTCTTTCTTTCTTTTTCTCTTTTTTGGGACTAGTCTATATTTAGTCCTGGGTTGTCTTAATGAAGCTAAGGCTTCCAATACTTAACTTTATTATTATGCTCATATTGATTCTTATATATTCTTATCTTATCATGTGATATTATTCTATTTCTCATAGCTACATATTCATAATCATGTATGAACATGTTGATATTGTCTCAACAAAAATAAAAGGAGCTTTCTTAAATGAAGAAAAATAGGAACTCTCTTTAAAAATAAATTTTTGTCACCTAAGAAATGATTTATCCTTAAAAACTTAAAGTTTTGTTTTAACAAGTCTTTTCCAAAATTTAGATAAGTTTTATAAAGTTTTTAGTAATAATAGTACATGAAATTTCATCAAAGAGTGCATAAAATAGATATATCACACACATTCTTTTCAAACTAATAAAAATAAGAAGGTGTCTTAAAACTTAATATTGCTTATTTCATGGTTAACAAAGGTTTTTCTTAAACTTAATTATGAAGTTTTCATCAACACTCTAGAATATTAAAAACTAGGCATGTTCTACAAGATTATCTAAAAATTAACTTTCTAAAAATAAATCTCACTTAGGAAATAAAATTAATTAATAACTTATAAGATCATTATTATTTATTTAAAGTGGAACTAACTTTAGGAAAAATTAAGAACATATAAACATGACTATTTTAAGGAATTTTTATCACCATCAAGAAATACTTAGGAAAAACTATATTTTTCAACCACTAGAAATAAAGTTGTAGGAATATTAAAAAAACTAAATTTACATTTAGAAAATTAAATTATTCTCCAAGGTTAAGAGATGAATTTAAAAGAAGGAAACACCCACTTATAATAATTGAATAAATTTTTCCAACAAACTTAACTAAATTTTCAAGTCTTTATTTTTTCAACTTTTAAGGCACATTGTTTTACAAAAATCATTGTTGAGATAATACCATTAAATTAATGCATATAATATGAGTCAATATATATATATGTATGTATATATTCAAAAGATTTTTCAACTATACAAATGTTCATATTTTTGTACAAGAATTTTTTAATGAAGAAAAGTTTGAAAACTTGTGTTATGAAAGCTAAGATTTTTGTGGTGAGTCTTTACCCTGCTGTTTCGGGATCCAAATGAATTTTTATGATGAAAATAAACTTAGAAATGGATACATCTTTTTGAGTAGATAGAAAACGGTATATAATATGTGAAATCCCGAGTTAAAATGAGTAAATTATGGTTGTTTTAAGTCACAATCTCCACCAATACGAATTTTACCGCAACTAGTAGATAGAATTAAAAAATTTGGATTAGAAATACCATGGAATACTCATTTTGGATATTTCCTTTGTTTAGGAAGCGAGGAAGATGACGTGTACTACCCAAAGACTATTTCGATTAAGAAAGTATCGTCAAGTCATGACCGAATGAGTCTACTTCCCTTGTTTTTCATACTTATGACTATGCTTGTAATATAGTAACACTAGACATCGGAAAAAGATAAAATGGAAAGTGCATGTGACTTGTATTGTTGATGAAAGAACCTTAAACATATCGAGTCATGACTTGCTTCTAATGAATTGTATGATCCATTAGCATGTTGAAGTGTCTAAAATTAGTTTATCAATTTTAACAAATTGAAATTTAATGGCTAGACTCTAAATAAAATTTAATGCATGCACTTTACGAGTTGGGTCTCGTTGCATTCGTTATTATACAATTAGTGCGAAAAGTGTATGATAGTGGTGGTTAGCATAACCAGTAGAATCTGTATGTGGCGAATAGGAGCCGGTAAGAACTACATAAATTTATGGTGGGTAGGAGCCGATAAAACCTACAAGTTTTTTTATGGCGAATAGTAGCTGGTAAGAACTATAAAAATGGTTTTGTTAAAATTGTTGGCTGTAATTGGTCGGAATACCTAATGTTTGTTTCTCTCAATGATGATTTTGATGATAACAAAAAGATTAAGTGTTTACCAATAAATCATTAACGGCCCGTTTACTTCAACTTTGGAAACAGGCAAGGAATAGAAAAGTTATTCCTTGGGAATGATATTACCGGTAATAGAGTAGGAATGTTTATTTCTATGTTTACTTTGTCTAAAGTTTTATTACGGGGAATACACATTCTATTGTTTATTTCAACTTATTAATTCTAGCATTAAACTGCTAATAAAGCTAAAAATACCATTACCCTTATTGTGGTATTAATTCTAGCATTAAACTGTGTATAGAGCTTCATAACCTCTTTTTTCCCTTTTCTACTTTACTTTTTTTTAAACATATTTTTTATAGTTTATATTTTTTTCTTTATACTTTATTATTTGTTCCCCTGTATTGTTTTTTTATACAGATGTATATCATATATATGCATATAACATATGTGTATATGACATGTATATATATATATATATATTAAACATCATCATAGTCTTTTGATATCATGGAAATAAATTTTCAATACACCTTTTTTAACCCTCCTTGAAAGTGTTTATATATATATATGTGTGTGTGTGTGTGTGTGTGTGTGTGTGTGGAGTTTTGTAAATCAATTTTTTTACCATAGTTGCACCTCCTTATACATACATGAAAATAATAGCTTACATAATGATTATTTTTTCCTTTTTAAAAATTGTTTTAAAAGTTAGGATTTTAAAAATACCTTAATAATTTTTTTAATTACGTTATGTATTTAAAAGAGAATGTTTTAATAATTATTTATAGCTTAGTCCTTTGATGGTAGGTGAAAGAAATAACGTGAGAAGGGTTTTTGTTTTAGGCCTGTGATATTTTTGTCAATATGTAATTTAATTAAGGGTAATTTGGACAGGGTATTTAATTTTTTATTGCTTCTGGAGTGGGAATAGAAAAGGAATAAAAAGTTCCACCTGTTAGATAGAACTTTTTATTCCCTCTATACAAGGAATAAAAAGTGCATGGGAATATTTATTACTGCTCATTTAATGCAAGTAAACAAAGTAATAGAGGCATTCTAGCAATAGAAATTCTATTCCTCCTCTATTACCTCCAAGTAAACGGGTCGTAAGTGTGCAGCATGAGCAAAAGTTTTATAACAATGTTTACAAAAAGATACAACTCAAAAAGTATTTTAGAAAGTATTATAAGAGTTTTTCAAGAAAAAGTGAGTAGTCAGAAAGTAATTCAGAAGGAAATTCAATGATTCACAAGACTTGTATATCAGTCAAAAGGCAATTTAGAGAGCAATTTTCAAGGACTTGAAGTATGCAAGATCACTATCATAAATATGAACAACGAATGATTATTAATTCATAATTTTGAAGACCCAGCACTAAAGTGAATGTATTTGGGAAATGCATTCAATTATGTTCCACAAAGTGTGTTCAATTATCCAAGGGGTTTCAAGGTTATATGGATTAAGGATTTATTGATGATTTTCGACTGGAATTGAAGTATCATGATAGGAAATTCAAAGTTCATTTTTAGACATATTTATAATTTCGTGATATTATGAAATAAGAAGAGAATCTGAATGTGATATTTCAAGGACGAGTTTATCCAAGATCAAGAAAATTCAAATATGAATAAATCAATATCAGATTAATGAAGCTACTATTTTCGTGGGATATTTTCTTTGTAGCAAGAACGATGTGATCAGATCATCTTTTAAAGATTATCTACAGCAAAGCTAATTTGGTTTTTTGACGTTTGAAGGAAATCCATCAGAAGATCATATCCGAATCTCAAGCTCAATATTAGAACCAATAAGATAAAAGGAATTCATCTTTATCCAAATTTTTTACCGTTAAAAGAGAGAGATGAACAATATCCTATCCAATTTGTTTGCAAAATATTAGGATCTAATTCTTTACTAGCCGCTGAACTAACAATATAAAAATACAAGCATAGAAGAAAGAAGAGACATCTATCCTTGAACGTGAAAAGAAAACAAGCAACAAAAAGCTCTCAATATTTTCCTCAAGCAAATACTATCATTTATATTTTCATTGTATTGAAATTAGAGGATATTTTACTTATTGCCTCAAATTGATTTGTAATTGCTCTTTAAGTGAGTTTGAGAGTTATATAGGCCCAATAGTTTGATTGTAACTTGAAGGAAGCTAGGAGGATCAAGCTGAGTGCATTTGTAGCCAAGTGTTTTGGCAAAAGACAACTTGTAACTTATTGATTTGTTGGATAGTGAAACATACCAGTATGGAATACCGGACCCCGACTTGGTATTGGAAGAGAGGACTGACGCTGAAGGCGAAACCTCTATAAATCAACTTTGCACTCTCTTCTCTCTTATCTCTTTAAATTTCGTGCACATTTTATTGTTTTTATGAGCTACAATATAGATTCAAAAACTAAATCATAGAGTAACTGGAAGTGCTATTACTAATCATAAACTAATTCAGAGACTAAAACTGGAAATTTCACTCTTGTTTTTGTTTAACGAACAGTGATCATTTTTCAACCTATTTTCATCCGAATTGTGAAATAAACTTTTATTTATTAAGTTTATTGTTTTCAAGTGAGTTTAAAAAGCCATTTTAATTTAATTAACTAAGTTTGAGAATTTGGTTAAATTTTTGAAAAGTCTAAATTTTCATCTTGGAAAACCAATTCACCCCCCCCTCTTGGTTATCTTTTTGGGACCAACACCTAACTCCGAATGAATTGCGTAAATTCATTAAACATGTGGTTCTCGAAAAATATACTTATATGCTCACGTGTTTGTTGCATTTCACTTTAGTTGATATCTTTGTTTTGAGTATGCAAATCGAGAATGTTCTCACAAAGCTCGTAAAGCTTACACCCCTATAGATTTTTGTATAAGCAGGACCATTTGTTCCTTTATCCGAGGTCTTCGCATATCCGAGTAAGTCTACTTTTTGGGAGCTTTTGGGGGAAATCTACTCGAAGATTAGAATAAACTTCTTTTAAAATCTTTTGATAAATTAAATAAGTTGTCTTGTAAAGACTAGTAATTTTTGTATGATCTTTGAAGATTAGCGGGGGACCCTAAGACTCATGTGATGGACTATTCAATGTTGTATGTGAGTTAACTTTAGTTCTAGATTCTTGTATATTCATTATTACTTGCTCAAATCACACTTCCCAACGGTGTCTCCTATTACCATGTTGTATGCCTTAAATAAAATACCGAGACTTTCGTATGACTAAGGTAGTCATTCTTAAGTCTTGATATTGTATTTGGCGTACTACCATGATTAGGTTGCTCTTCGAGACGTGACAAATACAAAATAATCCTTTCAAAATAAGCTTAAGTCTCTACTCTAAAACTTCATATTTATAGCATATTCAAATAAAATAGTCGTTGCCCTAAAGTCCCATAAGTCATGCTAAGAAAAGCTCCAATAGCTAATTAGCAAACACAACAGGTTCAGATTTGAGCACAATAGTCTGGACCACTTAGACATATAGACATTATGTTGGTCAAAAGGTTTAGATCATTTGTAATAAATTTGGATAATTTGTCCTTGCTCAACTTTGTTTCATATTTTGAGCATACCTCTCTTATTTAGACTCCGATTGAGGTCATTCAAAGATGTTACAAAAAACTTGGAGAGAGCTCCACAATTTTATGTTTTAAGTTGTAGGAAATTCCAAATGAATCATTCATAAAACTTCGACATACTCCAAACCTACAAATATGCATACAAACATAAACAAAAACACGTATATATTTCACATAAAATAATAACACATCACAAACAAAATTTTCTTATTAATTACAACTTTACTATATTCACTGAGCATTTGTCATATGTAATTCCCCTTTAAAATACGATTGTAACCTCTCTTGATTCAATAAATTGGATAATCTGTGTGTTTTATAGATCAAGTGTTATATTGCAATTTAGGGATTTAATATGCTTTTTGGGTATGAATGACCTATCCTTCGATATTACATGCAAAAGAAAAAATCGAACTAATTGTTCTAATCAATCGAGATGATATACGATTAAAGAAAACAACAATGAACAAACTTGAGAAAACAAACTCAATATAATTCAAGGGAGTAATTTTTTCATAGGATTCAAAGTGTTAAAAGTTGACTAACTACTGCTAACATAACATAATGTCCCTTATATACTCCCACAAGTTGGCTAAGAGCACCGTTGGAACACTAAAACCCAATATAATTAAAATAGGATGTTAAAAACAAAGTTTAGAAATAGGAAGAAATGATTCGCTACTCCACATAGCCATGTCCTAAGGTATGTCATCAATTGATAAAAACAAACCAAACTTCCATATTTTCAAAATGGCTGAGGCACAGTCTAAGGCACGACCATCGTAAAGGCCGCATCACCCTCTGTCTTCTAACTTCTTCACAAACAACAAAACCTTAGACTTGCACAGGCACAAACAAGTCACATGTTCAGGTACAGGTGGCAACAAGGGCACTGTAGGATGCACATGCATCTGTGATTGAATTTATTTGCTTAGTTTCTACCACTGCCTTCACAATGGAATGTCTATCCAGCTTGATGAAATTTCCTTCGAAGTTTGTCATCCCTTCAAGCTTAAACATACTAGCTCATATCTATTAGCAAAGTATATCTCATAACCATGCAAATACCCTGGTTCATCTTCATTCGGTTCATCTATGATAGTCCATGGAGCTAAATTCATTAGTCCTCTAACTCTAGCTCTAGTTATTGGTCTAAGTGAACCTTGACTCCTATCACACCTTTTCCAGCATCCAGGTACCTTTTGTCCCCTTTTTTTCTAGTTGGAATGATTTAATCATTTTGAGCTCATTTGGTTTAATATAACCATTCTCTATATCCTAGTATCATTTGCCTTTTTTTTTTTTTAACCAATTGATCTAATTTAATCATTATGAGTGCATTTTGATCCTATGCCACTTGTTTTAGCATCTTAGTATCTTTTGCCCATCCTACTGATCAACAAGTCTGACTTAGTCATTTTCTATGTCCTTGGTTCATTTTCTCCATTCGTTAACCCTTTGGTCTAACTTAGCTATTTTGAGCATATTTTCATTTAGTACCATATTTTTAAGCATCCCAGGACCTTTTGGTTGTTTTTTGACCAGTTGTTGAGTTTTTTGTTATTTTGTGCATATTTTCATTCAATAATGCCTTTTCAACATAATGGTGTTGCAAGTAAAAAATTACCGATAGTAAATCTAATGACCTGTAACCAAAAGAAGCAGTTAGTGGTACATCGAAGGATAGTATGGTGCAACAACTCCATCATTTAAGTTAGTAGCAGGTATTAGGAGAAAGTATGCATAGAAGAGAGAGAGAGAGTAATATTACATAACATTACTTTATGCTTTCGATATCCATTTATAAGTACTATAATGGAGGCCACAAAATTTTTTCTATGCATGTGGTGCATCCCTAAGAGAGTAAAATAATGAGAGTGAGGACCCTTATAATTAAACTTGATCCAAGGTGGTGGTAGTGGTATTCATCCGAAGAATAGTTGGATAGGTAGAGAGATATATTTTTAAAGCACCCGGAGGAGGTATAAGGTACCTTCGTAGGGATATGGCAAATTGAGAAGGTGTAAGACACCACCACATAGATATGGTAAGTTGAGAAGCTGTGAGGTACCCCTATGGAGATAAAGCAAACTAAGGAGGTCTTCTTTAAGGATGAATTCGGGAGGGGAGGACCCTGGTTTAGGTTCCTTATATGCTGATATAGAAGGAGATTGTCTTTTGGACTAGCGAACGACTTAAGGCTTGTGGGCCAAGATGCTCTAAGGCACCTGATGGGTTTTGGGAACCTTATTACTAGTCCATTTTGCTAGTGCTGGGCCTATTAAGCCATTATCAAATAAAGCCTATCAACACTTGCCCCTTGCCCAAACCACTAATCTCATTTTGAATTAATAAGGAGAGCAGAGACTTGAACAATGACCTAAGAGGCTAACATCATGTCGTTAGTGTGGTGATTAACCATTCTATTTGAGCCACATCCCCATATCTACTGTATAGGCTGCATCCCCATATCTATTAATTGAGTCACATCCCTTTAGTCAACTATTTAAGTTGTATCCCTTTAGTCTATTGTTTGTCCTACGGGTTCCCATACTACTCTTAGCCCTATAAAACTTAGTTGGGTAAAAGGAAATGCCTTTCTTTAAAGAATCATCCTTTTTAAGTTGATGCTTTGAGTTTAGGAGCCCAAGGTAGGCAAAGGAGGCGATAAGGTTAAGTAAAGAGCACTTCCCTATGTAGGCAAGTTTTCTGAGTAGATGCCCTAAGACTAGGTACTTGAGGTGGGTGACTTCTTCAACAGCTGCCCAACTTGGTTTTAGTTTCTCCATGGAGTCGTTTGCTTGTCAAGCAAGCTTAATTCAAAATTCAGGCAAGAGCACATGTGTGTACAGACAATTAGACTACTTTAACATCTCAGGATTGCATGCAATCACTACCACGTGTGCCACAACTGTCACATCAGTCATTTCATTTCCTAAGATTTGTTTGCTTCTTCTTCTTTATAAATAATTAGCTTAAAAGCCTTTTTAGCACTTTTACATTTGTCATCAAACTTTTAACATTCCTTTATGAACTTGTTCAAACCTTCTCGATGCTCTTTGATCTTTTTCTCATTTTTTTTTTTTTTCCTTTATCTCAAGATCCAAATTATCCTCAAAATTCAAACATTTTGCAAGGTTCGAACTTTATCAAGATTCAAGCTTTTTAATTTAATCTCAAAAATTACTACAAAATGACCAGAAGAAAAAGATACACTCATAAGTCCCCAATCCCCAATAATCTCTTCTTCAGAATATGATTCACCATTCATGTTGAAGAGAGAGAAAGGAAGAGAGGGGAGGATATACAAAGGTAGGGCTAGGGATTCTTCTAAAGTAGTTTTTAGCAGTTTGGATAGTGTATGTGGCTTGGCTTCTTTACCAATTGCATAAGTCAAAGCCTGTGTAGTTGGTGGTGTATCGGGTGAGAGGTAAAACAAAAAGGCACCATAAGGGGTTAAAAAAATAAACCCTAATGCTTCTAAGAAGGTAGAAATGGAAGATGTGGCAAAGGATGAAGAAATGAGTAGCTCGATGGATTTTTCTAAAAGTAGCTCCTAGGAGTTAGCATCACTACTTATGTATATGATGATAGGAATTAAGATATGAAGACTCAAATAGATGTCGCTTAACAATTGAATACCAAAGTTGCAACAATTGAAGGCTAGCTATCAAAGCTGGTAGCTTTGATATCAAGGTCGATGGCCTTCTTTTCTAAAGCCGACGGTGTTTGACTTATAATGGGCGTGGATAAAAATGTAGTAGCCTCAGCTCATTGGCCTTCCATGTACACCGGCTAAAGGCCAGTGGTGATTATCCCCAAGGCCGTAGTGTGCCTTATTGGTCTTCCTTCACACAAACCTGCTTAGTTATTTTGAATTTTTCTTTTATTGATTGTTGAGTGATATTATATATACCTTATTGTAATTGTAAGCCCCAGAAAATTTCAGTAAGTAATTCCAAGATAAACTTCGAAAATAAACCCTAAAAACCACTCGAAATTAAAACTGAATTTCAACTAGTCCAAAAACACGAGCGAATCCAGAAATTTCCGAATCTTGAGAAAAATAAGAATTCTTAGAAACAAAATAAGAACTCAACATACTTTAATTCCAAAACCACTATGTACGACAAATTCTATACGTAACTCCGACTTATAAAATCGGGTAATATAAAGCCTAAAAACAAATTATTAAAAAGTAAATAATGATTAAACCTTTGAAAATAAAACTCAATTCAAGAATTCCGAAAACGTTAAAAGATATAAATGCTTACAAAAATAAAACTTAAAATAAATTTCTCAAATCAAATGTGTTGTATAAACATAAAATACCAGTTTCCAAATTGGCAAAGATCTAAACCGGAGAATCACCCTGAAACCCTAAGTGGAATGCAATAACTTAAGTCCGGCAATCTAGCGCCCTTAACCCTAGAGGCCGAGGTGCAGTTTAAGTGTGTAGAATAGCTCGTAGTAAATAAGTTTGTTTAAAAATATCATACTGGTAAATTTTTTGACCTATTTCGAACTCGTTCGGATACAGCCTTCGAAAAGCGTGTCCCGGGCTCAAGATATAAAAAATATACATTAGTACCGTTAGACTTGTATTTTCATGAGATTTTTAAATATATCAGTTATATAATTTTTCGGGTTATAAAAGTTATAGTTATAACCTTTTTATCGTATTTTCATTACTACCGGTAATTATTTAGTCTTTTGTACTATTCACTTTTATTTCATTACATAATTTTATTATTCTTATAAAGCCTTATATTTTTAGGCAAATATTCTATATATTATAGAAAATTTTGTTTTTCTAAAATTTAGTTAGTTCAGGCTTTTACGGGATCAGATTCTGTTTAAGACCTGATATTAAAAATAAAATAAATTAATCTAATAATTGAAAAATATTTTAAATATTTTTATTTTCATAAAAAATTTAGAAATTTTCGGGTTATAAAAATATCATTTATAGCTCCTATTCTCGTATTTTGATCGTACAGGTAACATATTTGTTAAAATACTAAAATAATTCAAATAATTATTTAATTTTAATTATGAAAAATCTGCTACGAATATTTTGGAATAAATTTTCTAATTTTTTTTTATTTATTTTATTAAGAAAGTACTCTTACAACCCATACTTTCAAGTACACCTTACACATATCACTTCCTTTTCACTTTAATCTTTTTACACTTCATTATATCAATTCATGGCAGATTTTGACTCTTTTATGCTGCCATTGTCCTTTATTTACCATTTTGACTAAATTAATTATATCCACGCCTTCTTAAAGAAGCTACATTACACATTTATTACACAATTCAAATTCAAGTCAAATTTCAACAAAACCCTCTCTCTCCTCTCCCCCAATTTCACTGCAGCTCCCCCACATATTGGCTGCCCTTGTTTTATTTTTTTCTTTCCTTCTTTCAATTAATACACTCATTTCTCTCTCTCCTTCATTTACTCGTTCTTTCCTTTTTCATTCCTTAGCTTTTTTCTCTCTTTTTCCTCTCTTTTCTTCTTCATTTTTGCTCTTGTTCTTAGAAGAA